>MU269981.1:0-735000 GCA_021432705.1 Caranx ignobilis | reverse complement strand
CTCCTATTGTGTTTTAGAAACACAACGATCTGTCACACTGTGTGTACCTGCTGTGTGGTCTGACACTCTGACCCACATAGTGGAGAAAGCCTTGATGTTCCACAAAGCTGGAAAATTGAGAGAGGAAAAGCCTGAGTGACAATGTGGGAGCAGAGCGAAATATACTGGACATGGGTAAGCTCTGAAATGACAAGCGAGAACTGGAAATTAGGAGCGGTGCTGGTGAAAAATTATAACCCAGAACGGTTTGATTTTCCACTATGTAATAACCAATTTAGATTTGGGATTTAATTTATAAAATGCTAATATGATATCATGTCACTCGAAGCACAACTTGACCAACTCTTACTGAGTGATTAAAAAGGAATCACACCTGCTGCCCAAAGATTTTAAATTGATCTTTGCATGTCTGTGTAATCTGAATTGTTGCTGTGACCTTGCAAATAACAAGGGGTCCAGATTCACAATATGTCACCAGCATAAAAAACAGATAAGAGTATTTGTAATTCAGGTCATTCTCTATTCCACATACATTGCACATACGTGTGTGGATAGCATGTGTATATGTATGCACAGAGACACTGGACACTGAGGGGAAAGGTGGAAATGGAAACCTGTTTATGGTGGGAGCATTTCCTGGGGGAATCAGAGGAGGTGGAACTGCAAAGATGAAGAGAGCTCACCGAGTCACATCACAGTGAGTGTGACTCTGTGTGTGTGTGTGTTTGTGCACACACAGTATGTGAGAGAGAGACTGTGGTTGTCAGTGTGCGATTAAAGGGTATAAAAGGTCTGCAGCTCTTGATTTTCGATTTACACAATCTACTGTGCCTTAGGCTGCCAATCAATGGCAGATGACAAAATCTCTCTTTCTCCCTCTCTCTTTCTTTCACACGCATACAGAGGCATGCACAAGGATAATTGCAGACCATCTCACAAGCGAACACACGCGAGAATACATATGTGGACATAGCAGACAACCATGCATAAATACACATAACAACATCAGCCCCTTTAATATGTGTGTTACAATCCATTATGATGCAAGGTGTATCTAACATCTATACCAATCCTCCACCTCCACACACACACACACTGACGTATTTGTAAGTATTGGAAGGATTCCTCATAAATGAGGGGACAGTCTGGCTGCCAGCCCATTTAGATAACCTTATACACAGGTAATGAATCGCCATTTTCCATCTCTCTCCATCTTCCTCTCCATCAATCGCTGACTGTTTGTGATTCTGATGTGAAATAGAATTTACCTGCATCATTTCTGTGTGGAATTAGAGTCACACAGACAGGAAGAGGGAGACACAATGGAGATGGATAGATACTATGGGTGTGGGAAGCAGAGAGAGATAGAAGAGCGAAAAGAAATATAAGGAGGAATTGTGTATCTGTAAGTCTGTTCATGAAAAGTGTGAGTAATTGTATTGATATGCAATCAAATACTATTGTTAAGGCTAAAGAACTCATCATATTGCCATTGTTACATTTGGCTTTATTTCCCATATGAATGTAGCAGAACATGATGTCATGATAAAGGAAGAGCTCCCACTACTCTTTCTTACAAAAATACATCTCATCCCACTTGCAAGTCCATTTTTCTGCCTGAAAAGTCCAGTATTGACCCACTTTTGACCTGTTTTAGTTATAAATACAAAGCAAAATATGTGACTAGGTGTTTAAATATCCTCTGTACCTAAGGAGAACCAAAATAATAACTGAGAGTCACTGAAAGCTGCACTGGGTTGTTGAAATTATCTTGATTTGTAGTGGGAACTGCAGTGTCTGCAACCTTTTTACATTTCATTTGATTTAGTGTTGGTGAAACATTCGAAGCTATGATTATAGACTTCCATTCCTAAACCACACTGCAACAATGCAGCTGTTGCTGTGTCTACCCAGCTCTCATTTTGATGCTGCATCCAAGTCAGAGCCTGCTGCAGATCACTCAGAGAGCCTGTCCAAACAAGCTGCTCTCTCTCCTATTAACAACCAAACTGTCAAAAACTGGAGGCACTATCTCATGTGATGGCTACTGGTGATTCCAACTATCACTCAAACTTCAGCACACCACTGCAGATGTGCTCCATTATCTGGAACGAAACCATAGTTATTTCACATATTGGATGATATTGGTAAGTGGCTCTTGTTGATAAATACATGTAGCTCATCTAAGGTGTTTTGCTTGATGTACTGTGATGTACTGTGATGTACACTTTACTGTGAAAAACAAACTAATAAAGCTAAAAACTGGCATGCTTGGATAGTAGTAATGCAAATGTTACTTGAAGTGGGCTGAGATATGCAAAACCTCTGATATGGTGTATTTTTTTTATTTTAAATTAGATTACAACCGAAGAGAACTTAAAGGATTATACCATTAGCACTGAAAAATGTGATTAAAATGTAAATGTCGACAACATATTCTGAGTACAGCTTTAGAATATACTGAAAATCTCATAAACTCTGTATATTAACTTTTAATTTGATGAACATGTTCTTTTTCTCACAGCTGAATGTTGTGGGGCTGGGACACCAAGTTATCTATAATCAGTTCAAGCAATCAACCAGATTAGATCATTTACTGGTGAAAATGAAACAAAGAGATGCTGTGAAGAAAAAGAATCAGGTGTGAAAGAGATGTTTTGACTCAGCAGGAATATTTACAGAGCTGACTAATGAGTTAGGACTTTATCAGTGCAGGCATGAGCAGAATACATGAAAAGAGTTACACACTGGGCCCCCTCGCCCCTTCTCTCTCTTCTTTATCAAATACACACACTTACATTGACACTCTGTGAAGCAGTAAATTGCCAATTTTTAAGATCAAAGGTGAGTTGCTCACCATATTTCATTGGTAATGAGAAACAGGCGCTTACACCCTCTCTTTCACAGTCACCCAACATTTAGCCTGGCGAGGCATCAGTGAGAGCATACATGCTTTTCCATGCAAGCTGAACACTGGTGTATCAAAGGGGCAGACCAGGGAAGATCAAAGACCCAACACTGAGGCCTGCCATGCTCAATATCTGATAGTCATAGCTAAGCTGGCACTGCTACATGAATATCCATTAAGTGTCATAATTTATGTCCCATTTTGTCTCTGTGGATGTTTCCTTCATGGATGCAATGGACTGCATCCACCAAATGTTCTTGTGAGCACTTATCTCACACTGAAGCAGTTAAACATAGGCCTATAAGACAGCTGAAAGGAATTATATAGACATTACCCTTGAAACTACATTACAAAATGATAGAGGGGTTCCTAATCAAAGTGTGTCTGTGAGTGTTTGCTGTGTGTTGAGTGTGACATTGTAGGTCTGCACTGTGCAAGCTGATTGCTGTGGTCTGCCCCAACTCAGTGTCACATGGTTTGGCCCAGATGCCTCTTTTTTTCTCAGGCTAACACACACACACACACACACACACGTGCACATGCTCGCGCACACACACACAAACACACACACACACAATCTCTGTTGACCCCTGCTAGTGCATTCATGTACTGGAAGCAATCAAGGTACTGTGTCACCATACAAATAGGGGCCATAGTGGAAAACAACCAAAAGAGAGTAGTTGATTCAAACTTGCATGCCTAAATATTACCATGTGACAGAGGTGGATAAGGGAAGCTCCAGATGTTCCACTTATTTGGGAAACTAAAAACAATATGTTAGACAAAAATGTTGCATTTCTGCAAAAGGACCTAAAATAAAAGGCAACAAAAGTAAAAATATGATTCAGCGATTCAATTTAATTGCAGATGCACAACAAAGTAGCCTTTATGAAGATCCAGGCCCCTATAAAGCACGGCTGAGTGTCAGCCATAGACAGGTGTGTGCAGGTGACTTTGTGAAATCCTGGTGCTTTACTCTACTCTCTCCAAAACTGACCTCTACTTGTTGGGATCCAAAGTGGATTAGTTGCATCTTGACTTCTCCACATTGAAGAGATCTAGCATTGCCAAACTATTGCCCGGTGTCTTCTTTCTATAACTTCAAATTGCAGAGCTTACAAATAAGCACATGGACTCTACCCAAGGCCCTGAAACTGGGCACCTCTCATTTCTCTGTTTAAGGTAAGTTAAAGTTGTGGGTTAGTAACAAAAGGTTTCTCACGTTTGCCGGGTCTCGGAGTTGAACTCGGTGTCTAAGTGCTCCACGGAGTAGTGGTTCCCGTAGTCCGAGAGCTCTGGAGCCCGGTGGAGTCTCTGTCCACGGTGCTGAAGGCGCTCAGTGTTCGCCGCGCCTCGTCCTCTCCACTTGGGAAACGGGTCATCGTATCGGTCGTACGCTGCATCTATCCGCACATCCTGACCGGAGAGAAACGGAGAGCCGGCATCCCCGGTGCGCCGGAGGAACTTGCGGTGCGGTGAAAAGTGTGGGGAGTCCCCGGGCTCCCGGTTCTCTGGAGAGGGGTGCAGACACTCCGGAGAGGCGAGGTAAGGCGGGTCTGTGTCCCCCAGCAGCGGAGAAGCGGAGGAGAAGAAGTCCAGGGGCCGCTGAGAGGAGGGAGATCCTCGGGGAAGGCAGACAGACAGAGGTGGGGAGGGAGACTCGGAGAGATGCGCTCTTTCGCCGCTGTCGCTTTCTTCTCCCTCGTCAGACATTGTGAGAGTTCGACAACAACATATACTTCAAATTATTTTAGGTATGTAACAGACATTTAACGATGTTTGTCAAAGTTTCGGCTGCACAAGTTTCTTCCGAGCCGCGCGGGAACGAAGTGCCAAGCCTCCACCTTTACACGGGCGCTCGCGCTAATTAGAGAGCACCAGAGTGCGCGCGCAGGGTGCCAGCCCTTTACAAAATGGAAGAAAACGTACAAGAGGCAACCCCACAAAACAGCTCAACTTACTTACACTGTGCATTGGCCCGATGGTAATGGATGTGTGCATTTACATTAACATGGAGCAAAACAGTTAAAGTGAATCGTCAGTCTGATGTAGCTGAGTATTTGAATGGCGCTGTTAAAGAGGTTAACCTAGAAGTACACATAACCGACTTTTACATTCGTTTGAGAAGAAACACCCAGTGGGCTCCGACTAATAAAAGCTTGAATAATAAAACAACAAACCAACAAAGCAGAAAGCTAGGGAGAGAGAATCATAATGGGGCTGGAGGTTGGGTTGAGAAGTCAAAGGGTTAACATGTCCACCTGTTGTTGGCCAATTACCGGTACTGACATAATCTTGTTATTGCTTCAGAGAACAAACATTTAATACTTACAGTCCCTGACATCTAGTCTCAGTGGTGAGTTTATCTTAGGACACAGCGGGCATGGAGTCTTTCCCTGTTCCCACAAACCTGGACAAAAAAGCCTTTTAAGGACGCCCTCTTTGGACAGGAAGAGAAATGATATTCCATGTTTGATCCATAGTGTGTATCCCTGTGTGTGTCTTGTGTAATTAGAGGCAGAAGCCCATTAGTCAAGAAGGAGACTTCCTGCACCCCCATACAGACAATAACCAGTCCTGACCCAGCTCTTTGATCTGCCCTTGTACTTACGCATCCAACACACACTCACCACAAATGATCATATTAACAATGATGATATTAACAAACATCACATGGCGTACTGTCTTCACTGGAGTTTATATTTTGGTAGAAAACAGTCCTGCTCTCAGAATCAGGGCTTTGTAATCATTAAAAAAAAAAATCCAATTACTCTCAACTTCCGTTTTTATTATCACCAGTTTTCAGTTACTAACATTTATAAATAAAGCATATTCTCAGTTGAATTGCTTATCTATAAACATGGGAAGATAAACTTTGTTCAGCTGTTGAACAGTTCTTATGCTTTCATGTGCTGGCTTTCATTACTGAGATCACTGCAGTGGCTTGAAATTGCTCAACTAAATGACAAAGAAGTTCCCAGGGAATGTTTTAAGAAATAAAAAGGACAGTGTAATTGCTCTTCTCGGAAATAATTAGAGTAGGAGAACCATAAAATATTTTGTACATTAGATGTTTCACATCTCCCTCACATCAGAGTGATAGGATTCAAATGAAAAACTAATAAAAGCAGCCCTGTAGGATTAATTACACATTTGAAAAAGAATATTTTAATGACACTGAAGAGCTGGTACAAGCCGCTCACACAAACCGCTCCTCAAGATTTTTAGTTCACTTTTGGCAAACTACTTAGAACATACTGGCTGGGGCTGTCTTACCATGTAATCTATATGCTCCACGCATGGTGACCTTGAATGGAAGAACATCTAACTGGTGATGCATTATCTTTGCTAAAGGTCTTCCTTAATCCATCTCCACAGATAATACAGAGATTGGTGGGTATTGGGAGAAATTGTTCAACCACTACACAGAGTCCTAAGTGAATGTCAAGAGGTACTGAGTGGCTGTGTGTGTGTGTGTGTGTGTGCATATGTGTATCATATTGATCTGACAGAAAACTCGTATTCTAAGAGTATCACCAGCCGAACCTTAAATATGCCTTCTTCAGATTATATTTGGCAACCAGTCAAGCTCCTACTGTATTTAAAGTGTCACTGTAAGAGGCATAAGGGAGCCTGTGTCTTAGTGAGTGAGTGTAACAATTACGTAATGCTCCACGTGTCAAAGGCAGACTATTAATCTTCCTGCATCACACAAAAACACAAAAATCCATTGGGAATGTTCAGATTTTAAATACAATTGAATTATTTGTTTGTTTATTCAAAAGGCGAGCTCAGCTGTAAATAAAGGAGGGGCTCTCTAAAGGATGAAATGGAGGTGTTTTTTTTTATTTAAAACCTCCTGCTGTGAAGTCACTGATTGGATGTTTAGAAAACCTTCAGCAGCATTTTTCTGTGTCACATGGTTCAGTGTGAAACTAAGCAACCTGCTAATATGGAGGGGTTTGTAACAAAGAAATCACCCCTGTCAATTCTAAATTACATTCAAAGGGTTTATGACAGGGCTAGGCAATTACTGGAATATAATCAAAACTGTAACATTTTTTCACAAAGCTAAAATGCTTCAGACCATAATCGGTGGTGCTACAGAGATGCCTGCAAATTATATTTTCCACACATAAAGAGTGAGATGATGAAAAAGATCATTTTTGTTTGGTACAAGCCCCAACGAAAATCACATCATCATCACCATTTATTATCAATTTAACTGAAATCTCAACATGATTTTTTGCATATTGTTCAGTTAAGATAGTTTATTCTTGGTATGTTTACAGAAGATGGATGGAGGCGGATAGAGATGAAAGGAAAACAGACAGAGATCTAGATGTTTGATCAAATTACATTTTGGAACAGAACAAAGCCCAAGCCAAATCACATTAAACACACTCAAATCCCCTCTAGCAGCCCAAACATGGAAACACTCTTCTCTCATGCTACATATCAAAATATGTCACTACCATAACTCAGACTGTGTCATCCCTGACATAGGAACACGTACTGTCCTTGGACTTTGCAAGGACCATTTCTGATTTCCTTTACTCTCTCTCTACAGACCTGACAAGAGGCCAAACTGAATATTCACCTGCACTTGACAAATTGCCATACACTGGACACATGGTGTGACAGCATACTCCCTTCATCTATACATTCTCAGCTGTTGTCAGTGTCCTCCCCCCCAACTGTGTCATCTCCTGCCCAGAACATGTTGTAGAAAAACTAACAACTCTGATGAACCCCTCCAGCTGCTAATTCAGCCCATTCTGTTGGACAAGCAGCAGATGGGCCTGGCCCTGTTCAGTGATCCCCACTATCACTTAGACCCAAGGAAAAAAAAGAATAAGCATAAAGATGCCACTCACACCCAGATTTCTGCCTCCAGATTTTACAGATGTTTGCCTCTGAAAATCTATGGCATCCAGACAAAAGGTCCATCAGAAAGAGCTGACAGTCCATGCAGCCCTAAGCTGTTTAGGATGCTGGCAGAGGAGGGAAAGCTGCAACACTGCCACAGATTCAGAGTCCTCATTACCTTCCTCCCCATCAGGCATGTTGAGGACAGCGGGTCTCAACCAATGACTCTGGCCACAGAAAGCCCCCAAAGTCCCTTGTTCATTTTGGCAGCCATCCCTGTCATTTATCTAGCAGCTGCTTTAAAAGTAAATTACCCAAGTCACATTTTTAGACAGCAAAACTATTGGTTTTCAGTGGAAGTACTATAGGTAGATGAGTAAAAGAGAAACTGAGCAGTGAAAAGTAAAGCCCAAAACACAGTCCAAGCCTTTATCAAAGACAATAAGAAATGTCTATATCCCAATGTATATCTATGCACAAGCATAAACAAAAGGCACGTAGTATATAATCTGACACAAACTCAAACTCACAATAGAAAGCAGCACAAAGCAGCAGCACCTATATGGATTAAAACAACAACAGTGAGTTGTTCTCTTATTTTGTGGTGCTTTTGTTCAACACTGTTATGGAGACACTTGGGAAGCTGGAGAACAAATTTTCCAATAATATTAGACACACAAAGGAAATACCCATTTAGTGAACTGGCCCAACATTGTGACTTCAGTAACTTAGTGTCTTAATCAAGTCTTAGGGTGGTGGACACATTTCCTGTGGGAAATGGCTTATATGGAGAAAACAAAACTGTGAGGTACAGGTATTATCAGATCTAACCAGACCTCCCAGCTCTGTATGTCTGAGTAAGTGAATGGCGCTAAGAGAGCAACAATGATACTGTCCCTGACATGTATAAGCAGGGCTGCTTATAGCAACCTGGCTTCTGGTCCTATTGACTTCAGCAGGCCAATCAGTGTTAATGTGTCAAATGAGGAGGGGCACAAAACAATCACTCACACAATCCATTGACCTCATGATAATTTTATTGGTCACTTGATCAATGACAATGCCACATCATCAATGCGTGCAGCAGTCCCCTGAGTGTAGCAGACAATGGTGATGTGTCTTTATCGATTTGTTCTTTAGTTTACTCTGAATATTTACTTCAATTTCCCCCTCCAATCCAACCACTGAGATCTCTTACAGCTGAAATTGTAATACCAAGCAGATATTGGAGTCAATACATACTCCATGCATATTTTATTGGTACAGAACAGTGGGAGAGGGCATTGAAGTGTTTAAAACTTTTATTATGTCTGCTTGTCATGGTTTGATGAATGACTTGTGACAGAGAATTTAATTAGGTGTTCTACTAACTGGCCTTTATTAAAGATATCAGGCACTATGTGTGTGAGTGGCACAGTTACGCAAATTCATGCAAATAAATGCTCTGAGAAAATTTCTTTTGTCTCGTCTTTTTCTTCTGCTATTAAATATAATCTCTTGTGCTGCACCAAAACATTTTGAATGGTTTGATTTCTTCAAATCCTCCAATATAGTGCAGAGTCATGCCCATTTATTATTTACACATTAACACACTCACTACAGGAATGCAATATCAGAATGCAGCAAACACATCTACCATACACACACATTAAAAAACCCAATGAGTATTAGTCATACTTGCACATATATATAAAGATGACATCCTCCCTGCTCCATCCTTGCCCCAGTGCATTCAATACATTCCTACCTTGACACATGACTCTGAGTAATTATATAAAATGATGGAAAGTGTTTTTGGTTCTGTAATATGTTATGCCATGCACGTGTACATATCTCTAACTTCCCTACTACTTCCCTACTTAAATACTGCCCCTACAGGACCAAAATACAAAATGACAGCAATTATCAGTGCTCTGATCAGCCTAAGTAAATGAAAATATGCTGAGTGGTGCTCTGCAAGGCACTCAGTATGTTGTTATTCAAATCAGAAAGGCCTGTTTTTTTTACACATATGTATTCCAAAAAGCATCAGTGAAATGCATCAGTGACAAACTGTGAGAAGATTTCAAGGGAGACAATTTATGGACAAGTGAAGTTGCATTTCCTTGTCAAGGTCCGTTTGATTTAAGATCCTCAACCATCCTCCCAAAGCCAATGAAAATTAGTTTAATGATGATGGGATGAGTTAAAAACAAGTGTTTTCTTTCCTAATTAATAGCATTGATGTATTACTTGCTGACAATTAAAATGTTTTCACTCCAGGGGTAAGAGTTGTAACAACCTCCAAGTATTCCATAAGAAGTGGCAAATGCAGTTTCAATCCTCCATGCAGAATGGATCACTGGAGTAATACCTACCATCAATTATCCCCACCAGTGGCTTATGCTGGGAGGATCAACACTGTCTGTGGCACTAAGGCAGCTCCTTAAGCTAAACAACAAGAGAACCTGATGTCCCCACTGTATGTGAGTGGGAAAAAGCTCTGGAGTTGCTGAGAGAAAGCCCCCTAAAAACAACTGGGTTGATGTTAAATGTGTGAAAAAATGTAATTTGCAAATCACTGATTGCACATCAAGGCAAACTCAAAATCTGTGTGCACAATTCCCATTATAAATGTCTTTGACACAGACAAGCAATTGTTTATTATGTCAGCAATGACTTCCTAAGTATTAACAAAGACCATGATGATTCTGTTCAAATATGTAGTTTGATTTTGGCATTGTAAGTGTGTGCTTCCACAGTCTCATGAATCCTTTCATTATCATTTTGATGTGACATGGCGGATTTACAGAAAACAAATGGAAAACTCCAACAATTTGCAGATATGTTTAGAGCATGCCAACATTTTCATTACATGGTATTTTGTTTTCATCAATATATTGTTATAAAGTGTAATTATGAATGTAATTTCTGGGAGAAATGTGGTAGGGTCTACCTATTCCTTTGACTGCTAATGGAGAGTGCAAGAATAAATGGCTCAGGTAATGGCCTTCAAATCCCACGGGGTGCCCCTGACAGTAAAATACACATTTTTCACACATGCACGCAAGCACGCATGCATGCACGCACGCACGCACGCACGCACGCACGCACGCACGCACAAACACAGAGCCAGTAAAAGTCTTTTAAACCCTCTCCTCTTTCCATTCTGGAATGAACTTTAAAACCACACTTGATTGTGATCTCAAGGGACAGGATACAATTAGACAGAGCCATTCATCCAAACACAATCCGTTCTAATGCCCCCTCTGTACATCAACCAGAGTCTGGATATTTCCGTTAATTCTGTGGACATCTGTCCCCTCAAAACCTGTTAATTGCCATATTTCAAACACATGAATGAATGATACATAGAAGGACAAATGCGGGTGGCATTTCACCTAAACAGACTACATCAAGGCCCCCCCGGTTTTACAGGGCTTCTCTCTCTCTCTTAACTCTACAGTAAGTAACTTCAGAATACATCAGCCTCTAGCCTTGTGGTGAACCCACACAAACCTTAGCAGTGGCTTGTTGCACCTCAGGTTTCCTTGCCAAAACCCTTCATCTCAGTCTCACCCCGCCTTCACAGCCATGGGAAATCCATGCTGTAAATTGAAAAGGGTCCTTAGAGAATGAAGTGGCTGGCTGGATTTCTTTTTTTTTTCCACACTGCTGAACAAAGAAGCAAAAGTGACACAAAGTTGTGGTTCTCAAGAGTGAGAGCTCTTTTTCCTGACAGCTAGTCATGTTGTGAAAGACACCTCCCCGCTTAATGCATTTAACTGGTAACAAGGAAAGTGAAAACTAGACGATATAAAACAACAAAGAAACAATTGATGTCTAATGTTTGTTTTGAATTTATTCTACTCTGCAGCTGCAGAGTTGTTGCAGAAAAAATATCCCATGTTCATTTCTGTTAAGGAACATGCAGTCAAACAGATTGACTCTGTGTTTTGTATGGATTTTAGACAGTGATGGAGTTCTAAGACATGAGGCAAAAGCAGCTACATCAGGCTATGATTACAGAGACAACATTTGGTTTGTTGGATATATTCATTGTTTGTTCATGTTTCTACAGGGGATTTGTTGTGATATTCCTCATGGGCAAAATAATGCCAACATGATCCTTTAACAAACAAACAAACAACATTCTTTGTAGCACAGTAACATCTTAGGAGGGATATTGCTCCAGTAAGGTTTTCAGAAAGATTTCAACTAAATTACATAAAATCCATGCAGATGCCACTGACCAGAACCAGGCCTGTCTCCTACAAAATTATGTTTACATATTTCTAAATGGTTTTTCCAATTTTTGTGGTGTCAAATGTAATTGCAGCTTAAATTACATTCAAAGCCAACATTTTTGTCATTTGTATTCATCACAGGGATGTGGTCAGGTTGGATGGTGGTATACCAACTGTAGAAGTCCAGACTATAGGAAAGCACTTAGTTAAGATTAGAGAAAATTGAATTAAAAGGCTGCAGATTTTTTCTTCAATAAACCAAGCCACAACAATTCAAATGCTGCCAGTGCCTAAACATGAGGATACGAGGAACAAAAATACATTGTAGACACTGAATCTATCACTAAAATAGACAAATTTGACTTGCAAACTATGTTAATCAATAATAATTCTTTAAATATTCATGAAAAACGTAATCTGACCGGTATTATATCATACTGATATTATTTTATTCTGGACAACTCCTGCAATAGCTGCACAGCACATTGACTCTCTCACAGGTTGAGCGTATAAAATTATCATTCAATGAAATTAGATGAGTTCCTTCCCTAATGGAAACTCCGATTTTATGACCATCTCTTCATTTCATTTAAAGACAAAGAAACGTTGCATAGTTCACTGACTGTGACTGTCATTTACGCTGAAGCTGGAGTATTTGAGTGTTTATTTTAGCATGTTTCATCTGTTTTTCTCATTGAAATCAATCCAAATCATGAGTTTAATTTTAAAGTTTTTTAAATTAAAGCCCCTACAAGGAACTTTTAACTGGATATGCAAAAGTCTCTCTTTTATGCTGATGTCTCTTTGTGACCTACAACAGTAATTGAGGTCATCGGTGGGAAGCTATTTCTAAATAGTGTAACTCTTTACCTTCAGGAGGCAGTGGACGGTTCGGTCCACTGGACGGTGAAACAATGTAAGGCACTCAGACGGGAGGAGACGGCACATTTGAAGAGGCTATAAATTAGCATTGAGTTGTTGCTTTGCTAGTGAGTAAGCTAAATTTCATCGCTATATTTTCGTCATGGCTGATATTGGGACGGGATCCGCAAAGAGAATCCACCAGCAAAAATTATTTCTTAAAGAATTTTCATTTTGTGTTGATTTTGGCGACGCCTGTGGACAAAAGCGGTAGGTTTCTCTTTGCGGATCCCATCTCTATATCAGCCATGACGAAAATATAGTGATGAAATTGAGCTTGGTTTTTTTCTCGCTAGCGTTGCAACAACTCCATGCTAATTTATAGCCTCGTCCAATGTGCCATCTCCTCCGGTCTCAGTGCCTTACATTGTTTAATCATCCGGTGGACCAACCCGTCCACCGCCTCCTGAAGGTAAAAAGTTACACTTCTTAGAAGCATCTTATATTCCCACCGATGGCTTTATTTGCTGTTGTAGGTCATACAGAGATATCAGCAGAGACGAGAGACTTTTGCATATCGAGTTAAATGTTCTTTGTAGGAGCTTCAAATAGAATTTAAATTATCAATGTACAGGGAATGTGAGAACAAAGAAAAAAATGCATCCATCTCCCTTACAACTGCCACATACTTTCCCTTAGGCAAAGCAATTATCACCCCTTAGCCCCCTTTCTAAAATAACCAACAAGAAATTGATGCTCTTCACGTGAGAGCTGACTGCACTGCACTCATGCTTTGTCCACTTGCCGGCATCAGTAGATCACATCAGCAACTGCTTTTAGAAGACTAGGAACATGCAACATACATTAATGTTAATTTTAAAAGGCATGAGTGGCTGCAGTATCTGAGAGCATCATGTACATTAGGGAAAGTAGGTGTTTGGACAGCTGGGGCAGCAAAACTGAAATATGGTGAGTGGATTACCAGGAGGAGTGGGAGAAGCCGTCCACCATTCCGTCACCACCACATTGTGCATAGTTTTGAATGGGATTGATTGGGACTTCAGATGAGAGACTGGCAGCAACATGAAGGCGAGTACATGGAAGAAACTTTTCACTGGTGGCGACAGCATAAAAGCAGCATGAGGAAATTATGCTTTGACTGAGCAGCAGCTACAGAGAGCCTGTCTGACAGAGGTGGTGGATATCATCTCAGCTGTGAGCAAGCAAGTTTTCAATGCTCGCACAAATACAACTGTTTTTCAGACACTGTGATTCATAAAACACAAAATGGGAAGATAAAAGAAATCCAAGTAGAAGTAGAAGCAATAAGAAGATTAAAAGCTGAAAAGATCAAGAACAAGAACTGTGTGCATTCCTCTGTGGACTGATCACAGTAGCTGCTAGAAATAAAAAGATATCTCAATTCGTACAATATGGGGCCTTTACTTCTTCTAATGTTTCAAATGTGAATCATACAAGTGCCTCCATCATCCAGTCAGACTTCAATATTTCTGTTCTTGCCATTTCTGCACTTGTCTGGCTAATGCTGTGCTATATGGATCGATTTGCTAGCAACAAATAGTGTGTGGGAAACTGCAGAACCTCTTCATAGATGTATTTTTAGAAACTTAGATATAGAAACATGCTATTATGCCAAATACATGACTGAACATGTACAGATATAACTGTCACTTTTGATGGTAAAATGAATTGTTTAAAAAATAAAAATATTTTTTGACAGTTGTACAGTATATTCTAGTTATCTCACCTCAGGGACATTTATGCTGAGGAGCAGGCAATTTATAGCAAATGATTTCACATTTAGGTTGGGCAGGAACGGCTGCTGCTCTTTGAGGGAGCTCACAGAGTCTGATTAATCAAAGCTGATGTATCTGTGAATCACTGATGGTGATACATGAATGAGGCTGCTGATGCCAATCAGCTGATGCAAGCAGGACTTCACTGCTCTGCCTCATTGCAGGGCTCCATATGCAGAGGACAGCACTGTAGCTTTAGTATCATTAAGATACTGCAACTTCAGTTTTGGTTTATTTTCATGTTTTAAACTTTTTAAGCTATGTTAAAAAAAAAAAAAAAAAAAACTTTGGGAAAGCTTTGAATTCACATTGGACAAACATCCATCAGTAATGCATTGTTCAGAAAGAGCTCTATCCCTCTGACTGGATGAAGTTAAGATTTTAGGACTGAGGGATATACTACTGCCATGGATTTGAACATTATCTACAGTATGAGTGACAGGAGAAGACAAGGAGAAAGAGGGGAACAGCAGCTTGTGCTGTGTGTGCTTGTCTTATTTTATGAGCACACTGTGTGAGTTAATGATGAAGACTCTGGCCAAAGCAAGGAGAGCACAGTGTGTACACAATGTCTTCAATATGTTATACCAAAGTAAACATCCACTCTATAAAACACCAGCATTGTTTAGGCTGTCAACTTTGCTGCTTGGTCGAGGTTCCTGCTCGTTAAACTGGACGGTATGTGTGCGCATTAGTAGTGTGGAGCAAAAGACAGGGGCTGACACCAACTACCAAATTGCTGCTGTCAGATGAAAACCTTGTATCACCAGGACAAGTTTCCTGGGATGTGTAAACTTTTTGCTCAGATATGTTGGGCGTTAAACATTAAAACAAACTTCAAGTAGGGATGAGTATTAAGAGGATTAGAGTGGATCAGTTTTGATGCACTCAACTTACTTTTTTCAAGTGACAAAAACTAAATTATATGTTTAACTGAGTTTGGAGGAGCTTGTTTTAATTTTATGGTTATTTCCAGCTTTTCAGAAAGAGAGGTGTGTACGTATGTGTTTCCCATTGTAGGCAACAGGGCTAAGGTGTTCATCCAAAGATAAGCAGGACATTTCCCTCCATATACATAAAGGAACACAAATACACATGAACGCAAGAGCTTTGCATTCATGCCTTTCAATCAGCCGCCTGCCTCCTCCTGATCTATGCTCCTCTTCCTCCACTTTCCGAAGTACTGCCCTTAAACCTCCTCTAAGGCAAACAGTATCTGCAAACGGTATCTGCTTTCGGGTCATCTTTCTCTCTCCTCAAAAACTCTCTCTCCTCCCAGACTGAAAGGAGAGAGTTTGGAGAGAGCAAAAGACAGCAGTGAACAAATGCAGGGTGGTATATCAAATATAGATAAGACTGAAGATTTGAAACATGTGAACTCTGACAAAAGACTCAAAGTGACTGTAATCTCCTGAAACATAGTCTCTACACATTCCTATACATTTAAATGTTTGGCAATGGAAGGGAGTTTTTTTCCATATCTGTTTCCTCCACTCAATTTTCTCTATGACAACAGGGGAGGAGCAAAATGTGCCAACTCCCAATAACCCACTAATGATACAAAATGACTTTGCAATGAATAAGAAAAACTCATCTACTCTTTCTATTTCTGTTCTCTCTCTCTCTCTCTCTCTCTCTGTCATTCCATCACCACCTAGCTCTCTCAATAACATCACCTTTTGGCAATGAGATCCCTTCACACACAACTAGTAATTTAGTTTAACACATTTACAGTGAACAAGAGAAAAAGCTGATTGGGAATAGCATTAAAGAGCAGCGACCTCTCCAACGCATTGAAAGACTCAGTATTCAAGTCTAAATTGGAGGCCAAAAATGGGGGCAGGTGGGTGGGGTATTCCTGAAACATTATTCTGTCCCCACAATCAGGCATAAGAGGAGATGAGGAGGTGCCTGAGAATTGCCGGTCTTATCTATTGCGGCACAGAGCAGCCTTTTCAGTGCCACATTGTCTCTCTCTCTCTCTCTCTCTCTCTCTTATTTGTCTGTCTCTCCATATCTCTGTCTCTGTCCTCTACTTTATGCATTCCCCTGTCTCTTATCACAGTCTTTCAGTGACACCTCACTTCATTTGCAAACTGAGCAACAGAGGATGGAAGACAGGGTGGTATAATTGTCGAGTATTTGGTTTGTGCAGCTCCCAACAGTTATTGCTAAGAACTAATTATGTTCATCATGCTATTCAACATCACATGGGAGTCAAGCACATTTTCAGAAAACACCACTGCCATTCAAAGTGAATTTATCATACAGACTGAGACACACATTTATACAGTATATACACATAATCACACAAAATATAATGAAGACTGCCACAAGACCGATCCGTTAAAAGAGTGCAACTATTTTCTCAGACACCAGGAAAACTACCAGCACCAAAACAAATAACCAGTTTTCTAGATGCACAAAGATGTTACATAATTTTGCACTTTTACATTATTAAACTAACCTTAAAATTACAGTAAGGGGATGAGGAATGAAATGGGTGTGAGTTATGAAACTTCTATACTCAAACACACACAAACACACACAGAGTGATATGTTCAAAGGTATATTGATTGCTGGGTAAAGCAGTAGCCAAGCAAAAATGACTCTAGGGGCTGACTCTGTAGGACATCAGACTTGTGACATTTTAAGAGAGAAAAGCTTAGCTCTCTGAAGCAAAGTTTGAAGAAAAACACACATTCAAACACGTAGGGTGTTTTTTCTCTTGGAGAAGAGGGATCATTTAATCCTCTAAACGACACAGCAGTTTTTTTCCCTTTCCAACTGCTCCTGCCCCCAGCACACCAAAACAAACCAGCCAACATCAAATACAAACACAAACCTTTGCAGAGATGTATACTGGACTTTGTCATCAGTACAGACATGGTTATGAATTTAGGTTTTGTAAGTAGGAGCCACTCCCCTAATAACTGCATTTTGAATAATGAATTGGCACAGTGAAATAATTATTTCAACATATACAAGAGTAGCTGAGTGTGTCACCTCATCTTTCACAACATGTCATTTTGCCATCAGCAGTATCTGTGCATGAAAACTACAGACAAAATGAGTGAGCTCCCATTTCCATCTATCAAACCGAAAATGACAGGAAACCACCCCAAAGCTGTTTTAGATGTGGTCTGTGAGTTCAAAGGATCATCGACTTATTCCTTGTTAGATTTATAGACTTTGCTCTTGATTCTAGGCAGTGAAAAAAATGACTCACAGGATGATAAAATGAAAGGGCTCTCCTCCTGTCCTCCTCCCTCTCTCCTCTCTCTCTCTCTAATAGCCTTATATTATTTAAACAGTGTAAAACAAGGTGCAAAGTTTAATTAATTCAGAAAATTCAGAAATTCAACTTTTCTCTTTTTTGCCATTTCCTCATTTTTCATCTGTTGGTCAACAAACAGATACCACAATTTATTATTCAGTGTTTCAGCTTTTTCCAACATAGGTAAGGAGAGAGTACCACAGACTTTTCTGCATCTTGTGCCTCACTCTGCACAACACAGAAATCAATTTACCACATTTTAAGTTATAGACCCTGAGGCGAATCAAACACACTTAAATTTGCATGAGTAAAGCTAGAAGTTAGTAGTGGTGAGAGTTAGACTTTACTTATTGAAAGATAGCCTAGAACTAAATGAACACAAGTAATCCAGAATCACTGAGTACATTATAAATAATGGATTGTGTGTCTATTTAGTATTTAATTTGACTTAAAATTTAATTGAAGACTTTAATTTAAATGCTTATGGGAAGTCAAGGTAATATACATTGACTCTTGTCCATCTACTAAAATTGTTTAATCATGTATTCATTCATTCTCATAACCACTTACTCACCACTCCATTACGAAGGTTGGCATGTGATTTAGACTTCACTGACTTGTCCAGATCCATCCCTCGGGATAGTAGCTCTCCTCTGCATCTGTGGGGACATGTACACACATTAGGTAAAGCACTCTGGCATCCAATCAAAGCATGTCAGTACCATGGGAGCAACTTAAGAAATACACCAAATGCTACTACATTCTGGTATGTCAATAATTTGTCTATCCACTTACAACACTGACAAGAAAATCAATCCTGTCAGGAATTATATGAATGATTTTGTGGTGAGGAAATAAGAATCAATGCATGAGAATGGAATAATAAGTAATGACATGTGAGTAAGTCTGCCCATCTTATGTAAGACCTTTGAGAGAGGTTTCTCCTTAACATTGCCAGTGTTTAGTGTTAATATGTTGAGATAGTAAAGTCATTGTCCCATAGTAGAGTCCCACTACCCATGCACACTCTCCATGCTTGCACCCACAATAGGAGTCATTAACATATAATACTTCTACATACCAAATTATCATTCCTCCCTTATGCAACAATATTGATGTTCCATTGAGAAACCAATGGAAAAATTAAACTACATCAAAGGAGGAAGTGGAGTGCAGCTCCTCTGCAAACAGAGTAAAATTATACTGCACCGATGCTGAATAATGAAAGGGTCTTTCCTCACAGCTAATTAAATTTGACAAGCTTGGTCTCCAGACCTGATAAATATAATAACACATTCAAGGGTATTAGGGATCCCTCAATTCTTGCTTGCCTCTACTTTCCCTGTTATCTGGTTCTGGCCTTCAAAGAAAGAGATGGAGAGAGAGTGAGAGAAAAGAGGAAGGACTTTATGATTACTGGAGGAAGTCAGAGAGAGAGAAAAAGAAGAGGAGAACGAGGGAGGAATGACAAAAAGGAGTAGAGGGTAAGACAGGTGCTTGTCTTGTCTTCTGTCTGATCTTATTTCCAGAATTATTTTTCATTACACACTTATGATTCACAGCCACTCACAACCTGTCTGTTCCTCTTTTCCGCCTTTGATTCACTCAACAACCCAACACAGATATGCGCACACACACAGACACACACAGACACACACACACAGTCTCCCCCTTTTAACTTCTGTAGACAAATTTGATTTAAGTAAAACAGTACAAAGCCATGAGGGAATAAAAACAAACAGTCTCTTTACAAAGAAATGCCTCAGTCTATAGTTTGTGTGGGAGTCCACACACTCAACAACATATCAAGTGAGAATGGACAAGTGGCTGCAGACTACATACAGCAATATCACTCTGAGGGGAAGTAGCTGGAAAACCATCTGAACAAGTGAGACAGGAAACACATGAGAAGAAAAGAACCCAATCACAGCCGTCCACAGTGATAAATGACACTATACCTGAGTACAATAATAGAGTTAGTTACTAGAATTTGTCAGAGCTGAACCCTTGAACCTTCTTATTAAAAACAAGCTCACGTTTCTATTTCAGACACTTTTGATCCTCTGCAACTGCTGCAACAAATTGCTTATTTAATGGCAGATATATGCAATGCCCCAAGGAACCAAAAGGATCAACCTAAAAAAAAAAGTGTTGATTTTCTTGAAATCCCTATTGACAAATTGTGGAATAGTAATACTGTGTGTGCTTTTGACAACCAGTGTCCTGTAAGTAACATGGAACCTGTACCTTTATTTACTTTGTAACTTTTATTCATTTGCATTTTAAATATATTTTCTTTAACTTTGTTATACAGTACTACTTTTCTTACATCTATTATGGCAATTATTTTCTGCTGACAGGCTATCACATGACGTACAGTATCCTTTAAGAAGGTGGTTACTGCTGTTAAATATGCTCTGATGTCTTCATGCTGAAAGATGTCACTATATCTAATAGTAAATACATCTGCAAATAATAAAAAAGTCTGAGTGTAACATTTTTTCTTGACTTTGCTTTTGGTAAAAGGTAACAGTAGTAAAAGATGTGTATCAGTTTCACCTTTATTTCAACTCAAAGACCACAACTTGTCTGTGACATATATAAAACCATACTAGCCATTTGTAAACACTTTTCTCATAACAAATGAAATAGATGGTAGGTAAATGGCTGAATGAAACTCACCATGGAAATGGGGAATTAAGCCCATTAACTAATTTTACGACAACATATTTATGCACTTCCGTGGTACTGCAAATTAGGGATGCAAGATAACTATCGGTACAGATAATTATGGGCCTGATATTGGCAAAATACACAGCTATAATTAATCTCTACTCACTACAGCTTAGCCTTTCTTAACCTTAGGTGTGTATATCAACTATTGAAAATGTTATTGGTTATTGGCATCGGTTAGGAGAAGCAGGAAGTTATTGGTTATCAGTATCGGTGGAAATGCAAATGATCAGTAGTAGTAGTAGTATGAGTTGGAGCAGGGCCTGAATCTATGGAACAGTGATATTTTGTTTAAGATAAAGCTTATTGTGACAAAAAGGTTGTCAAATCATTGTGCAGAGATTATACTTAACCTCCTCGTTATCTCTGTTCTGTTTCAATCCAACAAAGACAGGAGTGTGTTAAGTTAACATCAGAAGCATACACACATGTGGATACAATAAACCATTAGACTTGTCTCCATGGCATTCATGGACTCCTGTGTGCTATACTTTGTAAAAGTGTTGGTGCTGTATGGACACATTAATTAATACTGTGAGTCGAGCTCTTATATCACATTATTGACTGTTAGAGTGTGTTTACTGCAGGCAGCTCGCTGTGATGTTGAACTGGAGCCAAGCTGGCAGTCACAACTACCCTCATATTGTAAGCATGGGAAATTGGACAGGGTTGTACAAACAAAGCAAGAGATCAAATTAAAAATATGTTTATAGATGGCAAGGTAGTGTGGTGGGAGGGAGAAAAAGACAGAGATTAACAACAAGAGACATCACTAAAACTAGTGGCCATGTCTCCTCACATGTTTGTGTGTGTTTGTGTGTGCATGTGTTTCTAGTGTGGCATACTCCTAACTCAATAACAAACAGAGTGTGCTTGCTAGACCATTAAAACACACATCTGCATCTAATTAAATCTGCTGCCCGAATTGCCATGGATACCCTGTGAGCCTAACACACATTTCCTATGAGATATCCTCCATCCACAGAAGCATACAATGATAGCCAAACCATGAATTAAGCAACACTGGCAAGTACTTAATTTCTTTTCCCAACCTTTTCTCATTTGAATGAAAAATACAGCAGAAACCATCTGTGCTACAACTCAAATTAAATTTTTTATACAGTCCAAAATCATAAATTTGCCTTCAGGGCCATTTTTGAAAAAGGAAAACTCTCCAAAAAACACTTAGACAGGGACTCTGGGACTATCAACAGGCCTGGTGTGTTTGCAGTCCAGGGGATTACTCAATGACAACCCAACCAGTTGCTTCCTCTAGAGAGCCTTATCAAACTGGCAAACAATGACAAAGTTTGCACCAGTTTGCCAAAAAGACAACGCTCATGCTAACAGACTGACTGTCAAGCCTGAGGCTATCAATATGTCCTGTCATAACCCCTCATATAAAGGGTGAAAAATATAAATATTAGGAAAGAGAGATAGAGCATGCAAAGAGTGAGATAGATTGTTTCTACCTTTGCACAGAGCTGGGCTAACGGTTATCTCCTGCTCTATTCTGAACATGTAGCAATGACACTGAGCTAGCCCTTAGTAATATGCCACCAAAATGGCAAAGCAGCAGTATACTATGCATTTCTCCTGATCCCACTGACTACCACCACATTTGCTACAACAGTTCAAAAGCAACACAAAATAATAACGGGGACTGTATCCCTGAAATTAATACACTTTACACAGCTCCCCCTGTGAAGCTCAGAGCTGTGGCCTGTCTGGTCTGATTTCAGCTGCATTTAATGTGATTTTAATATTACTTGGACATGAGACCCAAGAAACAGATATAGTTTAGCAGAGAAGATGAAAGGGGAAGATCTCCAGATTTGAAAGAGACAGAGTGAAAGGCATCAGAGAACAGCACCAGTTTTACCAATAACACCCCCAGGTCTCATTTCCTAATCACAGCACTAATGAAGATGAATCTGTGTGTGTGTGTGTGTGTGTGTGTGTGAGTGTGAGAGAGTGAGTGAATGAGTGAGTGAGTGAGCGCACACACTGGTGCATGAAGGCACATACTGTTATGTTTAATGAGTATGTAAAGTGATCATTCTTATAAATATCTTTATAAAGGCAAATGTGACTGTGTTCCTATTTATCAGTGTCTTTAGATGTTTATATAACTTTGTGCATATTTAATGGCACAATCAATAGGCCTGGATTTCTCTGGAGCTAAATATCTGATAATTGTCAGTTTGTATACATATGTAGCTGCTGTGTATGACAAAGCAGTATTCATTGTGAACTACATACAAGCTGCACCGCTCCTTCATCAGCTACCATCATGATTTGTTATCTGAGGTAGAAATATGAAAGGAAAATGTTGGTAAGCCATTAAATGATTAGACAACACAGACAAAATGTCAGTTCAGCTCTGTAGTTAGGGTGCTGTAGCTGCTGCTGCTGCTGCTGCTGCTGCTGCTAAGTAGACTGCTCATTATTTTACTGCAGTCAGTCAAGCCATAACATTTTAACTCAGTGTGTATATTGTGTAATAAGTAAATATCTGAAATGTAAGCTGACACACATCACAGAACGCTGTAACATTATGACTCTGTATCCTGCTTTGTTATCTTGTTATGTTGTCTTCTACAGTACAGGTATCTTGCTATACTCACTCTCACTGGAGTAGCTTGTGCATAACAGTGGGTTGCCTTGATTAGTACTCGGTTGCTTGGAATGTGTTTGTGTAATTATGCCCCCCCACAGAAAGTAGAGGACACACAAATTCACAAATTCAACCAAACTAAAAACATTTCCAAACAAGCATCTCCGATAAGAGTACATCAGACCTACAGGCATGCCGTTACTAGGCACTGCAAAGAGGGGCTAGACATCATTATACTGTATATTCATTACTACCAGGTATGTGAATTCATACTGAGTTCACGTATATACAAGAGGAAGGGGGTGAAGGGGGGGTGGCATTGGTGCAACAAATATAGCAAACCAGATTACAGCACTAGCTGAATGTCGGGGGACTGACCTTGAATTATATTATCAAATACATATTGAAGTCTTGTGACAGAGTGATGTGTTATACTATATTTACTATACATGTTGCAGATGGTTAGTCATAAATAAATAACATCAAAACAGCCTGTGAGAGTGATGGGGTTGATAACCTCATCACTCACTGATGGGAAAGCTGAATGAAAAAACAGCTAAATCTAAGGAAATGTAAACAGAAATCAATTGTGGCAATGTGGCAAGCATTAAGGACCTTGTACATTGTACAAGCCACGGTATGTGCGATATAAAAGTTAACAGGTAATGTGCACATACTAAGAAACAGATTTTAGTCATTGCATACAACCACAAATGGGAGCACACACTTCTGAACTGTAATAATAATTTGCAAATGCTCATAAATCCCCTGGGGAGGAATATAACAGCTGATTAACTAGCTATCAGGCCCTGTGAAGACCTACTGGTAATTTATGACAGCTATTATCACTGTCAGGTAGAGAACGCACACACTCACACCCCCCCCCTCATTCCTCCTCATACCAATATCAGTCTAATATGACGTACCTGCACCCCAGGACACTACACTATACTGTCGAATAGTAAAATTAAGACTTGAGTTCTGTAAATTCAAGGTTTTTTCACAAATGGCATAGTTTAGTGATTTGAGATTTCAGAGGATCTCACAAAAACACTTACTTTAATTTTATTTTGACATAGTGCACATGAAATTTGATTGTGGGGTTGTTTTAAACAGCTGAAGCTTTGTGACACTGGCTTCACTAAAATTGCAGTGTTAATGCCCATGATTCAGTACCTTTATCAAAGTAGAGGAATATCTATGACCACATTATAAAAATTTAACACAATGAGATGCAGTTTATCTGGGACAAGTTATAAAGTTGATGACCAAAAACCAGCTTCGCAAATAAGGCCACAGAGCATTTCAAATGAAAGGAGGAAACACCTCAAACTTATCTACATGGTGCAAAGACAGCCACGCTGAGCCCTCTTTACAAACCCAGATGTCTGAGTTTCAGTTATGAACTTCATAATACTATGTCGTCTAAATACTCATGTCAGGAAACGTTACAGATACTGTTCATGAAATGCGGCAAGTACCCTGCAATCATTACTATTCAGTCAAATGGTGATTCAGTCTGTCTGAGTGTGTCTGCTAGCATCTAATGTCAGCGCCTGCTATTGTGACAATGCACAATGACGTTAATTACTTCACAGAGGAAGGAGATGCAGAGATATTATATCTGGTTCTGATCTGAATGTTAACTGCACAAAACCTCTATGAAAATGCGTACACCGGCAAAACAGTTTATTTGCCTGTCCTTTATGACCTTCACAGGGATAAAACCTCAAACATCCCCTCAGGACACACTCAGCTGTGTCATTTACAAGATCACGATAAATGAGATATTGTAAAGTGGGCGATGTCTTTGTTGGACTGATGAAACCTCCATTCTTACATCCCTCCCCAATTTGTTAAGAACCTGACAGGAGGAAAAATGAACACTCCTACTCCTCTGCTGTGTACCTCTTGGCTCATGACCGACAGGCATGTGGCATCAGCAGGAATGAAACAATCCAAGGCGTACACTGCCCCTGGAAACACACATTTTTAACAAAAACATATAAGCTTTCAATTTTGCAGGTGTTGCACAGTTCAACTGTTATTTCATTTCTTATTAATACAACATGGTGAAAACAGGTTGAATAAAATTTGCATCTGCAGCAAAGGTGTTGGGTTCCTCTGTTCTCACATGCACTCTCATTAAAATACAGACACACACAAACTCAAAGCGAGGCACACTAAAGCTTTTCCAGTGTTGCTTATTTAGAGCTCCTCCGAGGGATGAAAATCATTCAAAATACAGAGCTCACACGTGACTCCCACTGCAGTTGAATTGCAGTTATGGAAATCCCTAAATATTTGTCACACCACGGAGAGCAAGCCTCAGCTGGACTGACAGTCAGCAGCAAAATTAAAGAGAATCACAACTTTCACAGCAGCTTCCAAAGCAAAATAGCTCTGAGAAACAAAATGTATTTCCCTGACAGCTTTCAGTATATCAGAGGGAAAAGAAACATAAGTCCAGTGGATGTGTTTTACACTAGCTTCCCCCCATATTCACACATGTGGACTTGGGCCACACTCACATCCCTGCCCACAGGATTGACTGCTCCTACTAGAGGGTGAGAACTCACACAAGACCTAATCATCTGCATTTCTTCAGTACCACAGTGATGCAGAACGCCTTTCAGAAACTGGTCAAATGTAAAAAGTCCTTCCTTCTGCTATTATAAACATGGAGACTGGATTGAAACACATGGAGCATTTTTCAAAGACAGTGTTACTAGAGACTAAGGTTTTGATTGCATGAACAACATCATTTTCATGAATGAAAAGAAAAGTGTGCTACTTTCAATCATTGTCTCTTGAGTGTGATTCAAAATAATCACCCATTCAGACACTGATGGTGGTAGAGCAATGAGACGCACTGGCCTCCTCATCAAGAACAATTTTGGGCTCAGTGTCTTGCCCAAGGACACTTCAACATCTGGACAGCAGGATCCATGTATGAAAAGGTCGGCCACGTGATTAATAGTCTGTGTGCTCTTCCTGCTGAGCCACAGCCGTCCCTGAGCAGAAACCCCTCTTTTTCTAACCCAAGTGATCGCCTCAGATGCACTTGCCATTCATAATGCCATAATGTACTGTGCAGCAAGACAGCAAAGGGCTAGCTTTAGTCTGATATGTACACTATGAGATTCAGTTTGATAAATCAAGGCGTATATAGGCACTGTATATAAAGTTGATAGCTAAGAAGTCAAATATCTACAAGAGAGTAGTCACATTATGATTGTGTCTGTTGCATTAAGTAAGCTGAGAACTACAGTATGCTAACTCATTCTGTGACAACAATGATTCAGTGTCCTCGTTTCTGCTTAAAATTTTTGTGTAACATTTGTTCAAAGCAGTCCAGAACACCTCTAGATGCAACTTCAAACTAAAACCAATTGACTATTGAGGAAGACCAAAAAAAAGACAGACAAGGGTCAAGACACATCTGAAAATTATTTTTCCCCATTGAGCACTCGAGTAATAATAACAACTAGCGTGCAATTTTTGTTTCACACTCATTTATCATACTCTCCTACTATCAGCGCTTCATTGCTGATTCACAACTTCAGCTCTCAACTTTTATCTATCCAGCTTTCGTAGTTTCCCACTACAACTCCAATCATTTGTCTCTCTTTCAACTGTTCACTCAGGCTTCTAATAACATCAGACCGCTGGGCGTAGATAAGTGTGACTGTTGTGATAAGGAGCTGGGAGAGGGAATGATGCAATCTATCTCCATCTCCTCCCACTGTTACACAGCAGTTCTGATTCACCAATGGATATGAACGCCAGCTCTGTTGATGTGCTGTACAACATGGATGGTGTCCATGATCCGCAGAGGATGCAAGATCTCATCTACAGATGCTGATGCTATTCCTTCACTTATGCCCCTGGGATTTCTATTGATGAAAGATGACAGGGCTGGTGATGGTCACTGAAACGCTCTCATGGGTTCAGGGATTTGACACGCTAATTGTTTGAGATTTTGGGTAATCTTTGTACTTGAATAAAACAGTATTGATTGATTAATTTAGAGCTAATTTTATGTCCTCAAGGTGCATTAAATCTGATCAAAATCCACTAAACGGTTTTCCCAGTTATTTATCCCATGGTTACTGATACACAATTTACATTCAATGCCAGACCATTCCCACACAATTATTGATCTTATTATACTGATAGATTCAGCCAGTTTTCAACTACTGATCCTGTCCTTCTCAAAAAGAGCACATGGTTTTGTGGTGCATTTCAAACACACAATAAGCAAAATTTTGAGTGAAATCACATGATTAGTATTATTACCTGCACTTTAGCATTCAAAACTTTAGCTTGTTTTGATTTGTATTTCTGCCTTTACAATAGCTGAACTTAATTTTCAAAAACCACCACTTTTCTGGTGAACAATTCAACAAGACACTGACCTCCATAGCAACAACTGTCACACACAAAATCAGCCTGTAGCCTAGCTATTAGAGACATACGGACATTTTTGTAGTAGTTAAGTTAATTAGTCTACCAGCTAATAACATACAGTACTTTAGCATAGTCTTTTGCGTTTTAAAATCTTTCAGACATGCACCATTAGTAAATTTTGATAAACTATGGTAAACTACATAACATGTATGTATATATACGTCTATGTATGTATAACATCTCCTTAAATATTCGCTCTCTCGTTGACTCTCGGTCAGTTTCATGCTTTCTCTGTCCATTTGCTAACGTTAGCAACAATGTGTTTTACACTTCCCTGACTGGCTGTAACATGACACTTACAGGCTTTTGACGATTCCTGTCCACTTCTGCGATATGAGAAGACGCTTTCCACTTGTCTCCACTGTAGTAAAAAGATAAGAAAAGAAAAAAGTAACATGAGCCATGGGCATTAAACCAAGCGTGCCGAATAGTTTTGGGTAGCCTACAGCTACGTTAAGTCTTGAACACACCAAAATATAACACAGGTGGTTTCAATTATCTGGCTGATTAGACCTCTCTTTTCAGGTGTGTGTGGGTATGATCGCGTCTGTACTTTGATTGGCAGCTCACTCACTCACTCGCTCACTCACTCACCTGTTAGCTCAAGTGTAGCCTACCCGATACTGATGACCAGCATAGGATGCAAGCTAACTTTCCACTTTATCAGGATATAACTTCTCTTGTATTTAAACTTAGACAGGTTATAAAATTCAAAGATGACAAAACACCCACTCCAGTGCCATATAGTTGTCTGCTGCTCTCTGAGGGGTTTCCATCTTTATTTCTGCCCTGACTGTCTAAAAAGCTCTCCTCACCTGCTTTCCTTTCAGATGACCACAGGGCACTTGGACACCTGTGCTCATTTCTTCTGATAGTGCTCTTATTCATTTATTGGTCTTTGTATTATTTTATTTATTGAGGCCTGAAATTGAAGTGCTTTGCCAGATCAGAGATTTGATCCGCTGTTTCTGAAATATGCTGGCAAGGGCCGGCAAATCTTGTCACCCATCTGACAACACCTGCTCCAGGGATAATTGCTTTCATAGAAGCTGATGTCCTCCTACACTTTTGCTCTCCTCCTTGCCACACACATATGCTATCTCTCCTTCTCTGCCAGGTTCAGTGTCACTCAATCATTTCAGCCAGGACACATATTTTTCTCCAAACCTCCATCTTTTTGCTCACAGTCTCTCTCTGTCACAGGCTCTGTCACCTGTTTTTAAGGCTTTTCTTCACCTCCGTATTATTCTTTGATCCCACTTCCTCTCTCTAAGGCATTTAAACACACATTTCCATCTGCTTCTTCTGCTTCCCCTCTTCAGTTCCCTCCCACATTTTCAAACTGCTGACTTTGACACATACTTGAGACTTTTTTTTTTCTTTATCCCCTTAATCCTGTCCCCTCAATCCACAGCAGCCGGAGAAGAAATTATTTGCTAGAGCTTTACGTAATACAGTCTTTCCACACAGAACTCATAGGGGAAATGCACAACTGTAACTAATGACATTTATGTTGCATTACATGTCTCAGCGGGGCATTCCAGTGAGCTACCATGCACAATACCAGGACTTTGAAGGATCTCCATCTACTGTAAATGTAAAGCAGAAAATGTAAGTATATACATTTTTGCTTGAACTATCCATCTTATTCATCCAATTTCTCTCTGTCCCAGTAGCATGAAAACCACCCTGCGCTCTGATATTGCCACCTCCACTCCGTAGGACTTCTCAGATGCTCCACTGCAGAGCAACAGAACTACACCTCTGGAAAGAAACTTAACCACATCAGATAAGGTCCCGTGTGAAGTCTCCTGCTGATCTCAACATGACTTAACTCTTTTGAGGTTTTGGGTTTTATCAGCCGTGAGTCTTCCTTTTATTGCTCCTTACTCTCCTTATAACCAAACCTTTACTTTATTTTGAAGCATTAATATCAATTTTCACAGGATCTCTTTGGTAATGTATTAGTTCTCAGTGGGAGATTTCTTCAAAGACCATATTAACAATGTGAGCAGATCCCACAGCTCTTACAGGAGGTTGATTTCCTTATATAACTTTCACACAAATCATACAAAATCCACTGTGATTATATCACTGGTGTGGGCCAGAACACTACAAGCAAAAATGCATATTGTGGGCAAAACAAGCACTTGTTCTTTTTCTAACTTTTGTTTTCATATCTCTAACTCTGCCAATCACAAACTTCTATTATGTGTATGAGTGCCCAGGTCAGCCATCATCCCTCTCCCCCACTTTGTTGTCTGTTGTCTCAAGCGTTTGGCTTGACTTATGTACTTACAACAACACTGTTTCACAGTGGGTTAGAAGGAAAGTCTTCTCATAACAAATACATCATGCTAAGGTCAAACAACAGCCCAGAAATGTATTTTGTCTGAAATAAGAAAACTATGAAGATTCTCCTTTTGGCTCATCATCCCATCATGGTGTGATGTTTACATCACACTTACATGGGCAATTTAAGACTGGCGAAACTCCTGGATAGCAAAGCACATTAAAGAACCCATTTATATGAAAATTAATTTGTGTGACCCAATGAAATAGACTGGTTTGACCATTGTCAGTATTAGTTTGAATGAGATGATAGACATGGATTTTGAACCTTTAATTTGTTATTCTGAAACTTTTCTCAAACTAAACAGACTTAAAGCCAAGTTTTCAAGACTACTTTTAATGAGAAAAAGTGTTTCTTTGTAGATTTTCATGATTAATATTCTTTCTTGCCGTGTATTTCTTTGCAACATTTGAAACCATGACTCACTGATTTCCACTTATGGTTTTGATTGAACTTCTATTTTGTTAGTGTCTTTGTTTTGTTCTTTGTTCTGCAATTTCACCCTTTTATCTTTTTGGTGGTCCGATATCAGTCTGGGAGATGAGAGAGGCCTGCACTTGTCTCTTGATCTAAGAGACCAGGGGATGGTGACTGCACCTTTGTGGCACACACTTCACATCAAAGTGACACTCACACAGTCACACACACACAGACACACACATGGGAAAATGCAATTCAGAACCATCTGGCTAGAGGGGGAAAAAATATGTACAATAGCTCAGCAGCCTTTGATTAATAGCAATGCAAACAGAGCATCAGTGCTACTGTATACATATGTACAGCTACATGTGTGCTTGTATGTTCTTACACTGGATGACTTTGAGAGGGAGCATGCTGATCTGTAAACTCCAGAGTAATTAATGAGCCCACTGTGCATCACAGGGACGTGAGAGGGAGGACAGGAAGAAAGAGGGATGAAAAGAAGGAGGGGCACCAATGAGAAAGCTGCGTTTAATTAGACTCATACAGAGGACTGGCTGTCCAACGGGACTCACCAGTCCTTCATAAACTCTTACACCAATTACCAAGAAGAACATGAGAGAGAGAACAAGAGAAAAATGAAGAATAAATGAAAAAAGGCAGAGAGAAAAGCAGGCATTTGGTGTCCTAGTAGTTCAGTTGGCAGACAACAGCACATTCATGGCACTCCAACTTTAGAGTGACTTTTCCTACATTTTCACTCGTAATCATGTTCATGCTCATATGTATTGGTGTGGACATAACTCCTTTTTCCTCCTAAGCACATTTTATTTCAAGTATTACAAATATCTTTTTAATATAGTGATAATCTATATAGATATAGAACAAACAGTTTAAGATAATAGAGAGCAGAAACCAGCGGGACCCAATACATTCTGCAGTGCACACAGTTCCAGGTGGTTAGCTCTGAGTTTAGTGCTGTATTGCTCTGATTCGGGCTGGGCAGAGCTCAGCTTCCATCTGGCAGCCAAGGGCACACAGATGGCGGGGGGTGGGAGGTGGAGGGGGGGGCAGTGTCGCTGAAGCTCAGGGACCGTCACTCCTGGATCCTGATGTCCTGAAACTATTTGAAAAGGTGTGACTTGGAATTCACACCGTGACACAAACCCCCCCCAATCTGTCTCTCTCCAGGTCTCTGTTGCTCCCAGCAGCATGTCTCACTACCTCAAAAACAATCTCACCCCCATCTACAGATGTACAGGTCATTTTTCTGTCTCTGTCAATGTCCGGAAAATCTTATTGTGTCTGAGGCACTGTTTGTCTCTGGATTTAAGGGACTTGTGTGGAGCACTTTTAAAAACTATGGGAGCAGTTTCAACTTATGTGACACAGTTTGTACGCAATCAAAATGCTGGTTGCTTATTGAAAGAAGCTTCAAGCATCATTTCCTATAATCCCAATGAGCACCTGAGGATCTCTGCCTCAATTTTAGATTTGACTGCCTCCACATTCCAAGTAAGGAAAGGTAGAAAGTATTAAGGATGATGGAAAGATGAATGTAGAGTATAGCCATGAAGTTAAAGACAGGCGATGAAAGGAAGGAAATGATGGGACATTAACATGATAATATGAAAAGGTTAATGGTAAAGCTCAGAAGAGTATGCTGGAGAGCAAGGGAGGAAGAAGAAGAACACATTAAAGAAGAAGGAGGAGGGTAGAAAAGGCATGAATGAAGCAGTTAAGTGGGGGGGGGGGTGGGATCTAGGGAGAAGGTCAAAAATAAAAATGGATTGAAATGGAATACAATGCACAGCTGGGAGAGAAAGAGGAAGGAAAGAGGACAGAGGAAATGAGGGATGGACAACAGAAGAAAGGTTGAAAAGGGAGGTAGAGAAATGAAGGGGTGAATTAAGAACAAGTCTTTCTCTCTCTGTCTTTCCAGCTCAGTACTGACAGACTTGTTGTGAGCTGCTGCAACAGATTGGCATCACAGCCCATCACCAGGGGAGACAGCGGCCACTCTGCGTGACTGATAACAAAGGCACACACACATGCACACACACTATCTCACACACACATACACAAAATCATACACAAAATCATACACAAGCACAGACAACCGTGAACTTGGAGATAACACACACAGATCCACGCACAAAAAAGTTTCCAAGCTCTTGCCCTTTGAAAAGAAAGAGACAAGAAGTGTCTAAGAGAGAGAGAGAGCGCAGCAGAGAGTGGAGAACAGCAGGAAGTGAATGAGAAAGGAGGGGTGACAGAGGGCAGTTACCTTGGCAACCAGGCCTCTGGTGACAACTGCCTAATCAGTGGGCGGACAGTCAGATACGGAGGGTGATTCCCTAGAGGTGTATGCTCATTTCCCCTGTGCATCACTGGGGCTACTTTACATTAATGACCAAATGTGACTTTTCCCACAGTCCCTCTGAGAGATATCCCTGGCTGCTACTGGCTGCACATTTTGTTTAACAGAAGCTTAAATCCAACATAGATCCACCTGCCAGTTTACATAAGTGCTGTGTGAGGTAGATGTCAGAATGATATTCTTTGCATTGTATGCTTTGAATGCTGGGAAAAAAAATAAAGCAGTCCAAACATTTTAATATAATATTTGAATGCATTACAATTAGTTTATTCATCAGAGAGGCCCTAGCCAGTTATTAGACAGAATGTGCCATGATCTTGTTTGAAGTCTGAGCCTTAGTTTCTTTTGGGACTGAATTCCTTAAAATGTACAGCACTTATAAGAAGTTCTATCAGGAAAACTCATTATGATAGGAATATTTTTATTGCACTTAGTTGGAGAGACTTTCATGTTATCCTGTCTTTCATATCATAACAGTTACATATAGTTTAAAAAATCTATTTCAGGTTTGGCATTGCTTGTGGGATTGAATCAAAAAGCCTATATCAGCTGATGAGATGTATGATATAGAACTATTAGATTTTCTTTATTTCTTATTACTATTTCTTAATACTTACATTTGTGTGAATATCTAATTTTAACTTGGATACACTATTATAACAGCAGGGAAACTGGCCATAAGTGACATCAAAGTAACATGTTTATATATATACACACACACACACACACACACACACACACACACACACAGTAACACAGTTCTGTTTCTTTTGAAAAATGATGGCCATGTTTTCTGTGAAGAGTATAACTCGCCAACACCACAACTCTCAGTGTACAGTCTGCTAGAAATCACAGTGTCATCTCCCGAGCATAAGTCGGTGGCTCAATAGAGGACTTTGATTAGTGGAAACCAGGATGTTTGCCTCCTCTGGGGAGTAAACATGGAAGGATTCCGGTTAGCTGAAAGTGCAGGCGCATGAAGGGAAGCACTTAAGCGTATTTGGTATTTAGTACTTGATGTGAAGCGTGAAGAAGTCTGAATTTGGCAGGTTTCCCACAGGTGTGACTGTAAAGACTTTGACTGGCACCTCTCAGCTTCGGCACCTCAAAGACTCTTGAGTTGGTCCTTTTCTTTGGTAAATTAAGGTCCTTGTCATAACCACCACCACCTAGGTCAAAAGGACAAGCTGTAAGGGCTGATCCTGTGACTGTAATGACATCTCCCCTGACAGAGGTTAGACCAGAGGTCACAGCCCTGAATGGCAGGCAATTTGCCAGATCAGCAAACACTAGGTCCCAATACTGGGGTCACCGATGATAAGGCTAATGCTGCGTCATGCACCATCCGTCACTGGAATCCAAATGAAATTTTATATTTGAATATATAAATGTGTGCATACAGCCAAGGGTGTATATCAGGGAAAGAAGAGTATGACAGGCAAAAAGCAAACAAGCATGAGGACAACATCTGGCTAAACATCCTATCCAAAGTATACATTTATTCTCTATATATTAGTTTAATTAAAAATCTCAGTCCATACATCTCAACACAAAACACTGACTATTTCTCTCAGATAGCATCCTCTCCTTTCAGTCTCATTCCATCCGCCTCTTTCTCCATTTCCTCCTCTCTATGGCCATCGTGTCTCTGGCACACACTGTCATTAGGCCAAGGAGATATCTGATAGCAAATTCAGTGCCATAGAACACACAAACACCCACACACACACACACACACACAGGACATTGCTTCCGTTGAGCTCACATACAGTATGGCTGTCCTCAATTAGGTGGCTGAAGTGGTCAGACTCACTCATTGCTGCTGGATGCCCTGCTGCTTACCTGTGAATGTCATGCTTGTTAGTCTGGCTTTTAGAAAGCGTGCTGCAGGATGACATGGATCCTGCTTACCAAACTTTAATTATTCCAGCTATCAGTGATCCCAAATGGAGGAGGAGCTGCTGCCCTCACTTATCCTGTCTGGTAGAAATGAAATATCTGACTGGCGGCTGCAGTGTTACAGTTCTTCCAAGTTGAGCCATGAGATCCTTTTCAATTTCTATGGTCTTAGTCATGGATATCTGCCTTAATACAGCCCTGCACTGACTTATTTTCTCACAAGAGGTTTTATACAGTATCAGTGCTTTTTTTTTTCAGCAAAAAAGAAATCCATTATCTATCCCTCTTTAGTATTTTACATAAGCTTAGGATTAATATTTAATGGATTCATTCTTGCCATTGTGGTTGCAGTATCTGTATTTACAGCTACATTTTTCATCTAAATATTTCAGTTCTGTTTTATGTATGTGCACCTGTAGTAGGCCAAATATTCTCTGGCAAAGGGATAAGTATTGTGCTGGATTGGCTGGCATGACAGGCTGAGTGATGTGCCACCTGGAGGAAAAGCATATACTTTTGCATACATTTTGCAACAAACCATGTGTATTCACTGACACTGCAAACTGCCTGAGTGGCAAATAATTATTTTGGAACACACTTGATTTGGGCTTCTGGGACCACCCCCAGCCCCCCCCCCAAAAAGGACACGCTGTTTGGCTAATGAATCAGTAAATGGTGTTGACTGATACCAGTCACTCATGTCTGCAAATACAATGCTGGAGCCAACACTGCACTAGCTTAGCCTAGCATCAACTCCAGAACCAGAGACCCTGGTGGTCTGTCTCTGTCTGGAGGGGAAAAATCATCACCACCACCTCTAAAGTCTACTCACTAATTGATGTCACTGATTAATGTCATTGATGATTAGTGTCAGGACTGTGATGTTGCCTGGTAACCAGTAAAGACTCAAAGAAATCACAGCGCCATGCCAACAAAAAGTCACAAACTGTAAATGGAAATATTTCACCCTGCACTCCATGGCAGTTACTAGTTTGTTTTGAGATTGAATATTTGTTTTCAAATAATATATCATCATCTTATGAAACACCATCCACTGAATAATTGAGAACTGTCTGCTTCTAGTCTTTCTTGAGACAACTGTCTCCTGGCTGTAGCTCCATATTTAGCTCATAAATACAGGTCAGTCTGCTCAACTCTTTGCAAGAAGTTAAGAGTATTTCTGAGAATGTTGAACCCTTAAACGACAGGCAGCTAAAGTACGAGCCTCTCAGATAATATCTCAATAACCTTTGCTACTAAATTATGAGTTGTTTACAAAAAGTTTTATAAAGTGCTACTTGCTGTAGGACTTTGTATGCTTTTAGTCATTTATTTTAAAAAGGATACACTCCCAAATTTGGCTCTAACCCCTAAAAGGTGTAAAAGCATTTATTGTAAATTTCTTTGCACAAAAGCATCTGACACATAAATGTGATGTGATTCTTTTAAGCTTCCATTGCTATAATCTGAGCAAGTTCATTTGCCATGAATCAAGAGATGACATGTAGTTTGCTGCAGTCCTGATTGCTCACAAATGAATGGGCTGTGGTGTTACGCCTGACAAAAGGTGCTGAATCATAGTGATTACAATTTGTATGAATGCTGTATGAATGCTGAATGAATGCTGGGATTCACATGAGGATAAAGGTACATAGAATGGTTCAGATATCAAATACTCCTCCCTTATCCATTGTGTAACCTTTGTTAACTTTTCATGAAAATGGGCTTGTAACTTTCTCACTACGTTCCTTTCTGGGGAAGTAAGGCACCCGATGCCCAGTCAACATATTAAAAGCTGTCCCATAAAATCACATCAGATCCAAATGTTGGTAGTTTTTCATTTTGTCATGATGCTTCATTGACAGACATCATGTGCAATATTAGCTGGGTCATGCAGTGGATGCTCCACAGGCACAGGCACTGCACATTTGCTCTCATCTGACTCTGAGTGACATCTCAATTTTACAGTTTTGCTTTGATTTGTTTTAACGCTTTTGCTGGCGAAAAATTTCAACGTAGCCAGCGTCATATGAAGCAGAGTTTTGCTCCAAAAAAGCCTATATCTGTCATTTGAACTGTACCTCTTATACTGTGTATGAAGAGAGACTGGCCTTTATTTGCCCGATGCACTGATTACAAGTTTTGACCTCCCTTCAGAAAATAAAAATATACTAACATACAAAAGCTGCGATATTGAGTTGTCAGCGAGAAAGAGGACATGGATTTCTGTCATGTCAAGTGCCACTACAGTAATTCTGAGATTAAACTGTGCATTGGAATCTGTCATCAGGTCTGCAAACACAGTAATACCTCTCATCTTGTTCCTGTCCATTATCCAGTGACACACTCCAGTGCACTGTCATTTGTAAATTTTGCAATTTTTAGCTGGAACCATGTACTGTAGTGTATTACTGTATACAGTACATGTGCTATATTATGCATGTATACGTTGTATACCCCTGAGCCTGCAGGCATAGAATAGCCTACATGTGGTAGATTACGCTAACATGGCAAAGGCAAGAGGCACAGCCTGCTTTGATGAGCTGTCAGATTAAGGATTATCAAGGAGCCCCATTAAAATTTACAGCTGCACTGTTCCACTTTCCCGCTACCCCATCAGCTGTTTGCAAAACCTGTCAGGGAGACGGAGAGAGCATCAAGGGTATCAGCGAAGTGGCAAAATTGTTTGGAGGGAGAAATGAGAGGCAAGAGGGAGCGCAGAGCTGGAGTGGTTAAGAACTAGATGGTGGCAAGGTAGCTGAGGGAGAAGAGTGAACTGACAGTTGAGAAAAGGAGAAGCTGGGAGGAGGACAAGGAGGGCAGATAACTAGCACAGTATCATAGATGATTTACAAAGCTGTGCAGCTCTTCAGCAGCCTGTGTTACTAGCACACCATCAGCCACAGCAGATGAGCTCAGAGCTGACACACATCAACACTGCACTCTACAGGCTAGAGGCAGCAATTTACAAGGATTAAAAAAAAGAATAAATTGGCTTGAAAATTAAATTATGAATACAGATTAATAATAGGAGATCCTGAGAGGAAGTCAACAAATGAAATATAGTACAATATCTACCAAAAAAATGAAGCAATAAAATAAAAGGAAAAACGAAATTGGATTGAGACAGCCTGTAATCCATTACCAAAACCATACAAAACATTCAGCAGAACACTAGTAATAACAATAGAGAAAGTGAGAAACAAAAAGGAGCCAGGGTATACATATTGTATCACCACTTTACTGTGCAATGTTTTGCTCTACAACTGCTGAGTTTCTTTTTTTCACCACCTACCAGACACCAAGGACACCATAACTGAAGTGACAAGTATTCATATAGTACGCTGTAACCCCAACTACCCTTTAGTTGCACAAAAACACACATTGAAGACTGGTGGATTAAATTTGAAGGCCTTGGCTGGAAAAGGGTAAGCCTATAGATTAAAAAAAAATGCTGACCAACAGCAAACAACTGGAATTGGAAAACTGTCCTTGTGCATAAATCTAACTGTGGTTGCAGACCTCTGTATCTAAAGTGAGAGGTGCATATAAGCTGAGTTTTCCAAATGTCAGACTTTTATATTGACATTTCTCCTACTGTTGGCTAACACATACCACATGGAACATGTTTGAGGCTTCAGTGTGAGTAAAGAAGAAGCCTGTGTGTGAACAGTAGACATTACCCAATCATTTCCACAGCCACAGAGTTACCTTTCTTGACTGTGCTGTGTCTGTCTTCTGGATGAGGGGGGTTCTAGCTAGGAGTGGGACAGAAGTGGAAAGTCCCCACAGCTGTGGTGTGATGTTGTAGCTGACACTTTCCTGTGGCTAAAATCACCAGTGAGAGCCAGAGATTCTCTGAAGGCTCTGGTCCCACGAGGGCATTTTCCCCCTCGAAAGTGAGAAAACACTCTAACACCTTTCCTATACTCATAGCAAATAAGGACAGTCAGTCAGTATTTTCTTAAATAAGCTAGAGAATTTATAGAATAAGTGTTGCCTATATACAAAACAATATACAACTTTTTTACATCACAACATGCAGATCAGTGGTATATAATTTGTACTGTACAATCTATCAAGCGTCTCTCGTCTTCTGATCTTTACATCAATCTTATACTGCCCCCTGGTGGAAAAAGGTAATGATTACACTCTGTACCTTTCATAGGGGCCTATTTAGTTTCAACAGTGATGCCTTTGAGGAAATCTACTGTTCTTCTTTATGATGTATATATATATATATATATATATATATATTTGGTGTTTAGTGCTGTGGATGAGCCTTCTACCACTGATATTAGTATCACTGTGTTCATTATACCACCTGCATCAGTTTGCCACCAGCTGCTCTTTATGCCCAGCCATGTCTGTCATCCTTCAGTCAGACTCACTCAAGTGGCGCAGCAACAGTCACTATGTGCAGCTGTTTGGATACTGAAAAGCCCACACTGAGTGCATCTATAATTTACACAACATTTTACTCAGTTCTAAATAAATTAAAGAGCTTGTTCATGCTCAGCTGTGCTTTAATTATATTCTGGGAGTTTCAGTTTTGCAGGTTTCTTTATGTATTGACAGAACTGTATGTTTTTTTTCTTTCTTGAACAGACACCTAACGTCCAGCCTCCAGTATTTTATGTTCATGTGTTTGTCACATGATTTAATAATTAGTCATTTGATCAAATTAGATATTTAGGAAGATTCTTCACTGTGCATCATTAATTATTAGCCCTGTCTATGTCAAAACTGAACAAACATCTTAACTTATACATGAGCTGTTACATAACTCACACAACTTGCAATAAATCTCATTTTCCAAAAGCTTAATATTTATTTTAGATATTGATCCAAAATGCACCAATCCAAGTGCACTGGACTGGCTCTCTGTTTTTTTTCTGCTTATTGTTGACAGGAAACTCAGAAACACTTTCTACTGAACAACTTTAACCTTTTCTATAAAATAACTGCTGCTCTGCTATGAACTGTCCAGACCTCTCAGATTATCTGAAGCAGGTCTGTTTACTATCCCCAGAGTCAAAGCTAAATGTGAAAGGTTAGTGTACTGTTGTTATGCACCACATTTCCCCACAGTCTCACCCAAACTTGAGGTTTTGTCCAACTTCCATTTTGTTCAAATCAGGGTGACTCTTCTCTCTGTTACTCTACATTATGTGTTATTCCATTTTTAGCTTATGCCTTATCATCTCTCTTCAACTTTCAATTATTCTTTATAAATTGTACTTAAATGCCTTTGATGTCTTATTCGTAGGTTTGATGAAAGATGCTATAACAATAAACATGCAAAACGAAGCAGATACCACTCTTGTCATTGATATATATTCCTGAATTTCTGTACATGTCAATTCTCTAAACTTTTTCCACATTGCACAACACTGACACTGAATATCTTCATGTAACTCCCAGTAGTGACTACTGATAAGCTCCTTATATTAAAGCCTCGATATGGGATTAAAGATATCAATAAGCCTTTGAATATAGTCATTAAACTGATACAGTAACAGGAACTAACAGGCACGAGTTGTATGTTTTATACAAGGATACATCTGTAATTCAATGACACAGGCTATTGGTCCTGTATCACTCTAAATGCAAAAACTTGTCTGAACACTTGATGATCAGATCTATGACTTTAAAAATTTATGTTGTCGATATTGAAAAAAAAAAAAAAAAAAAAAATCTTAAGGTTAAAATATGTATGACAGAAAAAGAAAATACCATGGCAGTTCCATGACAGGTCTTCACAATACAGCCAGCAAGAGTCTGACCAATTACTATGACATGTAAGTAATAGCTCCAAACATAGCGACGTTTCCAATAAATGTTTAACACTTAATGACAAGAATATGACATGCCTTCAGAAGCTAAGAGCTTCAATTATAATAACTGCAGGAGTTGTATGTTTTTGACGGGTTGTCAAGTTTTTGATGGGTTTTCCATCTGGAAACTAAAAGAAACCACAGAGCAGGATCATTAACTTTGATGAATGTGAATATGAATATGATGACTACAGCTGCAAGCCATTCATAATGAGTCATGGTGTCTTGAACAAGTTTTCAAATAACTCTTTGATAGCTCTATGAGCTGCGATACCACATTTTAAGATACAGCACTCTCCACATTACTCTCTTCACACATCAGAGATTTTATCAATCATTATTTTGGTAAGTTTTCACGCTGCAGAGTTTTGGTATTTTAGACAGGAATGAATCTGTTGATCAGTCAAGCAAAGCAGCACCCAGTGAGAATATAATTTGACTTGGCTGCTAACTCAACCCATTCTCTTTTTTTGTGCACAAGTGAGATAGATGTCTACGGACTGAAACCTCTCAGTGGTCACGGAGCAATGGTTTAATCAGAAGATTCACACACACCAGGCTGAAGTAGTACTACAGGACTTTGCATGAGTTTTCAAAGGCTAGCCTGCAACTTTAAATTGGCTGTGGAGAAACCTGTTGGGTCAAGGTGTCACCAGATAATGACAGTATTAATAAAGGAAAAGAGAAATGCCTCCATTGTTCTTAATCACCTTCTGTCTGCTCTCCCACAGCACAGAGCTGAGAAAGAGCAACGAGGAAATAAAACCACCACTGGGCAAATAAGATATTCATCCACATCTATGAATGATTAAAACACACAAATTTAAAATTATATTTTCAAACATAATGACCTTTTACCAATGTAAGCGATACGATCACTCTTAATGATTGCATGGACTACTAATTTATATTCATCATATGCAGCAGTCTGTCTGCACTTTTAACTATTAATCTTAATATCTTTATTAAAATGTCAGTAAAGTCAATGAGGAGAGTAAGAGTTAAGCCAATATCCTGTCCAGTGACTTCCTCACTATTTATCAGGACTTTAACGGGTTGAGTTCTATGGACTCCTAAGATGACAGATAGTATCTGGGGAAATCACAACAACCTGAATGAGGGCAACACGAACAATAAAACAACACCCTACAACAGACCAAAAGGCAACAATGTTTCTCCTCCTCCAATGTGTCTTTGGCTGCAAGGGAAAAGATGAAATGAAATGTGTTCACCACCTCTGGAGTTTGTTTTTCCTCTGGTCCAGGGGAGTGCTTCAGACCTAGGGTGGATATAGACAGTCTCTGCACACTGATCTGTTTGGGGCGGTTCGTCCATTATTCAGACTCCCTCTCACTCAGTGATCAGACAACAGATGCTTTAGGGAAGCTGGACTGGCATCTAGCAACAGCAACACAGATTATAAATCACATAGTTTTCTATAACTCTGGGAACTATCTCAGTGCATCGCCTGCAACTCTCAGACTTGTGTACACAAGCTTTTTGTACTACACCAACTGCATCTTGAGAATGGCATCATGAAATAAGAAGAAATCACTCAGTATGACTCTTCCATGCATCTTGAGAAAAAAAATGACTTAAAGACTATTTAGACATCAAAGGGAATATGCTTAAATAACATTTTTTCAAGAGGGTTTACTCTTGCATTTTGGTAGAAAAGTAAAAACTATTATTACTTTTAATTATACTATATTACACTACAATACAACACAACATTATGTAAAACACAAAAAGACAGGACATGTTTTGTCTGCCTCAGTTTTTATCCATGAATTTACTCACCACTCCAGTTGATTTTTACAGATACTTAAGATGTGATTATTTTGAATTAGACTAGCAGCAGTGACACTAACTTTGTATAATTACTTTTAAAGTTGGCAATGAACACTGTTTACATCCCCCTGTATTTAAGAAGATTCCACTTTTTATGCTTTATGCTCTATGATGGTCAAGATTTCTGTTAATGTGAACAGTTAAGCAAGTGGAAGAGTAAATGATCTCCAAAAGGCATGAAACACTCTTTTGCAATATTTTAAGCAATATCAGTATATTGTTTTTGTTTTCTCTAATTTTAGAGTGAAAAAGGGGAAAGCAGCACCCTGCAAAAGAATGGGAAACCCAGGAGCCTTGTGCTCTAAGATAACTTTGCGGGCCCACTTTTCTGTCATTTTGAAAATGTAAAACATGAAAAAAAAGGGGGAATGGGAATGTGTCATCTGTAACTTTATGCCTTTTGGAGGTCATTTCTTCTCTCACTTGCTTAACTGTTCACAGTAACAGAAATTTACCAGAACTTTTACATGCCACCGTATAAGCAAGTAGCATTAATATTCTTTTAGCAAAAAATTACATTATTATTTCTTTAAGCTTCACATGTCTTTGTTTTGTTTTTGTTTTTGAAGTGAATTGTGCACGATCACCACTGATGACTAACCAGGCTTGTCATGTTAACACTTACAAAGGATTGCTCACTTTCGGATTGGGCCCATTGTGCCATCAAGGCCTGACACTCTTGGTGTGGATAAAAACACTCTGATTGTGCTGCCAATTTAGAGAGTAATATGACAGTGAGGATCTCCTTCAAAAGGGCACACCGCTCTGTATGACATTTCAGAACAATCATGCCTACTAATACTTGCAGGATAAACTCTGTTTGCACATAAACAGCTCATGTTGTAGCATTTCATGCAGAAGGTTCCACACTTTGTTTAAATCTATTATGTTCAAATTTATGTTTGAGATGTTCATATTTGTTGTACCAGAGCTTTCTGGCCGCGCATTTTTGTTTGAAGTCCTCAGGGAGGACACGGTAACCTTTGTGTTATATCAAATTATTATTTTCCCATTAACTTCAGTCAGTCACAACAATGCTGAAAACCGTATAATAAGATGCTTTTTAATCAAGCGTGTGGGCAGGGTGGTTTGTGTTTGCTCGTTCTTGTAGAAGCAGAATTGATTGAAAAGCTGTAAGATGGCATTTAGCTGCACTGGGAATCATTTCAATTATCAGGAAAAAGGTCACTCCACAAAAAATAGCCTTTATTTATAGGTAAAATCGATTCTATTAAGGCAACAGCAATACAGAGACTGACAGACAGACTGGCTGGCAGAATTTTGGTTCTAGTTGCAGGTTCATGTGAATGTGTTTGGAAAACAAATGCTTGTAAAAAAGCCAAAGAAATAGGACATTGTAATAGCCTATTGGATTTCAGAAATGGCTGTCACTGTTTTTGGATGGATCACTGGGCTTGACATCCTCTGATTTGGAGCTCTGTGGAAACAAACATACGGACACAATGTAAAAAAAAAAACGTTTACTTTGATAGAGACAGAAAAATCCATGTGGTCACCTGAGAGATTGATAGTATAATATCAAGATAATGTGGTAGATTGTAATGTTGTGCATTTTAACTGAGTGTGTGATAAATCCGCAGATCTACCACTGCTAATGAATAGTTAAAACGTTTGGTAAATATGCCTAAGCTCTTGTTGGATCAAAAGAATGATATCGATACTATGTTGGTACCATAAGTTAGCATCTGCTATGTTTAGCTTAGCTTGTAGACAGGAAATGGTAGCTCCTAAACAGAGAGAATGAATTGGATAGGAAGTGTTACTCAGTGAGCTTGACAGGTGTATTTTTACCTTTTGACCTTTATCTGTTTGCTGTCTTTATGCTAAACTAGGTCAATGCACAGTGCTGTCTATACAACACCAAGTTATATCTGTGCATAATGTATCACTTCTCTGTATGTAATGCCACCACTTATTATTAAGCTGTAAACAACAGAAGAGCTATTGTATAATATATTTTACAAAAAATGTCCTTTATTGCTTCATATTTTTAAGTGTTTTCTATTCTTTTCATTGATATCTGCTGATTGCTACAATACTAGAAATTTCTCCACTGTGGGAGTGATTAAGGAATGTCTTGTCTTATCATATCCTTTCTCATCTCATTTCAACTCACCTCATCTCATCTCATCTCATCTGATTCTAGCTTCATGCACACAGAACTAACTCCCGGAAAATTTGGCAAAGTTGCAAACTATTCATAGAAATGTGGAATGGATCTTCGAATGTAGGTTCAATGAACAGGTTGGTGTCTTCCCCTACCTTGGACTTGAAGAGGAGGTTAATGACACCCTTTGAGCGTCTGTCTGCTGTTCGGTCAGAGGTCACGCAGACAGACATGCTCTTACTGTCCCTCCTGGCTCTGGTGCTCTCCACCTCCTCTGGACCCGCCACCACCGCCAAGGACAAACCTACGGACAGAAACAGCTGTGGATTTACTGCTTGTGTCTCACTGATAACCAAGCTGACAACAAAACCTCAGCTTCCTCATGCAGCCAGATGATGTTTTTTTTTTTCCAGACTAATTTTGCTCTTGCAGCTGTTCTACTGATGAACTGTGTGTTCTGGCAACACTGGTGGCACAGTGTGTTTGTTCAGTGAGGCTGCAAAGCTTGTAGTCAGCTGTGCTAATCAGAGGTAGTGTATTAACACCACAGTCAATGCTGGCTCAGATGAAGTGGTCCAACATGGCCGGATGCCAGTGAAACATCATTGTACTGTGGTCTGATGCACTGTTTTGAGGGGCGGGGTTATGTAACTGCGATAATGAAATATAAACTGCTGCCCAGCTCTAAAAAATTACAATTAATTTGCGACCTTACATCAGAGTTTGTGTTAGGTCAGGCTATTAGTGCCATGTTCTCCAGCTTGACAAATTGCTTTCATCACACTTGCAACTACAAAGTAATTTTCCTGTCATGACCTTGTGTGTGTGTCTTTGCAATCACTGGAAAAACACAGCAGTTCCTTTTAGTTTTATTTTAACTTTATGGATCCTTAGGCTATAGATGTACTTGCATTACACTATAAAGCTCCAGGTGTGTGTATGTGTGTCACCTGTGATGGCAGGCAGGGATCTGGAGTTGGCATTGGTCAGTGTCACGTTTCCTTCATTTGGCTCTGACAAGTTGGTGTCACTGCGGAACTCCTGTTTCTTTGACAGCTAGAGGGAGACAGAGATCACACAGAGTTCAGCAGCAGCATCTGCACAGATAATCAACTTGTCCCTTCACATGCCACCTCTCTCCACTCAATTCCTCCTCTCTCGGCCTGCTAACGCTCATTCTAACCCGTTTGCATTCCAGTGTGTTCGTCCTCTCTCTCTCCTCTGTGATGAAGATCATGCTGCTCCTCTTCTTCTTCTTCTTGCTCTTCCTCAGTCTGACCTCTGCATCACCCACCGTCACCACCCCCTCCTCCACTGTGCTTATACTCACGCTGCCGCTGGAGCGAGGCAGGGTGGCATTCCAGGAGATGGGGGATTCAGGGGGGGGGTCCCTGGGAGGAGGCAGGAGGTAAATAAATTAAAAGGGTCAAATGCTGATAATCACAAGTTAAGTTCATCTGTCAACACATACAGTATCTGTGCATGCTACCTGTCTGCATGGGTCTTGGTCGGAGTCCCACATTCAGATCCCTGCAGCGAGGAAATGGAGATGATGGACTGCCGAATGGAGCGCAGCATGGAGCGAGGACGAGTGGACTTTCTCTCATCCATATCCGGCTGTGAAGAGAAGAAATGACCCATATTATATCAAAATAAAAAGACAACATACTAGAGAGGAACTTCTCACAGACAGACAGAGAAACAGAATTTAAATACAAGAGTAAAAGACTCTGAAGTTAATCTTAAAAACAGCATATCATCACTCCTGCTCATCATTAGTTTAATCTGTCCTGGAGGGCAGAGTCAATTTACATTAATGACCATATTTAGCCTCAGTGAGTCCATTTGGGCCCTGGTGTGCTTGTAAAGAAATTTAAAGGTACAAATCCCATATGAACACTCTACTCAGAGGCTTTTGTGAATACTTTAATCATAAAAAATCCACCTGGGTCGGCTCATTTACAGCTTAATTAGTGCAGCTCTACCACGTTTCTTGTAGAAAAGAACATTTTTGGATTCCAGAGAAGCATCACATTTTAGTAAAACGTCCCCTACTCTCCCTGTTCTCCTTCTCTCTTGTTTTTTTTTCCTCCCCAGTTCTCACCAGCTCTCTAACGCCATACTCCTTCTCTACTTTCTTCTTCAGCTGTTTGAAACACTCCTCCATGCGCTCGTGGAATGGACGCAGGTCATCAGTCACCCTCTTCCCGTGGAGGGAGATCCCTCCACCCAGCAATGGGATCTATAAATACAAATGTTATAGTGTCAACAGAGCATCCAAATAAAGAAGCATGAGTACATATTGTGTGTGTTATTGAAATATATACCTGCCACGCGATGAGGTCTTTGAGACGCAGCAGTTTCTCTCTGTCTTCCGGGTGCTGCTGATTGTACTCGTCGGTAAAGAACGCCTGATACAGAGGACACATTAAAAACTCATTAAAGGAACAATGACTATACTTCTCACCTTCACCAGTTTGTAAACTAATAGCTTTTTTTTTTTACCCATGTGTGCACTTTCTAAGCACAAAGACCTCCTCTTATGTGAAGCATTAGAGCACTGAATAGTGTTTGAGGATGAGAGCTAATGGTATTTCAAGCGCTAAGTTTAATATCATTTGGACTGCAGAATTAGACTCCTTTCATATTCAAAGCCTCAGGAGGTGATACTGATTTTTGATCTGAAATGAATTCAAGTCCATTTATCACGGGAGATGAATCATGCAGTGAAGCACTCTCCAGCTCAGACAACTCATTAATAGAATCAAATAAAGAAAAAGTATTGAAAAAGTGAATCTTTCATCGTAGTGTCTTAAAAGAAAAAACAAAATCTGCACACACAGTTCAAAAGAATCACTCCTTGTTCTGCAAAAATTAAGACCACTAAGGAAAAACAGGTAGAAGGAGCTGCATTCGCAATAACCTCTAATTAGATTTTTAGAAAAGATTAATCTGTTATCAATGGTTTAACCTACAATCATTAATCTCCATTTAACTCTCATTAAGGCCTTTTTCCATAGTACATATGTCCATAGTACATTAATTGACTGAAGAGAAGCTGGTGTGAATGATTATAAGATGAGCTGGGTTTGATTTCAGATTCCATTTTACCTTTTCATACTTGGCAAAGCCGCCCATAACAGCTGGGTCCACGATGCCATTAAGCAACATGGAGAGGGGGTTGATGGGAAGGCTCCAGTCAGCCTGATATTGGTTAATCATGGTCAGGATCTTCTCATTGGTGGACTCCATTGTTTCTATGGCGTTCTCCAGTGGAGACAAGGTCGTCTGGAGAAGGAAGAACAATGGAAGCATTGATGGAAAAGCTCACAGCAAACATGGGCTCAAAACAAACTGTCAAAGACTTACATGTTTCAAGTCAGTAGCCTCAAACCAGCGCAGGATCCCTGGCAGCTTATACACAGTGGTGAAGGTTGTACGCTCAATCCACATAGACTTAAAAAAAAAAAGATGGCAAAGAGAGAAAAAAACTACAGTCAGATGAATCTCCAGCCCTCTGGAAAAATTCCTAACATGATACCATATCCTGTGTTAAAGTCTGAACTGTCACCAGGTATTTTCTGCACAATCTGATATCTAATCTTACATTATGATAATACCTGAATGTGATGTTGTATCTCCTGTGCTCATCTGAAACCTTAAGACATAGCCTGATGGCTTATCATATAATTATACTGCACTTTACTGCTGAATAAAATCCCATTATTCTACAGAGCAGAAACTTTTATTTTGTTATCAGTATTTTCACCCTGATAACAATGAAAGCACACAGTGGTTTCTGAACTACTTTCACGGTCCCTGTGGTTGTATATCTTTTCAATTTGAAAAAGTTACCCACAGCAAACTCATTGTTTGGGTCCACAGGTCCTTTCCTCACAGGTCTGGAGTAGTGAAAACGCTGCACGTAGTTGGACTTGTAGAAGCTGCATTGTGGGGGAGGGAGGAAAAGGTTCAAGTCAACGGAAGAGAATAAAAATAATTTCCAAAAGAGGTAAATGTGCCGTTATCAGAAGTGTCAATCCTTCTGTTATCATTTCACAGGCATTCACATTTTACTTTGTGATAACATGGCAAGTGAAACAGCACTGACTTGATAATCTGGTCAGGAACAGGTTTGTTCTTCAGGCGAGGGGGAATCTCAAGGACTGGCTGCACTGTGAAACACTGGATGTCTGGTTTAGCTCACTCAGGAATAAAACAACACAACATAATGGAGAGTAGCAGCCCATCCCCAAGTGCGCAAGCTGATAGCCGAGGGAGGTGTCTGACCTCCATCAGATAGGCTTTAATATACAAAGGTAGCAAAACAACGGTATACCAAAATGAAGTTTAGATCCAGACCAGAAGTGTCTGGCTGAACAGAGCCTATATGCATTGATCTGATGACTTGGCAAGCTTTATTATAGTTGTTAAAGGTCCCCTGATGTCTCCTCATGTCTTATTTACATTCAGATAATGTCTAAACTATTTCAGATCACAAATACTCGATGATGATATATGTCATGTATTTCAGATATTGCATCTCTACACTACAACATTTAGAGTTTCTCCTCCCTATGTATGTAATAATGCAGCCTACATTTGTGTGTTGAGTGTGTTATTCTGTGTGAAGGATACACTGCAGTGGAGAGTTCCTGATGTCATCCCCTGGCATAGTGGTGGTGTTGAGGCGCACAGCGCTGGGGAACTGGCTCATGAGCTGGTTCTGGAAGTCCTCTCTGCGCTCATACTCCTTACCTCGGTGGATAAACACCTTGTTCTGAAGAGATGGGAAATTCACAGGAGTTAGCAATGATGATGAAAATATTAAGATTCAATTCATCCCAATATCTTCATTTCAGAGGGACAGTCAACCTAGAGCTGGAAGACATGTATATATTTCTCATGGACAATCTGTGAGCCTGTCTCTGGCTTTATCTCTTCACTGCACTGCTCCCAAATTGAGCCATTAACGTTGTTGTATAGCTGACCACAGCAGTTAAACATATGTACTGAATACAGGTGCTACAAACAGTGGGATATTTTCTTCATTATTACTTCAGTTTGCTGAAATCCACAGATCTACATCTATTCCCATAAGGTATTTTAAATGTCCCATTCTATTGCCTGTCTGCTGGTGTGTTAAGAAACTGCTGCAACTTTAAAATAGCTTAGTTTTAGTCCCTGATGATAATGGAGGAAAAACATTTCTTTGACCTTGTGTACAGTGTGAATCTGTGTGTTTTTAGCCGATGAAAAGTGAGAACAGTCTTTGTGATAGAGTTTGTTTTTTACTCTATCTACACTGTGACACACACCCTGAGGAATGGTGGGTAGCCTTGTCCATAGTAGCCCACTGCAAAGTAGTCTGGCTTAGGCCTCAAGATCTTCATAATGTTCTCGTAGAACTTGGCTTGTTTCTCCTGCAGAGAGAGAGAGAAGGGGAGAGAGACAGGGGGTGTGTTCAGGGAGGGGGTTTTATCAGCTTGTGCCAATGACAAAGCTACCCTCAGCAGAATGCTGGGGCTTTGAGGGTGATAGATGTAGAAGAAAAAAATTAAGTGCACGCCATCCAAGGGCAATGTCTGTCATTTATATAACCACATAAATTCAGAATTAGCTGAGAGAGCCACTGCTGCAGTCATATAAAGAGAGAGAGATTTTTGCTCTTTCTTACAGGGAAGTGTAATTCTCCATGGGGAGGGGGGAAGAGAGAAAGAGAGAGAGCAGAGTGACACAGAGGACACAGAAGAGAAGGCGATGCTCAGCCACAAGTTCAACTTCTGGGTTTGGAGTGAATCACTTCTTCTATGGTGAAAAAGCAACAGATGGAGGGACAGTGAGAGGGGTTAATATGGGTTTGAAGTTACCGATGACTGACAATGAGGAAAGACTTTGGAAAACACATATGGTGACTGAGGAAGCACACACCAGTGTTCTTCAGAGAAAACAAGTGAAGTGTCAAGTAGGTATTCATTTTTAAACATGGTGCTGAATTGTTAATACTGTTAGAAAGTGCATATGACTAATTCATTTTGGAAAATGCTGATTGGGAACAATATGTTTTGAGGTTAAGAAAACACAAGACTGGAGTACTGGATGTTGGACAATTTGCCTACATTTTGTTTTATTGCATAAAAACCAAAGACCACATCAAACTATTTCACTAGTCTAAATATTTCATTTTATTTTTATTTTTCAATGAACCAGGGCTGAGTATGCAACAGCTGCACCGAGCTACTGGTGCTACTGCTGCTTTCAAAAGCTTGAATAAATTGTTTGAATTCTCCTGCTTTCCCCTCAGACGCCCTCCTAAACTCAAGAACATCTATAAAGAGAATTCAGGGCAAAAGAGAGAGTGAAGGGAGTACAGAAAAATGTAAGATCATGATAACTGAACAGAGGATGTGAAGGTTTGAGATGGTTCTATCTCACCAGTCTCCGGCTGAGTAACTCGTAGTCGAAGATCTCATTTTCGTACTGTTCAGCCAGTTCCTTACACAGAGTGATGGCCTCTTCCCACATCTAAACACACACACATACACACATGAGGAAAGAGACAGAAGTGTCCTTCATTACACCATCTACTAATAAATCGGCAGCGGCTGCCGTGATGGGAATTCATCCAGTGAAAATTTCTGTTTCGAGGGCTCAGGAGAGAGGCGGGAAATGACTCTATCAATGCTTCAGAGAACACAAGGCACTCATGTAGAATACAAAATGAAAGTGACACCAGCGCACCACACAAAGACTATGACTGTGTGCTTACAACACCTTTCCAGCCTTACAGGGCAATGAAGGAGTGAATGATACAAGAAAGCAATAATTTCCAAAATAAAAGTCTGCACAGCAAATGTTTTTTTTATGGCTTTTCCTAATCCCTGTGTAAAATAAATAAAATAAAATGCCTTGATTTCTGTGATCTTTTGTAAAAGGAATTCAGAGGATGATGTTAATTACCAAAAGCAAAACTTATCCAACCAGCCAAAAACTTTATTTTCTCCAGAGAGAAATCATTTTGACACAGTGTAAAACGATGCTGACCTTGCCCTTGTCAAAGTAGTCGATGATGGTGTCGTAGAGCGTTTCTTTGAGCTGCCGCTGGGTCTGGGAGCCCTGGAACTCGAACTGGGGGCTACACATGTCATCTGACCACTACAATTGAGACAGGAGAGAGAATAGAGACGTGCAGGGAAGGACAAAGACAAAAAGTGAGATACAATACATATCTTATCTTTTTTTAAGCTCCAACAATAGAGAAAACAATCTGCAGTCGCGACCAATTCTGCGTGTGCTGTCCCATTTATCATTATTGTGAAACAAGAGAGGAGAAGGACTTAGAGCTTGGAGTTTCTTTGTTGTAATAAATCAATATTAGTTCTAAGCGGAGCTAGTACAAAAACAGCAACACAATGCTCATTCATTATATAAATGAGACAATTATTCATCTTCTATTAAGTAGAAATTAATTTAGAAGCTAAACAAAGAAAGTGTAGAAGGAGCTCCAGAACTGTCCCATCTGCTTTGAATGGTGGGGGAGAAGATTAGAGCATGCTGTCTGTTACAGACCACTCTCTCCAATCATATGAAATTGGAATGACAGGGCTGACAGTGGGGATGAATGGAGATTACAAAAAACATTACAGAGTTCAGCTGATGTGATGTAACGATACTAGACACAGGGAGGAGGAATGGGGAGAGAGGGAGGGAAGGAGAGAGAGAGAGAGAGAGAGAGAGAGAGAGAGAGAGAGAGATGACCCTTTTGCTCTGTCCCTCTCTGTGATCCTTTAAGTGCCCCATAAAAGAGATGAAGAGACAAAAGAGGTCAAACACACCAAGAAGGCACATGCATGCGTAGACGCTCAGACACATTCTAGCACACACACACACACACACACAGACACACACACACACAGCCACTGCATCAATCACCATAGTGATGGAGCAGTGGAGGCCGATGCCATGCCATAAACTAACCTCGGAGCTTAATCATTTGGAGGCCAGACACGTAGCAACCATTTATCAGCTAATAAAAAACTGTCTTACTTGTGGCAGACAGACAAGTGATTAGGCAGAGCAAGACACTGAATCCAGCATTAAACAACAAAATATCATGTTAGAGGTGCGTGTGTGTTTGTGTCTGACCTTGAGCAGGCGGGAGTGGAGCAGCAGTGTGTATGCAGCCTCTGTGTAGTTTTCCCCCTCCAGGTGAAGGTCTCGCAACTTGTAAAGGTACCTGAGCACGTGCACACACACAAGCACAGAGAGAAATTAATTTAATGCAATGTAGACATTACTCCACTAGATGCCACTGTTGGGCAACACGAAGGCCCTTAATGAAGTCCCCCCCCCCCCCCCCCCCCCACACACACACACACACACACACATATACCCTCTAATATATACACAACAAAGGTCGTTCAAGAGCACGACGCATACTTAAGACACAAAGGCACAATTACCATATGTCTATTTAATGGCCTGACAGATGTTTGCAGCCGTATAATGTTTATAAGCCTACCAAGGAGGACAATGGCTCAAAGTGAACCAACTTTTTACTGTGTCTGTTTTTAGTTTAGATCTTTTTGTGTATACATCTCTGTCTGTCTGAGGGAAATATTGCCACTTGATGAGAGGCAGGATTTTCTTGTTAAGGCACTGATGACAAAGCAAGAAAGCCAGTGGCTCCTGGTCGCTTTTAAATGAACACTTCCCTGTAGGCTCAGACAGTGTAGATGCACTCTGGGATCAATTGTTCATTCTGTCTCCCCATTACTGGTCTCACTTTCTCTTTTTCACTTATATCTTCCAACTGCATCTCTGTCTCTCACCTTTAGCCAACATTTTACTGGCTAGACTGTGCTGTTTGCTTTTTCTGCTGGATAAGACAACTGAGCTGCTGCTGACAGCGTGAATTAACACAAAAACAACCACATATCTCTCTCTTTCCTGTCAGTCAAACCATTATCCAATCATTCGTCTGACGAACTCTTCATGGTTTTCTATTTCTGTCTTTCATTGACACTTCCCGTTCACATCCTTAACTCCATCCTTCTCTCACCTCCACATTTATCTCTGCACATGAACTACTTTCACACCAGTGATGTTTCCAAGAACCAAAGTCAGCCAGCAGCAGCTGGACGAAACAGACTTCATTCGTCTAAACTGTTCTTCTTCTGGATTAGAAATAAATCAAATCTTCCCTACAATAGTTTCATTGCTACGCAGTGAGTGAAACATAAGATGTGACCAAAATTCAAACAAGAGGGTTTTGAGTATGTGGTATGTTCATTAAGGAAAAGTGGTAAAATCACTGTAATCTTACTTGAGGAAATCAGTACAGACATGAAAAGCAGACTGTTGACCTATAACACATAGAACAGACATAGTACTCAGCTGTCCAGAGTAAGATAATGGAGATGCTGGTTGGGCAACTGCAGAACCTTCTCATAAAACAAAACAAATGAAATGGTAAATATCTCAAAAACCATTTACTTTTGTTTTTTAGTTGAACTTGCAGTGGAACCTAAAGTCATTCTTTTAGTTATGTCTGATGGCATTCCTGTGCAAAATGGAAAAATAATGTTGACTTCTTGAAGACCAAGTGCAAAAACCAGATGAGGACAGCATATGATTAGTGTGAAGTATTATGTAGGACACAACTGTTTTTTTCTATATAAATTCCTGTTTTCATAGAAAATTAGTGGAAAATCCAGGATTACAAGGCAACAGGCTTCAGTGCAGGGACTTTCAGCACTGACAGTTTTCTTTTGCTGTAATCACACAGGGGTTAGGAGTTCTGAATGGGTGACTCCGAACATTGTCGAATCAGCTCTCATCATCTACAGTTTATTGTTGTTGTGCTGTATTGAGGATGGCAGCACAAGGGCAAAACTGAATGAAAGTGCCATGAAAATAATATTCTCTCTGTCACTAGTATCACTGTCATCGTAAATGAGAGCAATTAAGATGTAAAATTCATATTTATTATCCACTAAGTTATATTGGTCCATTCTTGTGCAACGTTCTGACATTTTATAAAACATTAACTATGATTAAATGTGTGTTTGCCAACATTAACTTGTTAGCTGCCTGAGTGTTACTGTATTCTCCCCAGGATATACTGTAAAGAGGCAGCTGATCAGCCACAGTGCTGAGCTCACACTCACACTCACACATACAGATAACTAATTATGTCCATAAGCCATTGCCAGAAATGCACCGTGGGAGCTGACGGGATCTATATTCCCCCTCTCCCTCCCTCCATCTCTCTCTCTCTTTCTCTCCTGCCACCATCCTGTCTTCCTCTGTCTCTCCCTTCCTCATGACCATCATGGCTTTCTTTCTCTCTGCTCTCCCTCCAGTCAGACCAAGAGCTGATCCTGTGGATTTTGACATTAACTCAGTGGGACTCATATAATCCCTTGTCAGATTATGCAGCCACACACATGTATGCAACATTCAGACACACACATTCACACACACACACGCATGCACATACAACACAGGCAAACACCATTTAGATTTATATGTCAACTTAAATACCTGATGTACATCCCTTCACGGTTGATGTCCTTGTAAAAGTTCTGCAAAATGAAAAAGACAAGTGGGGTTAGTGTCAGTTTATATATGTGTGTGTGTGTTTTAGGGAGAGATTTTCAACTTTTCAACTTACTGTAAACTTGTCTACAGTAAATCTTACAGCGTATGGCAGTGGTTCCTTGTAGTACAGTGTAAACTTGTGATTGCCTGTGTGTGATAATGTGTGGGAGTGTGCGTGTGCACACTTTGTTAGTTATGCAGCACAAACTCCCAGTTTAATGAAGTTTAATGGCATCTACAGAGAACAGTAGAGTGGAACGAACTGATGTAACCCCACCTCCCATCATCAGCACGAGCCAGCAGACATAATAACACACACAAACACTATCACAAGTATGGAAGAAAAAAATAAGAAGCTAAATTACTGTGAGCTTCGCTGTGAAGCTTAAGCATACTGTATGCATATTTATGACAACGTGCTTTATTTGCAAAGGTCAGATACATCATTGTTTGCGCCGATGCATTTTAACTTCAGTAAGCCAATTTCCTGCTGGAGACTTCCCGTCTACATGAAGGTCAGATGCTTTTACTCACAGCACTCACCTTTGAGACATATTTAAAACATACAACAACACAACCTACACTAGAACCATAGCACCGTCACACACCAAATGGCAGCTGTTTAAAAGTACATATAAATATACTATATATCACACATGGAGAAAGTATTATCTGCAACACCAGCTTGCTTCTTTTGTGTGTATCTGGAAAGACAAACGTTGTTAAGGAAACCCCTCCAGGTCTGCAATGGTTACTTTTGCCTTGGCAGAGTATGTGTGTTTGTGAATGTGTTCAAATGTATTTATGTTTTATCGAGAGTGGATCTGCCTGAGGGAGCACAGTACATACTTATGTGATTTGTTGTGCATTTGTGTGTATGCTCCTTAAGTGAAGTCAGCCTGAAGGGGGGCATGGATAGGAGAGTGCTATAGCGCCTGCAAACCCGAGGCTGAGGTTTTTGTAGTTGGCCGAACAAATGAAAGAGAAAGGCTGACAGGCAGCTGCCACAGGCTACAAGCTAAACATCTCTGCCACGTGTCAGCAGGGGAAAAAAAAAAAAAAAACGCATTATAAGACACAAATGACCCATCCATTTAGTCATTAACTGATCCTCTTAAATATTTGTATCTCAGAACTTTATTTTTTTTTAAAAAATCACAATTCTAGGAAAGAATTCAAATGAATGTTGTAGATATAAAAGATGACAGAGTCTAGGGGAGGAATTATATGATTTAATCTGCCGTGGAGACGATTGTACGTGGTTAGATGGGATCCGTTTCTAAACCGGAGAATACCATGAGGGAGAATCTGATTAGGAGATCACATAAGAAAAAGGATGTAGTACAGACAGGAGCTGATGCAACCCTTTGCAAACAGGCCAGACCAGACACAGAGATGAATCTTTACCTTTAGATCAATCAGCGCACAAATTAAACAAGTGAAAAAAAGACACTGGCATAAAAGGAGAGGCATAAAATCTGTGTTTCATAATGAGCTCGTCACTCAGTGAGGCTGTTGTTATAGAAGAGGACGAAGTCACTTAAGACATTAGTGTTTCAATTAGTTTATTGATGTGTGTATCTGTGTGTATCTGTATGCATATGTATTTGTCTGAGATCAGCACTACACCTCTTTGCTGTGGGGTTAACTTCTACAGCTACAGTTTAACATGAGATTTGTGTCTATGAATGCAAATCCATGGAGAAGCATGTCAGATTGAAACAAATGAAACATGAGGAAAACAAAAAATGATGAAACTCTTGGATAAGGCTCACGCCAAACATGGTGAAAATCCAAGACCCAACCTTTTTTTTCTTACTTCATCCTTCATCCATATTGGCTACTGCCCCGTAGGGAAGCCCCCTCAAATGTCTTTGTTGTGGAGAAAGAGTCGGAAAAGCTGATCAAGGTGGAGACGACTCGGCCAGCTAACCTTTGCATTTCAAAGCAGGCGGGACTTACCAGGAGATTGACGGTGCAGCTCATGCGGTTGTTGCGGCTGTCATCGTTCATCACGGTGCGGTAGTCAAGGAGACGAATGAGGAGTCCCTTCACCAAGGCGACAAAGTGCTGCACCTGTGGCCTCAGCGTGGGTTTCTCGGCAGCACAGTCCAGGAGGCTGGCAGACAAGCACCCACAAGTTAATCATCAGAGAATGCCTGAGAGGATTTTGCTTTGATAATCAACACTGAAGTGCTGCAGGCTTTACGACCGTATTACTGAGAGGGCAGTGACTTGTGTTAAAAGTCAACCTCTGAAGTGGGTAGCAGAAAATGTAAGAGGATATTGGGAGAATAGCAAAGCTTGTTTATATATTCAGGAATTACTGATTGCTGTAATTATAGTTTTTGAGCTTTAATACTGCAGGCCTACATGGTCTCCAGCAGTTGCATGTATCGTTCATCGCCTCCTCCACCTTCCACCTCGTGGTCCAACTTGAGAATGATCTCATTCTCGAACTGCAGAGAAAAAATAGAGACGGAGAGAAGGCAAAGAGGAGACAAAAGGAAGAGGAGAAAGCACATGAGAGGAGGAACAGAAGAGGGAATCAATTATGCAAGCATAATTAAGGTGTCTCTTTTACTTTTATGTGGAGCATCACAGGAAATCGATTGAGGAGCACAATGTGTGTGTCAGTGTCTTTGCGCAAATGTGGAGGAGTGTGTGTTTGCATAAGTGATTTTTTGCACTTATACATGTCTCCACAGATGTCTCTGCCTGGATAATTTAGTCTGGGAGTTTCTGTATGTGGATATGTGTGCATGTATGGGTGTGTGTATGATTACCTTGTTGAAGTTTCCATAGTGTGCATGTTCACAGGTGATCATGTCAAAGAAGATGGGAATGGTGGCCCTTCTCAACTCCTCCTCTGGGATCAAAGTCATCTCCAGGATGGGACCCACCATGCCAGGTATGAAACAGATCTTGTGGCTGCCTGAGAAGGAAACACACAAATATTATAAATATCAAACACACAGTGTGTTACTTCTGCCGCTGTAGGTCTTTCAATCCAATCAATAACAAAAGACAGCACTGCGTGACGTTAAATAATGTGCAATCATGGAGCTGTTCTCTTCATCATCATCATCCTTGCTGTGACCTTCTCTTGGTTTGGATTCCCTCAGTGTTAGTTATTCAGCAGGTTATTACCAAGATTTGAATCACCCTTGAGTTATCCTCCTCCTCTCCAAAACAAGCGGACCATGGGATTAAAACCGGTAGCAACAACGAATACGGCAGTTAAAGGAATGATAAACTAAATGCTCTTTGGAGGATACTGGAAATCTTAAGTCTAAGATTTGCCAGTTCTTTTTTATCCAATAACTTAAAATCCAGATGTCTGATGATTAAAATCCCCCATCATATATTTGAAAACCACAGGCTTAAAACCAGATAAAAGTCAATTTTGAGCCTTGTGCACATAGGGTATATGACAGAAACAGTGTTAGTGCTCTGGGTTTGAGAATGGCTGGAAACATTTGGGCTAATGTTAGATAACAACTCAAAAAACATAACACGTCTAGTTGTTTTTGGACATTTCAGAGTGGAGAAGTTATAAATCATACCAGGATGGATAAAGTCACATTTGATCCCTCTCCCCATGCTCACCACCTGTTCCATTTCTCGCCCACAGGTGAAGCTCCCCAGGTCTCCTTCCACCAAAACATGCTCATTCAATAAGTTTTTTCCTCTTGCAATAAGCCCTTTGAACTCTGCCTCCTATCCCCAGAATATATCCCAGCATTTCTTGGCAGCTTTCTCCAACTACCAAGGAAGACTGTGGATCATAGTGGCTTTATATTATATTGATAGCAACCTATGTGAAATGATGACACTGTGAACCCTTGTTATCGTGCTGTGTGGAAAACAAATTCCTCTTTATCTCAGCTGTGTTGTGAAATTAAGTGAAAGTGAAGCAACAATTGTGACTCCTACACACACACATATAGGTGCAGTATATCTTGTATATGAGTCACATATTTGCATTTTAAGATGCAAAACACCCACTCTAGATTTTCTTACCTAGTTTGTACCACATGTCACGAATAGCAAATCCAATGAGCCTTCTCATATCTCCATATCTGAAACAAACAGAGACAGAGCTAATACACAGAAAGACAGGACAGACAAAAGAATCAGCCTTGCCTTGCTCAATGTTAGACTCAACAGTCGGATGGGAAAAGACGATGCTATGCTACTCTACCCCCAGCATGAGCTGAATTGAATGTCTCTCCATGGGTAACACGTGGTTTTAATAGGCGGAGGGAGTGTAAACAGTAAATGCAGACTCCAAAATAGATCACAAATCACTGAGTGTTTCATTAGAGCAGGGAGAGTAGGTGTGGTGTGGTAATAAGGAAATTATATAGCCTTCTCTCACTTGGCAAGGATCTTGTTCCTCTTGGTTGGAGAGAAATGCTGAAGCTGCAGAGACTCCTGGGTAATAAATGCTACCGCCAAGTGGAAGTAGTTATTCCACAACTTGATGTGAATATGGAGAAAGACAACAGAGATTCATGTTAAATGGAGCACAGACCAGTGCACAGATGAGACAAAGCTGGTGGTGTGTAATCACATAGACCTGTGCACCCTTGCACTCACCTGTACTTCAAAGTCGTCGTTGTTGAGGAACTTTTGGTTCATGGTGTCAGCGTAGGTATTGATGGCTCTTAGGAAGACTCTAATGGACAGAAATACACACACACACTCATAAAATATGTCATAGATAAGTCGCATTGGCTCCAATGAAATGGAAAATAATATTGCAAAAATAATCTCCTCATATTGTAGTTGGATTGTTGATGATGGATGGATAAATAAAAAAGCAAAATGCAGTTTTTCTTGTCTAGGAATAAAAAGCTGAGAGTCTGTCAATGATCGTAATGCACCCTATTTGTTTTTTAATGAAACTTTTTCAGCTTTTTCTCTGGCCCATAACTTTGTACTGCTGTTGCTGTCAAGACTGTAATATTGCTTCAGATCCCAAACTCCTGTCACAATGACAGATCACGATAGCAACTTAACACAGTGTGCACAGGTGTATTACTGAGTTGTGACTGTATGCATTTGTGCAGTTAAGTAGCAAATCTGCTCCAACACTATCTATCCATCATCGTTTTCCAGAACCAACCGCCATTCCCTCTTTTTAAGTGGGACTCTCGCTTTTGCTCTGTATCGCCACATCACTTCCCTAACCCCGGTCTGCACACTCCTTATCATCTCGTCTTTTCTTTTGCCTCACTGTCTCTTTTACCTGTTCACATTTTCTCTTCCTCTGACACAGCTTTAGTCTCCCGTCTAGCTCACATCAGAAAGAACACACCGACGGCTTCACTCCATCAGCTTACACACATTTGTCACATCAGCTGTTTTCATCATTTCAACCTTGATCCCGGTTTTGCTATCTCTGACTTATCCCTGCATGAGGTTGTGTGGATACACAAGTCACTGCAGATGCAAACAGTCCTTTAAAATGCACTGGGGCAACTATGGGCTATTTGGGTTACAGAGGCAGAAGTGAGACTAGCAGACTGATGATCCAGATCTGTGGCCAGTGTGTGAGCTCTTGCAGTGGGTTACCTGTTCTGTACCATGATCATAGCCATCCAGTCAGAGGGATACACATGCACTCCAATCAGGTCTTTGAAAAGCAGGAAGGACTCCATCAGAAAGTCCTGTTGAGAAATAATAGAGGGTATATATGGTATATAAGAAGATGTTAATATACAAAATTACCACACTACAATCTTGTATAATACACAGTTATTTGTATTGTGTTTGTTCCTTCGATGTGTGTATCACAGTGTATGTGTTCACTTACCACTAGCTCAGTTGTTCCAGTGAAGGTTTCTATGTATTTAGCATAGTGACGATCGTCCATCTGACTGAGGATAGCTGTCATGCAGGCGACCACCCTGGACTGCAGAGGTGCAGAGCAAAAGAAACAGAGCAAGAGAAAACACGATTATTTTTCAGGCACCGTGCAGCAGCTCAATTGAGAGTTATATATCTACAGCCAAATATGTAGACAATTCTTGAGGCGACTTATTGTTGCACAAGGCTTCTTCAGGAGAATTTCAAAGAATACCTCAGACCAGTTCTGTCACTTGCTAATTTGCCCATCATCATAAACCCATCTTAACCTATGTGACCTTGAACAAATGAGCAGGGATAACTTTACTACATACTATAGACAACTCATTCTACATTGTATTGCAGGTTTCTTTGTAGGCCATTGGCACTCAGTATCATTAAAAGATGTCTACTTTTCTATATAACACACAAAAAACAGGGGGATTACAGCTTTAAGAGTTTCTGGTGACAACAACTGCTGAACTTTACATATATGACCAAGAATTTCCAGCAATATGAAGGCAAGGGAAATACAGAGGTTGGTAATTTAGTCAATCAATCAAAATGGAGACTAAAATCATCAACCCTTTGGGATACATTCAAAGCTTACTTAAAGGGTGACATCATTTCCAATGGCACAGCCAGGAAAAAAGGAGGCAATTAGTCGATCCTGACAAGTAGAGAATAATCCCTCAGCAACTCTGCTCAAGGCAGAGGCCACTGAATCAGCTCTTAACCAACTTCTGACGCAAAAAAGCAGTGGCAAATATCTTTCATGCTGAACACAGACTGTCTGAACGGAGGGGGGGGGACCAGGGCAATGGCTTGCATGCTTGACAGCTGGTAGACGTGAGTCCAAGGCTATCTCCTCATTAAAGTATGAGGGTGGAAAAAACCATTATAAGACCAAAATGTCAGTACAGATAATGAAAAACCCTCTATACCTCAGACCTCCCTGCCCCCAACACTGTATACAGGCTCTTTTTTTTGGCAAAGCTCAACCCTCCATCATTTTTAGAGGTAGATAAGACTTTCATGAAGGCCAATAACCAGCGAGGAGACCATAAACGTAACAAATACATAATGGAAATGCTCCTAGAGCAGATGGATATGGATATATGGAGTTCTATAAAAATCCTCCAGGATTCATTTACATATGTACCTATATAGAGTAGAGAAAGGTTCACTTCACTGTCCTTGTATTCAACAGTTAAATCACTGACTCTCAAAGACAGGTCCCCTGACAAATTCTGCTCCAATCATCCCATTAACTTAAGAAATAAAGAACGCAGAATATGTTGAACTATTAGAGACGAAAAAAAGATGAAAAAGACGAAAGACAAAAACAAATCTTATATCCAGCACCCAGAGACACAGAGTAGCCTTACTTATTAATCATCGCGGAAAAGAGCTGGACATTATTAACTTCATTAAGCTAATTAATTGTGTTACCCTGGCCACTCTATGCTCTGCAGACTTTGCCTATTTACACACCCAACAAGACTGCCAAAGAGATTTAAAGACTTCTCAAACTTCATTTGTGTGGGAATAAAACCCAGAAAACTGCCAACTAGGAGAGAGGACATACTTGAATAGGTATATGTTCCTTCTGGATTTCTGGAGCAGATTACTAACCAAATGCAATCACGATCCAACTCAAGGGACGAGCCGACGCATCAAAATTCTACCAAGATCTAGGGAAATAAAAAATAAATCTACACCACTCATGATTGAAAGGGACTTTCCACCTAGTATTGCAAGAGCTGCTCTTGTGGAGAAGGACTGAAAGTGATAGGAGACTTGATGTGATGATAATGTTTTATTTCACAAAAAGTTCAAAACACTTTTGGACTTCCAAAAAAAAAAAAAGAAGTTTTTTTTCCTTATCTACAAGTCTGCTTCTTTATCAGCATCAATGTCTAACTAACACAGGAAACAACCCTGCTGGGACCAACTGAGAAGTTTCTAATTAATTTCACATTTAAAGGTTTTATCTCATTTTTTTGGAATAGCTTGCACCGTTGTGTTGGGCAAAATATTGAAAGGCTGGTGAAAGATGACGTTGAGGGTGTTTGTGATGAAGATGCTTTGGACCGATGTATTCGGGGGCCACCCACACTCTCTGCTCCTCTGGAATAGATTCAAAGATAAACCATATGGAACATTTCACAGCCAGCACAGGGCACCTCTTATTATGAACAACATCTTGGTAGATCACCAATGCAACCTGACACCTGAAACAATTATATATTGCATTTGGAGTTGTCGCAGGAATATTTAAGTTCTGGTCACGTACCCCTTAAGACATTAGTACAATAATAAAAAGATTTGTAAAGATCTGAGCCAGATCCTGTCATACCTGCCACCTACAAAAGAATCATGTAACTAAAGTCTAGACTGTTGAAAGGCTATAGAAAATGTACTCCGTATCATTTAATTAGATTACTTAACGGTGCAACTCCTTGGCATAGGGACATTCTTACTGCTCTATGCACCTTCTGATGCACCACTTGGCCCTAGATCTTAGTGACGTCTGGAGCGATCCACCGGAGGAGGGCACATGGACTATAAAGCTTCAGAGTCAGTTGCCTGTACGCAGCAGCAACTAAATGATGGACGAGATAAATATATATTTAAAAAAGGATACAACTTAAGTGATACCAGTGTATGTATTTCTCCATCTGTTTATTAGTTTTGTTTATTTCCTTCTTTGTTTCATCCTTCAATTTTGCTTCTTTTCCTTTGATCAAGCTCATGACCCATATGGAAAATGATGTATGCTGTATTGTGATGGAAAAAACAGACTGGCCATTCTGACACACACTGACGTCCACATCAGTGACTGCACATTTTAGTGTCAATAAACATGGTATTAAATTGGAATGGTAAAAACATCATGATATATAAAATCATCTGAGAGCACAAACTATAAAGCTCCTGATTTCATATCTCTGTGGATCACAGCTGAGAACAACAACTACTACCTTTTTTTTCCTGCTTTTATTTTGGTGCTAAACTTGCTGCAGGTTTTCAGTGTTGGAGTTTTTAATGAGGTATTAGCTCCTCTTTATGTGCACTTAACTCTAAATATGGCCCAAGGTGAGAACACAAAAACATATGCGGAGTAAAAAGCCTGAATTAGAGATAGAAGATCAAAGTGGAGAGCCAGAGACACAAGGAGAGGCAGACTGAGCAAGCATCGGTACTGTGAAAGTAAGACACACATGAAAGATGAGGATAGGCAAAAGAAAAAAGAGATGGATAAAAGCAGAAAAATTCACAGACAACCTCTATGTGCAGAGTCTAGGAGGAGGATTCTTGTCCATGTCCTCCACCTGCTTGTATGATGTTACTATTGCAATAATCTCCTATCCTAAGGATCCTATCCTTCCTAAAAAAAAAATAACTATTGTGCACCTAAATCATTACCTCAGGTTAAATCGTTAAATATTTCATCTTCCCATTTCTGCCAGCCACATGGAGCCATACACCCATAAAAATCAGCAGCATTAGTCTAAAGGGGAACGGGGCACCAGGAAGAGGAGGGAGTCTTCACTTTCTTTACAACTCAAATTCAATCCCAATTTGTTTAGTTCTACTTCAGTATTAACGTTTTTTCTGATCCTTCCCTCTGCTGCACAACACTGCTGGAATGAAGTTCACAGACACATGACAGATGTGCAGGTTTTCCCCCTTCATCTTGGCAACCAGGCTTTGGATGAAATGATCCCCAAGTACTCTGTGGCACAGAAGGGAGACGTGAGACAGAGATGAAATATGAGCAGTGGCTAATTGAAGATGAAAGATGATTGGCATCTACTGCAGTGACAGCTCTCATCTGATTAAAATGGGTGAGATGCGTTCGTGCTCATGTGCATTCTGATAAGATGACGTGCTTTTCAGTCAAACATGATATAAGGACGCAAATGATTTCAGTTGGGCTTAAAACTTCATTACATAAAAACTGGAGGTGAGTACCATATGTTCTTGGTGTGTGTGTGTGTGCGCGCGTGCATGCGTGTGTGCGTCAGTGCATAACCACCCCCGTCCTCCACCCAACCTCTTGGAATGCAGTGACACCAAAGATCCTGTCAGCACACTCTCTTCTTTAATCTGTTCCTGTCTTTCCCACTTCTCCTTTCCCCCCTCATGCTCCCATCACATTTTTCACCTTTAAAAGTGTGAGAAGATAAATGTGTGGCCTTAAAGTGAAGTGAGCACACACTATAATAAAACAAGGTTTAAACTGTCTTTAAATAACTCCTCTTTTGTCTTAGTCACCACAATTAACTCCTGGCAGCAAGTGTAAATTATGTAATTACACCACAATGTAGAGGCCTCCAAATCTTTCCGCTTTTTCTCCTTCTCTCCTCCTTCTTCACCTCCTTACTGTGTAATGGTTGATCAGTAATAGGATTAAGAACACACCCTCTCTCTCCCCTCTCTCTCTCAAACACACACTAAAACTACTCTGCTGTTCAGTATGTTCACTGGGTTTGTGTGTACCTACATGGTGTGTATGTGTGTTAGGGTTAGTCACGTGTCACATTGCCCTACTTCAGTGTAATTGGTCTTCTCTCAGGACTTACACCCCCAAATCTCCTTTAACACCGTCTAAAACAAAAATACTCAAAAGGCCAAATATCTGGCCATCGACTGTTGGCGTTCCTCACACGTGAATGTGTTTCATCAACACTTTTCATCCCTATGTTATGACAAGCAAAGAAATGTGTGAGGCACATTTGGCTTGTGTTTATTAATAAAACTACTACAGTGTGTATGTGACAGGCAGAAAGAGAGTGCTGAGGGCTTATTGAGCCCAAGTCCTTACGCAACAGTGAGGAGATTACTGACAAAACAGGACACAGATGCTGGAGAGGTCTGGGATTTCTCTCCCTTCAGCTTCCTCCTCCCCTTCCTCCTCCTCTTCCTCCACCTCTCGTCTTCACTCTCCCTCCATTTATCTATCCATTTTCTCACTCTGACTGCACTCATTAATAATGTATTAACAGCTGTAAAATAAGACTTGCATCAAAATTGCAGTTACCTGGATGTGGACCTCCGTGACATGAAATAAACCTAATCTAAGTCCTGCTAGGAACCTGCAGACACCGAAATGTTTATTACACTCCGCACAAAAGTTTGAAACTAAGCAAACCAGATACTAATTGTTCAGCTGTTTGTATATCCTTATCAGTAGAGGGAGTAAAACAGTACAGTTTGTCCTGAAGAAGGCGGTCAGAAGAACATCACAGGGTCATTAAAATAAGAGGAGTTCAAACTGTACTCCAGCGGCAGCAGTTTCAGTACAGATAACACTCTCTGCATGGCATCTGATGGCTGATTTGTGTGTTGTGTGATGCTGCCATTACCATGATGGCAGCAACAAACTGAACGCTTTCACTGGCAATCAAAGAAACAGATATTTGGGGTGATCACAGTCAGTGATCGCCTCCTCCAACAGATTTAATTAGCACATTGAAAAGAGAACGCATTTCAGTTGGGAATCACAACATGCTTTTGTCCGACCTCCACGGTCTGAATGTGAAAGTTGGGCATAGTAATTAAACCTAGCTGGCACGATCTACCATGATTGATTAGACACAAATAAAAAAACAAACGTGAAATCTTGAAATCTCTGACTGCTTAGTGTAATCAGATGAAGCACATCCAGTACATTTCAGAAAAATATGAGACATGAAATTGCACCATTGGGATTTCAGCCAGGAGAGCAGGCACCCTGGGCCAGCTGGTGAGAAACCAGTGGCACACACACAAACTGTCACTGTGTGTTGTCAGCATGCGGCTGAGGACGCAAATGGTAGGATTCAATTTCATTAATTTCACAAAGCTTGTGGATTTTGCCAGTCAGGGTTGTTTCCCCGGCTGTCTATTAAAACTGGACCAAACTTTAATGAAAACTGTTCAAGATTTTTTTTTTTTTCCGAGGGCATTTCACCGGCCACATTTTCAACTCACTCGACAGGAATTCTTGGACACGTTTGTAGGAAAAAGCTGTTAAAAAGTCAAATCCTACTGGAAGGGTTTCAGGATGCATTTTCTGCCCCCTGCCACTGCAGCTGTGTCTTGTTTACTTCCACCTACAACCTGGATGTCTCCACAGTAACAAGCAGGGAGCATTCTAAATCACTGTAGCACACCGGCTCCAAGTTTGCTAACATTTGCCACGATGAGCCACTGGTCAAAGTCTGTGGCAGCAAATTCCCCTGACTGTACTGACTACAGCAAAAAGTCCATTTTGTAGTGTACAAATGCTCCTTTTCATTTGTAAAAGAGCATTTTTGTCTTTTCTCCCTCATCAGGTTCAAAACCTATGTTCATTACCCTCAAGAGACCCCCAGCGGGATAAACAGCGAAACACAATCGATGCAATTAAATACAATCGTTAATTTTAAATTAAAACAGAACATTAAGGCATTAGCTTTGACAGTGCTAATTTAGATCATTAAAGCAATAAGATTTTATCTATTAAATAAACATAAAGAAATGTTTCTGACACATTAGTCACAACTGTCAGTATGAAGCAGTGGAGCAAATCATGGATAACAGTGGTGTCTTCTTGTCTGTTTTTAGCTGTTGAATTGCCAATATCCAAAACATTTAGCCTACTTTGAGAACTAGCAGAAAAACAGACAGGAAAGTCGTCCACATGGGGAAACAGGCCCAAATACATGAATAAATGTATTTCAATTTAAAGCTCACAGGGGAGAGGATAACAAACATCCATTCAAATCATTTCACATCACATCCATTGATGCTGGTAACAGTACTTCATTTAGGACCCGTCTGCACTTTGCTCTTCCCACAACACTGTTTCCTCTTTTCTTCTCGACTTCCCGGCACATTCCTTTTGTCCCCCCCCCCCCACCCCCAGGTGGAAAGTCATTATGCTGCTCTCAACTGTGATTTTTCATCACTTTTTAAAATAGAACATCAAGAAAACACAGTCTCACTCTGTGGAAGCCTGCAGCGCTCCTCACTGTACCATCACAGGCATGTGCTCATCTCTGACCCCCCCCATCACCACCACCATCCCCCACCTTATTACACATTTTAAACACCTGGGGGGGCTGAGGTTGGGAAACAGAAAGAGAAAGAGAAAGAGATGGATTGAGCAGAGGTGTAATTGGAGTTGTTGAGTGAGATGAGTTCATGTGGTTGTCTGAGACAGCGAAAGCAAAAAGAGAAATAACACGGGTGTTTATCTGTGTGCGTGTGTGAACGTACACGACTGTTCACTGTTGAGAAGGCGGATCAATGTGTCCTCAAATACCCATTTCCCAGTCAAGTTCAAAGACACACCATCAGTTAATTCAAATAAGGACAACAAACAGAGGGAGAGGAGAGGAGAGGAGAGGAGACACTTATCTATTCCAGTACAGTATGGCATCTATTCTCAGATGCCATACCTTACTATTTCTCCTCCCCTCATTCCTCAACGATGACTTCGTTCCGTTCTTTTCCTCCAATCCAAAATCTAATTACCGAGACCTTGGCTGTTTCGCACAACTATCTACTGCTTTGTCACCCTTGTTCACATGTTTGTGTGCTCATGGTTGTTATTTGTGAGCCCCCCCCACCCCACACCCCGATGTGTTGCACTGTACACTGACTGGTTATGTAACATGCACGAAGACATGCACACTGTCGCACACATACACCCCCCCTTTTTGCTGGTCTCATAAGAGGTCAATGAAACACAATACAAGGTGAGTCAACCACTTTGCAGTGGCGCATACATCACCAGTTATTTTAAGATGGAGGGGGTCAGGAAGGACACTCACATGGACACTGCATCAAGGGAACACACACACACATGATTTATTGTCCATAAACACACTTCACTGACAGTCATAACTCACAACACTGTTACATAAGGATGTGTACACAAGAGAGACACAGCAGTGTTACTCCAGTTGTGAGACCCTGTTCATATTTACGTCAAACCTTTATCTCAGTGCCCATGTGCACATTGAAAAGTACACATGGGCAAAACAATCTCATCTTTCCTGGTACATGACAAATGAGGAAATTAATTTCCAAAGGCACAATTCCCACTGCACACAAAAGACAAAACACTCGTAATTAAACATAATTACAACCTGATATCATGTAGAGTTTAATCTCACTTTCTTTCCAATTTACCTCCTTTTTGTCTTGGCTGCCTCAAGATAGGAAGCAGCGTCATCCTGAGCTGGTGTGAATGAGAGCAGAGAAAGAAAGAGAATGAGAAAGAAGGAAGGTGGGTGGTGGGACAGAGAGGATGAGGTAAGTCTGAAAGATGAGGAGAAAAGAAGAGGAGTGGAATGGAGCGAGGAGGCTAAAAGTGGGGCAAAAGAAGAGGGAGGACAACGGCAGCTCAAAGGGCAGAGCGAGGTGAAGCCACAGGGGAGAGAAAGCGACAGAACAAAAGGAAGAGAGAGGGAGAGAAAGAGAGAGAGGCATAGTAAACCGTGTTCACACAGAAAAGCAAAGATATAAATAAAGTGACTGATAGAAGCAAGGTTGTGTATTTGTGTGTGTGAATGTGTGTGTTTGTTGTGTGTCTTGGCTCGACTCCTGGGAGGAGCCACTTCTGTGCTGCCAAAGTTTCACTGGGTCTACCGCCATGCCAGGGTCAATGCAGGCACACACACACACACACACACACAGAAACCAGGGCATGGCACCGGATTAGCCACCAAAAGAGAGACAGAAAAGGGGAAACAGACGGACAGCGAAAGAGGGAGATGGCGGAGGGATTAATAACAGAGTGATTGTGTTTGAGATATAGGTGAGTGCAAAAGAGAGTGGAAATTGCAGTAGGTCAGAAATAGAGAAATAGAGATAGATCGGGGGAAAGACTGGGGGGGGGAGAGAGAGAGAGAGAGAGAGAGAGAGAGAGAGAGAGAGAGAGAGAGAGAGAGGGAGAGAGAGAGGGAGAGAGAGAGAGAGAGGAGGGAGGATCACAGGGCTCTGTGAGCAGGCGAGGATCAGCAGCAACAGAATGAGACGGAGGGAGAGATAGAGAGCGGTAAAGAGTCGGAGGAGAGCGCTACTGGGGACTAAAGGACTATCAGAGATGAGAGAAAGACACACCAAGTACAAGGGAGAAGAGAGGGGAGAAGAATGCCGACCAAAGAGGAGCTGAAGAAAAGGTAAGTGACTGAAACAGCAATGAATTTGAATTTGATTAAGATTAAAATATTATTGAGTATGTGTTTGTGTGTGTGTGTGTGTGTGCGCGCAAGTGACGGCATAAAAGCCTGCAATGTTTTCTTCCTGGTGAAGATGCTCTGTTCTGACCCTCTGAGGAATGTTTCCAGTCTGATAGCCTGCGGCTGGTACTTTATTTTTCAAAGTAGCTCATTCAAAATTTAAGACACCGGTCAGGATTTTCTACAGAGATAATAGTGACTGAATAGAAACAGGCGCTGGACAGCTGACTGGACTAATGGACATTTTGTCCTGTAGTTTAAATCTCCAGACCACACAAACTAACAAGCAAACAAACAAACAAAAACAAACAATATATATATATATATATATATATATATATATATATATATGTATATTGTAGGAATATGTGGGTGTGTGCGGCAGGTGAATGAGCCTGTCCTTCACAGTAGGATTTGATGCAGATGAATATGCTTATGTTTGTGTACAGTGTGCGTATGTCTGCAGTGCTTACTTTGTGTCTTTGATCACACAAGCTCAATTACAACTTTTGCCTTTAGTGTGGATTCCAAATGTCTCACAGTCCGTAAGGGTGTGTGTGAGAGAGAGAGAGAGAGAGAGAGAGAGAGAGAGAGAGAGAGAGAGAGAGAGAGAGAGAGAGAGAGAGAGAGAGAGAGAGAGAGAGAGAGAGAGAGAGAGAGAGAGAGAGAGAGAGAGAAACTGTGTGGGTGTCTGTTGCCCGATTACTATTAAAAGCCTCTGAACCAATCACCAGAACAGCTAGTGTAGCTTTAATATGGGATTATATTGCAATAACCCTTCTCTTATACACTAATGCCCCTGTGCATCTGTGTATGGGTTTGTGAGTGTGTGTGTGTATGAACATAAAAAAGTGTGTGCAGAGATCAACAACTGACACAGTGTGGATATGTGACCTGTGCACTTAACAATTACATAACCTCATCAGACAGTTAAGAGCATAATTTAAAATGACGGTGTGTGTGTATGTCTGTGTGTGTGTGTGTCTGTCAGACACTCGTCTAGGCACAGACACATTAACAAGTTAAAAACTGAATGAAGAACCAATCACAATCCTTCATTTGTCACATTTCAGTGTCCACTTGTGTTCAGAGCATCACTGCAGCTTTTTAATTCAAAGACTTTATAAATGATATTTTGAATGATGCAGAGGGAACAATGGAAGGACATTAGTTGAATGAATGATGAAAAATGTCGTAATGCTTGTGTGTATAAGGAGCTTATTGTGGTTAATGTGGATATTAGTGATGCACAAGGGTATTTCTCTGTTTTCATACTTTGGATAAAACAATGATGCATCCTCAACATATGTTTGCAGCAATTTGATTCCTTTAATTTTTCTCATGAATGCACCTCATTTATTTTAATCTTTTAAAAATACTTCTTCAACATGCCGGGTGTGTGCGTGATTTAACCAGAACCAAAATAAATCACAGTGCACATAGTGGAACCAATTGCGGCACGGGAGGAAATCATTTGTAGAGGTATAATCCAAATTCTAGAAAGTTAATCAATAAGTTGTGGCATTCTGCTGCTTACTGGAGAGAAAGAGAAATAAAGGTTAAAACAGATTGACAGGAAGACAGGAGGCAGAATCAAAAGAAATGTGTGTGCTTCCACAGACATTTGTGTGTGTGTCACTGACACTTTAGCTGCTCTGCTAACCAGACACTCTGTGAACAAGTGATGAGGATGAGATGAGATGCGGCGAAAGAGAAAAGGACCTGAAAGCCAGAAGGGCAGGAAGATGGATGAGGGAGGGAGGGAGGGAGAGAGAGAGAGGGGCCAGTAGGGGCAACAGGATGGAGAGACCAGAGTAGGAGAGATAGATTGTGGGTTAATGATTGAGATTGGATGGGATGTGTGGACAGGATGAGTGATATGGCAGAGGAGAAAAAGATGAGGGGACAGAGAGAAAAGGGGGGCAGCGACAGGTGAAAAGAGGGAATAAAAAGACGAGGTTACGGGAAGAAAAGACTTAAGGACGGAGGGAGGAGAGTGTGCAGCTACAGAGCAAAGATTCAAAAAAAAAAAAAAAGAAACCATATCACACTATTAGCCACACTGCACCGGTGGCACCTCTGTTAACTTAAACACTTTGTTTTCCTCTGTTGGCTTACAGGCCACAGTTTCTGCCTTAATCACCTTCATGTTTATCTCTGATTATCAAATATTTGATGTCAAATAACTCATAAATATTCAGCTTTACGTTGGTTTCTATGCTCCAGTGCTCAACAAACACACATCCCTCTCTCCACCAACAAAGCAAATGAATTAAACTGGCAGATGGAAGAGTCAATAGTAGGAGCGCTGTCTACATTTCACTCCTTTCCTTGCTAAAAGTTATAAATTAATTTATATTATAAAATCAAACATAATTCTTTTTTCTTTCCTCTGAGGGAGGGTCTTCTGACTGGAATGGGACAGCACTTTGAGTTATGTCCTATTTATACCCTCATAAACAAGCAGAATGTGTCTAAAAAGGCTTATGCCATTATATTACTATTCATTTAATTTATGTGTGGAAGTGCAAGTGAGCATGAAAGTCCCCTGACATCGTCATTGAGTTCAATCCGAAAGATAAATGTGCAGGAATGGTTTAATGTCTGCTTACAATGTTGATTTGTGCAGAGTAGACCTGAGGAGACTCAAGACTTTTAGATTTACTTGAAATAAATACAATTTTGTGAAGGTTCCTTGGAGGAAAGGAGGCTGACGAGTTCAGGCTCGCTCCCGCCTCACACCTCTAATGAAGAATTGAGAAACAAGCTAAATTAATTTTCCTGCTTTAGTCCAATTTATGCTTCAGTGATTCTAAACACACACACACAAAAAGGATTCTGAGCTTAAACCAGGAATGTGCCTCATGGGCCACCTCGCTGTGAGCTCCAGGAAATCAACACAGGGGCCTCGTGTTTGGAGCAAATTCTCGTAGCATAGCAAAGATGGGAGTCAGAATGGGATGTGAATTTATCATCACCACACACTATTAAATATGTCTTACGGCGCAGTCAAGTCATTTTCTATTACATTGTTTTGGCACGTCAGTGTGTGTGGGAATGCTACAATAAGTTTCTTGGACACTAACATGTTTCATTGTTTGCCACAAGTCGCCTTGAAGAGACACTTGACTTTCAGTGAGCCACACGCAATCTGCCCCAAACAATGCTTCAGTGAGAAGCTACTGTAACTTGAATTATGCTGTCTTGGCTGAGATGCTTGGCTTTTGTCATATCAACATTAGCCTCTGTGGCCTGTGGCTTCTCAGTTGAAATGGTGATTAAAGTGCACTGTCCCTGAAAAATACATTACAGTTGCACCCAATTAAAATGCAGAAAACAGCAAAAACAAAAACAGGCTCCACAACCACCTGAGTAGGTCTCCTGGCTGTTTCCATGTTCATTACTGGACCTTGTGTTTCAGAAAGATGCAGAAATAAATGCAACACCATGACATGTGAAATGTAACCGGTGACCAATTACAGAAACGAAAGAAAAACAGAGAAGTCTAGAAAATACTACGCACCTAGAATGCAGCGTGGAAATAACAGACATCTGCAAGATTCATTTACGGGCAGAAATGAACCAAATACTAATCTTTACTATGGCTACAAATTCTGGCACAAATCTAGATCCCCAGCTTTGTTGTTTCACTGTGCTCATCACGCAAACACACACGTCTTAAAAACACAAGCTGCCTTTCATTTTCATGTTCATTCAGGTAAAGCAGTGAAGTCACAGCTATAATGAGCTGATCATGAGAAGTGACCCGTGTTACAGCTCATCTGCTCATCATATTAGTCTCCCTCCATCATCAATCACATAAAAAAAAAAAAACTCAGAGGGGAGGATTTTTCTAATCTAACAGCTCTTATACTGAACAGATTCGTATTACCTGTCCAGACATCATTCAAACTTCTTCCTGCAACTGTTAAAATGTCTGATTTTCGTGACTCACATTCCAGCAAATATAACATATTTATATTCACAGTGAAACATTACATTCTCATTCAGAGTGATCTGGAGAGCAGCTTCAAGAGCAGAGCATTTTCCTGCCAAGTAGAGCTATTGTAATAAATGGCCCTAAATTCTTTGACATGAGTGTACCCAGTGAAAACAAGTGTTGGACTGAAACCGACAGAGTCAGAGGCCTGAATAATCACAGAAATAGTGGTAATAAACCATAATGTTTGCCAGTTTGTATCAATCATGTTCTGTATTTTGCCTTACGCCGTGAGAGTGAAGGAAAAAAAAAAAAGCCCACACTACCGCAAAGTGCAGTGTGTGCCCTGTCTCAAAGGTCCAATAAAGTGCTGTGTTTGTTGTGTTCTGTGGGTGAGAGAAAGTGAGCGAGAGAGGCGCTGTGATTACAGAGCAGTAAAGTGAGTCTCAGGCTCCCTAAAACACACCCACACTCATGCACGCATGCACAGACACACACACACAGGGCCCGTCAATCGACGATTGAAAAATGAGGCTCACCTTGAAACGACAGGGGACTCGGTTCGCTGGAGCATCCGGTGCTCTGTTACTGCTGCAAAGGCGAGGGTGCATACCCATTCAAACACATATGTATACACACACACATAGCCACACACAAGCCCCTGATGAGGCTGCCTGTGTGTGTGTGAGTGTGTGTGTGTAGACAATTCTTCAACAGCCCAAACCCTCCAACTGGTAAATTAAACTCATTGCATGTATAAACAGCTTTCATAAAAAGCTGCACCCTGTCAAGACGCTCCCTGTCGTGTTTAAAGACTGTGTGTGGAGACAGATGCTCACGCGTACTTGCAGTGCGTACTGATTACTGACAAGCAGTGTGTGTAGCCTCCTACTGTAGATCTTCTGGCCTTCTCTCTCTGTATTCCTCAACAAACTTCATCAAACGCTTTTGGAGATTTCAACTTAGGGGAATGGGCCTTTATACTCCTTCTTTTGACACACACAACGCACATCATTTTAATCTTGTCCGTGATCCCCCTCCTTCATCTGTTCTCTTCCTCTTATCCCTCCACCACCTCCCTGTGCTGCTGTCTCCCCTGCTCTCCTCTTCCGTTGCCTCCCCCTTCATCCTCCCAGCCAACAGTTGTTGCCTGCCCCTTCTCCTCCCCGTTCATTTTGCACAGCCAGAGGTGTGATGTGGGGGCGACAGACTAAGATTAAATATAGAGAGCGAGGGATGGGGGGGGGGGGGGCGGCACACAGCAAATCAAAGCCAGCATGACAGAGATGGAAAACGGGGTGGTGAGAGGGAAAAGTGCGACAACAAACACAGGTAATGATGAAAGACAAGAGCGATGGAAGGAGAGAGGTATCCAACAAGAATTAGAGAGAGAGAGAACAAAGACAGGTGTGTGAATCACAGGAACTGATGTCTGAGGATATGGTGTCACTTTCTGCCTGACAACTTGCAGGTCAGGGGTGAAGAGTGAGACTTGAAATGGTAGAACACTCACATGCATGCACGCACACGCATGCGCGCACACACACACACACACACACACACACACACACACACACACACACACACACACACACACACACACAGGCACATTTACTGACACATAAATGGGTAGTGACAGCAGAGAGACAGAGAGAAAGTTTGCTGCAGCAGGTGCTCTGGTGTCGGCTACGGCTGCTGGTAGAAAGACAAATGCTTGGAAATGAGCTGCAGTGAAATTACCTTCAATTGACTTAGTCTGAATCCCAAGGCAAACTGCTTGACAGCACATACACTTGAAAACACACACACGCACATCTGCTGTCCTTACTTTCTGTTGCACACACACAAACATCGGCTCACTCTCTTGTTTTCAATTTCCCTCTCTCTTTTCCTTTTCGGTCCTCGCAGGGAAAAATATCATCATCACTTGCAATTTCTTTTTTTGCAAACCAGGCATCTCAGTCTGCTTCTCATCCACAGGCCACTGAATAAACATGCACTCACCCGCACAAAGGGACGCAAAGAAGATACCCTATTCACACACTTAAAAAAAGACAGAAGCAAACCTAGAAGGGTGTGTGTGAACGCCAGCTCAAGGGTGAGACCTCTTTGGTCCACTCTAGGTCAGTGCTTACTGCGGTTACCATGGTAACTGATCATAAACAGTCTGGGCTGTCAATTAGGTGTGACAGCCTGCTAGCCCCCAGGCAATGCAGAAGTCCTTGAGCCAAACTCACTGTCAAGATATTTATATAAATAATGAAGCAATATGTCACTAACGTAGAAATTCTTTGATCTGTACTGCCTTACGTAAAGAACTTGCATTTCAAAGCTCCACCGTCTGTCAGTGATGCTCTGGAGCCATTGTATTTGGCTCCAGACTTTGTCAGGGGTGCTAACTGCACAGAGCTGTGTGACATCAACTGTTGTCTTAGTCAACATGTAAAAGGCAGGAGAAAATAATTCACATAATTGTTATAATGTTGCTGTATAAGTATTAATACAGCAACATAAAAAAGAAAACTCTATTAAAAGGAAACATCTTAGTTACAGGCAAAATGTATGTTCGACTCTATTATTCGATCAAATCATCTACAACTTATGATGACTGATACTGAAGCATCAGTGAATGTTGCTTTTGTAGCTGCTGGAGGCAGCGCTAGATTGAACTACATTATATACACTTTTATACACAGGGATGTCAGATAAGGAGTCATGAGATTAATAGGAGAGGAAAGAAAAACATATTTCTGATACACAAGTCTCTTTTCACTTCATAGACCTTTTCTCCTAATCTTTGATTTTTCTGGTGAGATATTGGATCTGTTGAACATTTATCAAGATGAAACCTTGTATGAAGTTTGGAGGGAGAAATCATTGTTTAGTGGAGCTGTTAACATCTGAAATGTGATCCTGACCACACACTGACTTTTAGACAGGATACTGTACCACTAAGGTTGGACAGTGTTAATCTTTATTTGAATGTGCGTTATATTATTCATTGTGTAGGAGCTTTATCTTAAAAGTAACAGGTAACTAAAGAAGTACAGTATCTCTATATCTGATACACTGTATATACACTGTATCTCTACTTTGTTACTTTCCACCACTGTATTAAAGAGGGATGCAGACAATCTAAATTTAAACTGTTCCCAATACTATACTGCGGCCTTTGGGCAGAGCCCACCAGCATAATAAAGTGTATTCATTCAGTCTTAATATTTCATGATCTTAAATGAAAACTGAATTTCCAAAGAGTCTCGCAATATTAATTACACTTGGTGTCAGGGAAAAGAGAATAAAAGGCCTAAATGTCCATTTTTATTCTGCTGACAACAGGCTTCAGAGTGAGTTGATATAGGTCACACAGAACATTGGTATGACTGAATGTGTGCATGTACCTTACCCTGAATACATATGAACTATTACAGCAGCAGCCATGAATGAGTAAGCATCTGTCCAGGGAGGAGAACTAATTTTTAACTTCTAGCTATAGGTCGATTGCTGAGAAGCGCCTTTCAGACCCTCCTGGAAAGCTTAGATCTGATGTTTGTCTTGGCCTGCTGAAACCAGCCTCCAAATGAAAACCCCTGTCCCACTAATAGGTGAACAATATCTCATCTATTCAGAAAAATATTGCACTGTCCCAGCCTTGACCCTATACAGCAAGCATCTGTGCTGTGATGTTGGACCAGCTGGCATGAAATAAGCTCATTTTGTTTCTCTCTGTGTGTAAGTGTGAGTGTCTGCCAGCTGGTTTACCATCACACAATGACCGCAATGAAAATACAACACTTTTATGAAGATAGGAGAAAAAAAAAAAAAAAAAAACTAAATAATGATGAAGACATAAAAGAGAACTTTAGTGGGACACCTTGGAAAAGCATAATTTAATGTGCAAATGCGACTTTTGTCATTTGCCTACAGACATTTGTTAGAAAGTATTAATATTCAGGAATCTACGTCATACTAACATCCTGAAAGGCAAAGTGGGATCGCAGGTGGCTGGTGGTCTGATTTTAATGACGGTGGAGAGAAAGAACTATGCTGACCTGAATCTCCAGCATGTCTAAAACGAACTGACGCTTGTATTTAGTTGCAGAGATACCTTTGAAGTCACACACCAAATTATAAACCACAGCACGGTCAGCTGCCCTCAGGAGCTAAATGTGTATGACAAAATGATTTCATTAGTTTAAACTTTTAACCTGACAATTGTGGCCCCGGCGACTTTTTTCATCCGGCTAAATACTGTAGAAATTTCATATGTAAATAACCTCCATTTACTCTCTTATCTGAGACATTTTTTTTTCTTTGATGTACCCTGCCAATATTTGTGGCTGCAATGGCCCAGTTTCCGCATAGTAAAAAAAAAAGGAAAAAAAAATGGATATAATATTATCTTGCCCCAATTTCATCAGCTAATCACAATGTCAAAGTGCAACACTGAAGTACTCAGAGTCAATTCTCAGTGATCTAAAATGATTAAGCTCATATCATTAATTTTGCTCCCATCCAAAACAATCCAAAAATTGTGACTAAGCATATTATACCAGATAAGGCTTTGACATAACCTAGCCATGCATTAAAACTAAGTTTCCTGCTGCAGAATTTAAAGTAAGAGCTATATTCACTGACGTTAGGCAGCGTGCCTGTCTACCTCACTGACGAAAAAAAAAACAAAAACAGAAAGACAGGCAGGATCAATGGTGCAGAGCTTAACATGATGCCAGACTTTTTCAACAGATTTCCAAACCACTTCGGTGAGAGATGTCAAGGCATGATACATCACTGGTTTACACACTGCTGTGGGAGGCAAACATAACCTCGTCTGAAATGTGTCACACTGCGCGATCATGTAATGACAGCCTGCGATGACATCTGTAGTCCTAAGTTTATAAGACGTACTGACAAAAGCTCAGGGGAGGGCGCGCAACTTGCAACTATATAGAGACATAGGCCTTTGCCCTTAAGATATTTCTAGTCGAAGATATTTTCTGTTCCTTCAAGAGAAACAACCTGATGAGACTGAGAGTTTTGCCTCTGTAACTCTCACCCACCTGCTGATCTAATAAGAGGTTGATAGAGTTCTATCGATCTGGTCAGTGTGTGCATTCAGTCGAGGTCGAAGCTTTTCTATGGTGCTTTACGTGCCTAATGTCTGCGTCTTCTTTCCAATGCGACCATCTATTCCCCCTCTCCCTCCTTTCTCTTGTCATCTCTAACGTTCATTGCCTCTCTCTTTTTCCCTTCCCTCTCTCTCTCTCTCCACAGAGAAAACCAGCAGTGTCCAGAGAATCCATCCAACTCGTCATCCACAGGCAATTGGTCTCTGACTGATGCTTTGGAAGTAGCCAAACTAGTGAGGAGGTCATTAATGGAAGGACATTGAGCTCTTATAGCCTTATTGGATATTGAATTCCTGTCTCTACCTTGAACATACCAACTCTCTCACACTGCTGCACGAACACACATATTCATTTGGGTAGGCAAAACCTGGAAACATTCCTGATTTCTACTGGAAATAATCCTGCTGACGCTGGCTGATGTCATCGCTTGCCTCCGTCCCGTTCAGCTCCTCAGGGGGCTGAGCCAACCTGCAGAGGATTATGGGCAGAAGGGTGGCTGACCCAACCAATCCAGTGCCTGCACTGGGGGTTCCCCTGGCAGGGGGGCGATGGGGCCCTCTGTGCAGCGTCGGGGTGCAGACATCTCCCGGACTGCGGATACTCCCCTCCATCAAACGACACAGCAGCCAGCCTACAAACACACATCGCCCACTGGCTGTGGCAACAGGCAAAACGACGACAGCAGAGACAGGGGGAGTCATCAGTAGTGACAGCAACAGTCTGCCAGTGTCGAAGGAGACATCTCAGAACGAGATCAACAGCCTGACACAGGACGACATGGGATCACAGGGGTCAGGCAGTGGAGTTTACTGCCAGATCAAAAGTATTCGGACCAACCCCAAAGACACAAGAAGGACAGCTCGGTATACAAATGGCAGCGTGGTAGCGTCTGATGTGGTGGGTGGGGTTTGCACCGAGGCCTCAGAGGGTAAGGAGCCGGTCCGTGAGAGGAGGAGGGTACAGTCCCTTCGAGGGGAAGGCCATCGTTCGGTCTTAAAGACAGGAAGCGTTTGTACAGCCGTGCACACTACCCCACCACGGCCCTGTCGGATGATGACGACTTCCCCACCTCGCCTCTGCGGGACTTGTGGGCGAAGGAGATCACAGATTACACCGTGCACAGGCGCGTGCCGCAGGAGGGTTGTCAATCAAATAACAGCCAGCCAGACTTTACCTAATCCACCAAGGAAACCATCTGTGGCCCCCAGCCAGTCAAGAAAAGCCTCCGCTGTTCTGGACTCTCAGTGTTACACCAAAAACACAGACACTGCAAACACCTCCACGCACACATCAGTGAAAACATCTCAAATACCACAGCTGTCGCACACCATACCAAAAACACACAGCTCACATTCCAACCATGCAACACACAGCCAGAACAAAAGAAGGGATTCGAAGCAGCAGGCAAGACCACATTCTGCAGACTTTACTCTTTACAAGGACTCAGCGACACAAACAACAGACACACTCACACACAACAACACAGACAGTACCACAGCAACCACACAACAAGCTCACACAACATCTGCAGAGGTGACAGAACCACATTCAGCTGACAAACACAAGCACGACACAGCTGATACCCAGCAGGCCGACGAACACACACACCAATACACAGTAGTCCAAATCACTTCCAAACCTCCAGCTTCTTCTTCACTTAACAGTGAATCAAAATCCACCCACACGCCACCTCTCCCTCCGAAAATCTCCCCTAAAACCACTCGTTCCAAACCAACCACACCTGTAGCGCAAACCAAAATCACCCAGGAGGCTGCAAATCTTCCCAGACAAGCATCTTCAGAGCGGATCAAACTCAAGGACTACACAAAACAGAAGAGCAAATCATTCGACGACCACACACTGCCTTGTAAGACTCATATGAAAGCACAATGTAATGGGGCTCCAGGAGGATTGCCGGGCGGACATGCGGGGAACGCTCCGCGCGGGCTGGAGAGGCAGCTACAGAGCGTGGAGGAAAACCTGCTGTCCAATCAGGAGAAGATCAAGGTGCTTCTCAACGTCATTCAAGATCTGGAGAAGAGCAAGGCCCTCAGCGAAGGGTGAGAGAGGGGGATTTATGGGAGTTGGGGGTGATAGAAGGATATAAAAAGGAAAGGAGGATGAAGGTTAGATATCAAGACAGAGAGCAAAAAAGGAGTATTCCCTTTAAGAGCGAAGTGCTTAAGGAGAGAGTGAGGTGGAGTGGTAGAGAGAAAAAAGAGAGGGAAAAGAGAAAGGGTGTCATGGGAGTGCACAGGATTGAGAAGAGAGTATATTTGAGGTTTTATGGAAGTGTATATACTGACAGGCTTTCAAGTCTGTCTAATAGATTTTAAATGTCAGGCCTGTGGAGAATTGCTGGAGTTTGTGTGTGTGTATGATCTAATTCTGTAGGGATGTGATACCTGCCAGCCTGTTCTCAATGTTTGCTGATCCCTATATCTCTTGTCCCTTTACCTTATATACCTATAGGGTATGTGGTCCCAGCGGTAACAGTTCTAAGAGATGTCCACAGAGTGAATCCCTCAGTTCTTTCTCTCCTGCGAATACTTTCATTCTTAAAGCCTCCTCCCCTGCTCCACATCCTCTCCCTCTCTTGTCTACATACATCCCAGTTGGCTTTCCATACTCACTCACTATTTCAATCAACACCCTCCCCTTGATCTGAGGCTCTTTAACCCGCTTCAGGCTATCCATCCCTTCCTCCACCTCTACCCTCGCACCTCTCTTTCCTCCAGTCTTAATTAATACCCTTTATCTCTCGCACCTCTCATCTTTCACCTCTGCGTATATACTGAGAACCACCTTTTCTCCCTCCACCAATTGCCCTCTCAACATTTTTTTTTTTTTTACAACCCTTTTTCTGCCCTGGCTACATGTTCGTTTATCTTCTCTGCTGTCACATGTTGGCTGTCACTCCTTTTCCTTTGCTTCTATCACTCCGCAGTCTTCAGCTCCTCATCACCTTTCCTCTTTACAATGTCACCTATACTGTCAGTAGCTCTTCTCCTGTTTGTTTATACCGCATTTCTTCCTCCCACCCTGAATGTCAGCCCCCTCCCTTCACACACTTCCCGTTTCTCCTGTCAGCAAACTCAAATCCATCCCCTAACCTCTTAACCTCACCAATTCCAAAACAATAATGTTTCTACATCTCCATCTAAGCCCTCTCTGCATATTTTTACTCCCTCCATCCAGCTCCTTCCTCCGTCTCTTTATTCAGGGTTAACAGATGTCTCTAGCTACAGACTAATCCCCTTCAGATTACCTTTGAGGAATGCAATTAATGTTTAAGCTGCACAATAAGGCTCCTAAACTCAGTGTACACGTGGCCCTGCCCTGTGTGTGAGACTGTAAAAGATTATGTATTCATATCCCTCAGTGTGCGTGCGTGCGCTTGCTGTGAAGACGCTAATGTGTTAGAAATAGGGTAAAAGGGGTAAAAAAGGCAGACGGGGGGGAGAGGAAGAGATAGAAGGAGAGCTCAATGGTGAGACAGGGAGAGGGAAGAAAGACATAAAGAGAAAAAGAAGAAAAAGAAAAGTAAAAAGAACCAAGTAAGTAAGAGTATCTGTATCTGATGTTGTGACAGAAATGAAGAAGTCTAAGTGGGCCGCTGTGATAAAAGTCTCGGCTGAGCTGAAGTGGTTTGTTGCTGCGCTCAGCTCCTCGTTTTCTCGTCTCTCCTGAAGCAAATACTCATCTTCTCTCGCCGTTGTTGTCTTTGATAAAGACTGGTAGGGGGAGAAACACTAGTGCCAGTCACGCAGTCTCTCTCCATGTAATTAAAATGTCCATTTTATCCACATAAATCAGCCGCTCTCATCTACACAGTTCAGTGCAGGGGCAGCCAAAATATCTTGGCAAAATAAAGTGTTTTAATTGCATGGCAGTCAGCGTGAGCTCGTCAGACTTCTTCCATTTTATTTTCACAGCACAGTCTTGAGCGCCGTAGTCTTGTTCAACCCTGATAACACGGTTTGCATGTGCAATCGTACTTGTTTTGTGATGCACCTCGACACCCAACTAAAATATTTTTCTTTTCTACTTCCACTGAGTCCTTTGCATATACATAAACAAAAAATTGTACCATGTAATTTTGGCTCCCACGTAGACCGACCTAGACAATCGCTGCAAACAATTCTTTGCAGCTGTTTTCACCTGCCTGGAATGCTAAACAGGCTGGTTTTTACCCACTGGGACTATTCAAGTGATGGCCTGGATAGTCCTGTTGGGGTACATCACATGCACTAAACATCACAAGCTATTTTGTGTCCTTTGACAACCCCCAGAGAACACACCTGCTGCTGCTGCCGCTGCACTGAATATGCGTAGGTGGAGAGAGCAGTAACTGTTGTGACATCAGCAGTCAAGACAGCGAGACTCTTTCCAGTTGAGAAAAGCTCAGCCCGTTCCCGCACAGCTGGCATTTCTACCACTTCTTCCACTGCTACATCAGTGCACAGTGTTGAATTCACAAAGACTTTGCTTTAGGGCGGCTGATACCAAAAACTGAAATACAGCAACAGTTGTTCAAATAATATTAAAACTATCAGAGTGAATATTTCATCTTTACACAGGCGAAAACAGACCCGACGTGCAGGTAGTTACCATCTACATGCACAGCTGGTCAATTAAACAGCTTTCATCAGTGTGTGTGAATGTTTTACATCTGTTCTTTCTACAGTCGCAGCTCATACAGAACTGGTCAGGACATTAACAACTGCCCCACCTGCCAAAAGACAGCCTGCATCATCTACAGGTAACCTGATCAAGATAATGAGCTTACTGCATTACATAACACAACACAACACAACACAACACAACAGTGACAATGCATTTTTGCCTGGAGCGTTATAAACAGACGTGAAACTTCTCCAGGAAAAAAACAAAAACAAATGAATTTTGCAGCTTTGAAAATATTCCATGTTGTATTTCTCTGCTTTTCGGGTTTCATCACTTATTAATGCCCCTTGCTTTTATGTTTTATTTTTCATTACCTTTTCTTCTTGGTATCTCTGCCCCTTTCTCCTCCTCTGATAATTGCCTCCCACACATATCTCCAATGTATATTAAAAAAAAAAAAAAGATAGGCTTGCCAGACAGAGACTAATACTCTTCATCTATACTGGAATAAACATACTGTATAGTACAGACGCTCTCTCCAGGAAAGCTGTTTACACATAAAAGAATCTTCTGTGCAAACATGCAAAATAATTCCGCATCTAAACATTGTGTCTTTTCTGTTCCAGTTCTCTCTTGTTTGTGTGACCTACATAAGTGATTACATTCTTAGATCCTCTGCAACTTACAGAGCTGCACCCCCATAATCTCATAGCACATATCATAGTAGTAGTCCTCCCTCCACTCTATCCTTCTCTTATTCTCATCTTATCTTTATGTAAATCACTCCACCTTTACTCCCCATGTCTGCTAAGCCTCTCCCTGACTGTCATTTCCCACTTTCTCTCAAACCGGCTTCCACTGGTACAGCTGTGCCTCATTCTGTCTGTCAATCGCCAAAGCTTTAATCATATGTGCCCCACGAGCCACCACCCAACCTCCAGGACTGCTCCATCGCTCTGCTTTGCTCACACAAACTGGAAATGTGGATTTTCACAAACACCTTAGCTTCATGAATACAAGGAGAAATATTTACTAATACCCTGGTATCAAAACCTATTTAGTTTAAAACTTTTTGTGCGCATGTATAGCACCAAACCAAGGCTTGAAGCTAGAGCTCCTTGTTTAGGGATAAATGGGATAAAGATACATTTTACACAGCCTCTATTCCAGGTCCCCAAACCCCCAAACACACTTGGCTCCCAGTGGCCCTGCATCTGCATCCCTCCTGTATTTTACTTTCTTTCCCTCTGGGATCTCTATATTTCCCCTCTACTACATTTCTGATACCTTGCATCCAACTCCAACACCCTAGTCTCCCTCATCCCTTCCTCTTTTTCCCTTGATCTTAATTAACACAACAGGCTCCTTAACCCAGTAAATTTTAATGAACACCAAGGGGAAAGGACTGCCACACGGTAGCATATTCATACACCTATTCATACATATGGTCTGTTTACACTATAAACATATGTAGATGCACATAAACATTCTCCCACTTCCAACAGTCACATGTATGGACACACACACACACGCACAACAATGAATACAAAAAATAAAAACAAGAGCTAAATAAAAACAAAAGCCACAAACTGAATTCACATGTTCACACGCACACACACACACACACACTGAAAGAACTGAAAGAATTGGTCGACAAATCATTCGTTGATCATCAATTCTGATTCTGCACTTCAGCTGCATTTCAAATTTGAAATACAATTCCATCGAATTTGATAGGAGGAAAAAGTAAACCCTAATTTTGAAAGCTCTGAATATAAAGACATTGTAGATTTACACTAATGTAAGAAACCAGTTACTATATAGAAAAAACACTACAATAATCAATCAGTATGCTATAATATTTCTAGATATAACAAAATATGTTGAAAGTCCTTGAAATGAAGGAGTTTCACATATTTTTCAGGCTTGAGGCTACTCTGATCTCAGGATGTTACTTCCCACATCATTATAATCCCTTTGTACTTTCCTGCTCCACTTTCTCATTGTTTTTCTTGCACACATGCAAATACAATCATGTATACATACATGGTAATTAATCCAACAAAAAGGGAAATCAGCTTTTATTAGACACATCTATGCACACATTTCATATGCATACTCACACTCACACACACTCATGCATAGTGACAAACAAAGAAATGAATATATTTCACGCTGTGCGAGAGAGACTTTAATGACTTGGACAGATATGCAAGAATCTGCTTCCTAATCATATTTCCACTCAAACATCAGTACAAGTTTCTTAACATACATTACATATGCAGAAAAAGCACATTTTCAGCAGTCCATTGTAACAAAGGCTTACAAAAGTCAAGAAAGTGCAAGAGCTGTATTTGGCTTTATCAAACCAAACAGAGAGGACTCTGGGTAAAGAGGACAGGAGATACAGTAGGGCAAGAGACTCAACAAGCCGAGGGTGATTAACGTGTGGGGCTGCGAAATGTCCATCCTAATGATTTGTGGTGAAAAACGCCTTAATCAAACTGTATGGTGAGAGAGAAGAGGTGGGGTGGGGGCGACTTTTGACAGCTGTTCTGTTTGTCCTCTCAAATTTAAAAGCCTCATACACACACACACACACACACACACATACAGACCTAACACCTAAAGCTATTCTCTCACTTCTTCCATTCACACGCACACCTAAGCAGAGATGAGAAATAGGCCTAATGCATTTGCTAATCCTATCACACATCCGCACATGTGATCCTAAACCTCACCTCTGTCCACTGCATGATCAAACTTTACCCTCGCTTCAACTAAAAAACAACAACAAAAAAGTTCAGATCAAAAGTTTTTCAGAACAAGAACGCACTGTCATGCACACTGCAAAGATGCAAAGATGACAGCTTGTGGAACGAATTAAGAGCGGCTGCTCTTCCCCGCTGTGCTGTAATCCCATGAACAATGGTGAGAGAGAGGTAGATATGGGTAGAGAGAGGTAGAGAGGCAGACACGGGGGGATTGAGAGAGCTGGGTGGGGGGGGTGTTGAAACCCAGGGAGGTGTGTTGGCAAAGACACACTTGACTTAGAAAAGTCCTCATTCTAAAACTGGAAAGACTGAAGCCTGAGTGAATGTGGGACAGGTTCACCACTTAACATTTTAGAGTTTTTTGTATGTGAACAATATCTGTGTACGTGTAGTCATAGTACATCTCCTTTATCATTTATTCATGGCAGCCATCTCCCTTCCTTTGTGCCCGCCAGAGCTTTTACCTCCTCCTAAATTCACTGGTTTCCTCCATGTCTGTGCTCTGTCTCTGAGAGCTGAGACCTCTCTGCCCTCCTCTCTCCACATCTCTGGTGGCACTTATCTTCTCCTCCTTTACCTCATTCTATCTGTTTTGTTTCCCACCCGTTTCCTCTGCAGTGACCTCTCTGACCTGCTTCATTAAAGCTCACCTTTTCATCCATCCCTCCATCTCCCAGAAGAGGTTCAGTGTCTTTGCTTTCTCATCCCATAAGTCCCAGTACGCTACCTTTTCCCCCTCACTTAGCTGTGAGCACGCATTGGAAGATGCACGCATCGACCATCAGGGGAGCACATATGTGTTTGTGCAGCATGAGTGTGTGTGTGTGTGTGTGTGTGTGTGCATTTGAATATTGGGATGCAAGGGGACGGGAGGAGGATGAGGAGGGGGGTTGTTGTCTGTGCTCTCTTTGCCTCATCATGTGGCTCATTAGCTCCAGATGCCAGACAGGCCTTATGCAGCTCCGCCCCTATAATCCAACTCAACACGCACACACAAACACTCAAAATAAGAGAGAAACTCAAAGTGTACCACTCTATGACCTGCAGCAGTGGACACTTCAGAGAGATGGTGAGAGAGAGTGCGAGAGAGACGAGAGGAGGGAGGAGCGCGAATGAGAAAAGCATAGAAAAAGGAAGCCAAGAGGTCTGCTTTGAACACATCACGAGAGCAAAAAAAATAGAAAAGTTCCTCTCTCACTCCATCCTTTAGCTCCTCCATTTTGCAAATGCTCTTCTCCTCGGCTTTCCACTCTCCTCCCATAGCTCTCATCTCACCAGCCTGTGATCTATTGGTGCATAAAGCGCATAAAAATACTACGGATCTGAAATGAGTGCTAAGTTTGAGGCCTGTGTGAAAAGTAAGGGTGTGTGTGTGTGTGTGTATATGTGTGTGTGCAGGCTGACGCTGCATTACTCTTAGTTACAAACACAACACAATTACCCATCTAAGCATAAGTGCAACCTGGCTTTAAGGTGCTGTAAGCATTTTGGGATGAAATTTTAATGTCACTAAAACTCCCTCACTCACCTTTCTCCCAGTCCCTTTCTTTCTAATCTCTTTGTGCTCAGTAGACCTCCACTTGTCCTTGCATCCCTCTGCTCCTCTTCTCTCCCCCCACCCCCACATCTAATCTCCTTTTGTGAAAAATGAGCTGTACAAATGAATTTGACTTGATTTGACACCATCCCAACCTCCAAATTGTGCTCCTGTTACCTCTTCTCCCCTCATCCCCGTCTTCTCCCCTGTTAACTCCTCTCTTTTTCACTCCCCCAGCGTGGAGCATGATTTCCGACAACAGGAGGGACGCTTCCAGGGAGTTATGGAGGCCCTGGAGGGGGAGTATGACGTGCCTGCACCCACCGTGACCAAGCCCATGCCAGCCCCTTCCTCCACCGGCCGACCTGGCACCAAGGCCCGCGTGAAGAAGCTCCGCAAGAAGTGTTTCTGGTGGCTCTGAGCTTTGGGAAAAATCAGAGGAGCCTTTTCTGGGAAGCAGGCGCATTGCAGGTGCGGGTCCTGTTTCAGGAGACTCGAAAAGTAAAACATCTCTCCCTGTGTAGTGTGTTTTAAGTGTCATTAAAATCAGGAGGGGGCATCTTTTCTCAGCAGCATCCCTGTAAATGGCACTTTCTCCACAGCAATCCATCCTCAGCGCTAACAAAATCCACCAGGGATCAGTTAGAAAAAGAGGGAACGCACTACAGAAGGAAAGGAGAGCCCAAGGAGCTGTTGAACTTTCCTCTCAGATCTGTATGAGTGAGAGTTTCAGGAAAAGATCATCCCGATCTTCCCTCTGAGGGAGCCAGACTTTAGCAGCTAATTTGTGATTAACGACGGCGATACTATTTCCCATGGCGCTTTGTGTAACAACGAGAAGGAGTGTTGACATTTTGGGTGACAGGCAGGCGTACTGTTCGTAACTTGGCTGAGTGGCTGTCTAGACAGATGGATAGATGATGTATGATCGGATTTATGCCAAGATGGATTCGCGTCTACAGCCGGGAATGAATCTTCACAACAACTTTGGCTCGATTACAGCAATAAGGAGGGGAACTGGAACAATTTGGAATACTGCATCTTCGGATTGGCTCGACAGCCAAAATTTGAATGCGGCAACAACTGAAGCGCAAAGAGGATATGAGCAGAAAACAAGCTGCTGGGCTTTCTGAAAACACAGAGACAGCACGCTGGATGGATATCAGGGTTTAGAGAGCACACTGGAGATTGTATAAAGAATATATTAAGAGACAATGTGATAGGCATCTGATCAAAGACTGACAGGCTGTGTCAGGTGATTAAAAATTCTGTCAGTGTTGACTGACAGAGTGATTGATTCTCTCCTTTATTACCATCCAAAATGGAAGTGTTTTGCTGTAAACTCGATCTTGTTTCAAGGATTTTTACATCGACATGTGCATACAGCAAATACATGCACAGACTCACACACTCACAGGCACTGAATCACACATTGTAAACTCATGCAGGTATTCACACACATGCACATACAGTGCACAGTCAGTACATATGTGAACCAGTGCAAACTAGGGTTAGACCAGCTATCAGTTCACTGCTAATGATTGGCGTATAGTCATGCTGTATAAATGTATCAATATTAACTAAATCAGGGCCAATAAGGCACCGAGTAAATCTGTTCGAATTTCAGTCGAACGAAGAATTGTTGTCTGGAGTTTTTTCTAATTCAACATTGCACAAATTGTGCAGATGAGTGCTCCACTGACTTGTTTCAATGTCAAGAGTCCAAAAACCCATCAGCTTTCTTGTGATTTATCACCAACCGTCTGTGATTGTTTGCACCGTAACAGTGAGTACCCACAGAAAGTTTTCTGTGAACTAACACAGAAAAACCAAAAACATATCCAGACTTTTTCTCACTCTCCAGTTACAAACAACCCCCTGTTCACATCTACTATAGGTCATTTCCAGAGCTATAAACCTCCACTGCTAGCTAGCTCATTAAGCTACAACAGAGCAACAACAAAAAAATCAATAAGATTACTGACACCTCAAGTCTACACTTCTTATCAAAATGTACAAAAAGAATCAGCATACTCCATCAGGTCAAGGTATGTTATCCCATTTGAAAGTAAAACTTTAATCAATACCAATGTCCTTGCAAGATTTTAAGTCAATCAGCAGTGGAAAATGGGTTTTTATAACAGAACTACATACTGGAAGACACGACTGTTACCAGAAATAGAGCTGAAAGAAAAATCTGTAAACTCCTGCACAGGTCCAACTCTGTTGCAAACACACACCTGCAACATTACTTTGCAGCCACACAGACACACACCAGTGCTAATGTCACAGCAGTTCAGAGTCTTACGACTAATCTCATGAGGCCCTACTTCAGCTGCTTGTGGGGGACAAGTTGTTACCAATTAGTATTCTGTATGACACCACATTGACTAATTAACAAATCTATATCCAAAACACCCTGTCCCTGCATTTTTTTTGTAAGCTGTGCCCCATAACAGTGTGTGAGCTCCAATGATGCCCTCCTCTTTCCAAACTTCCTCTTGTATGTACAATAAAAGTGTGTATTTTAAACAGATCACACTGTTGTCCACATACTTTGTGTTTCAGAATGAAATGGAAGACCAGATGAGAGTAGATGGAGAGTTGGCTGTTCTTTACTAATCCAAGTTAAACAGCAGAGAGTGAGACACGCAGCACGATTCTGCAACGCTCACCCATCTGTTTAAAGAGAAAGTCAAGCGCACTGCAGATGGTGCGTATGGAAACTTGCATCATGTACTTACAATCAGAGCGTGCTCACGACCCATTGTGATGACAGTCCGGTTGATGATCCTCAGCAGAGACACGACGATATCCTGGATATGTTGAAATGTGTCCCCCTGAGAAACACAGCGAGAGGGAGCAGGGGGGGAAAGGAGAATGGCAGAGAGGAATAAAACAAAAGATGGTTAGATTCCCTCAAGTGGAAACGCACACGAAAACACACACAGGGACACAACAGCTCCCGTCCCGTTGTGGCAGCATCCATTCAGGCATAATATGTTGATGCTTCTTTCAGGGATGTCTCTGAACTTCCTCTGTGAAGAACTTTGAAAACTTGTAAGGTTTTGTTTGTAAACCCCCCCCACCCTCCCACACCCCCACAGCCCCCACATGAACTCTCCTCACTGTGAAGACACAGTCCAAAGGCTCCACTTTTGTTCTCAAAGGATGCCTGATCAAATGAAACAAGAAAGAGAATAAAGTTTTCTGAATCTGAAATTTAAAGACCATTTCTGAAAATGAGCCTGACCAGAACGTACAGTTAATCATCTTCAGAGTGGACATTTGAACCACAAAAGCCTTCTGACACATGAATGTGGATTTTTCTGTGCAAACCTTCTTTCATATTCCTGTTGTCCCTTTTCCCTTTGAAGCCACTTCTCTGTCATGTTACTCTTTCTCCTTCTGCCCGAGGGAAAACAAAGGGGACACAATGTATTTAACTGTCTGTCTGTCTGTCTGTCTGTCTGTCTGTCTGTCTGTCTGTCTGTCTGTCTGTCTGTCTGTCTGTCTGTCTGTCTGTCTGTCTGTCTGCTCAGACCTTTCCTGAATCAAACCGCTGCTTCCTAGTTGTTGTCTGTATGGCAGAGTGTTGTTAGACATCACGAATGGCACCTTAACTGAAGCTGGGCCTGCTCTGTATGCTTCGAGGGCCTTCACACAGGAAATGTGTGAAAGCTGAAAAAAAGTTTTTCTCAGTATTTTTTTGCCATTTTGTTTGCTTCATCCATTGAAAGGGAAATGAAATTACAAACTGTGGGTAATATTTGCAACTTTTGCAATGGTCAAAACACACAAACAGGAGACTGCAAATCAAATTCCTCAATATCAATGTATGATAATATAATGAGAGGATGACTATTGGTGTCTTAATGTAAATCTCAAATATGATTACCTTAAATAACATGACCTCATATAATCTGAAAATGCTTCTTACTTTATTATTGAAACCAAGCCCTGGAAAAGAAAACACTTACCATTTTTATGATAACCAAATATTAGTTGATGCTGGATCTAATTATAATATCAATATTACACTTGCATTAATGTAACATTCATCATGCAGCAAATGAGGAGGAAAAAGTGCCTCAAGTAAAGTGAAACATTTAAAGGTTTTGAGTGAATGTTGTAAATGAACTTTTAATGGCAAACTATATTTGAGATGTTGTTCTTATGTTTGATGACCTGTGAAGTCTGCGAGTTACGAGAAATGGGCTGTGGATAATGGCACACATCAATATAGTAAGGAAAGTATGCACCTTTATAGAGACAGAGCTCCATGTACGCAGGACAAAACCACACACTGTTAGAAAGAAGCCACTCATCGGAAGCTGACTCAGTCTTGCCTCAGGGGCTGTGCCTCAACAGTACACACCTTAGCATTCATGCTGCTGGACATATTTGTGTTGTGCACATGTGTGTGAGTCTATGTGCCACCTTGTTAGCATAATCTGACCCAAATGTGTGTGTGTACACTGTATGTGTGCATGTCCTTGCATTAGCTGATCAGCAAAGCATAAAAAAGAAGAGGCGAGGTCCAAAAATAGAAAAGTAGGTAAAAAGGACCCAAGTTCAAAGTTTTAAACAGACCACGCTCTCCATCTGTATGTGGTGTGTCTGTGCATGTGTGTGTGTATCCTGGCCTGACGGCAGATTATTTAGAGGGCCTGATAAGAATCAGGTAGGCATGATTAAGCCACATTAGATGCACTGACTCACAGACACACGACACTGGAAAGATAAACAACTCTGAAAGTGTGTGTGTGTCTTTTATACCTCAAATTCAGACACACTCGCATGCACTGAGCTTGTTAGGTCGAGGCGCAGCTGTTGATTCTGAGTAAGCCTAAATCTTTCTGTCTCCTGGAGAGTTTCTCAGACAGCTGTCTCAGAACAGGAAGACGAGATGAGACCAAATGCTCTCTTTCTCCCTCTGTCTCGCACTCTCGCTCTCTCTCTCCTGCAGAACAGACACACATGGAAGTCGATACTCTGGACGTTTACTCCAAGCTGAGTTGGTCTGCTTTATTATCTCTACTTGCGTCATGAAACAAAAAAGAAAAACAGAAAACATTGTTTGGGGGCTAAGGGAAAGAAGAAAGTGAGAAAGCTCTGGTGAGCCATGTCTCTCTGTCTTCCTCTGTTAGTATCCTCCCTTTATCACACACACACACACACACACACACACACATAGAAGACTTACAGTAGTTATGAATTCAACACAAAACTCTCCCACAGACACAGGCATCTGTCTATCGCGTCAACTTCTCTGCCATCTCTGTTTGTCTCTCTGAATCTGTGAGGCGGCAACTTAATCAGGCACCACCCAGAGAGTAGAAGAGCGATGGATGAAAAAACAATGGAAAAGAGGAAAGAGGGTAAAGAGGTGAACCCATCCCCTGTCACCTTTCTTCCACCTACTCCTGCCTCATCCCTACTTCAAATTCATCTCTCTTGCCTTTTATGCTCCTGTTTATTTTTTCTCTGACAGTTTAATAGCTAGTCATGGGTAGTTTTCTTTTTTGGCCAGATAACGTGTGTGTGTGTGTGTGTGTGTGTGTGTGTGTGTGTGTGTGTGTGTGTGTGTCCGTGTGTGTGTATGTCTTCTCACTGGCAAACAAGAGTGTCTGGGTTTCAATCTCTGTGCAGCATGAGGAACAGTAGCAGTGTAGAGGTTGTGTAGTCAAGGCTGTTTTTAATCTCTGCTACTCTATTGGGAGTCTGACTGCACTTGGATGAGCACATTTAGATTCAGAAATGAGGGGCCTATTATTAATTAAAACTCCAGATTTATCACATCAAAAATATATATGTATATTTTAAATATGTGTTTTTATTCATAAGATATATGCAACAGAAAGCAATATCCTCACTTGAAAGCAAACACAATATATATATATATATATACACACATATATACACACACACATTGTTATTTTTTGCTCTTATTTTAATATTATTGTGATTCATTTTATTATATATATTTTGAATCTATTAGCTCCTCATGTCATGTTATTGTCTTTTATCTTTATTTCCTTTTTTTGTTTGTTTTGTGATATTTAAACACTTAGTTAAAAGCTTTAAATATTCCGCCTCTCCCTGCTCTGTATGCCATTTGTTTTCATTTATCTAAAATGCATAATACATTAAAATGCAAAATAAATTAATTAGACTGAACTGAACTATAACTAAATTAAAACTAATATAAAACTTGTAGGAGGTTGTACATCACTGGCTTTATAGCCTGTAGATGACTGTATGTATAGCAGTCATGTCCTTGTGGCAGTGTGCCACTGCCTGTTTTTGTGTTTCCAATGACGCAAACTCATCTCAGTGTATTCACTCCTCTCCATTCATTACTTCTCTTTCTCACTGTCTCTCCTCGCTTGGCTCACGCTTCATTAGTGCTATCCAAATAAATAGAGCTGAAAAAAGCCATACCTTCACTTCAAAGACTCAGCAGGCTGTCAACAACTTGCAGTAGCAATTAAAAAGCCCTCGGCTGGATACTGGTGTTGTATTTGTTGTGCGTGCATGTGTGCGTGTGTCCTTATTAAGCATATTTAGTTCGGGAGCTAACTGGATTTTGTTTCTACAGTCTAAACATGCAGCAACATGCGTGAAGCAAAAATCAATTCAGTTCTAATTGGTATCGGCCTGCTTCATTGCATGACTGTGTGACTGAAGACAAAACTGCTTAAGGCTATTCACTACTCTTTAGGAGACAAGATCCACTGGGGTGGCACAGAGCTCAGGGGTAGTTCAAATTCATTCTGTGATGCTTGAAAGATAAAGGAGATGCCTTCTAATATGTGGGCTGGAAAGTTTTTCCCAATATAAATGCTTCATAAGAAGGAGGTGTTGTGTTGTTTCAGTTCAAAAGATGCTTGATAGTTCAGTCACTCACTAGCTTCTATTCACTGCTTTGCCTGAACTGTATCCACAGAGTGTGCATTATTTTCATTCTAATCAGACCTGTTCATTTTTGCATTTGCAGACTGTGTTCAGATAAACTCCCCCAAACTGTCATTGCTGCTGCTGCAGGATGAGTCACTGGAGTTACGCCTGAAGTGACCATTTACAGGATCCGATTTTGTTTCCCACTGGCATTTGATCATGTCTAAGGGAGAGTGCATCTGCCATTAGCACAGACAGACTTCAGCCATACACTGAATGTTGGAAACTACAAAGGAGTGGGACTGCTATTTGCATACTGGCTACAACTGAACAGAAGAACTCTAAATGGAAGAAGAAGAAGAAGAAAAAGAGGGAGTGAAAAAGAAGTTGGAATCTTGCCTTAGGTGGAGGCTGTGGATGGTTGTGATTTTTTTTTCAATACCATGGAACAAAGTGTTCCAATTTAGTCAAAGACCCACTATGAAAATAACCACACTGCAATTTATAAATTAACATCCTTAACATGTAGCATAAGCAGTGAGATCTCATCTCAATGCATCTATCAGTGTGTAACTCACAGCTGTGTATGTTGAAACAATGCGGCAGAATGCAGTGACAGGTGTGTGTGCAGAGTGCGTGTTTTGCTGAACAGAGATATATATGTGTGTGTGTGTGTGTGTGTTCCTCACCACATTGTCCCTGCTGAGCACCTCCAGAATGTTGTTGAGCAGCTCCAGGCTATTTCTCCTCTCATCATGAGGCCCATCGGCCATACTGGCCAGTGCCACACTCAACTCCTGCAGCATCATGGGTAATAGCACATCGCGGCATGCTGGAGAGACAAAAGCACATAAGGTCAAAGATGACTGAGTGACTAAGCAGCACCATAAGAAAGCAGGCTCTTTTTTGTGAAGGAAGAAAACTTTCAAGTCTGTATAATAAATTGGATAGTATGAGACAGCACATGCAAAGAGTGATGTTTTATTTACTTCTTTTAGAGGAAGCCCTTAGATATAAGGCATTTAAAAACAAACATCAAAAGGCAGAACATCACAATTTACTGTACTGTGATTCCTCTCTGAACAACCTTTCAGAAGCTAAACCCCGGACCTTCATGTCAACCACTGGAGCACCTGTGGAGACAGCTGCACCCACACGCTTGTGAGTAATGATGCCACTGTACCATGATGAAGAAATTCATCCCTACCCCCAGACTGCACAATAGAGCGATATCAATCAAGTGTCTATTTATACTTCCATGCAAGTCTGCAGCTGTCTGTCAACCACACAGTCAACACATCAATCACCACAGTAGAATGCTTTCCCCACCTCTGATTAATACCAGCTTTTAATCCATCTTTAATGCAGCTGGTATTTTGGCCACACATGGAAATCATCATCAGTAATTACATTAATAAAAGATTAGGTCAAATTGAAGTACACTGATGTGAGAAAACAGCTGCTAGAACATACAGCGGAGTCCAAAAGACCTGTTCCCCATTCATGTCAATGATAAACTAGTCTCAGACTTTTGGACCCTTCCTGCCTGTCTTCTATATATTATACTATTCTATATATATATATATAACACCTGGTGTTCAACTCTTATATAAATCTTTCATGGAGGTTAAAGGTTCACAGCTCCTCTCTGGGGGTGGTTCAGAGTCATTCTGGGAATTACAGGAAACCACTAAAGGACTAAAGCAGCAACAGTGTTGTAGTGGAAAGTGCAGTACAAGCAGACCTGTGTAAAGGGAGGGATTATGGGAGCACATTTTACAGAGCAGTGAACGTCATTTCCTGAAATACAACCATCTAACCAAGCTTTTTAAATGTGCCATTGATATTCTCAAATGTTATTTGCTGTGCAGTGATCAGGTAAACATCAGAAAAGTGACATTCAGAAAGCATATAATGGAAAAATACAGTACGCCTCCCACATATTGTGACTCATTATAGTGATTATAATATTATCATTTCATGGCAAAGTTTGGGTGGGAGTTCCTACTTTGGAACATGAAAACAAATTGGTGTAATTTCGACAAGTGTGAAGTGAAGGAATAAAAGCTACATGTGACTCAGCAGCTCAACAGATTGACTGAGCTCTAAGAAGTAGTTCTTCTTGGGTGTTTTCCAAAGTACGCTATAAACCTGCACATGATTTGATGATTGTGTTCATTTACCATCCCACAATATTCTAAATGGAGCGACAAGGGAGACTTTCAAGAACAGTCATTGCTCTCAGCAGTTAGCCTAATTAAACTTCAAATGTAGCAGGTTTTTCTAAATTTATTTTCATTCATAACCAAAAGGAGGGCTGAGGCTTCCCGTAAGGCTGAAAGAAGGCAGAGCTAAAAAAAAAAAAAAAGAAAAAAAAGAAATTAAGCTTTTAACTTTGATTGACTTGATTCAGAGATTGGCAACAACTATGGTTTTTGAAAGTGTGTAATGTTTTTATCACTTGATGATTTAGTAATGAGACTGATAATTTGATGAAAAAACACTTTGTCAGAAAAGTCATGTAATTGATTAGGTTAAGGAGGCGATCCTTCTACGGTTATCATCTGCTATTATCTAGAAGTCAGCAAAACGGTGGCCGGGACATCAGGCTTAGTTACAGTCCATGGTTGAAGTGAATTGATTCAACACTGGAGATTGTGTTTAAGTCTGACACTGAACACTATATATTTACTGCATCTCCACATCACTTTAAATTGTTTATGGATAGCAAGCTTGCCTACATCAATATCAATATACATCTACATTAACTCCTATATCAAACCTGTCTTCATAGAAAACTAATGTTAATATTAATTTGTAGAGGGAATAAGCATTAAGTTTATTGTCAAAGGTCCCATTTACACTACTTGTGTAAATCCAGTTATGTTTGGATTATGGATCACACTCAAGGTCAAGTGCAGATGTTCACCTGACAATACAAATGCTGTAACACACAGTTACAAATATGCATAATATCAGAAAACTCCCACATTCACTGATTGTTTGTATTTTTCACTTCTTCTATCTTGACCTCTCCTTTCTTCATCCTTCTCCAACTTTCTGCCCCTCACTCACCCCATCCCTCTCCTGTAGCCGCAGGTAGACAGAGCCCATTAAAAGCTCATTTGGGCTGATGCTCGTTAGTTCCATTATTAACTGAGTCAAGCCTACACGCCTGCTGAGTGGGCTCTCATCACAACGCTCACTCCATCACACAAACATGCAGAGAGGACAGAGGGGGATAAAAGAGGGGGGTAAAAGCGAGAGAGAGGGGAAAACACATGAGTCATGAAATGTCCTCAATGACTCAGAGAAATGAGGGGAGAAGGAGGAGGAGATGGAGGAGGAGACGGAGGAGGGGCCCAAGCAGGTAGAGCAAAATTAAGTTGTCTCAGAATCTATTTAACTCCATTTTTAAAGTAAAACTCCAAACAGGAAGGCCTCCTGCTCTCTGGGCTTTAGCGAGGTAGAAAATGGTGTTTCAGATGCTGCCAGCTTTGTATTTTAGTGGAAACTAACCCTAACCCTGCTAAACCTGTTTAATCCATCAAAGCAGAAACTCATCATCTTTTGTCCTTTCAGATAGAGAAAACAATGGGCTGTGTTTTATAGCAGTATTTTCGTGTACGCAAGCTTCAGAATTAATCCATCTGCCTTCCGGAGGCTGAATGTACCATTAAACCTGCGGAGGGCTCCATGTCCTGGTGAAATCACTCCATGGCCACCGGCTTTTTATATATTTCTATTTATCCAAGAAATACACCAATATGATATTTCTGGGTGCAACTTGTACAATGGGGAGACAAAGTAAAAATAGAGGGAAGGCAGAGGGTATCTTGTTCTGAGATACATTGTGTGCTTTTTGTTTTGACCGTGTCAGGAGCTGGGCATAATGAAAACATGACCACCACAGCAAGTTTCAAGGTCTGTGCCAGACATGACCCTATGTGCATATGCAGGAAGTTGGAGCAACACTTTTACTGAAGCTGCATTCACTGCACACTGAGAAAATCTACATGAATGAGCATCCAAGGCTTGCAGTTACTCTGCAGAGTATAAATTCTGTCTCTATTGTAGTACATGTTAGGCATGATCTCATTTTGTGTATTCTTCCTCTCAGCCAAAGCACAAAGTGCTGCCTTCATTGAAAAATTAAGGAGAGAAAGAAAAATCTATGATGCATAATCAATAGCTGTTGGAAAAAAAAAGATACTTTTATGAATTTTTCCAGTATTTTCTAAGTAAAGAAAACTTTCAGCGACAGTCTCAGATGTTATGTAACACACTACAGACAGCTGCAATTCCACTGGCCACAGCGACAATCTATTTGGCTCTAGTTGCACTTTCTAGCCTGCCGACACTGGCAGACTGCATATTTTCACAAATTTAAATAAAGACAGAAAAACAAAGACAGTAACCTGTGCTCTTCTGGGCGCTTATATATGCAGAGTGAAACACATTTAATTTAGTCAGCAGCTATTTCTCATCTTAAAATTCAGAAAACATATACGAAACCATGAGCATCCTAATAGCTTGCTCATCTCTGGCATCCGTCTACTTATCAAGATCTGTCAGGTTGTGTATCATCTGTTTTGATTTTACTTGGGTTTCGTCTTCCCCTCAAATGGCCTCTGGAGCTCCTGAATATGAGCATAAAAAATGATGAAGCAAAGGCTGCCCTGGTGATGCTCCCTCAGACTCACAGTCTACAGCCACTGATGTGGAACAGCACCTTTAACTTTGCAGGTATTTCTCAGCTCCTCTTCTGGGCCTAGAATAACATCAGGAATGTTAATATCTCCTGCTACGGCTTGAATGGTAGGTTTCTCCGAGATGTCTTTGAACTGCACCATGGGTCCTGAGGGCTTTCAGTCTTGTGAGAACACCAGCCACAATGATGTACAGCTCCCAGGTCCAGGTCATTCTTTAAGAAGGGGTTTGAAATCATAGCTACTTCAAGGAATTAGTGTTCTGGGAGGGGGACTGCGCTGTGGCTGACCATATACTGCAAACCCTGTCAAGGAATGTGTGTGTTAAAGAATGGGGGAAAAAAAGATTAAGTTCTCTTAACCAAAGCCTCCTCACAGTGGATCACATCACAATGGCCCAATTAAACGTGATGGATGCTTTGTGCATTTCTTTTTAAAAAACAGATATTGTCCTCAGATGAGCTCTTGCACATTTTGTGAGAGGAACCCACCGAGATGATTTAAATGGGATTTCTTTACTGAATCTCGGTATCCCTTGGAGAACCATCGTTCTGGCCAAGTAGTTTATCTATCTGTACAAATTTGCCCTTATTTTCTGTCACAGTGAAAGCCTCCTGACAAAACACAAATGATACCTGAATGGCCATTTTCTCTCTTGAGCTTGTGTCACCGTTGCAATCATTTTTTTCCTATTTTTATACGATGCAATCTTCCTTTTCTACATCTCAATCTTTTGCCTGTTGTTTTCCATCTTGTATTCTGCTTAGTCTTTGTTGAACTTCTACATTTCTCTCACATCACCATCATTTACTCCCTTAGAAACTTTCACTTTCTGATGTATCAATATCTTGCTGATCCAACCAATCAACAGCCGCCTCATCACAAGCTGCGTATCTCTTCTCAGTGAACGTAGAGCACCACTATGTGCTCTCGATCGACTCTGGATTCAGCCTCTCAGACTGAACTTTCTTTTGGCTGCGTATAAATCCTGCGTCCTTCACCAGGATTGGCAGAGTCTAACCCCAGTCATGGCCCTAATCCTATAACCTTAAACCATTTCTGCAGAGGTCTGTTTGGTGGAGCTTTGCAACAAAGCAGCCTAAAAGGAGAGTCTGCTGGAGAGGCTCGACTAAGGTTTAGGATGTGTGTCTGTGGGAAACTGACTCTGCACTTTCCAGTTCTTCATATGAGATAAACAATAAACAGATAAATAAATAATGTCCAAGCTGGTGGACAAGTCAAAGTTTGGCATAGAAACACAGAAACACACTTCTATACAAAATTGTGTTTCTATGTTTCACGTGCCTGTGTGATTCAGTTGCATGTTGTGTGTTATAGCCTGTGGGGCAACAGTGCAGTAAATCAATCCAGCCATGCTGTGGAAGAAAGCTTCACCAATAGGCATTCACACACAAATGGAAATCAAGGTCTTGGGGGCAAAACATCAGGATGCATTTTAACTTTTCTCATCTAGCTTTTCACTGCGTGCAGACGTGCACTCTTGTCCAAAGAAACAGAAATACACACAGGTGGTAACACACACACACACATACACACACACACACAGCACAACATATTCAAAACCCATACCAACACGGCTTCAAGTACTCATCTATATTCAATTCAAAATGACTATTTATTCTTGGCGTCATCTCTGCCTTTGATTATTAATACCAATGTGTGTCTATGTGCCCAAGTGTGAAATGTCCTTTTTGTGTCTGATTTGGTGCTTCATCACTATTTCATGTGTAAGAGCTGGAATCGCTTTGTGCCTGGGCGAAGTGTGCGGGTGTGTTTGGGTTACCAAGTCTGTGAGAGTAGACTGCCGCCAGTGCTGGCAAGCCACCACACAGACAGCAGCTTTGATGGCTCAGCAGCCAGCTCATCCCTTCTCTGTTCCATTTTTTCCATTTGACAGCCAAGCACAATAAACTATAGCACATGATAATGAGATGCAATCTCAGTTTCTAAGAGGCATGTAAATCTGTGGTGTCTTCCTCTTTTCTCTCCACCCACTCTCCTCTTCCCTCTCTTTGCTTGTCCTCCCTTGCTTTTGGGGGAAGATAGAGTGATAGAAAAGATGATAATGAGGAGGTTTGGAGGCTCAATGACAAGTAAATCTTCTGCGCCGTGAGAGAGAGCGAGAGAGTGGAGGGGGGGTGTTGGGACCGAGCCAACTGTCTCCCTGCTTGCTGATGACTAAATGTCTTTCTCAGCAGGTTTTTCATTTCTCCATGTCACTGTGGGTGTCTCCTCTCATCTACTCTCCCTCCATCTTTCATTTGTCTTCCTCCCTTGTTGCTCACTTCTCCCTCCCCATATAAAGCCTTACATTTTCTGTTTGCATTTGGGTTGTATGTGTATGTACACACTTCTCTTTTTTTCCCCACAGGTGTTATCTGGGGTGTTGGCAAAATATATTTTTATGCGTATGATATGTAAACGCAAAATCTCAAAGCTTAGTGGGGGAATGTATACATATTTTTTTTTTTACACAGAAAAGTATAAAACTCTTTTGCTCGTGTGAATGAGTCCTCTCGGTAACATATTGGCCAATAATTTACAGATGATAGAGTGCACTAGTGACTGATGGTGATACACAGTGGCAATGATGTCTGGAAGTGCATTTTTCACTGCGAGTTTTGCTATGACGCTGATAAAACCTGGCACAGAACAAATCCTGTCAGCAAAAGCAAAGTAAACACAATCACAGTAAAGAGTGCTGTCTTGACCATAATTGCTTTCTTCGTGTTTCTCTTTCTTTTCAAGCATACTACCATTTACACACACTCACTCTCTCGCGCACGCGCGCACACGCGCACACACGCACGCACACGCACACACATGCGCACACACGCAGACACACACAAAAGGCTGAAAGTCGCTTTAACAAGAAACTGAGGACAGAACTGGGCGTCTCTGTCATGTTTACCACTTAAAACAAATATTCGTGGCAAAGATAACAAGTAGTAGATACTACTGATCCTGCTCTGATAATCCCCTGTTTGTTTGCAAGTGCTGTTTGCTGAAAGATGCTCTATTTATTTCACCACATTTCAAATGGTGTGTAAATTGTCTCTTTTTCTCTTTTTCCACCTGTCTTAGTCTCTCTCTCTATGAGTCACCCACTAATTACCAGCCCTCATCTCAGCCTTCCTCCTCCGCTCCGTCTTCCACATGAATATCAAATTGATTGAGCAATTAGTCTGTTGGTGGTATTAGCTGGTTGCTACAGCATTTTGATCAGTCTGACCACAGCAGATCAATGGTAGATGAATGCCTTATGGTTGAACCATTTCACTGGTTTGACTGATGGGCAGACTTATCCCTTGTGTTCTCTAACAGGAGAGTAATGCATCACAAAGCTGCCGGCGCTGGTTAAGCCTGTATCTGATCTCAGCTTTTATATTCTTTTTGTATTTATTCTGATTTAATGTGCTGCAAATCTTTATTCTTAGTATATTATTATATCATCTCAAATCTAGTTTGCTGTTGCCATCATTTGTCACAATATTTTCAATGACATGCACTTCACCTGTTATCACTGCTGTTGTATAATGACCCATGGTCCCAAAGGGGATCATTAAGATTTAAAATGTCCCAGAAATGTTAATTTGCTGTATCCTTAGAAACCAGCTATTGACAGCACCAAGCTGTTGTGTCAGGTTGCTCCAGTCTCTAGTTAACATTATAGCATCTGTACCAAACAAATTAATGGCTGTGTTGATACACTAACCATTATGTCCCTCCACTGTCCTTGTCTGTATTCATTTTCCAATGAGCTCACCTCACAGACACAAGCCTGGATCAGAATATAAATGTGATGCAGGGAGAGTGTGAGACAGAGGCATTTCCCAAAATGATTAAACTCCATTCACTTTGCCCCATTAGTCTCATCCATCCCTCTTTTCTTCCACCGTTTTATCTACAACCTCCCAAACTGCATCTCTGAAGGAGAGCAACTACTCTAACAACCTCTGTGCCTCCCATTGACCCTCTGGAGCCAGCAACACACAGCCAGACAGTTAGCACAGCTATTTTGGGTCAGACTGTACAACAACAGTTAAAAATTATTAGTGGCAGATGGTTCCTCCGCTGCCAAACACCCAAAACACAAGCACACACACATACAGACACACACACACACACACACACACAACCTCAATTTACATTCATAATTCTCTGACAGGTACAGCAAGCTTTTGCTGGGTGTTCAGGATCTAACTGTATTTACAATGAGATCTGACATAAGCGTTAATGTGAGGTAACACAAGCTAATACAATATATCAGAGCGGAGGGAAGGGAAAGAGAGAGAAGAGAAGAGAAGAGAAGAGAAGAGAAGAGAAGAGAAGAGAAGAGAAGAGAAGAGAAGAGAAGAGAAGAGAAGAGAAGAGAAGAGAAGAGAAGAGGTTCATAGTAAACAATCATATTTTTCGTCACAAGTAGCAGAATGGAGCAGAACAGAGAGAAAACTGAGGGGACATGGCAGCCGTTTAACTATTATGCTTTTTATGATTCACATGCCTGTCTGTTAATATGTCTATATAACTAAGGATATAGCATATGAGTACATGGACACGCACACACCCTGAGTTGCAGTAAAGCCGACAGCTTTGACATTATAGCTCAGGCAGCTGCTCTGGGAATGGCTGGAAGGAATACATGACAAACACTGGTTTCCTGTGGCGCATGCAAACACTTGCTTACCCGCAGGGTAACCTTCACACATAAATCACATCCCATGTTCACTCTATGGAAAGCATTGGCTTTTTACAGCTGCTTTTATAAAGGAAAATCCAGTTGAAGTGAGCCATCAACTCAGCCTGATCTTACACTTCAGACTACCTTTGACTTTTGGTTTCATTTTCATAATCACACCTTTGTCCCCTGAAGCTCCTTTTGATGTTAGATGCAGAAAAACCACATTCACTGCCATTATAACTAGAGCCTAAAGTGACCTGTCACTAATGCTGATTGGTAGAGAATGCGCGGACAACCGAGATCACTCAGCACTGATTAAATCCCGACGATAATAACTGTACTGGACATCACTCATCTATAATGATCAAGCACTGACATGCATCTGTTAAGTAATAACAGCAGGGGGAAATATAGACATGGTGTGAGTAATGCCAACAATAGTGTAGGCTATAATGTGTTGCAGTAAAAAAAATGCAATGCAATTTAAGTAATGAGCCTTCTGCTGTTTATATAGATGGATAAGATCATTTAAAGGAAAATTTACACATTTACACAGCCTTTTCCAATTTTCTGCATTGTGGGATTTTCTGCGCCATGTTCCTGACATATCTGTAGCTGTAATAATTAATCTTACAAGAACATTACACTAAAGCACATGGGGATTCCTTTAATCTCTTTAATATGTACTACAAGGTAGGTGACATGACTGCAGTCTTTCCTCCAGCTATACAGATGGAGGAGGGGAGATAGCAGCATGGCAGAGAAGATAGAAAGGGTTAGTGGATTGAATCAGGGACTTTGACCAGCTTTGGGAAATGAGTGGGCAAACAAAACGACAGACTCATCTCTCTGTCCCTCTGCTCTTTGCTCTCCCTGATCTCTCGTTCTTTTTTCCCCCTCCGCCTTTATTGGTGCTTGATGCTCTCAATCTGTCACAGTGATTGCCTGATGGCATTATAATTTGCCTAAATTGAGCTATAATGCGCCTCGTAAATTTAATTTTGTCTCAAAACCAGATTAACCCATAAGACACGATGCACATGTGTATCTGTGCATGTGTGTCAGCGTGTGTATATGTGCATTGTGTGTGTTTGCGTGTGTATATGTGTGCTTGCCAAGACCCTTAATCCCAGGAGCGTATGCTGAATAAATAGGAGAGGAGTATTTTTGCATGAGAAAAAAAAATTAATCCAATCCCTTCAAACTCTGCCCATGGATGCAACATGAGAAAGCTATGCACATGGACAGACACTATCAGCACTGGAGAAAAATTACTACATGTGACTATGAGACAGAGTGTCATTGCATTACTAGCATAACTATCCACTTTACTACTAATGAGCAGCCAAAAAGACCTTAAATGCAAGAATGTAACAATCTCACACTCAGATACTGTTGAGTCGTTAAGGACTTATCCTTGGCTTTGACCGACTGTCACCTAAATATTTATTTTATCCACAAGGAGGAGGATTCATTTAAAATAAACCCATAAACCCATTTTCATTTGGATTTTATGTCCTCACAAACCATAAAATTCTGATGTTTTCTGCTGAAAGACAATGCTGACAGCTTAATGTAAAGTTACAAACATTGTTGCAACAAGAGAAGCCCAGAAAATCCTCTGACTACACATATATACACACTTCTAAATACGTAACAAAGCAAATTAAAAATAAGGAATGGCTATAATAAAGAGTGACGGCATTACAATTTGTATTTTCATAATCCCATTATCACCCAGAATTCAGTATTAGTGACTTTTTAACCGGCTCCTTCTATCCAAACAGAGGCCAATTTGATAATTTCTTAGTACAGTAGTAAAACAAAAATGTTGATTTGTAAGGTTCATTCTCACTCTGTCAAACGTGACCATGCAAATGATCACCTGTGTCACACTGACACACAAACACACACACAAAACCATCCCCTTCCATCATCTCACCTCTACACTGTCAGCGTCTTGACATGTTTCCCCATGAGAGAAGCTTGGCAGGCCTCCTCAGACAGACAGTCAGACAGACAGGTAGGGGTTATTAAATATGTATTGCGGTGCAGTGATAGGACACCGGGGGCCATTAGCCATTATAAATATATAATCTAGCACTGCTGCATATTTCAGCCTCCTGGATGAATGGCACAGTTGCATACAAGCCCTCTGATTAGCATCCCAATACTAAAATGCATCTCAATTAGACTGAGTGTCAGCCCTTATTTGGCGAGGCAGAGATGGAGATGGAATGGACCAATGTAGAAATGAAGGAATAAATAAATAAGCGCTGTGCTGGAGGATGAGGGAGGGAGAGGTTGAAGGGGCCTAGTGTCACTGACCAACAGAGCGCAGGTTTGCTAATAGATTTAGTGCAAGCAGGTCTTAAACTTTAATCACTTTTGGACTGTTTAAGAGCAAAACAAGTCCGCTCCCTCCCCTACTCTCACAATCTTACCTCTTCACTCTTCCCAGGCTACTTTGTTTTCACTCTGCAAACCCATCTACTCGTTCTTTATTCTCTTAATCATTCTCAAATCCCTTGTTCCCTCCTTTTTCAACCTTCAAGCTTTTGTCTCTTTCTCATTCCTCCACCATCCATCTCTCCCATCCATTTACCTATCCCTCTGCCCTTTTCGCTCCTTTTACCAATCACCACGTCATCCCTCTTTTTTCTCGTTTTAACCAGTCTCTATTCCAATGTTCTTTTCCAATAATCTTCTCTTCTCCTCTTTCTGTCTCCTCCTTTTGCAAATCGTTTTCTGTGATTTTCATTTTCTCGTCCTGTCCTCTGTTCATTCTTATCTCTGCGAACTGTTTGCTTCCTCCAGCCTGCTCCGTCCCCGTCACTTTGCATTTGAAGTGTTTAAAAGGAGAAATTCACCATTTCAAAAATGGCAAACACTCAAAATGACTTGAATGAATTCAAAACACTTTGCAAGCCACAACTAGATGTAAAAGTAATTTCCAACTCTTTGCTTTCAGAATGTTTGTGGGGCAGTCATCTGTTTATCACTGTCTGTGTTGATATGTAGCTTTTTGACATGATGTCCTGCATTTCTTTGGTTCTTTTTCTCTCTATCCTAATCTCTCTTTTTCTACCTGCGGTCCCCACTCCTCTCTGTCCTGCTCTTACTTTCATTGCTTTCTTTGCTCTCTACCTCCTTCCCTGGTGACAGAGTGTGACTCGAAGCGTGTTGACAGCCAGCCAGAGGGCCGAGCCTGGTGTTTCAGACCCTGGGGAATCAATCATCGGAGCCAAGATCAATACCAAAGGACCGTATCCTGGGTCGGCTACCGACTTGGCTGGCAGCGACTGACTGATGAACGGGCCCATTGCTACACTGGGCAAAAACAATATTCCAGCCAGTGCACACACCTATTAAGCATGCACCGCTGCACAGACACCAAAATGCACAAATACACTCACACCACATACAGCATCATCAGTCACTCAGAAACAGATACATATGAATGTGTTTGCAGTTTGTGTGTGGGAATGCATTCATGCACATATGGTCCAACATCAGTGACGTGGACTGAAAGTGCACAGCACAGCCCAGCACAGTCGTCTCAGAGCCACTAAGACTATTTTCTGTCTCAGACTAAATCTGGTCCACCACAATCACTCACAGTCTGCTTCAAATTCCTCAGTTTGCGCTGCACACACCCATTTATGGGGCCTCCTCACCAAGTCTGCATTATACAGCAGCACAACATTAGCCCAGTCTATCAATCACTGTGCGATCCTCTGCAGGGGGAAACCACTACTTATCAGCCCACTGCAAGCAAATTAGACAGATGTAATAGGTCTGAGCAGTGGTAGGGGGTGGACTCCGATTGGTGAAGAGTGTGCAATCATTGATGTGTGGCCCACTTTAAAAGGTACCACACAGACAAAAATCATGTGTCCCTGGCAATTATGCCAAATCTAGTGAAAATAATCTAAAAGGGGAGCAGATGCTGAAGTGACACATTAATGACAGTGAACCTGCAGCACTCTGAAAACACTTCTTGTCTTATCTGCCACAAACATAAGGTGATGACACATCTTCTGTTTTGGTAGACGGGCACACTCACATCACCTGTGACATTAATACGGATAAAAACGTATGCTTTTCTATATTCAACACCATTACCTCGCGGGGCGTGAGCAGTGTTCGCTATAAGGTCCATGGTCATTTTCAGTGTGGGTGGAGAGGCAATGTCAACACCACAAGGACAAATGAAAACCATCAGATGACTAACAAATATCAGTGTGGGTCGATGTTATTTTAGCCTCAAGACTGTTTATCTCAACAGGAGTGACTTGAAGTGACCTTTTCCATCGGTGGAGGAGCACATTAACAGGTGCTACTTGTGCTGATTGTAATAAGAAGGTATCTGACTGGGGTCCATTGCATTGATTGTAATGTCAGTGGAGGTGAACATAACAGCATTGTAATTGTATATTTCAGCAACACCATCAAATATACCAATGGTTTTCTTTATCTCAACAGAAAATAGCCCCTGAGAATGGAAAATTGTAGGACACAAATACCCATGCCTTCTTTATTTGAATGCTCAGATCATTTTGAGGTGGGCTTATCTTTCCCTTTTTAACCTAATAACAAACAAAAAATATATTGGCTGTTATTAGAAATTCAGAAGATTGTCATTTAACTTGATAAGTCAAGTGAGTTCAATGTAAATCAAATTGACTAGACTTGAATGTGCGGGTACATTACAGTAAACCAAATGAAAACATCAGAAGGCCCGTCTCATTTAACCATTTGAATGATGCTTTTATCCAGAGTACTTTACTGGATTGCCCCAGAGGGAATGGTACATTACACTTCCAGTATTCGAAGCTCACTTTATCCACTGTGCTCTATCAAGATAAAACCTTTAGAGCAAGGAACACCATTTACCAGTCATAAAGTACTGTGGGGAGCAGCTGTCTGACCAGTTGTACTGCTGGGCTGGAATTACCCACTATATAATAGACCTTTTAAGTCAGACGCAACTAATGCTCTGTAGGATTTCACACAGAATGGGTCGTGCACATCCGCAATTGGTTCTTCACAAAACTTTCACACAAAGTCCAGTGTTAGTTAGCTCAATACTGGGGGCTGAAAGTGGAAAAAATGTCCCTGGTACCTTGTCTCTGGAAGAGCTGGCTGCTGACAATTTCCGTCATGGAAGCCACTTTCTGTTTCTGGAGTTTCTCGGGGGGGATGCAGGAATAAAAGTCATGCAGCAACTGACTGGAGAGAGAGAGAGAGAGAGAGAGGAAAAGGGAGGTGGAATAAATAATCAGCGAGATCATTACATAGGCAGAGCAACAGATGTGAAAGTGAGCACAATAAATATTCAAGGGAAATTTTCAACAAATTATTCCATGTCTTTTTAATTTCTACAAAAAAAGGAATCTCCTGCTCGGATTACTCCCACCATCATGCCACTGGTTCAGAGTTGTCTTTGTAAGTCAAGCTTTAAACATCAGGCTCATAAGATATATACTAAACACTAAAAGCAGTGGTTGTACCAGAGTGCACCACAGACATGAGCAGAGTGGTATATGCTGCATGAAAATAAATGAGCCAAAGAACAAACATGGTTTAATGAAGACACAGGTTTGACGCATCCCCTGCCCCAAATTAAATTTTAGAATAATTAAACAGGCTGGTTGCAAGCCTAATGCCACTTAGAAAGATTGAATGCTCCCAACATGGTGAACCCTCTGTCTCGATTTTTTTTTTGTCCGTCTCTCACTTTGTCCTTGTCTCCTTAAATTACGCCACATATGCTGTGGTAGCAATCTCAATAATGGTGTGAAAGAATGAAAGGCAGAACCTCTGCTCCAAAACCCAAACACTGAAACTAAAAAAAAAAGAAGTTTGCATGGACTTTTTGATGCGCATAAACTGGCACGAGGACGAGCTGGGGAACAGAGGCTCAGTGCAGACTTATCAGCCTCACTAATCATCTGAGCTGAATCTAATTAAAACCCAAAATGTCATCCTATACCCTGTGGTATACAGAGGACACAGGGAGCAAACAATACACTTCCATAGCTGATGAAGTTTGTGCTTGTAGCGCACTGCGGATCACAGCACCGGTGAGTTTACAAGGTGTAAGAGTGTGACCATACAGGAGATGAGACAAAGACTTTGAAGCCCAACCTGGTGCACCGTGATTGTAATTCACACAGCTCGCCATTAGAAACTCTGCCCACGGCAATTCTGATCAGGAATGCAATGGCGACCTCACTTCCAACTTCAGATGACTTGTCTGTGTTTGTGAAAGTCTGTGTGCACGCAGTTGTGTGTACAGAAGCGCTGGAGACAGACAGTGAGGCCGAGCGAAAAGTGTGTGAATGAGAGAGAAAATGAATGACAGGAAGTGAGAATATGTGCGCTGATTGCCAACTCCAGCTCTCATTACCTTTCTGCCGGAGCGTGTGTGTGTTTGTATTTGAGTGCGTCTGTGCGGCAGGTGTTACAGGTAGAGCCCTCATGACACTGTGTTGACACGGAGCCACTTGAATGACTGAACAAGCAGATGTGGATAACCCACACACACAAACTCACACACAGGTCACAGAGAGGTGAAAACAGAAATTATGTGGATGAGGGTGTTTGAAATTGAGTGTGGCACGTCTGGAAAATGTCAATTAACATCTCCTTTCTGTAAAGTAATAAGGTCAGCCCAACACAATGGATCTATGTTTGGTTGTACTGTAGTGTTGTTAGAGGACAAAGAAAGTGCCTGAAATTTCTAGTTTGAAAAAAAAAAAAGAAGAAGTGTGTACACTGAGGTCATTTCCAGTATATTGTAAGTTTGATTGCAGGTCAAGGACAGGTTAAACAAGTCATTTCAAGTCGTTTAGTTGTTTAAATGGGTTTTGTTTGATAGTTTGGCTGAAATTGTCAGTTCACTCAAGGGCGCATGGAGAAGCTGTAGAGTGTGTTTGAGTGTGTGTCCTTGTGCATATGTCTGTTTGATGAGATTTTTATCACCTGATAAAGAAAGTGAGATTGTCGACCAGGATGGAGGAGTGTGGAGGTGGAGGGGACAGAAGGATGGGGGTCACTGAACAGAGCCAAGAGGAAAACTTGAGCTGAGCTCCATATATCCTCTCTGTCAGTTTCCCTGAATGAGACCAGAGATAAGCTGATGTGTGTGTGTGTGTGTTTGAGAGAGAGAAGGGAAACCTTACCTGAGGAGCTTGGCATCAAACACTTTCTCAACATCATGCAGGACCGTTGGCAAGTACTTCAGAGCAGCCACCTGGTGACACAAACATGCACACACACACACACACACACATACACACACACACACACACACACACAGCAAACACTATTATATTACTGTCCTGAATCCCTGTGAAAGTTGTTGGTTAATGAAGGTGACATTGCCATCAAATAGGCTCTCATGACAACTGAGAAAAAGGACCTGCTTTATTTTTCACAGGACTGCTCGTCTCTGCCAAACTTTTAGCAACTATCTTTTTTTTTCGTGTCCCTGCCTTGTTGAGGGAAGTGAGGATAAGAGGAAGGCATTACGCAGCGGAATACTGATGTAGTCAGAGTCAGGTTTCGAGACCACATCAGAGAAATTGGGGGAGATGGAAGATGATATGTGGCAGAGGAAGGAGCAGGCAGGAGGTGATGATAAAGTTGAGAAAACTATAAAGAGGAGCAGCGCATGCTTTAGTAGGGGTGCGCGGCAAGTGTTCGTGATTACCCTGTTCAGCAGAGTGGTGGTGTAGTCAGTTCTCATCAGGTTGTTGATGGACTCAAAAAGCCTCCTCAGAGACTCCTCAAACTCCGCCTGCTCTTTGCCCTCATATAACCTAGAAGGGGCAGAGGGAAATTAGTATGATTGCAAAAGGAAGATCAGAGGAGAGGAAGTATGAGATACACATCAGAAATCATGACTTGACATTATTAACAATGGAGATGGATGGAGGGGTGTACAGATAGGGGAAGCAATTAAAAGATGAGACACAAAAAACAAACAAAAAAAGGGGACATGAAGAGTCAGAGAGCCACACAATAGGTGGCAACAAACTTCAGTTGAATATAACAGAAATATGTAAAGCTCATCCCTGTTATGCTTAAACTGTTGTGATACACATTGTTTTCTGAGAAGATTGGGATAATACAAGATGATACAATATTATAAGTTGATGTATAACAATAAGTCACATTCTTCCACGGAAACATACTTTTTTATTGTGACTCCATAACAAACAAACAAACAAACAAAAAATGTCTGTCCATATAGCCATTTTTATCCCTTTGCCAGATTTCATTTCCCTGCTTCTCAACTTATTCTTTTTTTTCTAAAAACAAACAGAATCTCCTCTGAGCTGCATATTCTCCAGCAGCAGTTGTTTGTCACCTCACTTTGAATTGATTCCAGGTTGGTAATGATAATGTTTTTGAAGTTATCTTCATGGAGCCAGCTCTGGCTCCATCTGCACTAACTCAAAATACTCCAGCAACGAGTGAAAAAGCATCTAAATTCATGTGTTTGCGTGAACATGCGACGTTAACTGAAATGGCTCAGTCTCCTCGTGTCTTCAGTCAACAATATGCATAAATGTGCTACATTCAGCTTCATCCCTTTTTTCTCATATTGTACATACGACTCAACAAAATCATGGCACACAACATGTCATGCTGCCAAAGTGATACATGTATAATGCAGCTGTAATGTAATTAAGCGTATTCAGTCAGTAAAGCAGCAAACCAATGCAGCATTTTGAGAACAACAAAAAGGTAAAACTAGCTTTGATAAACACTGACTATGCTGATTACAGTAATCCTTCTCTAACTCAACACATAAAACTGGGTTATGTTTGCGGTTGCTATTTACATATATAAAACACCCACATATCCCTCTACCATCCGTTCAGTCCTACTTCCAAAGACTAGCAAACTTTTTCTGCCATTCATCTCCCCGCCCTCTTCTCTTCCCTTCTCTCCTCAATCTCCTCGCCATCTTCGGGTGATTCAGTGGAGCTGCGCAGTTGTTAATTACAATAGAAGTTATGAGTGCTAGAGGGAAGGATTAGCATGTGGCACACAGCGAATTTAGCATGTGGGGGGAGGGATTAGGCGGTAACACACAGAGGTATTATCACTGGGCTCTTTGCAGAGTACAGTTATGATTAGAGACGCATTGTCCTCTTTAATCCACCAGCCTTGTCTCTGCATATGTATGTATGGGTGGGTGGGTGTGTGTGTGTGTGTGTGTGTGTGTGTGTACAGAGATGATGTAGAGATGTGTCAGGGTCACTGCTGGGTGATAACACCAGGTTATGCATTCATGTTACTTAGTTGCATCCCATTCTTAGTACAGTAAATGACCACTTTAATCCAACTCAAACGATGGATGTGGAACTAAAAATGAACATAGATGAATTCAAAACCCCACAGCGGCTCATCAAACTAATACTGGAGACAGATGGAGAGGAGAGAGAGAGAGAGAGAGAGGATGAAGGGGAGATGATCAGCAGGGGCGGGGGTGGTAGGAAAGAGCGACAAGTCCCAGGAAAAGAGGGGAGAGTTGGAGATAGAGTAACGCTTAGCCATATGTAGTTGTGGGTGAGAGGCAAAAATAGGATCAACAAGGCGACACTGAACATGTGACCCATGAATGATTGGATCCCTGTCAAAGCAAATCAGTCACAAATGTCAGGCTGTTTTTCATATTATCACTTTGAACCAATCAGTGAAAAGGCTAAATGCTGCAATTGAGCAGGGAGATACAGGGCTCCCTGAGGTTTGGTCAAAATATGAAATGTGGACATCTTGCATAACAATAAAATAAGTGGTACAGTAACCAACATTGCAGAGGACTACAGTAGTTTATGTTGAGGATTTCAAACAGTGTAGACCTGTTGGGTCAATCAGTATGACTGTAAAAGCTGGAATGCATCAAACATTATTTGGTCTGTAAAGCTATGGATCCTGTCACTGATGGATGGAGTAGAGTAAATGAAGTATGTGCCGCTGTGGCCTGAGCTCTGCATGTGATTAAGGTTATATTAATATGATCTGTTTCTCATTATTCTGAGATGAGCTTTATGATTATTATAGATACTGTCGTCATATCACAAGAAATGATCTCAAAGTAATGTGAGTTGTAATTATATGAAGACGATAACAAAATTAGAAAACCTAAATATAGTGCAACAGATAAGCTTGTGTGTAGAAGGCAATGCATGAAACTTTCTCCAGTGTGTCTATAAACCAGGGGGGTTATTTTAAGACATGGAGGCATTTCAGATATGAACTGTGGAGCAACAAGGAGCAACACAGTGTGTGTATATTATTGCAATTTTATAAAACTGTAACTTTGTTGTAAACTTATAATGCATCCGTCACAGTGGGCTGTGGTTTGAAGTTACATCATTAATGCACATAACATTTCTGATTAACACACAATTACTTACTCCCCAGTCAGCATGCAAACTTTTATCTGATCTCAAAACCAGGTAAGGGGGGAGTCCTGGCCCAACCTGGCTGCGGCAGAGTGTGTAACCTCTAACTGTGTGTGGTCCAGACCAAAGCAGCATGCGATCTTCTGATTAAAATGTTTGCTTAAGTGCCAACTATTCTACAGAACAAACAGTAGAAGTTTATGAATCAACTATAGCCACCTTAACACCTGGAAAATAGCTGGAAAATTGGTGCTCTACGCTAAATTGTCACATGGAGATAACAGCATATATGAATCTTTATCCAATTACGGTAAACATATACATGTTGGTAATGGTAGGAAAATGAGGTCACCAGAGGCCGGATACAACCTGCCTCCACATGAAACAGAACTAGGGATATGTAGCTTATATGCTGAAACTTTCATGCCTTATAGTCATAACATGCACAATTGCTTCACCTATCTGCCCTGCTAATATTGTGATAACTTGAAAAGATTATGGAATCATAATACAATAACAGAAGTGATCTCTTAATAAAAAGATCCTAATCGCATTAATGAGAAAAGACTCACGGAGAAGGTGTGGAAAAAATTAAGAGGGTAAGCGAAGGTAAGAAAGAAGGTGAGATTTAACATGACAAGAGAGGGGAAAAAAGAGAAAGGGGGCACAAAGTTGAAATATAGCACACAGCAAGTGCTCAAATGAAGTAAAAGGACACAGATACAACTGAAGCACAAAACAACAGGGGTGTAATGAAAGCTAGGGGGTGAAGGACAAAGAGAAGGTGAAGGAAAGAGCAAAAAGTGGTACAGCACCTTACATATCTTTCAAGTAAACATTTCACATTCCTAATAGACTTTGCAAGAACATGAAGCAAGTTTGACAAGCTCATAAATCTTCAGTGCTTCCTCCATATTAATCACTGCTAGTCCTGATGGTGATGATGATGATGGAGCCGTACAGATACACCTATAGCACCAGCGACTTCCTTGAATACCTGATTGTCTTTAAGACTGACAAAACCTTTTAGGGAGGAGAAGTACGACATGAAAACTTTAAAATCAGAGGAGACTGAAACTGTCAGCTGCAGGTTGGCTGGGGGAGTGACATATTGTGGGGGGAGAGACATACACAGAGGAGGAGGGGGGATTTATCGGTTCCCAGATACCCGGGGGAGGCTGGCGACTGGAGCTCAGTCAATCCAGAAGCAGTGGAGCGATAATAAGACACACACACACACACACGCGCACACGCACGCACACACACAAAAAGACATACTGTATACTTAGAAGTTTGTTTAAATATATAAGTGTGTCTGGGCTTGTGTACACAAAACTCCACATAATTATACACACTCACTCTCTCGGCAGACAACACACACACTCACTTACAGCCATAGACAGTATGAATAAATAAAGAAACACTCCAATTTGAACAGACAAAGCCTGTCCTGCCCTCTAGCAGATTAAATAAACACACCCTCATTGACTAGTGGACTTCGAATGACAAACACATACACAACAACATAACACCACACACAGGCAGAAATCCCCTCCCAGCTCACAAACACTAATACAATGCTTGCATGGAAGACATGCACACACACCCCACAACATCATGTATATTAAAGACAAACATCCCTTCATGTGTAAACACTTGATTCCAGACATGGCTGCATCTCACACACCCACACACTTTACACAAAATAGCTGTTCAAAATCTCCCACAGGCAAGGCACCTAACACAATTGCGGATCATGTTTCTGATCTGTCAGCGTCAACTTTTGCACTGCAGTTATAAATGGTGTTTACACTTATCACATGGCGCAGCTCTCGCCTCAGCACAGAGGGAGTCATAAGTCTCTCCTGCAGGAACTTTGTCTGTGTGGTGTATCGCTGGCTGCCTGTTCAGCAGCTCTGCCCTGTCATTAGCTCTCATTTGGACGCTGCACTTCATCATCAATGCTTATTAGCAGCGTTAGTGCTGCAATCAGCAACCCATTCTCACAGAGCTGTCAGAAAGGATTACTCTAGCAATGCAGTGTCACTGCCCGCCGTGCGTGTGTGCCCTAAAGAATCTCTATTGCATCATCAGAGAGAAATTAGAGGTCATTATCATAATGATTGGTTCACAAAAAGATGCACAAACACTCACTGGGAGTAGAGCATGCGAGAGCGGACGATGAACTTGAAGATGTACTCAAGCGCTTTAAGGGTTCGGAGGATGGGCTCGCACTGTTCCCCTCGGCTGGACACATCCAGGTACCTCTTCAACACAGACATCAGCTTTCTAGGAGATAATGATAAGTGGAGAAACAGGAGGAGGGGAGGGTGGGGAGAAAATTGGGGGAGAAAAAGAAAGAAAAGAAAATGAAACAACTCAAAGTCATTCTGTCAGAATTTTCATTCCTTTTTCCCGATTTCCAGGTGCGAAAAGTTGATTGCCAAACTCCATTTTTCACTTCCATAGAGCAGAGAGAGAAAGTGCAACAGAGTGAGAGTGACAGAATGAGAGAAAGGGGAAGAGAGGCAGGGAGGTGGAGGTGGAAAATGGCAAAATAGTATTTCACACCTCAACAGATGTACCTTTCACACAGCTCACATTCATTTTTATTTGCCCTCAGATTCCTGGTGAAAGAGTTGTTCTCAAACACAAGAACACCCCACAGGTCCCTTTAGACACACACATAAATACTGGGGTGTGTCACAGCAGTGTGTGAGCAGCACAGAGTTCAGTTTAAGTTTATACAGTAACCTACCAGTGTTCCTCTCCCTGCATACCAGCCGTGCAATATAAGAATATTCATAACACATAAAACAATGCAGTAGGCCTGCAGAGGGCTAAGACTATTGGCCTGGAGACAGCTCTGTTTCCATGAAATGGCAACAGGGGATCACCCACTAACTGGTTTAAACTGCCCAATCCTCTTAAACAATAAAAGTTCCCTTAAAAAATGAACTCTAATCTGGTTCCACTGCCATCAGGGTGGCTTTGAAAATATTACCAGCGTTATTACCATTCAGTATTCCCTGGTTTTGTTTTGGTGCATGGCTTAAAGGCAAGCACAGGAGGATTTATTCTTTTTTTTTTTTAAAGAGCAAGAGATAGGGAGTTTAAAATGTAGAGAGAGGGAGTTAGAGAGTTTTACATAACAGCCTCAGGGCTGACAGGCGTTAAGCTGCAGTGACCCTCTTAAAGAGGGTGAACACCAACATGCTGGCAGGGGAAGGATGGAGTGATGATGGAGAGACAGATGAATAGATGAAGTGAAGACAGGCAGGAGGAGAGAAAGGCGGTTATTGGGGGGGGGGGGCAGGAATAACTGGGAAACAAAGAGGAGGGGCAGAGGCAGTTGAGGGATGAGCAGGACCAGATGCAGGGGTGGTGTGGGGGGGTCTGAGATGTTTTTAATTTCCTAACTAAAGCTTTGGCAATACAAACAAATGTCGTCTCCTGTGCCCAATGAATCAAGCGAAGTGAATTAACAGAGAGGAAGAAGCAGCCAGAAGTGTTTGAGGTGTATGCCTGAGTGCTTTTGCTGCTACTCCACAGAGAGGCAGGGTTAAAGCCCCAGCTAGCTGGGAGTTCAGTAAAGACGCACACTGTAATCCTTTTCAGTCAAGAGCTCCAAATGCGACATACACACTGACCTCCAGTGGTGGCATTCAGTCACTTTACATTAGATGTTGAAATTGCCACAGATTTACCACATGTATACCTTTAGCACTGACTATATGGCAAACCTTGTTAGGATTTTGTGTTTGGTTCCAACTGGGACAGCCCCCCGACATGACAGCTATGCATGGTGCATGGATATCTGATCATCTGCTTTAAGCTGCGCTGTCGAACTTTCTGGGAATCACAAAACAGTCTGTTCTTTTTGTTTGTTTTTTTGTTTTTTTGTTTTTTTCGTCTTAACGACAAAGCATTACTGAGATTATCTGATGGATTCGAAGGATTTCATAATTCCCCAGAGATGAGACAATGTGCCTCAGAGAAATCATGTAATCCACCATTTGTAACGCAAACATGAACAGTGTAAAACTGCTGATAGACAGACATGGCCAATACCCTGGGGCGTGACTGCACACAGAAAAATGATGCATTTGTGTGATGTGATGTGTTTACTTACTTAAGAATAAGTTTTTTCACAGTCCTGAAACTTTCCTGAAGTCAGACCTAAATTAATGACTCAGCTGGCATTTTAGGGAGACCACACTTATATTATTTAAACCTTAAATAACCAGACTCGCTCAGTTAATTTAATTGATAATAAAGAGTCCTGTGGCAAATTCAATATGGACGTGTCCTTGCGTGTACTCCAGACAGTAACAGCATTGCTGCAAGAGCATACTGATTTTCAACTTAAGTTACTTCTAGGCACTAGTGAAGATCAAACTCTCAAACTTGCTTTAAGTCTTCAATGTGACACTGATCAGATTTTGTTTTCACACACAGTTGTCTGTAACCTGTCTGGGGTTTTTATTATGCTCATGTCACTTGATTCTCCGTTAGAAAGTTTCAAATATCAGTTTAAATCAGTATAAGGTGGAAAAAAGAACGAGATTCAATGAAGCAGCTGCTGATCCAGAATGTAACCTACTTGTAGGCCAGTGTAGCACTGAAATGCTGCTTGATGTAGGCCTCCAGCACTGTGTTGAAGTGCTGGAACTTTCTGTCGGCGATCAGACCAATGATATATATCTGGGAGAAGCAAGAGAGAAAAAGACACAGATGTAGTTACTACATACATAGAAGTAGACATTTATACAGGGTGGGTGAAGAGTTAGGTATACTGCCATCTGATAGACATGTTTATTTGGAGGGAGATAGACAGGCAGATACAGAAGGTGTCAGACACGATTCACACAGAGACATGCTGTCAAAAAAATCAGCCACATCTGTTGACAAAGCACGCACACTTAGACACACAGGTATTTCTCGGGTAAACACACACACACACCAAAACACTCACCAAGGCGTCAAAGACAAGGATATCGTAATCATCAGTCTGAGAGTGCTCCATCATGATGTTGAACAAGGCATCCAGAGTGTCCTGCAGAAACTACACAAGTACAAGGCAAAGGAGAGGTCAAGGGAGTGTGCATGCATCTGTCTACACACTTACTTAAAGACGAACACACACACTGACCTTGACCACCTCCTCTCCATCAATAATTTTGAGTTTCTCCAGGTTGCCTCTGAGGAGCTCAGGTCTTGTCCTCCACTTGAGCAGACCCAGCAGCCCCACTGGAGAGGAAACACACACACACACAATATTTTCTGTTTAACTGTGGTGTTAACTTCACCAACAGTACACACAATGTGCAAAGTCATTTCCTAAACTCTAAATATTCACACTCTATCCTTGAACACTGAACAATGCGTGTCGCCTTCTGTGAATTGCACAGAACACAAAAACAGTTCCACAAAATTTACCTATAGTCAATAAATCAATCACTCAAAATACAGCTTTCTAGGCGAAGAAAACAAACAAATTGGTTGATAGATTAATCAATATTGAAAATGTCTATTAGCTGGAGCCCTGATTGAAATGTTATATTCAGATCCTCTCTGACCAAAAAGAAACAACCAAGTGGCAATTTGTCAGGTGATGATTTGTCATGTGGACAGTCCCTGTTCCTCTGGTTAGTGAGACTTTCAACTGAACATCCAAATCTCCAGTTTCTATCATTAATTCTGCTACAGTTTGACATGGGGCAGATTTCCAAGTCCCTGTAGGGCTGCCCGCTTTAAACTGACTGCCTTCCCTGTCCAATCATTTCTGACTCACCAAGCCAAGCTGCACATCTGGTGGGTAGCTCTAAACAACACTGTGTGAGTGCATGCCCGGGAACCTTTTCTGTGTGTCTTTGTGTCTGTGTGTATGTGTATGTGTGTGTGTGTGTGGCACAGGTGATTAATGCTGCAGGATAATGTTCATTATAGTGATGGACTGGCTTCCTTGGTAACAGCTGTTGCACTGCACCTGTGTCTGATGCACCTTACTGTCTGGAGTGTACGTGCGTGTGTGCCTTTGTAGACGCAGATGTGTACTTTTGTGTGTGTGTAGATCGCTGCCTGCCAGAGTGTGTAGGACAAAATGACGACACTCCACACTAATAAAACCCATGTATAGACACAGTCGCCCCCAATCCTTTGCTTACTATCCCATGACCGTAACATGCACACAAACTCACAGTTCTGGCAACATTAACCTAATTAGCACATCATTAACTGGTCAGATGTCTCCGTTACCCTAACCTCACTCACATCACTCGAGCTATTGTCATCTTCACCCAACATTTAACCCTAAATCTAAAAATAACAGCTATCATTACACTATTTCACCACCAATTTTCTGAGGTGAAATCTGAATTTCCCAAACATTTAACCCAAGACGTGACAAGGCAATGTGCACATTACAACGCACTGCATTTGTCCTCTGCCACTTTCACAGCTAAGCAATGATTCACTGTCTTGACCTGGCTTTATTACTTTGCTGGAAAAAAAGTTGTTAATTAATGTTTTTTCACGCGTCAGGTTTAATTTCAAACACCCTCCTCCTCATAATTTTTTCCCTAACCTTTCCTCAACTTTTATATGAATGTGTGTGTGTGTCTGCAAGGGTTTTTGACATTCCAAGTCTCTAGAGGAGCTTAATGTCAGCTAAATGTCATAAAAAGGGGGTATATCAACGTTGACCTGCACACACATACCGTTCTGGGTGAGTTTGGTGGAGCACACCAGGGTGGAGATGCTGAAGCTGTCTCTGGAGCTGACCGACAGGCCTCCACCGCCAGACACGCTGCTGGAGCTCCGGCTCAGTGTTGTCCCCTTGTTGGGGTCACCATGCTGGTGACGGGTCGATTGCAACGATAAGTAGCAGTTCACATCTTCCATGCGTTTGCTGTCACCCTGCGGAAAAAATATCATTTTTAACCCAAGGATGTTGACACTGCAGTATTGCTACTATATTAGTGATGGCACAGATGTTTGGTGTGTGTGTGTGTGTGTGTGTGTTTGTGAGACACAGCTGCAGTGGGACTGAATTATATTATAATATAAGAATTATATTTCCTGTGTTTATTCCAAATATCATGACGCAAATGTGGGAGCAGGAGACAGAGAGGAAGACTGGGATTTGCTACACTTGCAGCGATTTATCAGACCAGCCCTGAATTGATGATTGAAGTCACCATTTCCACAGCAATACCCCTCTGTAACCTTATCTGCTTCTGCTAACCCATCTTCGGGTTGTAAATTCATAACTTTGAAAACAGTGGGGGGCAGGAAGGCCTTTTAGAAAAATAAGAACAAACAAAAACAACACCAACTGTTGATAGAGCATTTCTCTTGTGCTGGAAGGCACCACGCTGAACAGAGTCCACAAATAGGAAAGAGGGCAAAGAGATATATGAGAAAAAGACATGGCATGATTTCTCTAGGCATCTATATTTCATGTTTTGTTTACCCTCTGTACATTCTTCCATATATACATTTACCATCTTCAGGTGACAGGTTCACCAGGGCCTGAAACCTCAACTCTATCCTCTTTAATGTCATAACAGTAATAATGAGTGAGTGGGTGGAAAAGCAGGGACTGAGAGATTGAAGCCATGAGTGGCACAGAGATCGAGAGGAGTGCAGGGATAACGAGAGATAATCGAGAAAGGGCACAGGGGGGCCATCCATTTGGTCTTTGAGTGAATCACGAGTAATTAATCTTCATTGCATTTGGCATTTAATCAATAAGGGGATTCAATCTTAGCTCTGGCTCATTTGGCAGGAAATCTATTTGGCTTCGCTCAACCTGTCTCGGTGGCCATAATCGCCGATCCAGACTCACTATATGTTTAAGTCTGCTTTGATGATAGGTGCAGCTGAACAGATGTCTTGAAGCTGGGATTAACTTTCTCCAGACAAGTGTCAATCTGCTTTGTAGTATCCGGTTCTGGTTGTTCAGTGGTGCAGATATGATTCAATGATTTGTAAACTCATTCCTATTATCTCACCATTATATAGATGTAATAATACAGAAATACCTGGGGAAAGGCAATGAGCTTTGGTACACTTGGAAGAAATGCTCCAGTCTATTCATGTCTGACTATGAATAATGAATGAAAAGAATCCTGAAAACTGGTTGTGTTATGAAGAGGGTGCTGATGACTTCCCACTTAGACCTGGTATTTACAGTAGAAGCAGCTCAGGTTTATTGTAGTTGGGCTGTTCAGTCCAAAACTGGCTGGTGCGACAAAAGTAATGAACTGTGTGGCCCTCGCTCATTATAAAAGGCTCACTGTGTCATTTATTGCTCTCAGAGGAGCTTTCTGCATCTGTGCAAGTTTGTATCTGCAAAGTGAGAGCTTTGTGTGGTGATCTGCTTCTCGGCTGCTTAATGATTTTATGCTGAAACACTCAACTTTTAGATGAACCGTTTTTTTTGTTTGTTTGTTTGTTTTTTTTTGTTAATTTTATCTCACTTACTTATTATATGATACATTTTTGATGAATTTTTATTTTCCTTTGAGAGAGGACCCATTTATGAGTTCATCTGTTTTGTTTCTGCAAAAAACTATTCCTGACCTTGAAGACGACAAGGTCGTGCAGTCCGTCCTGTAGAACCGTCCCATCATCTTTCATCAGACGCACAAAGGCCATGGCAAAGTTCTTCTCACTCTTGTCCTTGGCTGACGACAACAAGGAGAGGGGTGTGTAAACAGAGGGAGGGAGGGAGGGTCAGTGGAGATAGATACCAGGGGAATGAAAAAGGAGGAGGGAAGACTGTTGATTTGTATAGTCAAGTGTCTGTAATAATGCCTTGGGTCATTTCTAAATTGCTTCTAATCATCCAGTCCTCTCAGTGTCACATTATGCTCAGGAGATGAGAGCAGAGGAAGGGTTAAGAGTGTGGATATACAGTACACAGCACTGAAAGAGAAAGAGAGGCTGATACTCACACTCCTGTGAAGAGCGGTGTCTGAACATGAAGCGCAAATGTATTCTGTGCATTTCCTCCAGAGGGACTGCCACCTGGAGGACATCCCACGTTATTATAGAACATAAAATGTTGCATATCTTGAAGGTACAGTACACCAAATCACACTCTGGGGTTAGATATGGTTGAAATGAGAAATACAAATGATATAAGTCATGAAACAAGCAGATCTTTTCAAGGAAGCTGTATGAGGTGTCTTGTATAGAAGAAAGTTAAATTCAACACATGCCCTGTATTCAGAAAGCGTTCATGTTTTTCACATTTTGTTATGCTGCAGTGTGATGCTAAAACTGCTTCAAATCATTATTTCCTTCATTATGTACACTCAGTATCCCATATTAACACAGCAAATACAGAGTTTTAGTAAATTTTGCAAACTTAATAAAAAGGAAAAACTGGAATATCACATTGACATAAGTATTCAGAGCCTTTACTCAGTGCTTACTGAAGCACTTTGGCAGTGATTATGGCCTGGAGTCTTCTGACGTGACACGCCTTCCACACCTGGATTTGGAGATTTTTCTGCCAGATCCTCTCAAGCTCTGTCAGGTTGAACTGGGGACTGCCACCTGACAGCCATTTTCAGGTCACTTCAGAGATGTTAGATTGGGTTCAAGTCAGGGCTCCGGCTGGACCGTTCAAGGACATCCTCTGAATAGCCCCAAGCAACTGCAGACCTGGCTGTGAGCTCAGTGTGATTGCTGTGGACCAGGCTTTCTTAAGCATATCTCTGCACCTGCCTCTTTTTGGCTTTCTCTCAACCCTGACCAGTCCCTCTGTCCTTGCTGCTGAAAAACAGCCCCATAGCATAATGCTGCCGCCACCATGCATCACCATTGTTGCAGCACGTGAAGAACGAGACGTGGTACACTCCTGACGTGACGCTTAGAACTGAGGCAGAAAGTTCAACCTTGGTTTCATTAGACCAGCACCTCCTTTGCAGGTGCATTTTTGCACACTCCATCCAGCTTTTATGTCACTCTGGCATTAAGCCCAGATCAGTGGTACTGCAGTGATGGCAGTTCTTCTGGAAGTCTCTCCCCAATCTCTATTCAGGATCTCCCCAGATTGCTCAGGTTGGTCAGCGGCCAGCTCTAAGGTTCTGGTTGTTCAATGGTGCAGATTTTTTTCTGTCCCCTTCCTCAGATCTGACCTGTGCCTTGACACAATCCTGTCTCTGAACTCTGAAGGCAGGTGCCTTCTCCTAACAACTTGGTTTTTTGCTCTAATACACATTGTCACCCATGAGATTAATGGGGACAGGTGTGTGCCTTTTCGGATCTTGTCCATTCAGCTGCATTCACCACAGGTGCACTTCAGTCAAGGTGCACAAACGTCTCAAAGATGATCAAAAGAAATGAGCACATGAACTAAATGTCAAGCGTCCCAAAAAAGGTACGTTAGTGTGATTTGAGTTCATCATTGAATAACTTCATTTAAAAAGTTCTATTTTTGCATATTGAGTGTGGTTTGATAAGAGAATGAAGGAATTTAAACCACTTTAGCAAAAAGCTGCAACATAACATTTTAAAACAGTGAAATCTGGACAGTTTCTGAAAGCACTGAATATACAAATCCCGACACACACCTTGAATGTCTCCATCCAGCGGGGCTGTTTCACTTGGTAGTAGATGACAGATCTGTACTCACTGACCGCCTTATCCCCCGCTCCCAGACAGATAGAGTTCTAGGAAAGAGCGAGGCAAAGAAATATATATTTCATATTGAGCTGAAGGGTTTTATGTTTGTGTGTGTGTGTATGTGCGTGTGCATCAGTTTATGCTTAGAAAGGATTTCCATCGTGGGATAAAGCCACATCTATGTGCCCCTGTGTATGAGAGGGTGAGTGAGCTCTTGATCAGTGCAGTGCTTGCTCACTGGCCCATGTCACCTCAATCTCTCAAACAGCACACACACACACACTCCAACTCAAACACCACACCAACAACCCAATCCCTCTTTACACAAATCCCTGTCCTGTTCAAACACACCTACATGCACCATCCTCCTCAAGCTGCTCACCTGTATAACCTTGCCCTCCTCGTCACAGACCCACATAATGACTTCCACATTTTTCTGTGTTGTCTTGTTGTATTTGTCGAAGTCTCCACCCTGTAAGGTGAGGTAGATGTCATTGCGAACATCTCCCGGCATGATAATCTCTGGGAAGCCCAGCTTGCGGGCCACCACGGTGCTGCGGTCCACCAGGTGCGGGTACTCCTTCCGGATCTGAACTATGTCCCCGACCAGAGCCTTCATGGTCACCCACAGACCTGTGTTAGAGAGAGGGTGATGGTGGCTCATCAAAATAACAACTGCAGTGTGATTGGTGATTTGCATCATGATGGGACTTGTGAAAAACTAGTTATTAGCCAAAAACAGATAGATGCATTACATTAGTAAAAGAAGAACAGTTAGATTTTATCACTGGACCTCAACTGTCAAGACTGATTTATACACAATTTTTACAAAATTACTTTATTCGTTTATTCCTCACTCATTTGTGGGATTTTGTGTAGAATACTGTAAAATGTAACAGGGTTGAGAAGAGAAGAAAAATCGACAGGTTCATCCACTAGTGACCAAAGTTGATGACATAAAACTTCTCCTGTAAACACAGGATGTGTGTAGATATGAGAGAGCTGAATGTAATACTTGAGAGCTTCACAGGACGAAATATTCAATATTCAATTTAAGAACATTTACTTGGAAAAATAGGTGCCACTCTGGGCTGTTTAAAACAAGGGATCCAGAAAGGAGTTTTTATTTCTCTCTGCTAGTAAGTAAATTCAAATTAAAGCCAAGTGGATGGATAAGGAATTTCAAGGACTGGTACTATTTAAATTGAATTTGAAACATTTGAAGGTGTTTTCAGGCTGCAAAAAACCCTGAAACATACAACCTAAAGTGAGGAAGCACTTTGTGTTTATCTATGGGAGACATAACGTCAAAGTGCTCCAGTGTGAAGTATAACGATATGAAAATAGACACAACTTTTGCAGACTAGACTGGCTATGAAAAGGTTATAAGACATGGGAGGGAAGGTGACAAAGATGAGTGTATTATTAAAATGAACAGAAATTTACTCAACAGCTTTCACAGAAATTATGAGAAAGCCCCCCCACCCCCCCACCCCCAAATTAATAAATAAATAATAAATAAATGAAAAGGAAAGGGGTGAGCTATTTTAGGGAAACTGTGAAATCTAGACTATGTCACAAACCCACATTTTCAAGGCTAACCGTATACCTACAGGGAAAACTGTGTATGTGTGTGTATGTGTATGTGTATATGTGTGTGTGTGTTTGTGTGTGTGTGCGGGTGGGTGGGTGGCAAAAGCATCTCAAAGTGAGAGGAAGGAGAGATTAAGGGTGAGTAATGTTAAGAACAGCCATCTGGTGGCCTCAGGTGCTCCTCCCATATCTGCCCGTCCGGGTGCTCCTTTCATATCTAGGTTATGCCCTGGGCCTCCAAGAGCGAGAAGAAAGATAAAAGCTGTGTGATATGACAGCGCAGTCCTACATTTGGGGTTACTCTATGTGGAACAAGACAGTGTCACCCATAGGGGCTGTCAAAGTCAACTATAAACGTGAGGTAGTGGGCAAGGGAGACTGGAGGCTGGTGAGGGAGAACCAAAGGGTAAGTAATATGAAAACATCGGCTCCAGGGCGCATGCTATCCATCAGGATAATGTCCTTCATTCTCACCCACGGAGCAGAAAGAAGAGGCAGGGATATGATGAGGAATGGCCATTTTATGTGACCACAAAAGACCGCAGCATGTGCAGTCCAGCGGGAACCTCCAGTGCATGCAGGACCACTAAACCTGGCTCAGCGAGCGCATGGCTTACACACAAGGAAACGGAGAGCAAAGCCTGTAAATGCGGAACGGTACCTTGGCCGCCACTGTCTCCTCGTGACGCTGTCACTTTGTTCAGCAAGGTGTGGAGAAAGTCGTTCTCAGCAACCACCCTTGAGCCAAATAAACACACACAAACACGTTTAAAAACACACAGAAAGCGTTTAATCCTATAAATTGCGCAGATGCTGAAACCGTCACGCACGCAAAATTGCATTATTGCTATTTTAATTACAAGGAGGGTCTGTGAAGACAGATTTAAGTTTCTTAGATAAGACAAGGAGGGAGGGAGAAAGAGAGAGAGGGAAAAGATGGAGCAATCAGAGAAGAAAATGGGACATACGGGAAGAAGGGAATGAAATACTGCTTCTCTTCATCACATTCAATCTTCCCTTTGATGATATCACTGATGTCCATCACTGCCGAGAAGAGAAAACAAATGTGTCTCTGTTATGACGAAAATCAAAGAAAATGAAATACAGTAATTTCTGATGTGGATTCCCATCAGTCAACAGTGAGAGGCTGTGAGCCAGCTGGAGCAGCACTAAGCAGAGAATATGCAGTGGATGGTCACCAGCAATGTGTTGGTTTTATCTGTGTAAAAGATGACTGTGTTTGCACCAGGCAGCTCACATGTGTGAATACAAGTGATAACACCTGCAGCTGCAGAGGAAACAGCTGACCAATCAGACTAAATGACTTTGACATTTAGGAAACAAAAGTAAAAAATTACTTAAAGAGCCAACTAAAGGTAAATGTCATTGGCTGAACTGGTGAAACTGAATGAGACAAATCAGCCTCTGTCAATCATCATTTGTATTGCAGCTTTCGAAGAGAGGTAATTTGGTAAGTTTAATAACTACAGTAAACTCTGCACGCAGCATTGACCACTACAGTGGGGAGAGATACTGGCTCCTGTTCAAGTACCTGCCACCCCAAACGGCCGCCTCAGACCCTGAGTGCACTTCTTGTTCATCTCTTTCAGGTCCATCCTGCCCACTCTCACTATCTGACAGATCAGATAAATCTTCTCTCTGCTCAGGTCCTTGTTCCCCAAGTCCTGTTAGGCAAAAGTACAAAGAAGGAGAGGAGAGACAGAAGAGAGCAGAGGAAGTACAGGGAGGGGGAATAAGAGAAACAAATGAGTAAGGGAACAGCTGGTGTGAAGGACAGTGTGAGGGAAAACAAAGGAACAATGCAATCTTCTTGAAGGAAATAAGAAATAAGAATAAGTCATTCCTTTACAGTGCAGAATGTGTGTGTGTGTGTGTGTGTGTGTGTGTCTGTGTCCTGCTGAGAAACAGTGTGACAGTGCCCTCCTGTGGTCACTTACTGTAAAGACGACCTTCAGGTTGTTGAGCATGTCAATCTCCTTAGGGAACCCTTTGCTGCCCCAACGCACCAAGTAGTTCTCACTACACAAGGGGTGGTAAAAGGTCAAAACACATACATCATATCTGTTACATCACTGTTCAGTACAGTTAAACAACACACTATTTCAATACACAGCCACACATACTACCTGAAATTGCAGCTGCAGTAAAGATAATGTCAGTCTCCTCACTTGAAATTCTACAGATTCCCTCTACGCACCTAAATAAACTCTTTTTTGTTATTTGGTGGGTGGGGGGGTGGGGGGAAGGGGGGCTTGTAAATATTTCCACCTACAAGAAGTGATGAATCAAGGGGATAAAAATGTTATCTTCGTCCAGTCCAGGAGTGAGCGAGTGTTTGGTCCAGATAAAGCCGGACTGTTTACCTCCATCATCGTTTTTGGTACTCTTTAGGAGAGAATGAAACAGGAGCTGGGCTGGTGTATACGAGCGTGCTGCGTGCAGTTTGCTGATATGGCATTGCATGATTTCTGGGAGACTGAAGTTTTAATGTTTGACTCATCCTCTGACAGGCTTGTGGCTCCACTAATGTTACCCAGTGCAGCTGCATAGTCATTTAAATTCAAGTGCTACAAGTACATCTCTTCCATTGGCAACAGCATTTTCCATGCAAACCATGACATACATTAGATATAAACATGTAGCAGACAAAAAAACAGAAAGACAGAGACACAGTAAGCATCTGTGGATACAGTAAAGTCAGAATTGTCATTAAAAAAAGGAGAAGGAATGGATGATTTAGAAAAAAACATCAAGACTTAAACCAAACATATATAAGCAGCACAGGTGAGATGGAAGAGAATCAGACATCAGGACAAACAGCGAAAGGTGATCGATCCCACTCTATCTTAATACTCCCAGCTGCAGAGGCAGCGACATAGATATACCCAGTATGACAGTGAGTGACAGAGCTTAGCATCGGCACTGTCAGGCACCACACAGCGCTGCCAGTCAGTATCTGCTGCACTATAATTTGCGTTTTCTGTATTCTTATTTTTGGCAGGCCATTGTTCTAATTTAGCGAGTTTCAACAATGGAGGAAAGAGGACAAATGAGGAAACAAGAGGGGGAGAGGTTTATAGACACAAGCAAGGGGAAAGGAGAGAAACAGGGTGTGTGTGTGTGGGCTGGAGCGTGCACATGTCTGTGTGTGTATGTGTGTGTGTGTTTTAGACAGCTGAGGAATGGAGGTGAGGTAGAAACTTTAATTCAAAGGTATTTTTATTCATTCCAGACAGAGAATGGGCACTTAGAGGGATATGGAGGAGACTGAACCCACTTCATCTTAATTTTCACTTTTGTCTTTATTTTATTCAATAGAGTTTACTTACTTTAAGATTTATAGTCTCCATCCCTGTGAAATTCTATCTCATAGGCAACGTCACATCGATATAAGCTGTTGATATGAAATCTATATCTGTCTATAGTTATGGACCTTGTCCTCAATCTTGACGTGACCCAGTGATTCCTTTAAAGTGTAAACAGGCATGTTTAAACTCTCAAATGAATGTGGAACTTTAAATAAAGCAGAAAAAAACACACGTCCAACACATCAGCATGTACTGTAGCATTGTCTAAAAAGCCTTTTCAAGCTCACTGTATGAGGCTGGGGGCTCACGCTAAGAGAGAAGGACAAGCGATACCTGATGATGGTCTGTTTGATGGGGTCATAGAGAGACATGAAGAGCTCAGAGTCCTCTCCAATGCGACAGACAAAGTTCCGGACAAAGACGTAAAGGCTGTGGGTGGGTGACGACTGGATCCGTGCTGAGATTCCGCTGTGTTCAGTCTGAATGTTGGACTGCAGGGGAGGACGTCATTTTTTAGAGGTTAGCTTGGGACAAAGGTTTGAAAGAACCAACAAAAAAAAACCTCCATTTCAAGGTCCTGGCATATGTGGTTGACTGGTACAATAGCTAGTTTCTTAATGCTGGGATGTACCAGCTGCAGCCCTCAGATTGCAGATTTTTAAGAGAGGAAATTCTCTGAGGAGGAAAATATTAATAGAGCAAATTCTTACTAATGAATCAGTATTGAAATGTAAAATAGGCTGTATGGAGCTGAAGTGAAGTGAAGCCAATTTAAGGAAAAAGGAAATTAATTCTTTCTTATAAGCTTAGCTGGCAGCCATGACTGGCAAGTGAAACTTAATATCCATATCGTTTTCATAAAGTTTCACTTTACTAATTTCTTGTCAAAAAGAAAAAGAAACTAAATTAAATAATAATATTATGATTCCTGCCCTACATCTTGCAGTATAGCTTTTATATTTCATGCTAACGACCCATGACAGTTTCTCAGGAAAAATCCCTAATCTAGTGCAGACAAACCACAAACCACAGCAATGACAAACAAGTTTCCAAATAAATCATTTTGTGATTCCACAATGTCATCACATCCATTTGTGAGACCCTCTTTCTGTGCCAGCACAGCCCTGCTGACCCTCTCCCTCTCTCTGCTCCCTGCCACACCCCCTCTTATCTTTGTCTGTACCTGCTCCTCTTTGATGCGGTCATTGATCTTTGTCGTAGCCTCCTCATGGGCTCTAAACAGACTGATGACACTGGCTCGCTCTGGCTCCAAGATGTTCCCATCCTCATCGCGGACAACCTGGTCCAGCTCCAGGATCCTGTGGTAAGCGAGGGGGGGGGGGGATCAGGGAGACAAATGGAGGTGAGAAAAAGACACAGGGTGATGAAAATAAGGGGGCACGTGCACAGAGGGGTGAAGAGAAAGCAGCTAAAAATAACATAAGAAAGTCTGGCACTGTACACGTACCATATTACAGTGTAAACATAAGATTTGACATACTTGTTCCCATAGTCAATCTTAGAGGTGACTTTCTGCTTGAGCTCCTTGAACTCATCACTGGGCAGAGTCCCAGACAGGAGCTGGGAGCGCCACTCCATCAGCTCCCACATCAGTCTCTGGACCTGCTTCACCCGCGCCGCTTTATTAGCCTGGTCAGGTAAATGCACAGTGTTACATACACACACATTCACATACACAGAGTGTTTTTCTTGGTTTGTTTTACTGTTTATTTTACCACAAAGAGCTGCTTCCATATGCTGCCCCACTCCCTCAGTGTGGTGGTCACCTCCTTCACCAAGGGCATCTCTGCAGAGATCACCACCTCCTCATCTCTGTTTTTGTGCACAAATACAGTTTAAAAAAAAACACATCACAAATGCATCAAACTTAACTTGGAGACCTTGGACATTTGTTTTGTTATTCCACTCACCCTCGTTTTTCAACGATGACTTCTTTGAGATGAACAAAACTGGCTGGGAACACGCCCTACAGAGTAAAGATGTGGTAGAGATAAGTGACAAAGATCTCAGTGATGAATGAATCTGGTTGACTATCATAGTACTAATGCACAGTCTGAGGGCAAACCAGTGCTCTTACCTGCTGGGCTTTGTTCCTCGCCAAGTATCCCCTGTACCACCCTGGAAACATGATCTTCTGTCATTTTATTGCCATCACACTCATATTTTTTGACAGTCTGGTTTTTGGAGTTCAATAATGAAATGTGTGAGTGTCTAGAATGTGCATATGTGGGCAGACTGAAACCTGGAGGAAGCATTAGGATTGCTTTCATCTTTAGTTTAATATTTACATAATTATTCATCATATAAATCAAATGTGTTTATTTTATTCTGTGAAAGTGAGAAAAGACACAGACTTCAGTTTTGCTACTGTTACATAGCCAGTCTGAAGATTTACACCTGTTTCCTTTGTGTAGAAGAAACATTGCGAGCTCAAAAGCAAAATGTACAAATAGCTCCTTGATGTTGTTTATCAAAATTACAGGACTTTCTGTGTCACCATTTTTTTCCATCATTGATTAATATTCTTTAAGATAACATGTATAAATGTAAAATATTCACATATGCTTTAAAAAACATAAAAAGGTTATTCAGGACTTCACCAAGAGTGATGTCTCTTGTGTTTTGAAGCATTCTTACCATCACAGGCCTCTGGATGTGGACAGTGTCACCCACCTCCAGGGAAAGCTGCTTCTCTCCTTTGCCAACAAAATTCCATTTTACTACAAAACAAAAAGAAAAAAAAGAAAAACACAATATTGTCACAGTCTGACGAAGGGTACATCTGACAATTAACAGATGGTTGACTGATTAGGTATTGTGGAATATTTGTACATTCATTTGAACATGACCATCTAAACATAGCATAAAGTAAGTTAAAGAGATTTCAAATCTCAAAAAAAAAGAAAAAAAAAGTAGTTAGTGTTCAGATGAACTTTTTATATTATAGACTATTAAAGCTCTATATTCCTGTTTAAGCCGAAATGCTGTAATGCACTCGCTCCAAAACTCAGCTGCATGACTGCACAACGTTTTCATATCACTCTGGTGATGTTCTCAGTCCACTGGGCTCCCTGTTAACTTTAGGATTGAATCAATTATCCCTCTAATTAGAATAAACACAATGCCAAAGCAAAGATACAAATAATCCTCTTGTTTAATGTTGCGTTTCAGCCATTTTGTTTGTGCTGTTTATGACCATGCATCTGTTACACTGCTGAAATACTTGTTGTTGTGGCCCAGTTTGGACCAGTCTTATTGAAGTCTGCACCTAACTTACTTTCAAAATAAAAGCATTTATTTTTTGAAAATATCATCTTGGGAAAATTGTGATGCCCATTTACTCTACTCTATAACGTAAGTATAACTGTCAGTTGTTGCCGTGGCTTTACTGCAGCTTTACTGAGTACAAGGAACAGGTTTTTGAAGCGGCAGCTACGTGCACTGCCTCGCTCAAACGGTGCATTGGACATAAGCTGGTGGTAGAAAGCTGTGAAACTGCTGCTGTCGCTCCACAGCAGCTGGCAGGCTGTCGTTTGTGCACTCAAGAAGTCACACCTACTGTACTCACTGACTGAATGTTCAGTCTTATGCATAAAAACTGGGCAGAAATTTTACATCAGTACTGCAATTTAAACATCCAGTTTTCATAATGAAAACCCTTCATGTAGCATTATGTGATTTCACCTTTTTTGTAAATGCTACTGTATTCAGCTGTAGTTCATACAAACTTCCTTCTTCCTCCACTTCCTGTGTTGAACTCTTACACAGACCAGGAAGATATTCTGCTTAGATACAATAGATAAACAGCTCTTCACTGAGTAGTTATGATACCAGTTCGTTATGAATGGACCATTATAATATATTGTAAAAGTTCCAGTGCTTTAAATGATGTTTGGATGAAACACTAGTTCAGTGGGAACAACACAAACTGTAACTTGTGGTCAAACCTTTTGCAAATATCAGATCAATCAGTGCATCATTTGCTACAAGCCAACGAGCCAATTTGTAGAAAAAGTGAGAAATCTTTGCACTTGCTAAATTTTTGTTTATGTTGCATATCTGACACGGACACATGCTGATCGCCTCAGCCATGTTCAAGCCACATACCAGATAATCTATAAAGTGTGCTGACAGGTTGTGCTTGCACCGTCTACGATTTGTTCCTGGCACTAAAACTGGTTGTCACACACTCACTCCAGACTTTCCACTCGCACTTTCTGGGATAATTCATCTTCTAGTTCATGAATCATGCGCTACATAATGTGTCATGGGTGGAGATACGAACTGTCACTCATTTGTCAGTCTGCTTAGGATCGCTGGTTCATTTTGGTTTTGATCTTAATCTCTCACACAATCCACTGCAGCCCTCATGTCTTTTAGTTCACAAAATGTAAATGGTGAATATAATTTTAAGTTATCTGGGAGATTACATCTGATGTGTACATCCAAAACTTCTGAGGCCATTAGTACCTTCTTACATCCTGTCAAGCAGGAAGTGATGGGCATCTGTTGTTTTAATCACTTTTATTCACAGAATGTAGAGCTTACAATTATGCCTTAACATAGAGACACTCTAACAACATGCATACGCAGACACAGCACACACACAAGGTACACACACACACAAGTGAGTGTGTTTGGCTTACCTACACCATACCGCTCTGTAGTGGTCCTTGTCCAAGGAGCCATGATTGCATGTAGTCCCTCAAATGAGTTTTTATTTTGACTCTCGTCTCTCTGGTTCTCCTCCTATTTTTTCACTCTCTCCTTTTGAGGGTGTCTGCTGAACCTCTCACTTCTGCATATGTTTTTTTTTTTTTTTTTTTACCTTAAATGAAAGCGGTAAGCCCATCCCCCTTTGACTCTCTTCCTCTTCTGTCTCTCTGCTCTTCCTGCCTTCAGGCGGTTAAGGGGAAGTGGGTGAGTATTACAAGGTGGAGTCCTGTAGAACCCACAGGCCTGCGCATTGTGTGAAGTTTCCATTTTGTTCATTTTGAATTCGAATAGATCACTTCATCTGCACACAAGTGAGCATAACATGACAATATATACATCTAAAGTATGTAATGATACTCACAATGTCAAAACTAATGCAAAAGCACCATTTCCTCTAAAGACAAAATCCTGGGCCTGTATGTCTCCTTGTGTAAATGCAGATATAATAAGAAGGTGACAGATACAAAGTCACATTTGTTAGCTCCTCCTCAATATGAACAACATTGAACTGGGCAAGACTTCAATTAATAGTCTGCCAATTCAAACTGAATCTGTCTTGTTGCAACAGTTGTGCCATGACTCTACAGTGTGCACTGTATTTGTATTTCATAGCCTTTGTTTGATTTAAATGTGCCTGATTCAACTCACATAGTTCAAACACATCAGCTGTGATCCTACATATAGCAAACTGAAATCATCTCGAGTAGGCTAGTTGATATTAGTGCATGGTGAAACCATGTTCCTTCATTAAGCAGTGCTTGAGCTGCAAGAGGAGAGGATACAAAAGGGGGTGGGTGTTCATTCGTTTCTGAATGTGTTTGTTTCAGAGAAGAATTTCTTTATAAAGGCTACTGTTCATCTTTGACATTTTAAACAAATATTTTTTGCCTGTACCTCCTTCGGATGGTGTTGCCAGGGCAACCATCAGCTCTCCTTCAGAACATCCTCAGCACAACAACCACCCATAACAGACAGAGCCCTCTCGAACATTGCTGACCTTTCTTAACTAATTATGAACTGCACTTCTTTTAAGTTCAAGTGGAAAATCAGAAACCTCATTTTCATTTAGTATATTATGGATCAGAGAGCAACACTTCAAATCCAAACACTTAAAACATCTAAAAATGGTCCTTTGGTCCTGACAGAATTTGTGACCAGCATGATGGTCTCAAATGCTGCATTTTTCACCCCTAGTAGCATTGTGGTGTTACTGTGTGTGGTCTCCTCTTCCTGCACACACGGGTGACATGATACATAACTCTGTAATGCACCAAGAAACCCAGAAAAGAATAAGTCTGCTAGCACGTAAACATGAGTTAAACAATACCAGATTCTAATACTTTGTAAGCTCTCAAGGATAAACACAATTATTAGTTGTTTGCTCTGAATGTCAATGTAGCTGTTGTTTGTTTACTAGAAAATCTTTAGAAAAGTTGTCCATTTAATCTCTAAGTCAATTCTACAAAGCCATTAAAAGTGTTAAATAATTGCAAGAAATCTGGATGACTTCATTCAGTTCATTAGGACAGTGTATAAAGCATCTACAAGTGACTGGTCATCAATGTTACTGGTGTTTGATTGGCCTAAATAGCATTTAGAATATAAAAGGCTGGGTTGGCCCCCCAACCAATGAGGCTATCAAAACTTTACAGGCTCACAATATAGCCAATGTATTATCAGCATTTCACTTTGTTTGAGTTTCATAATCTGGGTGATTAACGGCACCCTCTTTCACCACACACAAAATGATAAGGAAAGATGTGTTTCTTTTCTTATTTCAATCATTGTATCAATATTTAAATAAATATACTGCATATTGCTGACATTCGCCTAATCAAACAGTACCAAGGGCAAAAAAATGGTTTGGGTAAATGTATAGGCTTGATGGTAGGCCTGCACATTTAGAAGTAGAATAAACAGAGATTTCCAAATAAAAATATGTCGTATCCATACACGTCTCGTATATGTTGGACAAAACATCATTTCAAACTCATTCCATTAAGGCATTCCTTAAAGCTCTGATAGGTAGATAGTGATTTACATGTCTATATATCCATGATGATGCTACATGAATACTATGAAAAAAGCCAATCAAAGTGCTTACTCCACAGAAAAATGCAATACAGTCCGTATTCAGAAACTGATTTTGTGATGTGACAATAGTCACTGATCTCAATCACAGCCTACCTGGACCAACAGCTGAACTTTGCAGGATTTGGTTTTACTTGGTGCTTAGATGTATTTTTGCTATATTCTCATTCCCTCAATATTAAGGACATTTATTAGTGTTATTTTTCAGCCACTCCAACAAACTTCATATATTTTTTTTTCTACCACTATTGTTCATGGATGACTTTTATTTTGTTATGGTAAGGTTCATGTTGTACGACTTACTCTTTGACTGAGAACAGCTATTATCATGTGTGGTCTGCAAATTTGCCACAGTAGTAGGCCACATAGAGGTAGTAGACCACAACCTGTTACATATAGTTGGCCTGGCTTCAGAAGAGATACCCTGACTATAACTGGTAGTTAATGTTGCTACTTGGTCAATATGCAATAAAGCTATTGAGCTATACTGAAACTAAACTGAAGAAATTTAAAATTTAGCTGACAGTATTCAATGAAGCTATTAATTATCATTATCTTAATCAAACATTTTGCTTCTGACTGGACATTAGTTTACTGCATCTGAATGTTTTATCTAAATACATGATTAGTTGTTTTTGGTTGGTTTTTATTTGATAAGGATTTGTTCTTTGAATGCTATAGTTTTCTCTACATGATGCGTACAACTGAATTTGCTTTTACGGTGGCTAAGACTCTGTAACATCATTAGTGATGTCATTACTTTGTACATCCAAAAGAGGGTGGTAGAGTCTCAAATCATTTTTTATTTTCTGTTTTATTCCCCAGGCATTAACTCATCTTATCTTATCAACACATGGCACATTTTAAAACACACTGTTGACCTAGACTGATGGTTTAACTTCCCATAATAAAAATTTATACTACAATGCTAATGGAATTTGAAATACCACTGCCAACTGCCTTCTTCACACTACCACTTTAAATAAATGGTGTGTTTCATTTTTCGACCTTGCATGGGAACACATGGGCCCAAGGATGGCAAAGCCAAGTAACACCCAACTATGGGCTTAGTCATAAGTAACACGACTTAAGCCAAATGACTGATGATACCATATGTTGGGAGTACCAGGTATATCCTCCATCAACTCAGATATCATAAGGTGTTCTGGAAATGTCTGTGTAGACACGAAGGGAGAAAGAGCTTGTGAAGGCACCACATATTTAACACTAACAGAACGCTGAGGTTAGAAGCATTAGCAAGTACAGTGCGTGTATGTGAAGAGGTAACAGTTACAGAAAGTGGGTGTATTAGAAAGGCGGTGTGAGAGAAAGAAATGCAGATGAAGAAGGGAGGCAAGAAGGACAGAAAAAGGAAATGTAAAGAAAGATATCTTATCACATCATTGTGTGTAGTGGAACAAAGCTAGGACATTGTTACTGTGAGTCACAAGGAGAAATAAGGGTGGAGCTTAGAGGTGTGTGGACAGAAAGAAAGACAACGTGACAAGACATGGAGCCAGGGATGAAGCGCAATACAGATGGATGGATACGTAGAGGCAGTGGGCAGAGAAACTGTCTCTTAAATAAAGAAAAAAGCACAAAGAGCGACAAAGACAGATTAAATTCATGGAGCAGCTAAGATATGAGTAAGGCTATGGAAACTGAGACAGGGCCAAAGACAGACAGAGACGAGACAGATAAGGAAAAGGCAAAGGGAGACAAAAAACAGACTAAGGTATGAAAAGAGAAGTGATGATGACTTATGACTGTTAGCCTGAAGCACAGAAGATGAATTGACTTTGGAAAGGAAACAGAAGCCGCGTGAGGGGCCAAAGCACATGAAAAATAGATACAAAGGCTGAGTAAAAGGCTGCACCAGAAATAGAGACATATATTTAGAGTTCTATGTGGCCTTATGGGTCATTGACATTAATCCAGTCCAACTGGTGCCAGTTCTCAGAGATTTACCCAAAAACCACCTACCCATGAAGATCTAAACAATCCCTAAATTATTAAAGTATATACAAGTTTGGAGAAGGAGGCATGTGTGTCAGCATGAGAGAAAAAAAATGAAGCATGCATGCATGAAAACCGTACGTTGCTGTGTCGCTCTTCTGCAACAGGAGTTATTTACCAGCGATTCCATTAGAGCTGGATTATTCAGGTAATACAGCCCAGACTGCAGAGGCAACAGTTGGTTCAGAGGAAGCCACTATATCGCAGCAGCTGGCACAGGCAAGTTAGAAGGCGTTAAAGTAGAAAAGAAAGAGCTATTAAAATCATTTCAAAAGCAAATTACCTCAAAAGAGATGGAGAGGAATAATAGGAGGAGACACAGAGAGTGAAAGAAAAAGCAAGTGAGTGAGAGAGCTGTGTAAGTCACTAGTTCTCTCTCCCTCCCTCCCTCTCTCTCTCTCTCTCCCACACACACACACTTACACACTCATTAGACACACAAACACACACTCTTCTCGAGTGAGACTAGGGTTCTCTCGTCGCTCCGGGAGCAGAGCACACTAGCAGGGTCAGTCTTCGCACAAGAAGAAAAGCAGCACTGAGGTGAGTTGATAAATACTTGATACACGTTATCCTATATTTAATTCATAAATTAAGTCATAAATGTGACTGAGCTGTGTGTGAAAACGGTGTCAAATCCAGCTGCTTTTGTTTGTTCCTTTAATCTGCACTGATTTACTGATGGCCAATTTCATTTCATCTTTTCACTTTCAAAGTCATTTGATATCAGAAAATCTTTTAACTTTCAATGAATGAAATAGACCTTGGTTGTATTTATGGCTTGTCAGGCTCAGCATCTCTGCTGTTTTGAGCATCTGAGTGACAATTTTAAACATTTTCTTGCACAGACAGACGAAGGAAAGTAAAAGATGTTGCAGAGAAGCAGTAGGTGGGCGACCTCAGTCATGAACAGGCTCAGAGAATAAGAAGTTCCTGCTCTGAATGTTTGCCAACTCAGCTGAAAGGACACTATTTCTTTCATATTCATAACTTATCTCAGATTCAGAGCTACAGTATGTGGCAGTGGAGAATTCAGTCAATCCACCAGGCACAATATCAAATATACAGAGAGGTCACTGAGTCAGCCCCGAGAACAAGGAAGTGAGATTACTGTGTGTGTGTTAGTGTGTCATAGAACCAAAAAGGTAATCTATCTTTCACCTTTTGCAATATTTGTTTTATAGTGTGAAGTTCTTCATTTTAATTTCACTTTTTCACAATCATAGGTTACAACAAACAAGATGTAATTTCCACAGTAACTCACTGACAGGAACAGACATAGATAGGTCAATACAGATAAATGTATAGATAGAGAAAGAGGATGGAAAAGGAGAACGAATAAGGCCCCAACAATGAGCAAAGGAACTGGAACTGATTTTCTGTTTCTTATTTTTCATCTTTAACTTATACTAAAGTACAATGAATAGCAGAATAGTTCATTATAGCCATACTGTTAAAAATGACCTCTTTGACTTGCTCACGGTCTTAATATAATGATATTTTCCACCCTATTTGAGCAGTGAGATAGAAAAATGTGGTCAACAACAAAAATCTATCTATCTTTATTTAAACGTAACTGACAAAATCCCACATTTTGTCATTCCTGCAATGTAATTCATATTGGCTTTGTTTGAGTTGATAGAGTTTGACTTTTGTCGACTGATGGCATTAAACAATATAATCTGATTTCAGATACTTGTGAACATATAAATGTTTCACCTAAGATATTTTGGGGGTTGACCCAACTGTGTGACACAGTGAACCTACAACCTCCATGTATACATGAGCAGAAGAAGATTTGTGACAGGATGTGGTTAGGTGTCATGGCTTGGTCAGGGAACCATACGGTATGCAGCTCTGGGGTGCAGAAAAGAGTTCCCTGTATGAAGAGGAAATGTCACCATAACATATAACAGGATGTGTTAATACTGGACGTGTGAGAGGGTTATTTCATGCAACAGTAGAAGCAGAGACTTTGACACAACAGGTGTGGTGAGGTTGAGGCTGACACATTAAAGGTAAACTTTTATCCGCATATGACCTTTGTGGATGTATGCCTGTGTGTGTGGGCCACAGCAATGCATGCTGTTAACTGTTCGTGTCTATAAATATTTAATGCATCTGCTCACCCTGTCTGTGTACCTTTCTGTGGTTGTGTCTGTGTCGGTTGCGCAGCGTGTTTTATTTTCATGCTTCGTCAAGATTCCACAGCTCCCCTACACTAATCAGGACACAAAACTGTTACCAAGCAACCACCATCCCAGACCACTTCCCTCTCTATGCAGTCTGTCTTTGTCAAGGACAAGAACGAAGACAAACAGGAAGAGTTACATACAAGCACACACACACGGAGAGACACACAGACACGTCGGCACAGTCACAAAAACGTAGACAGCTATGGATTGCTTTGCAAAAGCAGAGGAAGTCAGCGAGCCATGTATTTGGTGCTCAATTGAATTTAGGATAAATGAAGCATTCAAATGTCTGATCACATTATGTTGCTCTGCTGGACTCTGCTTGAGGGGACAAAAGTTGTTTCTACAGGCCTTTTCAGGTTTATGGTGCCCACTAATTAAATGTTTATTGATTTAGTACAAGTTCAAATGCCTTGCTTTTTTTTATGTATACATAAATTTGTAATAGTAGAAGAATAAAAAAGCAGCAGCCACCCTGAAGCAGAAGAGACTGTCAAATATCACTGTCACATTTGTATTTGTGACCGCTCTGCAGAAGACCAGCGCTTGACGCAAAATGCAGATCGAACGAATGAATGAATGAATGAATGAATGAATGACTTCCTGTACTCTTCATTACTGTGCAGAGCTGATCTTAACACTGATGTGATGTGAGGGTGTTGAATGAAGTCATTTCCTGACCCTGCATAAACACAGTCAGACAAATTACTTTTTGTGACATTATGTATGATTGCTGATTGGGATGAAGAGGAGCTGATATTCAAATCTCAGACACACACATTTGGAGGATCTTATGATTCAGGCAGTGAGTCCCAGCTGAGAGGCAAAAAAAACACTTATCTGTGGGCTCAGACCACGTCAAGTAAAGAGCCACTGTTCCAACTTCTCTTCTGCCTGCCTTTCATCTCAATACCCAAAATTGGGCTCTTTTCACCCAGCCACTTACTGGAAGATCTACATGGGGCAAAATGAAGCTCATTTACATCGTTCGTGTGCTGGGAGATAGGAGACAAGGAAAGGGAGCCATCTAGGAGCTCGTAAAAGTTAATCACTTAATATTTCATCCCTGTTGTGTCCAGCAGCCGCTGACTGTCATCTCAGTTACACACAGACGTGCAGATAACACTAGTCATGGGATGAGCCCTTTAAGCTCAAGAAACCCATGCAACCCTTTGTTGTCTCTTGAAACTGGATAAAACAGTGTTCTCCTGCAGAAAGCTCCTGAGAGAAGAGCAGCATTTACATCCTGTGCAAAACACAACACTTGGCTGTCATTACAGTCCATTACTGACTCAAAATCCATTTCCATTTCCAAGATTTTGGGGTTTGTGCGTTCATGTCCAAATACATGTGCATGCGTGTGCACGTATTTGATTATATACACAGATGCAGTGACACTCTCCATTGCTTTCCATTAGGGACAACTAATGAGACGTTTGTGAACGATAACAGATGGTCAGTAATAAAGAAGAACTGTTATAAATGAGTGATGCTCCATTTACTGCTGGGGTATATCCTACTTCTTAACATTAAAGTGCAAGATTGAGCCTTACTACTGACTTAAGCGTGGTCTGCACAGACTGCCAGTAACTCAATAAATATTAGATAATAATAACGACAATAATTGTAATGAAGTAAAAATGCATGTAAATCATTTGCATGAACTAAATATGTCTCGTCCATCTTGATTAGTGAGTGGGAGGGCTTGTATATTCATATGGTTTTATTAAAAGACAAATGTTTATGTAAAAGTAAACACAGGAAACAAATATGGTTATGCTCACACAAATGCGCTTTGACATGGGAAAAGGAGCTAATGCATTTAGCTGATGGCAAGTATGTGACCACACACACAACCTCATATAGACAGATGAGAAATTATAGCCAAAAAAAAAAACAAAAAAACATCAAGTATCCTTCTAAGTGAAGGGCCTCAGTGCTCCTCAGCATTGACTCTATAATAAGCTTCTGAATTTTGATAATGGCGATGACACGTTGCGAGGTGTTCAGTTTGGTTGAGATCAGGTGACTACAAAGGCTATAGAATGTCTTTCCTTTAACTTGCCCCCTCGGGGTTGAGACAAGGTTGTCCTACTAGTGACTGCAACACATGTCCATATGAGGCCAGACCTCACAGGCCTTAGTTGGAGCTGAGCCAATCCTAATTTGTTTTTGTGTGTATGTGTGTGAGAGAGAGTGAGTGAGAGAGACAAAGCAAGAGAGTAAGTGACAGTGGGAAAGACAGATTTCGATGATGAAAACAGCTGAAATGTGTGGTTACAGAGTCGGTCTGAGACTCAGTCGAGTATAAAGGCTGAGATGTCATGTGCATTTGAGAGCTGCACTTCATACGTGAACAGCAGTGTTATCAGTGTTTGCTCTGGATGCAGTTCAAAGCAGCGAGATGGTGACAGAAATGTGTCTACAGAACAAAGAATTGAAGATTAGACGAGTTCAAGATTAACAGTAGTCTCTGGTTTAATTAAAACCCTTCTCTCTCACTCTCTCCCACTGTGTTCTTTCTCATTGTGTCGCAGATTTCTTTCTTTTTGTCTTCATGTGAAACCAGCACATCCACCCTCTCTTGACATCTCTCCCTCTTTCTCTCCCTCTTTCTCTCTCTCTCTCTCTCTCTCTCTCTCTTTGAGGTGATAAGTGAATGGCTCTGGACCAAGTCTGGCAAATGTCCCAATATCCATTACAGTGTTAGAAAATAGAGGAGCAAACATTACCCACCACCCACTGACGCAAACACATGTTCTCCACATACACACACTTATCAGGTAGTTATCCTCATTCCAGCAAGCACACATTATAAACTCCTGCCCACATGCCATTAATGAATCAGTTTGCAGAGGGCAAATAATACTCTAACTCTCCCTCCAAAGTCCATGCATAAAACAAAAATATTTCATATATTCATGATTTTTGTCAGAAGTACTTTGCAGAAAGAACTTACTTTACGAGTGAGCCTTTTTTATTATTAATGGCCATTGTTTCACAACTGTTTCTGTATTTATTACAGCCTATTAATCTGTCCTTTAGTCAAATTTGACAGAACAGCTCTGATCAACCTAACCCTCTGTTACCCAGTTCAACATTTCCATTTGACACAGAATTATCTAAGAGTGTTATTCTGCAGCCCTGTCACATTGCATCCTCAAAATGTTAATCATATTCAACAATACTGAAACTAAATCAATTCATTTATCTCGGCAGCAGCACAACTGTTGCAGCTGAGACTCACTCACTCACTCACTCACTCACTCTACACTGGAATTCATCAGTAGTCAAAAACACCATTGCTCAAATCAATACTGTGTTCTGTCAGTACATCCTTATTTGGTATGGTATGGCCCCTACCTTGTGCTGGTTGTGATAACAACTGCAGTGCGACATAGCTATGTATCAAATGTTAATGAGTCTTTCAAAGGACGTGACATATTTTCCTTCTTGTGCTACCATTACTTCACTTTTAGCACTTATTATTCGCCCATAGCCACAGTGGCCACTGCTCAGCAACACAAACAGTTTTTAAATAGGCTAAATGCTTCTCTGACATTATACAGTTCACTAGAAGCTTATCAGACTATAAAAACAGCATTCAAAGAGAAAAATGTATTTATTGCAAAGGCAGATTTTTTCGTTACATTTCTAGAGCAAACTGATAGCCATTCTGTCAGTTGTTAACAATTTATTATTTTTATCAGCGATTACAAATTTGGATAGCCTGCATTAGTCACTTAAATTTCAAAAAGAGGTAGAGGCCTTATTTGTCCAAAGTCATACTTGGTTGCCAGTTTGCAGTTGTTGTATCTTATTAGATTGAATGCATAGAAATTAGTTTCCCATAACCTTCCACAGATATTGTAATAGATCAGCTCCTCATTGTTTAATGCACGGCTGTACAGTATCTGAAACTGTAGAAAATACTGTACCAGTGATCAACTGTGTTTCTCCTTTCTGTCCACTAGGTGTCACTACAGCCATAGAAGATGCTGTTGAAGCCAACATGATGCCATGGAGCACTATGAATCAGCCACTCTCCCACAAAGCTGTTCAACAGCCATCGCAGACATTTCAGCAGCAAAGCATCATGCTGCTTCTCAGTCCTCCGTAGGAACATTCATCAAGAGACAAATGTTCAGCCAACTTCTTGAGTGTGTAGTGAGGTCACAGAAGAGTTGAAAGCTATGGTCAGTAGAAATAAGACCCAGCAAGAGCAGCGAGCAGTCAAGTAAATTAACAGCTAAGACCGAGGAAATACTGGGAAGGAGGGGAACAGAGGAATTACATGTGGTCAGGACCTTCAGTCACATTTGACCATGGAGACATTGAGACATCTTGATAAATGGCAGTGCTGGCATACTCTGTGAACATATCTAATAACATTACATGTGAGTTATTATGTGAATGTCCTCTGCAAAAAGTAAGACATCATATTTGGTGTTAAACCAAGACCCAAAGTTTACAATGGTTTATAAGAAGCTGCAGCCATGGTGACATCTCATTGTTTCCCGTGACACTTTAGTGATAATGTTGTCAAAGGTGATGCTGGCTGTCATCCTGTCCCTTCTCATCCTTCTGACTATTGGTGGTAACGTGCTGGTGTGCCTGGCTGTCTGTGCCTCCCGACGCCTCCGCTGCCTCACTAACTGCTTCATTGTGTCACTGGCTGTGACAGACCTGCTGCTCGGCCTCTTAGTCCTCCCTTTCTCCGCCCTCCTCCAGCTCAATGACGACTGGCCATTCGGCCCGGTCTTCTGCAACTTCTACATCTCCATGGATGTCATGCTGTGCACCGCCTCCATCCTCACCCTCCTGGCTATCAGCGTGGACCGGTACCTAGCGGTGACCATGCCCTTGAGATACAGCTCGCTGGTGTTACCGTGGAAAGTTGCGGTGGCTATGGTTAGTGTTTGGACAGTGTCTGTGGCTGTGTCTTTCTTGCCCATTCAAATGGGGTGGAACACTGTAAATGGGACAGTGCAGAACCATGGGCCGTGGGCTCCAGAGAGGAAATGCCGTTTTGAGCTGAACAGACCCTACGTTCTGACTGACTCACTTCTTACTTTCTACCTGCCTTTGGTGGCCATGTGCTGGACCTACCTCCAAATATTTCGTATTGCACGGGCACAGGCTAAACGCATAGTCAGTGCCCGACCCACTTGCATCACTAGCTACAATTTCAGGAACAATCCATCTACCAGTACAACTGTGGTTTCCAGTGTTTCAGTAGTGGCTCTGCGGGAACACAAAGCCACAGTGACACTGGCGGCAGTAATCGGGGCTTTTGTTGTATGCTGGCTTCCTTATTTCATCCTGTTCACAGTTCTGGGCCTCAAGGAGCACCCAGACCCCAGCACAGTGCCTGAATTTCCCATTGTGTTATGGCTTGGTTACACCAACTCAGCCCTCAACCCTATCCTCTATGGAGCTCTCAACAGGGACTTCAGGTCAGCCTATTCCCACCTACTGAGATGTCGATGCCCTACTTACTTACAAAGAAGCAGACAACCATCTCTCACTGTAACAGCAGGTAAAACTTAACACAGCGCTTTAGATCTGCAGCTGAATGTGCACAATTCTTGGCATTTTCAAGGTTTAACTGAAGACTGGACATTTATTTCGCCAAAATACCAGTGAGGATTCATCACTTTGTCTTATCCACAGTTTCTATTCTTCTTTTTCCTGCTCTCTATCTCAGCCAGAGAGCAGCTTACAGAGGTGACATTGCTGTGTGGCCACACCCCCACCACATGCAGGGCAGGTCTACCAGATCAAAACTTCGTGCTTCAAGAGATGAGCAGTAGCACGACCGCAGCAACTATCCAGTTTGCAAATGGCACTGCTGCCAATGGCAATGAAAGGTAAACACAGCCACTGTATAGCTTGCCTGCAAGGCACACAGGTGTATGTGGAGCAATTTTAATAATTTAACTACATTTCAAAGGGAATAATATTTCACATTCAAGTTGGAGTATACATGCTATTATATTCACATTGGGGTTCATACTGCACCATGTAAAACTATCCTGTTCCCCCAATAAGAAAGGGTTTTGATTGGTGCATTAAGCCCTTTTAAATGTGACTCTTCAAACTCAACAAAAGTATATGGTGCCACTGGATTGTAAGTAACACAGGTACAAGAAGTACACAAGTATAGATAGTTCTCTTTTTTACTAAAACACAAAATCCTATAACTCACACAAAACTACCATATTGTTGTGTCTTCTTTCATCTCTTGTTATATCTCGTGTTATATGAGCCCAGGTGGTGCTGAGCCTGAGTCAGTGAGGTGGATGGTGTGTTCACTACACTGTGGTTACAACATGGAACCAGAATCCATGCGGGAGCAGGAAACACAGCAGACACACAAAAAAGATGGACTACAATTTACAGCCCCTCTATTTTAGAAGCTTTCAGGGCCACAGCAGACATACATAACACACTGTGTAAGTAGATATACATACTGACATCCTCATAGCCCTCACAGACCATGTCTTCCCCAGAACAAATGAACTGTGACACACAGTAGCCGTGTCAACCGCAGTGCATCAGGCCATATGGCAATATGCATATTAGGCCAAGAAATCTGCTTTCAGCGCAGAGGAGATACATTATCCACTTCTACATCCTGCTCTCATTCCTTTGTTTGCATTTTGTGAACAGTGTCAAATAATCGTTTTCCTCATTGTGTACGTTTTTCAAGTGTATTAGTTAAAATCTCTGCAGCTCTACAGCACTGTAGCACTTGTGTACAAAAAGAAAAGATCCATCCTGTGCTTACACATGCACACAGTGACTCACACAAAACAACCTCAAAATGATGTTCACTTATGGAGTATTTGTATTTGTATATATTGCATCACGTAACACTTCCAAATTCATCCTGTCAGCTAACACAAGCGTAGTCGTATGAAGTGAGAAAAAGTGAAGATATATGCCTCATCTTAAAAATAAATAAATAAATAAATAAAAAAGCAGAAAACCTCAAAGCACTCTGGGAAAAAAAAACTATCATTACAAAGTCTTACGGATATTATCAAGAGCCGGGGAGGGAGCTCTCTGCAGCTGATATAAAGTCAGAGGGTGATATAGAGAATTTATTGTTGAATTTATGTTTTATTGTTAATCTCCACACACCCCCTGAAACATTTGTTTCAAACAGAATCATTAAGTGTTTGTTTCCTCTTGGTTTGTGTTTTCAATATTAGAAATATATATTCATACACAAAACTTTTAACCCATATAAAACCAATCCTACTCCCTCAGTAGTTTCTAGAGAACCAGAGAATAGGAGGAATCCTGCATGTTGTATATTCCAAGGGATTGAACAGACAAACAAATGTTTGACCCTCTTCATTTTTGTGTGTCTTTTGGTTAGCACTGACTCTTGTCCACAATTTAACAAACAAAAACGTGAGAACAGGACCTCGTCAGCAGGAACCAACTGTACGCATGCATCTGGCCCTGATCCTTCCAGAACTGAACAAATGAGGACACCTCCACGATTCGTTCATTGCATCCATCACACAGGGCTACAAGTGGCCCCGACATGGTCTTGACTCTTAACTGTGGTTAGCGTTGCAGCATTGGAAGACTGGATGAGGCCAGCCAATTTACTTGTCAGTCATCAATCAGCTGAAGTAGACTTTTAAGCGGACTCAAGGCTGCACTCAGTGGAAAGACAGAGTATCACAACTGCAACAAAGTAAATGGACCTCTAATTAAAACTGGGTGTTTGGCATCATCAGAGAATGGAGGGGGAAATGGTAATAAATAGACTTTTGAATGTGCTGAAATGTGCTTTTGAAGAATGTACCTGCCTTCAGACATTGTCGTCAGATGTATCAGACGTGTTGTATCATACTTTAAAAATAACAGAACTGAAAAATGACATAAAATGTTCACTCTAAAGACGAAAATGACAGGCATACTGTACAGATAAAAAGCAGTTCAAATAAAGAAAACAACATTTTCTACTATTTTTGGAGGTAATACACACATTCTGTTAGTAGGTATAGATAAGGATTATCGTGTGAGAGTGGTAAGAAATACAAGCACATTGGAAACAATTCATCACAGCTGTCAGACCACATTGCCTCAAACTATTGCCACATTAACACTTAACCCTCCCCACTTTAAGCTATTTCCTTTGAGGACTGACACAGATGTGCATATAAGGCCAGGTGTACGCAGCTGGAGACAAGTAAAGGAAGAGAGCATCCAACCTACTCCACCACAAAGATGCTCACACATGGTATTTATAACACCTAAGATCATCATTTCTTTGATGCAACAGTTTTTCTTTATCTTTTAATTTTCCAGGTAAGGTTAGACAATAACAGATGCTACAGTGTATGAATGCTTTACTATCTACATTCAGCCCTGATCTTACTGGTTTTACAGTGATTATCTCTATTGGGGCCGTCAGGGAGGTCAAAAGATGAACTTGAAAAAAACTATACTATATACTATACTATACCCACAATCTTAATCAATACTCAATAATACTCACGCTGCCATATGTGCTATATCCAGTCATCTACTTCCAGTCCTGTCTGATTATTATCATATGTATATAGGCTACACTGTAAAATAAAGGGGATAACATGTGTAGTCCAAATCAGAGACACTTGTCAAGCACCAAACCATTCAAAGCAAATGTTTACACAATTAGGTCTGCTCTTTAGGGGAGCTCTGCAGGTAGAGCTACATAATTGTAGGCAATCAAAGATAAGATGTAAACATACATGAACGTTAGAGCTTCGAAAAACAATCCCAAACCCTGAATCATATCAGGAGGGGGTAGAGGGAGTTGGCAACAGAAACCAGCAGGGTAGGAGCCAGAACCTGCAGTTTAGGAAAGCCGCTATACAAGAGCACGTGTTTGAACATAACTGGATGTCACTAGTCAGCCAGTGGCCAAACATATGATGCCTCAATATGTCAGTAACACTGAGTACGAATGATGCAGCTGAAGCCAAACAGCTGACATGACTACAACTGAACTGATCCACCTAAACTATCGCAGAGCTTCATTTCTGAGCAAAGCTTCTAAGGAGGCATCAGCAGTCTAGAGTTAAGGTGCGATCCCATTACACCTTTGTCCAAATATTCATTTCACTTTCCTCTCTCCTCTGTTGAATGCCAAACATTAGACTATATATGCATTTCCAGTTTTGGTGCAATCTCCTGTCAGCTCTGGTGAGTTCACAGGTTTATAGTTCACCTTTATCTGACTGTACAAATAACACTGATGCACTGTTTGAAAATGCAAAATGTATTACACCACCATGTTTAGTAAATTATTAGGCCTCTGCGCTACAAATTGTAGCATTGCTCTGAAACTCTGTTTACAGATTGCTCTGAGCGAAATTTACATATTACCCACATCAGAGACGTGACATTTCATCTTCTGCATGTGATGCAATTTAATTGAAGAGGGGGGAAATGTGACCATCTTGTTTTCTATCTTTGACTCTGCAGTTTCTATCTTTATTGCCAGCCCAGCGTTGGGTTTTGAAAGAAAAAAATGCAGACAAGCAGCAACCAGGACATCTCTCTCCACCCTGGCTCAGGAAGGAAATACTGCTACTGGAAACACAAAGGAGGAATTTCATACTAAAGCAGCCATAACTTTGAAAGATACCCACTTGACTTTAACTATACAGAGTGCTGAAGCCTCTTATTTCTTGAATGTGAGAATGCATTTTTGCACAGGAAAGGGTTGTAGATTTTGTCCTCCTCGCTTCTTGAACAGAAATAACTCTCTCTTGTGTTTTATTAACATTATTACACACAGTGACAAATCCGAATGTATCAATTAAGCGCCTTTAAAAGCCTTTTTAAAAAATCTGACTCAGTGAGAAGGGAACAACGAGCAGATGCAGTAAATATTTAATTTAGGGTTTTCACGGTTGAAGCCCAGTGTGGTTAACAACTGTCCTTTCCAAGCAAAAGACATTTATTATGCCTCGATCTCCCTGAGTCCCTCTGTTCCTACATAAACATCATGTGTCCCCTGATAATTGTGGCCACTTGCGTCTTTCTCCCTCCCTCTCTCCTCCAGAGTGACCACCGACAGCTCAGAGTACATGAAAACCATTTATCACAGCTTCTTTAACATCAGATTAATGTGGGGAAAAACAGAACATATAAACTCTCTTTCTGTCACTTTAACACATGCACACACACACACACCCGACTTGTTCCGTATAAGCTATCAATCATAGATATTGTCATTATTCAACTGTGTCATCGACAACCATCTCTCTCTCTCCCTCTCTCTCTCTTGCTCCAGTCTTTGTCTTTCTTTTTCCCTCTGTCTATTCTCTCTTTCTCTTTCTCTCTCTCTCTCTCTCTCTCTCTCTCTCTCTCACACACACACACACACACACAGACACAGACAGGAGGAGAGAATCATGAATCATAAATCTTATGAATGCCATCTAAAGACTGCTCAGCGCTATGAGAAAGAGAGATGATTGATAGATGTGAGTGACGGTGGCGAAAGCAAAGAAGACGGACAGAAGGTTGGAACCAGCAACACTGAGGTCAGAGACTGCAGTTCAGGGGTCAAATGTATCGGAGGAGGCACAATATGGCTGAGGAGAAACGAGAAAAGGGGGGGGGGTGAGAGGAAGGAGGGGAGGGAGTAAATGGTTGAAGGGGAAGGGAGAGAGGAGGAAGGGAGGAGGGGGAGGAGGATGGTGTGGGGGGATGCTGCCACAGTGAGGCTAAAGCCATAACTCATCTTTTATTAAAAATAATGAAAAAAACTTAATGAGTTAATAATATCTGGAGAAAGAGATAGGGAGTGAGACAGAGATGGAGTAAGGGACAGGAGGATGGAGGAAAGGAAGGAAAAGAAGAAAGGAGACGAGGAGAGAGAAAACGGCACAGATAGAAAGCAGAACAGGGCCAGTGTGTGTGCGTGTGTCTTTCGCCCTTTGGTCATTTATTGCAGTTTTCAAAGTTCACACAAGATCCATTAGACAGGCAGAAAAAAAAAATCATAGTGATCCCCCTCTTTCTGCCGACCCAAATCCCAAAGCCTGCTTGGTAATTAAAGGCACTTAACAACCAATTAACAGTGATGAGCTAAATTAGCAGGATATTGTCTCCTTTGACTAGGCTACTGCATTATCAGTGTATTGAAACAGCGTCGAACAAACCTCAGTGGCCCGTGTTTGCATGTAGGCAAATGACGGATTAATTACTATTAAAACATCAGCATCTTAATGAGCTTGGAAACAATTAGAGGGGTCGTTAGCATGTGGAGAACGGCTGAGGAGAGAAGAAGGGGGGAGTGAGTGAAAACAAGAGAGAAATCTTCATTGGGAAGCAATACTGATTAAATGGACGTACGGTCGCACTCATCGCCCAATATCCACGGACTTATTAAATACATGACATCACCATTTGTCTTTTCTACCATCAAGCTACTTTTCTCCTGCCATTATCTTTCCCTCTCCTTCTCCAGCTTCCCCAACTCTCTGCCTTCGCTTCGCCTCTCATAAAAAGCCTTTTTCTTTCTCTTCCATTCCTTTCTCCACTTTCTGCTTTTTAACTCCCATTTCTTCCTTCCCTCCTTCATGCTTGAGGGGCACAGTCCTGTGAAGGAATTTAATATGCAACTTTTATATGAGAAACCAATCGCATACGTCTGGGTCTATTGGGCTCGCAATCTATCGGCCCGGACGGCTAATGCAATAGAGAGAGCCGGGGCTATTTATCACACAGGGAGCTATCTTTTCCCCTCTCCCTCTCTCTCTCCCACTCTGCCCTCGCTCTCTCTGTCTTTATTCAAGCCCAGATTCCTGGCTGCCACTAAATCAGGCCAACTATGAGCTATGGCTGCCCAGAGGGCATCTCCTCTTTTATAGAGGGATTTGGATTTTGTATCTACTGGTTCCTCAGTGGTCGTTGAGACTGTGCTAACGGAAGCTATAAACATTCAACAAACAAAGGCAACAACTTAAATGCCCCTCCATCCCCACTGCAATGATCATGAACATGTAGAGATATATGGGAGTAGGAGAGAGCATAAACCTGATGAATAAGATATCAGTGGCATTTACAATGATGCTGCAAAGATTTGTTTCAGTGCACGTCTTCAGACGGAGACAGAAACATCTACAAAGGCGACACACACACAGACATATGTTCACATACTATGCTGATATAGTATTTACAGTAAAGGACTAATATTCTTATACAGCCGCAGCTTAACTTCAAATGATTCCTGCTGAAAAACCTAGGCGACAGTGTGCAGAGAACGCTGCCCACCTGCAGCAATTAAAATGCCTCAGAAAACCAAATTCATTTCAACAAATTAGCCACATTACTGGCCACTGTGTAATCGCTGATGGCAATTAATAAGAAATTAGTCACAATCAGCCCTATATTAACATCTCACCCAGGGGCCGCGGCTGGAAATTAATAACCGGAGATTCATCTCTCTTACTGTCTTTCTGGCTCTCTCCCTCACACACTCACACACTCTCTCACACACACACACACACACACACTCACACACCTACGCCCACCTATATTTTTCATGAATCACCTCTAAGACACAGATTTTTTCTGTGTGGATCGTCTCATATGATCTACAATCTGCTCGTGTCAGCTAGCCAGCTTCCTCTTTACTAGGGTGTGAAAACCCCCTGAAAGACATGAGTGTGTGTGTAAATGTGCAGCGTGTGTGTGTGTGCGTGTGTGTGTGTGTGTGTGTGTGTGTGTGTGTGTGTGCGTGTGTGTGTCTCACACACATATGTACAACCAAAATACATGTTATGAACAGTTTATGGACATAAATATAAAGAGAAATACAATAGACTATATATCACACAGTATATCTGTGTGGTTTCAACTGTATGTGCGTGTGTGTTTGTGTGTGTGTGAGGTGATACACCAATGGGGAGGGGGCATCAGTGGAGACTGGGCCCGCCTCTAGGGGTCCTCACACCAATCAGCAAAGCACACCAAGAATCAATTAACACCAGTGGGAGGGGGCAAAGGGTACAACACTACACACATTTAAACTTGCACACATACACATACACACGCTGTCCACACGCGCACACTGCCCACACACATGGTACTGTCTGAGGAGATATCCATCAGATCACACATTGTGCGATTTGCCAATGTGTGTGTGTGTGTGTCTGTTTGTGTGTGTCTTTAAGCATGTGTGTCCCTATCCTGGTGTGCCCCGGTCTCTCATGGTGTGAGGTTGGGGAACAGATTGGGGGTCAGCAGGGGGGTCAGGCCAGGGTCACCCCCATCTGAGCCGTGTGTGTGTGTGTGTGTGTGTGTGTGTGTGTGTGTGTAGTAAAGCCTAAACACCACTTCCAGGGCTCACCAGCAGGCAGAAGTGAATAAGATGGATGGTGTTGATTCATACTACAAATTCATTGTTCCCCCTGAATCCATAGAGAATAAATACATCCACAGAAATTATGAAGCAAGGGACCAAAATGAGTATCTCACATTTCATATTCCTCTTCCTCTCTTTCTCCCCATGTCTCTCTCTCCATTTCTCTCTCCCTTTGTCTCTCTCTAGTGTGGGGACAGCTGCTGGCTACATGAAAACCATTCATCATTGCATCTTTACCATAGAATTATTGACAGACAGGAGGACAAGCAGCTATATTGGCTACATTTTTACAAGGTTGGACGGAGAGAAAAGTCACCCATCTCTGAAAACATGAGAGCCTCAATTAGATAATAACAAAAGGAAGCCATTGCTTAGCTGTAAGGGAGAGCGGAGAACAAGAAAGTGAAACATTTCCACTACAACAGACAAAACAGAACAGCCAATAAAGTGATCAAAGACTGTCTACCATTTGCCCATGAACGTTCCACTGCGAAACCCCACCTCTTTCCTCTTCCTCTCCCTCTCTACATATCGCCATCTCCATCTGTTAGCCCGTTGCACTCGTCCGTCCACTACCCCCCTCACCCCTTCCTCCATTTCTCCCCTCCTCTGCTCCTCTCTGGCCTTCCTACCCTCGGGGAAGTAAGGTGATCTCCCTGTGCTGGAGTAAGTGACTGGTATTAGTCTCCTTCTCTGTCTGTCTGTTTGATCCCGGCACTAATGACTCCACAGGGACTGGGGTCTGATAATGGGAAATCAATATAGAGAATAGCGCTCTGGAGTGGCCTCACTTAGCTCTCGCTCTTTCACGCCTCACAGCAAAGTGCCTCTGTGTATCCATGTGTGTGTGTGAGGAGGGGTGCAGTCTAGTGTGTTTGTGAGCATGTGTAACAAGGAAATCTGAGTGAGTATGAAAGTGTATTTAAATAAAGGTCTGCTGGGTGTGTGCGTGTAAGTGCGCAAAGCATCTTAACTTTTCATTTCTATGTGTTTCTGTGCACGTCTTCGAGCTGAATGAATTCTGCAGTTCATGAAATATTTCCAAAGTATATTGGATCAATTCAAAGTTACTGGGGAGGTGACATTTTTGGGGGTCATCCGGCAGTAATATGATGCGTGTGTGGCTGTGTATATGTGAGCGTGTGTGTCTAATCGGTCACACTCTTGCGCCTGGGGCAAGACAGGTGGGGCTGGTGGCATGAGGCTGGTGCCCCCCCTCCACCCTGAGGGGCCAGAAGGCCCAGCGAAGCAGGGGGCTTGAGTAAGCTCTCTCTGCCAGGCAGCAGAGCACTATGGCTGGTGGCAGCTGGTCCTCTGTCCCCTCCCTCCCCTGCATGAGCGCCCCGCAGGCAGGCAACAGGAGGGGTGAGGAGGTCAAGAGGCAGGAGAGAATGGGTGGAACGGCGGCGACATGCGGGATAATCGGCTTTTATGAAGCGGAGAGGACACAGACAGAGGGAGACGGGAAACACAGCTCTGACACAATGCAAGCGACTACAAGCAGTAATGAATTAACACATTAGCGCCACGACCAGGGGCGTTCAGGAGCACTCAGCTGCTCTTAAACACAAACCCACACCGGTACGCTCTCTGACACACACACGCATAAATCAGTCATAAGTCATTAAAGCAATTAAAGCAAAAACACACTGACTTATTAATTACATCAGTCATTTTGTCGATGGCAGTTCCCTCTGAAAGCTGTTGAGAGTGATCCGCAGCTAAAAACACCTCCACAAACACAGCAGAGAAACTTTTACTTAGCACTCAGAATAGATAAGGCAGAGGTTAACTCTCTAAAGTGCAACCACACACACATGCGCGCGCGCAAGACAAATCTATGGGAATCCTCTTTTTCAAACTCAAGCCATGTGCTCAATTATCATCAGCCCCAAATGATCCCCATTAATGCTTTAACTCTTTCTCTCACATCTCCATCTTTGCCATCCGTCCATCCTGTGTTTGTGTGTGTGTGTGTGTGTGCTCTCTGCTCTGCGTCCAGCCCTATAATTCACATTTGTGCGGTTTCTTACTTCCCTTTCTCACTCCCTTCCTCTCCATCGTCCTCTCTCTCTCTCTCTCCCCCTGCCTCCCTCCCTCCCTCTCTGACTTTTAACCAGCGTGAAGAGGCAGCCATGCATTCAACCATCAGACAGGCTAACATGGTCTACCCTCACGCACGCACACACCGAGTCAAAGCTCATTGTTCCTCAAGTGTAGCAAGAATGCAATGTTAACTGAAACAAATATCTACCATATCAGGGCATCTTTATGTGGTTAAATCTGCATCCTGATCCTCACAAAACTGTATTTAAGACAATCATACTGAAAGTTGCTTTTACCGTGCGCTGTTTGTAGACTTCCAGTGATCCATTATGGCCATCTTTAAGTAAGGTGACACTTTTATAATCAGCTACATCATCTAAAAAGCTGCATTTCTGCTGTCATCAATCACATTGAGAGATATTACTTATGTTTCCTCCAATAAAGAGAGCCTTTTGTAAGAACAGCTTTAATACTTTGTCATTAAAATCCTTTTATATCTACCAGACCATGTATGTGACATTTAACTCTGACATTTACATGGTTTATTTGCTTTTTTTTTTTTTAAGTCTGGAGCACATAAACTGTGTGCAGCAGTCAAGTGACAGCCCAGAGGATGATGATGATGATGATGGTCCTGACTCAGTCCCTGATGGGGGATCCCATTCCTCTCTTCTCATCCAACAATCCCACTGAGCATGTCAATATGAAACACTATCCCCCCTACCCCCCCACTTCCACACCCCACACCCCACCCACCCACCATATCCAACCCCAACACTGTGGGGCCACACTAGGCTATCCCTCCCATTACAGACAAGACACGCTCATATTGATATGATGTTGCAGCATCTGTGTGTGAGAGAGAGAGAGACAGAGAAAAGAAACATGGCGCTGTATGGAGAAAAGTGTAAATTAGACTAAATCAAGTCTCGCAACAGTAAAACACATTTGCACTATATTGCACTCAATGTGAGCGCGATTTACTACACGACTTTTCTGTTGTAGGCTTTTATGTGGGGCAGAGGGAAGGCAGGGTGTGTGTATGTGGGGGGTGGGGGGTGGGGGGGGTACAGGGGGCCGTAAAGCTTTGTTTACCCAACTTTAAAAAATCCACGGCCTTGTAAATGTTGTCAGATGGCCGATGCCAGTGTCTTTCAGCTTAATACTACCTATATTAAATAGTTTAAATATTTCATAAGGGCGGTTTTTAGAGCGAGGGAGGGGAAATCGTTAGCTGCGGTAAAGTTTCATTAACTGGTCCCCATTTCGCTGCGAGGCAAACTCATCTCCTCTTATTGTAATAAAACAATCTCTCTCTCTCTCTCTGGGTGCTGCTCTCCACTCATCTTCCTCTCTCCACCGCCTCTCTCCTTCTCTTTTACATCATAATAATACACTACATCCCCTTTAAATGCACTATTACTTACCGCTGCCTTTTCATATTGTAACATCACGGGCACTTTAGCGACAATATAAAAGCGTGTCATTCATTATTCAGAAGCAGCCGGCCTCGTCCCCCTTTTAAAAAGTCAGGCGCGCTGCTGAAATTGATAACGGCGAAGAGACGCGCAATAAAAACGCAGCCCCCGGGTGTACCGAGCTGCAGCCCAGACCCCCGATTATGCAGATCAAGTGGTAATTTCTCAAACAAATCGCACTCTTTCACTCTTTTGTTGTCGTTTCTTTTTGGACTTTTGGAATCAGGGTGTCAGCTTTTATATTGCCTGTGGAAAAAAAAAACCCAAGGATTGATGTGCAACTTAATTGTTCGTGCAGGCTGCAGGCTTTTCAGAAACAGTATCCAAATATTTTGCTCTAAACGATATAACCCTAAGGTGTGTGTGTGTGCGTGTGTGTATGTGTGTGTGTGTGTGTATTCTTTTAAGTGGACTCTTGGTATCTTTTTTTTTTTTTTTTTTTTTTTTTTTTTTTACCTTTTGCAATGAAAAGGTTCGACAGCATCTTCCCCAGCACTACATTCACAAGGCCATGTATATGCAGCAGAAGTGGAGATCTGACTGGGGCTTTTCTCCCTGGCTTGTCTTGGATAACCGGTGTCACGGTGGTATCCCGGTAGGTCAGAGCTAATGTGTCATAATCACTCATAATCATTGGATTACACCGGATTACTAACACCCAACATCTGCAAGCAGTGGGGACCCCCGTCTGCTGTGCGCGCGCTCAGGCTGCAGGGGACTGCCTTCACTCTGCACAGGGGTCACGATAAACCCAATAATTGTTTAATCCTCAACAAGCAATTATTCGGTTGTGGTCATCCTCAAATAGTTATAAATCAATTAAATCCATTTATATATGCTGTGGGGAGTTTTTTTTTCATTCACAGACTCCATTATAATACTGTTGGGGATTTAGTTGTCATTTATTATTTATTTATTAATTGGTATTTCTTTTTTTATGTATGTGTATATATATATATATATATGCGCATATATATTTTACTTCAAATGTCATGAGGAGAAACATAAAAATGTCTACAAAGATGACAGCTATAACAGACCAATTCTCCCCCATCAAAAGCCACCGGTGAGCTCACATATGGCGGGGGTGAAGCAGCCAACACTCAGAGTCTGTCCATATTGCCAAACAAACACCTCGGGCCTCGTCCCATCTCATATTGCTTCATAAGACTATATTGTGAAGGGCGAGATGCAGATCCCTCTTTAAAATATATATTAGCCCCAACCTACCACGGAGCGTCTTTACATTCCCGTTTGCTTTTGCAGCACATGACCCCACGGATTGTAGGTTTTAGCATTTTTATTTTTTAGTTATTGGGAGTTTTTTTTTGTTTGTTTGTTTGTTTGTTTTTGATGGGGTTTAGGATGATCTGATGAATCCAGACTAACTAATGGGTAGTTGGTAGAAAAATCACCAGTGGACTGAAAATAAAAGCCTGGATCAAATGTTTGACAAGGACACAGTATAAAGTATATACAGGCCTGGGATGATTAATACTGAACAGACTGAACATATCTTATAAAAAAAAAAAAAAAGCCTACAAACGTAAACCCCTCTGTCAATAAATGAATATGTTGGCCATTAGTTTGTTAACGGGCTGTAATGTGATCGTCTAAAAAGCCACCTGCCGCATCCAAACCCGACACGCATTTGTCTGTCCCAGAGACAAGTTAGTGAAAATGAGATTATCCGGTCACTTTGGGCGCCTGCTACATTGAATCTGAGCGGTTAGCAGCTTCCAGAGCCCGGACACTTTATCTGAAGTAGCCCATGGCCGTGCCTTGTCAGGTCATTTAATGTGGCACCGGCTATCAGGGACAAATAAGGCCGCGCAAAAGCTGTGCCAAGCTCAATAGGTGCTGGTGATTCACTGCCAATGTTCAATAAGGCTGCTGTCCTTTTATTTTAAAGAGAGACGCGATGGGTTCAGTGTCATGTGAGCTGGATGTGCGTAATTACGCACCAGTAAACGTTATTACCAGCTTGAATCACTTATATCCTGTTTCAGTCATCTCACTACATGTGCCACAATTAATTAAAAATCTGATGAGAAGCATCATTAAGTGCATTTCAGTGATTTTATATTTTTTTATATGCATAAAACTATTAGTTGAATAATAATGGATATAAGAATATGACTGTGCTGCGTTTGGTTATAATTGGTGAAGGTTTAAGGCTTTAAATCTGAAGTATGATGAATATTAAAAATTCTGCCCCAAAAAAAGAAAAAATCCCCATTTTTAACAGTAGAACAGTAAACGCCACAGAGCAGGCGGGGTGTCACAGAAAATAAAAATCAGTCATTTGATTATAAGGCATTGGGCGATTTAAGGGAGTGAAATTAAAGAGGAAAAATAAATGGAGGCTGACATTTTTTTTCCTTTTGGTCTATCTTTTAGAACATATCTGTGACAAATAGTCTGCAGGTTATAAAGCTTTCCCTAATAGCTTTCAAGCAGCTTTTCGTGTGAACTGATTATTCCCGTGCATTCCACATGTGTCAAATGACACAGACAGCAAGAGGACAAATGATGCGCACTCGGCGTCTCCAGCCGGAGAAGTGGTAATGCGCAGAAGTATCAATTCATCAGACACTAAGGTGGGTTAAAGAGAGAGAGAGAGAGAGAGAGAGAGAGGGAGAGAAAGTTTTCCCAACTGATATCATTTGTCACCAAAACTTAAAAAGCCGTCCATGGTGGTGAATCCATTTACTGGGTGGAGCGCAACACTGACGGATGACTGTCACAACACCCTTTGGTTGATATTATAAAATATTAGTCGTTCGTCACCAAACAGCTTAGAAGAACATTTCTCTCCTGTGATCCCTGCTGTGATTTCTTTTCTTTTCTTTTCTTTTCTTTTCTTACATAAATCCCCATGAAGCTGTCGCTGGCTCTTTACTCTTCATTATAATGATAGAGGGGGGGAAAGGGGGGACAACATCCAATACTGACTCACTCGGAAGATGCCATTTTTTGCCATATATGTATAACAAGCTGACGCCCGTGGTTATGGGAAATCTTGATTATTGTGCCAAATCCTGGGCCTACCCACCATTAACATTCAATCAGTCATTCTGCTGCCAGCCAATGAAAGGTGGAGAGGGATAGAGGAGGACGGAGCTGCTAGACAGAGCGTTTTGACGCGCTGAGAGGAGGACAGAGCGTCACATCTCTCCAAACGCCCATCAAACTTTCAGCACAGCCTGGAAAGAGGACCCAGTCCTCTGAAAGAGGCCTGTTAGAGACAACGAGGACGCGCTGGATTCTGGGAAGACGGCTGGGGACAAGCGATGGAGACACTACTGGCGATGACTTTTGGTACAGTTTGACCCTGCTGTTGAATCCCACTGAAAACATCCTCTTCAGTTTTATTCTTATTTCTTTTTTTTTCGCGTAAAGAGCTTATATACGGGAATGGAGCAAGCACCGAGCGCGCCGAGCCCTCCTCCCAAGCCGGCCCATCACGAGCCCATCAGCTTCGGCATCGACCAGATCTTGGGAGCCGGTACAGAGCCAGAAAACGGGCGCACGGCTGGAAGACAAAGTGGATCAGATTTAAGCAGCGGGGACGGTTACTACAGCTTAGGAAGCCCGACCGGGGCCAGCGCGCCCTCTTACACCGCGCTGTCTATCTCCCTCTCCGGTATAATGCCTCCGGTGGAGGCTTCAGGTTCATACGGGGAGAGCAGAAGCCTGGGCAGCCGGGGAGTGATTCGAGTCCCGGCCCACAGACCCGTGGCAGCTCCGGGACCCCCAGCTCCCGTCCAGGGCGCCGTCCCTGGGTTTGGAGGACTGTGCTTCCCGTGGATAGGAAACAGGTTCGCCAAGGACAGAATATCAGGTAGGCCAGCTGTTCCACCTAATGGGCTCCCTCATTAATATTTGATTGTGTTTTAAACGTTAGTAACTGCTGCCAGAGCATTTCAAACATCTAACACCTGTGCCACATAATTGTAAGAGCCATTTACAGCCAACTCAAACGCCCTCACTTTCACTATTCAAACGGATTAAAGCAGATGAAAGCACACAACAGGAAACAAGTTCAAATGATTTTTTAACTGTGGATATAGACCTGTATTTATACATAAGTACCAAACACACTGTGTCTGAGTGAGTCCAGCTTTAGGATTTCACTCTTTCATTTCTACACCACAATATAAACAGAACAAGAGATGCTACTGTCTGGGCTTTGTTTTAAAGAACCAAGCAGCATCAGTGTGCTCCTGTTATGATGCTGTACTGGAAGTGAACAATAAAAATAGTAACAGGCTAAATAGGAATAAGACACGTAGAGAAGCAAAGAAAAACATGAACCTACTGATGAACCACAGAGATCTTTAAAAATGTGATCAGTGTAATATACAGAATAATAAAACCACGAGTGTGAGGAAAATAAATAAAAGAGTTTAGATGTGGATTAAATAACCGCATTAGATTTGGTTTGAAACATTTGACCACAGTCTGTTTTTATTTCAGACCAACAGGAGCATTTAATGACCAAAGGCCTGTAACACTGAGTGTAAAGAGGAGATTAACAGGCCAACAGGCCGGCTGTCCTCTCTCATTAGCACTGGCATATTATCTGTTAAATTCAAAACAACTTTAAGAAGAGTCTTGTTTTTTTTTTTTTTTACATAAGTGTAGCTACTGTTTTTGAGACTTTGTCCAGACTCATCTTTCACTATTAAGCCCCTCTCCCATATTTCACATGTGGCCTCCACAGTCTAAACAGGGAATTCTTGTCAAACAGGGCAGATATCTGTGATATATGCTCTTGAATTTCCATACAGAGTGGGGAGTGAATTAGTCTGTTTGGTGCTGGGTGAAATGTCGTCTTCCACTCACCGGTGTGTGTGTGTGTGTGTGTGTGTGACTCTCTCTGTCTTCCCTGCAGCCGCTCTCGTGCCGTTCGCCGTCACTCGGCGGATAGGACACCCGTACCAGAACCGGACACCTCCCAAACGGAAAAAGCCCCGCACCTCCTTCTCCAGGGTTCAGATCTGCGAGCTGGAGAAGCGCTTCCACCGGCAGAAGTACCTGGCCAGCGCCGAGCGGGCGGCTCTGGCCAAGAGCCTGAAGATGACAGACGCACAGGTCAAAACCTGGTTTCAGAACCGCAGGACCAAGTGGAGGTTGGTGTCGGATCTCACACTCGTGCCAGAGTTGTCACAACTCACATTTATGACCGCATTCCATCACACACACGCGCGCGCGCTCAGAAAACACGCACAACGTGGCCTCCCACGGACAGGTCCATCCGTCTGTAGCGTCCTGCTCCTCCACCAAACTTTCCTGGTACAAGCGGATGAAGCCGCGCGTAATTTCCTGTTAAGTGCCCCCGTGTAGCCGGAGGAATAATTAAAGAATGGACAGCCAGTTAAAACAGAGCATTTCATGTCATATTTTTTTGTTATTTCTGTTTTTATCTTGAGCAGAAATACATTTCAGGTGCAGTCAAAGTTGTCTGATATTAATTTGCTCCAAATTATTATTAGTACAGTTTTTTTTTTTTTTTCATCTCCAGAAAAAGATTTGGCAACAGGAAGTCTGTTTTGTTTCTGTCCTCTATTTGTTCATTTGTTTATTCATTCCTCGTGCTTCAGATCAATCATTTCCTTGCTTTTGTTTTTATTCCAACATCTCACCACAGCTGTGTCGTTTTAACCAGCTTGTATGCAGTCTCATACTTTCCCCTTTTTCCTATTCTTTGATCTTATGAAACCATACTTTTTTTTTCTTTTTATTAACAATTCATCTCTTCATGTTGAATTTCCTTCCCTGGCTTCTTCTTTCAGGAGACAGACGGCCGAGGAGCGGGAGGCGGAGCGTCAGCAGGCCAATCGTCTCATCCTGCAGCTGCAGCAGTCCGCCCTCCAGAAGTCCCTCAGCGAATCAGCGGTGTCGGATCCACTGTGCGCCCATAACTCCTCCCTGTATGCCCTGCAGAACCTCCAACCCTGGGCCGAGGACAGGGAATAGAGACCAAAACACCAGGCTGCAATCAATAAGCACCATCTATGACCCCTGGGAGGATGAATCAATTCAATTAGGCCTACATGAGGACAGTGGGACTTACTTTGATCCATACAATGGAGAAGAAATAAATAAGTGTTGGACCAGACTAACTGAAGAGTGGGCCACAGCCACTGGAGTGGATGGTTGTGAAGCTGGACCTGAGATGATGGTGAGTGAGTGACGCCTGTGCTGAAGCAGAAACAGAACTTTCTTGGACTAAATCTTGCAACTGTGTACCCAGGAACAATGAGACTTTTCAAATTTAAAGAGGAACTGAAACAGAACTTGTCATTAAAATTTCTTGTCACCCTGTGATTGTCCTCTTATGCTTGTTCTTATTCTGTTTATTAGAATAAGAGAGAAAGATTTAGCTGGTATATACACCTGAGGGAGGTCAGGAGTTTTCCACAGCGAGACACACCATGATTTAAAAACAGGGAGGCACATCAGCCAAACACTCCACCAATACAACAGCTTCAAATGTGTCAGTGAGTTTTAAATAAACCTCTTGCTCTGTTTTATCAGAGGAAAAAAAATTACAGATAAAATCTGACTATTTTCACTTCCTTTTATTCTGGTGTTTCAACCTTCCTTCAGTCATACGTTTACTCAACAATGCACCCACACACACACCTGCACATATACATGCACAGGTGTGGTGCACCGTCTTAGCCCCCCTCAAAAATGATGCCCAATGTTGCATTATGGGAAAACTGCTATTGTGAGCAGTAATAAAAAGGAAAATAAATGTCAGCATTAGTGGGGAGAGATGAAAAAGAGGCTGCAAGGTGGGTAATAAAGGGAGTGATGCATGTCCACTGATGGTGGTGAAGTTTTTTCCATATGCACATTATCATGCTTTATTTGAGGGGCCGTATGCTTTGGGACGGAGTCACAGATGTACAACCGCTCTTTTTTAATATATACTTTCATTGTATATGTGTAAATAACACTATAAGCTGTTACTGTGATCCTTTTTTTTGTTCCTGCTCTTAATGGTGCACCATAAAAATGATTTTAAGCTTTTCAGACACAGTAATTAGAATCTATAAAAACCAAAATGGTGAGATAAAATACAGCAGACATGAATTCATTTTGTTTCTTGAAAAGTTTATTGATAAATATAATGATTTTATACAATTTCAATACACACATTATTCCGTTCTGACAGTGTTAAGCTGTCTGTGTGTCTGTACGCCTGTCTATCTGTTTGTCTCCCTGTCCCGTCGCTCTGTCTGGATGTGTGTCTGGGTACGTTTGAGATGAGCTGCGGCACATCTCAGCCAGGACTTTTATTACACGATTGGTGGCACAGTGAGTGGGCATGACAGCAAATCATTTAAAAATCTGTGTTTTTTTTTTTTTTTTTTGTCCTGTTCAATCTTCAAAACAATGGCTCTTGTTTGAATCATGGCTTCCATTCCTTCAGAAATCAGTGAAAAGGTCTTTTTGCACTCATCTTCTGTCTTATTCTCTCATCTTTGTCTTCTTTCCATCACCACCCCCCCCCTTCTCTAGCTTATAGCTCCCCTCGTTCGTCCCTCCCTCACAGTGAAAGGTTGGTCGCTCTGAGTCGACGTTATCAACAGGACAGAGTTCACGACGAAACTCTCCTTTCTGGCTGAAACACGGTCTGTTCAGCTGGACTCAATGTTGTGTCCACAAGATGAAGCTAGAATAAATGGCATTATAATATTCAGGCAAAAGAAGCAAACAAAAAAAACCAAACTTTTTACAAGGACACCATACACACACTTAGACGCATGCACATCCCTTTATCAGTATTCGCACTGCAGTAAACCTCTCGGCCGACTCTATTTATGAATGCCATGTCGAATAATTACACCTGTATCCAATTCGACAGAAAGACAAGACAGATAGTCCGAATCAGAGACACACAGACAGACACGGATGATTCCAGACAGCGAGAACAAGCCACAAACACCAGAGTTAAATATCTACAGTTGAGTTGTTACAACATTGAAACACTGACTGACACCACTGTAAAACACACACACACACACACACACACACAGAGTAGGGGTTAACGGTGGGAGTCGGGGGTCTGGGGAGTGTTGCAAAATGCTGCAAGACACGAGCTGGCTGCAGTTGCGCTCAGCTGTGCGAACCTTTACAGGCCTGTGTCTGAAAACAGATGAGGTGGCTGTGTGAGATGCTACACCCACTCCTGGCCTCCTATATATCACCACTTAGAGCAAGGTGACTACATTGACGCTAAGTATTTTATGGCACATTCTACATTAGATATGCCGTAGGCCCCTCATCTCACATTCTTCACGATATTGCTCATGTTGTTGTATTGATATAGAAGTTCATGTTGAAAGCAGCATTTATTTAAGCCTCTAATGCACAAAGTATGCATCTGTTTAGTCTGACTGCCAAGCTGCTCTTAGGAACACCGGTCCTACTGGATAACATAGATTTACATATTTCAGAAAAGGATTTGACTGAATGTGAAAGAATTGGTATTTACAGAATGGTATAGAGTACACGCTGTCCAACATGATGGCAACCGATGGTAACAACAGCAACAACTGAGGGGGATAGACAAGATGAATGAGGCCAGATGAAGTATTTTAAGTTTGAAGGACGTTTTCCCAAAACGCCATGGATTTGTTTTATAGCGAGGACACCTCCCATGAAGTTTTGTGGCAACTGTCACACACAAAGCAACAAAGCTCTTTGTTTCGTATCAATTGCAAGCTATGCGGGTTCTTTTCTCGTGCATGTTCGTCTCTCCTTCTGCCTCCTTTCTTTCCTCTTTGTTCTTTCTCCTCTTCTCTCGTCCGTGCTCGTCTTGCTCTTCTTTGTCGTCTAGATGACGTTTTCAAAGAGCTGCAGAGACCTCATAATGTTTTCATCCTGTGCAAAGAAGATGGGGATATTAAGAAGCAGACTATGAGCAGAAACACATTTCAACAATCACCATTTAATACATTCTAATGGCCACTAGGGGGCAGAGAAAGCCCATAAAATGGAGACAGGATGAAACAGTCAGTGATCTGATCCAAAGGCAGACCCACTGAAATAAGAACATTGTTTTGAGGCTGTAAACACCATTATAAATAGCCTGCATAGCGAGACTTAGAAAGGAGGAGTAAACAAGGCCATCCATCATTTATTTTTAAGGATCCTCAGCTTTATGACTGTAAGGAGAGATCCTGAGAAAGAAAAAAAAAAAGAGTACCTCTTGACAAGAAAGGATGAATTCATCAAGAGTGACGACGCCATCTCTGTTTTTGTCCATTTTCTGTGGAGAGACACACACATACATGAAGCCATTTGAGTAGTGTAGACACTGAGATGTATGTATGTGCATTAAGACAGGAATACATGATACCTAAAGATGCCTCATGATGCCTAAAACCATTGGCTGTTTCTGTTCAGTATTCACCGCAGTGCTTGTTCTACACTGCATCGCACAAAAATCATCATTTACTGTTACAGCTTTTTTGTATCTTTACTGAAAATGTTTTTTTCTTGAATTTCCTGTTTAACCAAGGTGTCCATCATTAATCACGGTCATGATCAGTTATTTCTTTCTTTTTTTCTGATACCGTAAATATAAAGCTTGTGGTGTTTGAGTGATACATTATGTTTGTTGTTGGATTTTTATTTGATGTATTAAAACCTTAGACTTCTTTACCTGAAAAAAGGCATCCACATGCTGTCTGGGAGCGTCAGTTTTCAGGACAGGGTAGGTGTACTTCCCCATCATGTCGTATATCGCTCTGACGATGTCTGTCATCTCCTATTAGACAGAACAGAGATTCAAACAATAAAAGATAATTAACCAAAACAGAAAAACAAATTCAGTGTGTAGAAGTGCAAATGTAAAAAATAAGACATGCACAGCCACAAACACACACCTCTTTGTTGATGTATCCATCTCTGTTGATATCATAGAGGTTAAACGTCCACTGGAGCTTCTCAGTGATGGTTCCCCGCAGCAGGATGGACAGAGCTGTTACAAAGTCCTGGAGAGAACAAACAGAGAAAGTTTAGAGGATAGGAACCAAAATATCATTTGGATCAGATGTCTTCAAGCCCTGAGTTTCAACATTTGGCAACATGGAAATAAATGAATAAAACAAACCTCGAACTTTATGGAGCCGGTATGTGCTGCATCAAACGCGTTGAACAGGTAGTGTGCGTAGGTGCTGGCATCTACAGGAGAAGAAGAAGAAATGTTGAACACAGAGCAGAAACAATACAGAGACAGAGACGAGATGTAGACACAACCATTACAACACACACACAAACCCACACTCACACACTCTCTGTACCTCCATGCGGGAAGAACTGGGAGTAGATTTGCTTGAAGGTTTCCTCATTTACAACACCACTTGGACACTCCTGGAAAGAGAGAGGGAGACAAAAGAAAGAAAGAGTGAAGAGAGCATGGATAAAGTAGACAGACAACCCCACCCACAGACTGTAGAGGGCAACACAGGAGGGGATATAAAACACATCTATGAGTGAAGAAATGATCACAATAAAACAACTTAATCTGGGCCAGTGTGATTGCTGACCACTCAAATACTGCACTGTCTTTTCTGATTAAAGTACAACTGATTGCAGTTGTAAATTCTGACCTTTTGTCCAGCGTGACACTAAATCATAGAGCTGCCACACAGGCAAAACACATGATAATCATCTACACATCCCTGATTATATATATTACAGATCACATTATTAAGTGTATTCAGATAGCAGTAAGTGCAAGAAGTGATGCAGTCATCTCAACAGGATTCAATGAAAGACATACTACAGCTAATCCTAATACAAGATGACAATAAAAACACACAAATAAAAATTGTCAGCATGTGTCATATCAAGTCTGATTCTTCACCAAATGTATTGTATTCCCCAGTGAAAACATCTTTACAGTCTATGTCTAAAGCAATATAAATTCACAGTGATCCAGTTAAACTCCAATGATTCACAGTTTTTGAGTGGAGTGTCTGTCAGTCTTTCAAGCCAACCTCTTGGTTTTCTTGTTTCTATCTATCTACATGTGCACATATATCTGTGGGCAAAGTCAAACCCGTTTTCTTGTGTTGAGCAGTTTAAAACCTAACTTACATTCTTGAAGCCCCTGTAGAGCACCTGGAGCTCTCTTTTGCTGAAGTTGGTTTGAGCTTCTAGTTGGTCCAGGCCCTCAGGCCGATGGCACACCATGGTCATCTCCAAGTCATCGTCAGCTTTATCTGAAGAATCACATATGCAACACAAGGAGGGAAAAGACAGGATTATTATTCAATATGAATTCATATACACGACCTCCAAAAGGGTGCGAAGAAGAAGAAACTGGACACATTTTTAAAAAGTTCAAACAGGTCAAGTTTTAAGTACGCTTAAATCATTCTGAAAAGGCACTCTGCTATAAATTGAAAAAAAGGAAGAAGAAGAAGACGAGAGGATGAGAGGATGAGAGATGGAGGTACAGAGAGGTAGAGGTCAGTCCAACAGCTTCATTGTCCTCCTCTCACCGGCCCTATCATTAACAACTCATTACTCTCCTTGCTGTAGGGGAGGGGAGAGAGGACAAACCACCAACTCTGATACAACACACTTACACACACACACACATAGTCTATACATGAACATGACGGTATGAATGCAAGACACCCGTTTTCTCCCTCATCTACACATTTACATGAGCACATTCCCCAAAGCAATCTACCACATAATAATTATGCATACTGTTATAACTGTGCATAATTTAACAGTTATAGTAATAAAAATCAGAATATGATAAAGTGGTCAGAATGTGCAGTAGTAAAAAAGAAAAGAAAAAAAAGACCTAATGATAGTTAAGTTATAAGATGCCATGGTTTATGACATCCATTTCAGAATAATGACTGTCCATCACTCATCTGACCCAGCCTGTCCATAGATATATATAATAATCATACATAAATAACAATAATATGAATAATGTGTGGAGGACAGATTGTCGAACTGTGGCTGCAGACACATTCAGAAATTGATGTGTCAAGTCGTGACTGCTGCCTGTGTAGACCTCTAATTATTTGTAAGAGCTGACTTCCTTTCCAAAGGTCTGAATGGAGATCAAGTACAATTATCCTCTGTCTTTTTAGCATATAAAAGCAAATTACAATCATCACACCAAGATGGGACTGTCAGTGTCTGATCTACAACTGCTTACTTCCAAATCTTTTATCAGTAAACTGATCATTGCTCTGTCATCAGCCAGCGTGGGCAGGCAGTGGTTTGAATGGGAGCTGCTACAGTCCCAGATACTTTCTTTCCCCCATTCTGCTGTAACTGGGTGTCACAGGGTGCAGGGCTCACCGTGTCCTTGGCAATCCAGGTTTTTGAAACATCAACAGTCTTGAAATAGAAACATTTTTATCTATGAGTAAAGCCCATTAGTCCTTTGTGAAGCTTCATTACACCAATACCTCCTCAGTTCTGTTCTAGCGGTGAATCATGGGTACCAGGTCGGCATTTTTACTGTGCAAAGCAAAGACATCTTCATCTCACTGCTAAATTAAACCTTGTCGTTTCAGATGGAGTATCCAGTGTTCCCATTTAACACATCAGCAGACTTTTTTCCATGCACAGAAATGCTGCCGTCACAGTTCAGGAGCAAAAGGCGAGGCTGAATTAAAGTGTCAGTTATGATGTTCAAATGTGGCACTGTGGCGTCATCGTACACGATGATATCACAAAGCGAACACATTACAAACAATGACTGATTTAAAGACGTGATAAACAATGAAAATTTCAATGATTAATGTTGATACTCAGGAAACAGCTTATCGCATCATCTCTATCATATCAAACATTGCTCCCTCCTTCACAAGTTGTAATATTGTTTTTCTAACAAACCCTGTTTAACACACACACACACACACACACACACACACACACACAAAGCCATTTGTTTGATCACTCGAGGATTTCAGAGTTCAGGGTGGAGATTCAGACTCATGCTCAAGGTGAGATTGTTCACACCCTATTTCCAGTGTATGCTGCTTAACATTACCTAACACACACACACACACACACACACACATTGAAGTGATGTGCATTCACCGTAACCTCCTCTCTAATACTGTTACACACACAGCGCGGTGCTCATGCATCTGTGAGGCTGAAGAATATAGAGCTGTCTGGAAGGTGTCACTGAGACTCTGTTGCTCGCCTTAAAAGCCTGATGGCACCTGCACAGTCACCATCACCCTGCATGCTCATAATAAAACCTGACACAACACAGGACGCTCCAACTCACAGAGCAATGGCACCTTTAGAAGAGAAATAAAGAAGCAGGACGGTGTCTACACCAAAATCACAGACTCATGTCTATAGATCCAATATTAATATATTCAGTGTTAGTCATAAAACTGTTATTTCTTCCTCTTGTGCTAAAAGCCAATTAACCAACCAATTAACACAAAATGTTATTTATGGATTCAGCTTCCTTGTGGAGGAGTATACACAGTATACACAGTCAAGAATGAAAAATATATGCAACATTAAAACAAATTGAACACATTATAATGAGACTATGAGGAAATGTGCTGAATTTGCCACTGGTCATTAGAAAGTACAGCATATTCTATCAATTCAGACAAACAGCAGTGAGTTTAGATTAAATCACTACACGTGGACTCATCAAAGGCGAAGTAAAGTGTTGAACATGAGTTATGACCCTTGTTACTGTTTATTAGCCATTGTCACTGTTAATATGCTGAGTTTTTCTACCAGGTTTCACTTTTTTGCAGTATTTGGGTAAATTTACAATGTTTTTTTGTATTATTTAGATAATATATGGCAACAGTCTCTATAGACATGGCAATGCTCGTGTTTGAGTATGACAGATGTAAATGAACAGATGTGGATTGACACTATGAAAAAAACATGGAGGACCTCCTGTTCACACAGCAGGCGCGTTAGGAGGAGTTATGACAATCCTCATTACTGAAAGCACTTGAGAGTGTGGATCTCCACCAACTCTGAACAGCCTGCAGCATCAACATTTACATTTACTGAATGACTGTTTATTTATAGCAGCAGGTCCAAGTCCAACATATCTGACATTTCCCAATATAATAATAATCCAACTCCTTTGTTTGTTTGTTTAATAACTTAATGCTGACAGACAACAGCGAAAAAATCCCTCTGACTGTGCTGGTTTGGTTGGTGCTGAATTACAGTGGTAGTAGTTTTAGTACTCACTCACCCTCCACTGTGATGACTCCCAGTAGGTGCAGCATTTTGATGGCCCCACAGCACAGCAGAATGATAGCTACTGCATGTAAGCTGTTCTCACTTTGCTCCTCTCTTTCCATTTTGATTGATTCTTTCTTCCCGCTGGCCTTAGTTTATCGCTTCAACCCACCTCTTACTCCATCATCTCACCATGTATGACTAGGCTCCGCCTGCAGTTTCCTATTGTCTTTCTATACACCTCCTCTCGTACCTAAAAACTTTCTCTTCATGCTGCTTTCGCCTACGGTGAGATCAGGACTCACCTGCCTCTCTCCATCTCTGTCTTTTTATCCCCCCGTCTCTCTGTTCCCTGGGGCATCTCCCTATCCTGACCTTCGCTCCATCCCACTAACTCCCGCCACCCACCCACTCCTCACCCCCACCCACCACATCTCCACCCCCCCCCCCCCCCCCCCTTGTGTTCCAGCCACTGTGTCCTTCACTCTTTGGGAGCAGCGTTTTAACATGAGAACATCGCGACGTGCTCACCTTCTGCTGTGTGACCGTACATGTTTGTTTTGTGTCGGTGCGCGTGCACATGCATGTGTACATGTGCACGTGTACGTGTGAATGTGCGTTCAGCAGCAGATCAGCACTTGATTAATTGTCCCCATTAAGACACACAGTCACCCCCCCCAACAACAGAAGGCTTAATTTACCACAAAGTGACTTTTCTCACTAAACATGCCTAAGTCCTTGGATATGACTTCCTCTACACTTTAAACACCCTTTTAGCTAAAGCAGTAATTATGAATACAGCTGGTGAGATGACAGGATCCATCATAATCTGCACTATGCGCTGTATATTAATAATGGAGTGTGTGTGTGATTGAGTGGAGTACGGGGAACTATATAACCTGCTATAATCTCAAAGTACCAGCAGGGGGCAGCAAAAACTAACTCAGAGACCACCAGTATGTGTCATGGCCTCTGATAAAGACGTGTTATATATTTCATTGACTGCATGTGTTAGGTCCGATTTACATTTAATCATACCTATACAGGGCTAATGCTTATAAAACGGTAATGACACGTGATTTTTCCGCAGTATCTGTGGACCGTGATCAGCTCACACTCATTAACCTGAATGCAAAAGTGAAGCTGTGATTGCCCAACGAGCTGAAAGTGCAGCCGCTGACTTGCAGACTGCAGGGGGCTCTGCTGTATCTGGAGGTTTCCAGCAGAGTCGTCAATTGTGGGTTTGCTTTATTTACTGTTGTGGAATTAAAGCAGCAGGTCTGCGTAAAATTAAAATCAGTGGCAAGAGTGGCATTTAATTCAATTTGCAAGACACTTAAAGAGATGCTGAGGGGTGTAAACATTACTTCTTAAGGATGAGTAAGTGTATAGCTGGTGTGTCCGTTCAAGAGATCAGGCCTGAGATGTCTCTCACTGTGACCAACTGGCAGACAGAGAGTCAGATGTTATACAACATGCAGAAGGAAACGTTGCTGTTCATAGCTTCTTTAACACATTTAAATGATGTCTTTCTACAGGTGTATCAGAGGTATCAGCAGATCGTTGAGAATAAAGGAGACATATTATGCTGTTCCATATTTTAGAACATCCTTACAATGTTATAATGTCATAATGTCCATGCTGAACCTCTGCCAAGTTGCACAACATGAGCTATAGGCATCCCGCTGTACTCCACCAAGGAGATTTCACATGGTTTCCAGTCTCTCTGAAAGCTTAGTAATGCGATCTCCGTGAGATCTATGCAAAACCTTACGTCAGGTTTTACCATCCGATTAGGACGAATGCCCAAACTGCAAGGGATGTGCCCAAAACATGGCCACGACGCCCACCCCCAGCCAGCATATCCCTCTGCTCCCACGCCAAAGAAGAGAAGTATGTCTTGCCAAATACTCCCTTTGTATTTTTTCAGTTGCGACGGAAAATCGCAACTGTTTTCCTTCCCCAAAGAAGATGACAACTGCAGGTCAGACTCGGGATCAAACATGTATGGATGCACCTCATAGCTGGCCATGTTTGTAAAGCTGACCAGTATGTACTACGCAAGGTAAACAAGAACACGTGGGCCTTCACTGAGCAAGCCAATCAGCGGAAAGCAGGCGGGGCAGCAGCCAAAACTAAGCGTTTCAGGAAGCGGCTGCATAGCGGTTGAAATCAGGATTTTTCTAGACAACTAAGGAGTTTTGATCCGAAAATCATGCAGAACTACTCTGTAGGTGTTCAATGCTGACACAGCGTAAAAAGATGATCGGATTAGAATCTGGGGAAATAAATGTAGTGAAAAGACCTGCTGCTCTGTGATCTGCTGATAACAAGTGCAACCTGTGTAGTCACAGACTGATGCAGCGAAGCTTTTCTCTTCTTGCCCAAACACACACTGAGCCACAGCGCTGCGCTGGGAGAGTTGCTCCTTCGCCTGTTTACTGTTCTTTTTTCCTGCAAACACTGTTCTGTTGCTGTAAATACTCACAAGTGATTAAATGTGTATTTGTCCACAGCAGACATCCGTCCACGCCACATGAACAATTTACTATGTTTGAGTAACACATTCCTGAAACACCAAGGCCCAGACGTGTTAATAAATTACTAGGCCCTTTTTTTAAATTCAAAAATCAAAGGATCACAGAGCGGTTCCTCAGACAGGAACTAGTCGGTCTATAGTCTTAAAGCATTGGAAGTAAAACAAAATAATACAGAAAGCAGATGCAATAACATCCTTTAACTTTCCTTTACTGAAGAGCCCCCGTGGACACCGGGCTGTCTTTGTGCCTTTTAAGCCCCATTCAGTCATTGATCCATGGTTACTGGAGTGGATGAGGCTGTCCTGCCAGCTTCACTGCTGAGGAAGGAGTCTTAATCCTGTATTATTTAAAACTGTGGATGTTTGAGGGACGTTAAAATGAATACAGTAAGAAAAGCTTTTTGTGTAAGACGTTCTGCTGCAGGAAACAACCCCGGAGAGAAGCTCGCAAGAGTTTAAATACTGTCAACAACAGAGATGCAAGATCTACAGAAACCTGCGTGATTCCTGTTCTGAGAATGAACCTGCACCTGAGTGAGGAGAACCTAGAGAAACCCAACCTGAAAAGGAACCTCAGGCACTTCACTTCCATGTGTTACACAAACTGTTCCGAGCCGTGGAGGCTGACAGCGACCGAAAGCCTCCACCCTCTTTCTTTCGGAGCTCGTCTGGAGTATTAAGTGGTGGCCCGAACTGTCGGCAAAGAAAGACTGCCTGTCACTCTCCCCAGCCGGCACCCTGTCACAAAAATACCTCTCACATCAAAGCGCACACACGCTTCCTCCTGCCCAGAAACGGGATTTAACTCTTAGCTCTCTCCCTAACTACTGCTGGCTCCAGTATTTAATGTTAGTTCTCATTCCTCCTCCATCTCTTCCTTTCTTCTGTTGCCCACTGAATCCTCCTTTCTCCTCCACTTCTTATCTCTCCTGCTCTGCCAATCTCTCGCTCTCTCACTCTGCGCCATCTCTGCCACGCTCTCTCTTTCCTTCTCATACTGTGTCCTGTAATCCTTGCCAGAGAGTGTGTCATTTGCATAATCTGAATTAGTCTAATCTGCCGTCCTGGCGGCAACGGAGAGGGCTCGCTCTCACCGGCCTCTTTAACGGTGGAGAGCACTCTCCAAGAAAAGCGGCGGCTCCGCTGGGCCGTGCGCTCCCGGGAGGAATATGGAGGAAGCGTCTTAAAAATAGATTTCAGCTGCGGCGGCTCTGTTTACACATAACCACATAATCATGTTCCAACTGTGTGACTTTAAGATCTCGTCCGTTGTTTTCTTTTTTCATGGCCAATCTCCAAGCCAGCGGACACGAGGGCCGATCTGACTGGCCTTTGGGTGGTTCACTGAAAGTCCAAAGACTCGTTCCGGTTGAAAACACACACAAACACACATGTAGCAGGCTCATGCTTCCAGTCACAGGCCTCTAACAAGACAAACATGAACACATTATTTCAAGGGTCATAGATGTTTTAAGGCACCCGTGTTCATATGACCATACACAATCCCCCCCCCCACACACTCATGCATTTGTTTACTAATCTTTAGCCTGCGAACGAGGGCCGAAGTGATGGACAGTGTCTGTTGAATTGCAGTGTCACGTATTCATTAACATAAAGGAGAAAAACACACAGAAATCCATGTAATGCCTTTTTCTTCATATATTAGTGTGCAGCCAGTGATTAGGATTGGGGAGAGTGAGTCAAATACAGCTCATTAAAACACACACACACACACACACACACACATACACATACACACATGCGTGCACACAGCAGCATGTCAATATTGATTTTTGAGTAAATACATGTCTGGACTTGAAATGAAACACACACATACACACACATGCATGTACACACATAAACAAAAGCACACACACTCTCCTAGATGCCAAGAGAGGAGAATGATGAGATGACTTAATAAGCACTCGCACCAGCTAATGGGAGCGTGGGTGATGGAGAAAGGAAAAAATGAGAGAAAGAATGGTAGCACAAATGAGAGAGAGAGAGAGAGAGTGAGAGTGAGTGAGTGAGTGAGAGTGTGTGTGTGTGTGTGTGAGCATGTGAGAGAGAGTGAGAGAGAGGGAGGTATGAAGATGAGGATGCCAGGAGCAGATTGTGGTTGTGCCATGTGAGAGTGTGATGGGGAAAAATTAGAACAAAGTAAGATAAAGAGAAACAAGCGTGGAGAGGGATTGGGGTGGGGGAGAGAGAGGGAGGGGGAAACAACGCGGAGAGAAGAAAGCAGTGGGTTGAAGAAGTGGAGGAGAAAAAGATGTGAGACTGAAAAGGTTGAAGGGTGGGGAGGGGCAGCAGCAGAAAGCAAGATAAGAGGAGAGGCAGAGGAGTGACAGAAAAGGAGAGGAGAGAGGAGAGATTGAGACAACACTGCTGCAGGGAGTGAGGAGGACAAGCAGAGATACTGGGACTGAAAAGAAATGAAAAATTCACAAGGGAGGGGAGGGGAAAAATGCCCGGTGAAATTTTATTTTATTTTATTTTTTTCTAGAAGAGATGAGTTGTCAGAGGCCGCCACAACAGAGAGGGAAGAGAACAGCAGCCAGCGTGGCAGACAGAAGCAGGCAGACAAGACAACAGGTAGGAGAGGAGGACTCCCAGCAAAGAGAGGCTGTCACCCTCCAACAAGAGCACTTGACAGAAAATAAAGCACGTTGAGAGAACAACAAGCAGCCTTGATGAAATCAGACAGTCCAGACAAGCAGGCATGCAAATATTCAGCAGACAGATCCACACACGGCGAGGCGTCTTTGTTGCCTCTTTTTTTTCCTTTTCTTTCAAGAGTGCAGTGATAAGCTCGTGCTCAGAGGATCAATCATGCAGGAATCTAATCTTCCAATATTACAGCCCTGCTCTCTCTCTCTCTCTCTCTCTCTCTCTCTCTCTCTCTGTGTTGCAATCCTGGATAACAAGTTATCTGTGCGGCCACAGAATAGGCGGCTGCACACATACAAGCCCCGCTGCACTAATCCTGCACACAGCCAACATGTCAGAGCAGGAGAAAAGAGAGTGAACGCAACACAACACCAGAATTACAAACAACCTCCAAATAGCTCTGGCTCTACATCCCATTCTTTCATGATGTTGTTGTTGTTGTTTTTTTTTTTTTTTATCCAGGGCATTTGTGGAGGAAAAAAAAAAAGACAGGCTTGTTTTCATTTGCAGGAAGAGCCAAATATCACACGTTTGCACAACACAAACGCTTCTACAACCACCTCATTATTCAAAATAGCAACAAATTTACGCCCTGGCTTTTTAACACCCTTGGGGAAAGGTGTTTGTTTGAGCTTGTGGGAGGAAAAGAAGCAAAAAAAAAGAAAAAAAAAAAAGAAAAAGCTTATTCATGAGATGAAATGAGCCATATGCACTCACTTGGAAAATGTCCTGTATGGTCTAATTTGCTCTGAAAAACCAATAATAGCCTGCCTCAACAAATAAGTTTAAATGGCTGCTCCACTATTAATAGGGGATGTTTTCACTCTGACATCAAACTCCTGCTCTGTGTGCTCGTTCACTGGAGCAGCCAGCATGGATTTGTTAAATTTATAGACATTTGGCTTATGGGATTTTTATTGGAATGAGTAACGAGGAAGTGAATCAGTGCAGGCAACAGGTAGAAAGAGGCAGGAAGAAAACCTCCATCCTTGCCTCATTTGCATATTTGCATCACCTCACTCTATTTCACATGGCCTTGACTTACTTAGGAATACCCCAAATCACATCAAGCACCCCCCCCCCCCCCCAACCACACGCTTACACGCCCCCCCTCCAACCCCACCCACCCACCCCAAAACTGACATCTTTTGTTGCCATGGCTACCATGCTTCCAAGGTAACAGCAAGACGGAAAAGCAGTGTGTGAGCAGAGTGACAAATACCTTCGACGTGTGTTTACCAGCGCCGAAGCTCGCGTCTGCACACACTGCCAGCCAGACAGACAGACAGACCGTCACACGCATACTGAAGCGTGCCAGCACAGACACACACACACGCAGACTCTGACACAGTCAAACAAGCCGTCTCTTACTCTCCTCCCTCGGTTGCCTCTGTCAAAAAAGATAAGCAAAATCACATGGGTGCACACACGCACGCACACACGCGCGTCCACACACACACAGACTGCCACACTCAAACTTTGTTTTAGAAAGATTGTCTTTTTCCTCTGGGGACACCTGTTGGTCTCTTTCTCTATCTCCCTTGCTCTCTCTCTCTCTCTCTCTCTCTCAGTTCATCTTTGTTCTGCAGCTTGTGTGTGTGAGCTGTGCATTTGTACTGAAGGGAGCGTACACAAGAGCACACCGAAAAGTTTTACTCTTCATATCTGTGTGTGTGTGTGTGTGTGTGTCAGAGAAAGCATAAATTGGTGTTTGGTGTGTATTTATATGTGCAATGGGAGCTAAAAGTATAGGACCATTTTCCCCTGAATGTGAAAGTGTGTGTTTAAATACATAATGTGCATGCGTGTGTGCATGTGTGTGTGCATGTGTGTGCGCATGTGTGTGCGTAAGCATGCGTATGTGTGTGTTTATGTTGATGTGTGTATTCCCTCACCCCTAGACGGCCTCCTCTGCTTGGTCTGCATGGTCAGCGTACCCACCACGGCCCCCATGTTTGCCGTCGTCGTCGTGGAAACAAGCGCGTCTGTATGCTGAAGTCTCTTCGTCACGTGTTGGAACGGCTAGGACGCGCGCGGGCACACACACAGACACACACACTCCCTCGCCCCCTTTCCTCTCCTCATCCTCCTCTCTCAGTGGCTGCTCTCAGCAGAAACCCTCTTTCTATCATCCCTCCTTTCATGCTCTCTCACTCTTCCACTCTCACGGTGCCCCTCCCCTCTTTCTCTCTCTCTCTCTCTCCCTTTCTCTCTCCCCTTTTTCTCCCCACACACTTCCCACTCTCTATCACCCTCCCTCCCATTTTCCTGTTTTTCATTAGGGGTTGTAGCCTCCCACCCTCCTCCCCTCTCTCTCTGTCTCTCTTCCTCCCACCTTCACCGCAAGCCAAGCGCCCTAGTGGAGCATCAGTGATTCAGTATGAATTCGCAGGATGTTTATTCACTAAATTATACATTAATATGAGCCTACCCATTGATTTGTAGATGATAAAACTCTGTGAATCACTCTGGAAAAAAACCCAGCAAACATGCCCTGTTACATTTTCTCACCTAAACGCATCTGTTCTCCTCTGATGGAAGGAAAATATGTAAATATGTACAAATATTGACTGAACAGGTAAATATGAAACGGAGGGGGGGGGGACATGCACACGTGACAACACCTAGGAAAAGCATCACGTCTGTGTTTTGTGTTTGGTTGTTTGTATCTCCTCAACCTTATGGTTCATTGATGAAAAGGCCACTTCAACCCAGCAACACCTCCACTCACTCCATCCATCATTCCTGTTCATTCACCCATAATACCCCCACATACGTACGAACAGGGATAAAGGACAGTGTCTGTGGTGACAGATTGGCTTGCAAGAAGGAAGGGAGGGAGGGAGGGAGGAAGGAAGGAAGGAAGGGAACGGCCTGAAGTCAAGCATCAAAGAAAAGAGAGAGAGATTAAGAATAGGAAGGGACAAGGAATGAGAAAAGTAAGATATTTAAAAATTGAGGGATCACGACAAAGTGTCAGAAAACACTGCAGAGGTGTCTGTGCACTTGCCTGCAAGAGCTATACACACACACACACACACACACACACACACAAGATGAAATCACATTTTAATTACAGCCCGATCAATACAAACAAGGTATACAGACCTACAAGATGAAAGCACAAAGACAAATTGGGAAACAGCTACAGATGACTAAGTATGGTGTGTGTGTGTGTGTGTGTGTGTGTGTGCTGTGGCTGCTCAACATGATGCACATACAAAACATTGAGAGTCCTAAGACTCTTTTGCAGTGAGGACATAGTTAGTGGTGACAATGTACTGAAGTTAGTATATTCAGCTTTAACTATGAACTCAGTGATAGAAACGTCCACACTCACAACAAAACAAAGCTAAAGACCAAAATACCGACAGGTGGGGGTGGCTCTGCAGACACAGTCACCACCACACAGGACTAGAAGCCCGTAGGTGATGATTAAGCTGGATTTCATTTTTGAGCAAAAACCTCCAGACTCTACCTTTAAAGATACAGTTGGGATGAGGACATTTCAGTGTTTTTCTACTGAATGATTAAAATTGTAATGGTAAAACAATGCTGAAAATGATGCACATGTCGAGTTTTAAGTTCTCTCTTTGTGTCAAGTCAGTGTTACATAGTGACTCTGCAGCTATGAGGCACTCTCCATCAGCTGAGGGTGAATAATTATGCATTGTTAGGAAGCCAAATGGAAAACACAGTTTGGTGAGTAAAACAATCTGCTTCTGTGAAAATGTGCTCATGAATGCTCAGATGTGTGTGCGTGTTTTCCTGTATGTGTGTGTGAGAAAGAAACAGAATGGACAGCAGCGGGGAGTCATGTTTTCACCCTGCCCACACACACACACACCGAAGCACACATATGTACACATGCACCAACCGTGAGCAGAAAGAAGGGCTGATCATTTCATGAGGTCTCTGTGGACTATAGAGGCTTCTTAACAGCACCGTGGAGCAACACGTACACACACACACACACACACACACACACAGCACTTGTCTATTACTGTGCTATATAACACACTGCTTGTGCCTATATGAATTTACAGGCTATCAAAATGATTTCTTCTCTTGCTCCCTGCTTCATCTTTGGCCTTAAACCATATCTATCCATCTCTCTCCATCCTCTTATCTATGAATTTGTCTCCAGGCATATGACCCTATGCAATACTCCTTTATCTTGCCATCTCTCCCTATAAATCCCAAGCATCAGCCTGGTGCTCCTGTTGTTTCAAACACTGCTCCCGTCTTGTCCCAGTCTCCAGTCCCCATCCCTCTCCATCTCCGCCCGGTCTCTGACAGACCTGTTTCCACACGATGACAGAAATATTTCTCCTCCTGGTAATCATTTCAAAGTCTCTCTGTGTAGCTGAGAGAGAGAGAGAGAGAAAGAGAGAGCAAGAGGTTGGAGAGTGAGTGTGTGTTTGTTTTTGTGTTTCTATGTAAAATATTGCTGCCAAATTGCCCGGTGTTTCCCAGCAGGCATGTGAGGGAACGGCTCGCAGACTGTTTTACAAGACCCCTGTCACACTTATAAGGAAAGCTGAAAATAAGACACAGAGGAGAGAAAGAGAAAAACAACAACAAAAGTAAGAAAAGGTGGGAGGCTAGGAGGACGGGAAAAGCAGTGACAGCAAAGATGGAAACATATTTGACAATGAAAGAAGAAGAAAAAGAAGGAGAAGGAGGAGGAGGAGGAGGAGGAGGAGGAAACGCACCAGGAAAGCTTCCAGCGGGAGATTAGAGTGCGATGCAGAGAGCAACAGAGAAGAGAAAGAAGTGGATAACAAGAGCCAGGAGAGTGGGCGAGTGGCTTCGCAAAGAAAGAAAAGACGGAGGAGAGAGCGAGTGGGACACGCAAACACAACATTTTTCAGAATAGAGGATGGAAGGACAAAGACAGTGGGGAAAAAAATGGAGGAGCGAGCGCATGGGAAAATGAGCCTCTAAAGATCTTGATTAAGATTAAAACGCTGGGTGGAAGCTTTAGGAAATCAGCTCAGCTCCTCTAAAGCTGCACATCCAGACCAACCTCGGTGTTAACCCACAGGCCTGCGCCATGAAGAGTCGCTATTTACCTCCTAACAGATCCATCCTAACAGCTTTAGACCATGAATCTATCACACTCCTGTATGACGGTCTTATCGGCACACGAGGCTTTGCAATTACTCATCAGGGGAGCGTGGCTCTGGACAGGGGGAGAACATGTCTATTAGCAAAATCAATACTAATATCCAGTGCTGTCCAAATGACTTCTCCCACAGACGTTTCTCTGTATCTTTATTAGTGGACGCACGCTGAGCCTCTCGCCAGCTCTCATCACATTATGAAAAAAGAGAATAATTAAAAGAGCCTCCGCTATTGATCTGTCATCATCCAGGGACAGCGGGGAAAGGGAAATAGAGGGATGGAGGGAGCATAAGCACGGACATAGAGAAGTGGAGAAAGTGAGAAATAATGATGAAAGACGGTGGAATTAAGGAGCGGGAGATGAAGCAGGAGATAAAAGTTTGAATGAACGATGGAGGGTGATTAAAGAGGGAATCAATGAAAACGGCTGGGTGAAGGGGAGAGAGCCGTTCTCCTGTTTGACATGGTTTCTGCTCGACCGACGTTCTCGCAGCTAACTGGATTGACAAAGACACACACACACACACACACACACACACACACACACAGCAGGAAAACACTGATCATGATTCAAATGGTTGTTTTAAAGAGTGTTTCAGAGAGAAGTGTAGCTCCTGCAGTGATACAATCTACAACCTGCAGCTACAAATGATCGCACACAATGCAGCAGAGTTGGTACAAATAACACGTTTTCAACATTTTTCAAACAAAACTGGTAAAATTTTAAACATCAACCCAGTTTGAGCCGTTGCAATTGGACGATTTGATGCTTTTCCACATCACATGTAAGAGCTGACTCAATGTTTGGACTTTGGGCTGATTTTAAGGATCAAACAAGTCGTTTAATGCACCATGCTGACATCAAAGAAATCGATGAAAGAAGATGAAATAATCGATTGATTAATCAAAGAAAAACTGTCCCGTTATTTAACTGATATTGCAAAAAATCAGTACAGCAACTGCAGAGTCACTCACTGTCATTTAGTATTTGTTGGTTGGACAACCGGAGGATATGAAGATAGCTGCAATATCTGTCAAGTTCATGACACAACCGTGAGCCATGAGTCACGGACCTGATGCTCATACAGGCACAGCCATACATCATGCATTATTTACAGCAAAACCAAGAGCACACACATAACTCACACACACCCGTGGAGTCAGATGACACACACTGTGATGGTCCAACACTCACTGCGTTATTTCCAGTGTCAGATTGTTCTGCGACAACATTTTTTGCGACACAAAAAGCAGCAGCGGCGTGAGACGGACACACGCGCGCGCGCACGCAAACATTGCGTTGCGTATACGTCAATGTCAGTGATGAATGTCCTCCGTTTGTTATTCTCCCTTACAGATTCAGCAGGGTTTTTTATTTAGAGGGTAATTGAGGCTGTTCATCTTGCCTCTGCCCTTCCTGCACACTGTAACAGCTTTTCTTTTCTCAGAGGTCACAAACCAAACTATGGGATGTAGAGGCGCCTGGCAACAGGTGATCCTACTAGTAATACATTATGTATCTTTGGAGAAAAACAAGACCTAAAAATTGATTGTTCAGTGTAACATTAGCAGATTTTGTTGCTTTCTTTTAAAGGGGAACTAAACAAGTCGGTCACTTTTCGCTGTTTTGGTCACTTTTTTTTCTTCCACGGGGCTCCCCTTACAGATTCGGAGTGCACATTTTCACTGTTGTAAACACACTGCTACCCCCCACCCTCCTGGTCATGTGCATTTGTTTTCAATGAAACCGACAAGAAGGCAATCTGTAGAGTGATGTCTGCCGAGGTAAGTAATGTTAACAAGAGATTAGGGATCAGTGTTTCTCCTTCTTGGGAGGGGGGGGGGGGGGGTTTGGATGAGTGCAGTCTGGGGGGGAGGTGCATTTGTGATTTTGATTTAGGCTCCAAACTGACTAACATTATATAATGCATATAATAAAGACAAAAATGACAAAATGTCATTTTTGAGATTTTAATCTGAAAGACATGTGCATCTCTGATCATTTGATCAGCACAGAGGGGGAGCAGCCCTGTTTGGTCGACCCGTCTGCAGCTTGGGTGCTTCAGATGGAGGACTCTGTTTGGGGCTAGTCAGACAGGTCCGCTCTCAGCATAACCGTTCGGACCAACTGGTCTGCTGGTGGCGACTTCACCAAGGGCAAGAGGTCAGGAAACGCAGTGGACGGGGCTCCTGGGAGAGAGGAGCGAGGGGGAGCACCACCCGTCGCAGAGGAGAGGAAAAGTGCATCATAATGAATGTAATGAAACGATAGCAATGCATTGACATATGTTATGGGTTCTTTCAATTAAAATGAACATTAGGCTAAACAATGGATTTTTTTTACTGCAACTTAAATTACTGAGTAGGGGTCCTGTTGGGAGGGCGGGGGTGTCCGTTGGGCCCTGCTAAATACACTGTAGAGGAAACACTGTGGATTACCGGGCATGTTTGTGTCGTCGTGCCGTAAAGCGGTCCATTTTTCTTGCGAGACGCGATCTGAGACACCGGGTCGGAGGCGCTGATCTTGCAAGGTTGGTTTTCGGCCAAGAGACGGGTGGAAAGCAGACAGCTTCCATTCTCCAAGTCATTTAACCATCACAGTTACTCTGAGGCTGTTTAATTAAGGTGCAAACCCTGCATAGTTGCTCTTTAAACTGCTGCTCCGTATTAAAGTTAAAAAATAAATAATCTTTTGTAAATCAAACATGAAACCGTTCCTGTAGGGCTTAATTAGCGTGATAAATATGTAGATAGAAATGACTCATTTGTTATGTTTGTTAACCCACCCACCATGTTTGTGTTATGCAGATTCAAACTGTCAATTTTAGACGAAAGCAACAAAAACCACCCAATTTGTGGGAAAAAACGTGTGTAGAAGTCAAAGAAGTCAAATTAAACTAGAATCCTTGACTGCTTCTACTTGGGTGTTTTCAGAAAAGGAGATATCTGTTTGTGCCTCTTTATGTTTTACTCGATAAATAAGAAAAACTGGCATCTATACGCTCAAATGGGCTGCTTGTTTTCCCTGCGCTTGTGTCCAGTAACGATTATGATTTCAGTTCAAATGACTGTGAACGAGATTTCAGTTCGTTATTGTGCATCGAGGTGTAAAATGCTATACTGGCAACGTTTACAGTTTACTCTACAGGAATCTCATTCCGACCGTCACATTAATTTAGCTCAAGTGATGTGCGTCACCGCTAACACAACTCTGCATACAAGCCAAACCATATAGTCAGAGCTAAGTAGCTATCTATATTCATCATCTGCATTTCTCTCATTGGCTCCAATATTACAAAGGCCTGAAGGCAAGCACTGGGCTGAGCTGTCTACGGAGATAAATTGCATGGAAACTGTTGTTTATCTTGGAAGAACTGAGCAAAGCCGTTGCCTGCAAATATTATGCAAATAAAGCATCTTTATTTATACAGAATATTGATATTTTATTTAATAAAGGGCATAAATGTGGGTTTAATTTGCAACAGTGAAAGATCAAACACCGACAGCGGATCCTAAATGACGGGCTGATTTTTTTAAAAGGAAATGATGGCTCCAGTGAATATACGTACGGCATAGTGTAAAAGAAATGTAAGGTTGCAGAAATGAGGTTGTAATATCACAGTTGCATCATTTCATGCTCACAATCAGTCACGCACAAACATGCACATGCTTCGGGCATGGGATTAACCAGATACCAGTTTTCTATGTTGCCATGTGCCTAATAAAGCCTTTAAACTGTCCTAATTGGCCCTTTTGGTGCGCTTCTTTTGATGTGCGGGGATGTGAGAGAGCGGTGGAAAGCGTGAAGCCTATTAAAGAAACAGGGCTCCTCTCCGCTCTTCAGCCCTGTGGAAAATGGAAACGCCGAGCCAAATGTGCTTGTTCTCCAGAAGATCCACATACACTCTGTCACACATGCACAAACAGACATCTATTTACATTCACTCCGCCGACCCCCAAACTAAGACTCCGCATGATTAGTGAGGCTTCAAACAGTTGGAGTGATCTTTGAGTAGGACAAGGCTATCCTCTGTGCAAAAACTGTGAACACAAAGAGATGTGAGGGTTGGGGAGAGCGAAAGAGACAGAAACCCTGAGATAAACAGCAAAGGCAGACGAATAGCCACAGATCAAGAAGAGAGCGGCTCTGGGAGGCGAAGAGAAAAATCTTGAAGGGAGAAACACATAAAAGACAAAATGAGGAGGTGAAATGAGGTGAGAGCGAGCATGACAGAGAGAGAGGGAGTGAAAATTCACTTGACAGAGTGAGAGAGTACAGAGGCAAAAACAAATGGAGCGAACGGACAGGGAGATGAATGTGTCGGCGAGGTGCAGGTTTTGTAGTTTATAACATACCCACTGGGAAATATTTCATATGAGCAGAGTAGTTTGTGCACAGTGACAGCGGATAAATTTCTTTTTTTTCCGCCCCAGGTGAGGACAGATGGATAAATACCTTAGCACTAACCTATGGCCATATGTGCTGCTTGGGACACTGGCCAATGTCTCTATGCTTTTTAATGCCCTGTATGAAAAAGCCATGACTCTATGTAGGCCGCAGCATCAGTTGGGCTTCGTTTAATAAACTGTCCTGAAAACAAAAAGCCCGACTTCAGTTTGTGTAGCTGCAGCTCTCTCGGAGTCATTTCACTCAATTCGACGCAATAAAATGCTCTCGTTCGGACAGTAAATGGAGTCCATTTAGTGAAAGCTTCTGTACTAAAGTGCTTTACCTTCACCAAACACCAAGCAATGAATGAATATGGCTTATAGCCTGGAATATGGTTTACACTGTATATCTGTCATTCTAAGCAAATGTTCACCATTTAAGACCAGCACCAAGTGGAACAAAGTACTTTCTCCTTGTCGTGGCTTTAAAAGGAAATGTTAATGAGATTTTAAACTGTGACAGTAAATAACTATTTTCTATATAAAGATATAATGGAGTAATGACATCCTGGGAGGGAACAATGTCACACCGCCTCCTCTGTGTGTTGTAATCCAAGCTGCTCTGTTCTTTGTTTTGGGATCCAGCACAAAGGTGTGTGCATGTACCTGTTAAACCGTTGGTCCGCCACACAAAGGAAGTGCCCACGCATGAGACGGCACACACACAGCACTTGGGTAAAAGTACCTTCCAGAAGTTCCTCCACTAATAAACAACGTTTTTTCCAGGTAAAATGGACCCGACAAAGAAGAAACATACAACCAGAGCGGTTTGGTCATGAGCTCGAGCGTAACAAATCTCATTTAGCCAATGGGCTGTAGAAACATCCATTACGTTTCTTTTAACTTTTTACTTGCTCAATCAGTGTCCTTCGTGATATGCCAGTCCCAACAGAGAAGTTTGAGCCCGAATTACTTTTCCAGTCTGAACGTGGAGCCGACACTGGAGATCCTCTGAGCTGCTAAAAGGCTTTTATTCTCCTCAATGTGTAAGTAACTTCATGACTATGGAGCACATCACAGCCACGCCAGCGAGGGTTAAATGTGGTCGCTGGTATATATGTTATTTGCATTCATTGTGTGCATACAGTAACTAAGTGGTGGCTTTCACTGGGCTTTCAGGGCTTCAGACAAATGGGGGCATTTTGCCCCTAAAATTTGAGACGGTGCAAGTAAATTTTTCATCTACTTGCACATGGCATCCTTCGTCTTAACTAACAAACACGCCTCAAAATATGAGAGCTGATCAACTGCCTGTTTTTTGTTACATAATTTGTTGTCAATGGGCTAAAAGATGACATCGAGTCTCCCCAGGTCCGGTGAATTAAAGGTAAAATCCAAGTGAAGTCCTCCAACTTCAACAACCATATAGGTCGTTTGTCCCAAGCCTTTGATACAACCCACAGCCGCTGTCTCCTGAAACTTCTTCTTCTACAGTACAGCGCCAGGCGTCAGGGTTGTAATAATAAACATGAGACAGGACAGTTCTAACCATAAACAGTGTTGGTTAAGTTCAGCCAGAAAAACGACTCAGTCGGGTTTAGGAAAAGATTGAGGTTAAGATTGAAGTTGAAGTATGTAGGTCTGACAGTCTCTGTTGCCGTGGTTACAATAATAAAGACACTGACAACTTCAAATGCAAGGACGCAAGAATTAAACATTGGCTTCCCCGATCCATCGATCCATCCCTGACCTATTACACAGACGTTATCACTCTTGATACTACATCAACAAAATGTAACGACAGGCTGCAGAGTCGACCTCTGGGCTTGTTTTTTCTACAGCGGGACACTGAATTGATTTTATTTAGAGTCATCAGATTCATGAGTCTTGTCTCCACAACTCTGCCTTGAAAAAAGTCAGACTCCATCCTGGGTAAAACAGATTCACCCTGAAAAACTTTGGGTCCTTCTCAGCTGGTTGCAGCCTCATATTGAGTTGGGAATCGACCTTCCATGCAAAATAAATCCTGCCCTGCTTTCATTAGGCCACTTTTTTTTTTTTTTTTATAACGCTGCAGCAGATGTTGAGACACACACTCACTCACTCACACTGCAGCCCCCTGAGGAGTAACCTCGCCTCCTCTCAACTTTTCTCAATTTTTTTTTCTCCCCCACTTTTACTCATCTACCGCTTCCTCTTCACATCCTAACAGTGCAGACTTCAAAGTGGCTGCTATTTAGAGGTTACTCTAACTAGAGGGGAGCTTTTCCCACACAAAATTGGCTAAAAATACATTACACTTGCTTCATAAGCATTGTTGCCTTCGGTATGCTTGTAAATGGGTTGCGTTTGAAATGGAAGAGGACAACATGGCAGAGTTTCTGACACGTGCGCGTGTTTTTTTTCCCATTATCATTCTTCTTTCTCTGTTTCAGTTATCTTTCATATTTCACACTGCACAAAACATCCACCTTGAAAATGTGCCTCAAGTATGTATTCAGCACAGATCTGAAGTATCTGCTGAGAGCTGTTGCCATGCAATGAAATGAGGCGCAGGTTGGAAATTAAAGTAAACAACCCACGCAGGGTGCTATATATGCCCGTATTTCAGAAAAACCATTTACAGCGGTCTCTGACGTGATTTTACAGCTCGCTCAAATACTCTGTGTGGTCCGACCGTAATGTTTGACATGTAGAACACAGGATATATAATGCAGCTCCTGGGGAATTATAAAACATTCACAGCACGTATTTTACATCACTTACACATCGCCTCCGCTGCTTTTTGGTCCCAGCATATGTAACACACACTCTGTTTCACATGATCTCACTGTGGTTAATCATCCAATTAGGAGATGTTTTTCCTCTCTCTTCTGCTACATGTGACAGCGAAGTGAAACATGATCGGGCTCCTGTTTTCTGTCTCTCGAATGTGTGTGATGCCGCTCTGTGTCTGCTGGTGATAATCATCAGGTTTGAGGTCAGCAGACCCAGGACAGACCATGGCCAAAGGCTGACAGATTACACCACATTGATTTAGAGCCACTGCCACCACACCAAACACACACTCCACCACATTCTTACATGCTCCTACATTTTAATGTATGTGTACGTCCTCACAAACACATTAGCATGTGTGCGTTGTGTGTCAGTGCCAGTTTCCTCCTGTCAAACAGTAGCAGGGCAGACAGGAAGCAGGTTGGTGTGGAGAGCAGACAGGGGTAAATACCATCACCTTTTATAGACATACCCAATGGCACAGCTGCACGCACACACACATACACAAGGACACATATATATTCCTAAATCCATAGTTCAAACAGAGCACAGATGGCCTGAAGATTTGCATCCTAAACCAACAAGGAATGACATTTTTCTGCCAACTTTACACCACCGCTCCGTATAGGTCCAGCTCACTCCCATAATACACTTCTTGTGCAATATTCATGACTCTGAGAGCAAACATACAAGACTTCATCATTAAGGCACAACGCAGAACATGACAGGTGCCGCTCTCATGTGACAACCAAAAGCATGTGCTCATACAAAAAAAAAAAAAAAAAAAAGGCATTTGATGGATCTAAAAGAAACACAGTCTTACCTTTGTGGTAGTTCACCTGCTTGGACTGCATGGAAAAGGTTCCCATCACAAGACCCATGTTGACTTGTGGCCACAGACAGATTGTGTGAGCTTGCAAGTGTGTGTGAGTGAGTGTGTGTCCTCCCGTCTGTAATCAAAGTGTACTACTGAGTGTGTGTGTACAGCAGGTGTGTATGTTGTAATTAAGTTACTCCATCAGACAGATGTAGAGGTGGAAGTACAGATATCACTTCTCATGCTGCCTCACACCCTCACGGCTCTGCTGCCTCTGCTCGAGGGCGTGTGTGTGTGTGTCTATGTGTGTGTGTGGGTCTCTGTCTGTCTGTGTGAGTGAGTGAGAGAGACAGAGAGAGAGAGAGGGGGGAGTGCGTGTATGAGAGAGAGTGTGAATGAAAAAGAGGGCGCACATGCACTCTGAAGCTACCTTTGTCTACGCTGTCACTGAAGCTGCATCCCTTCTATCTCTCTCTGCCTCGCACATGCTCCCTCCGCCTCTCTCCCCCCCCTCTCTCTCGCTCTCTCTCTCTCTCAGTATGTCCCCTGCCACCAGCCTGTCATTCCATCAATTCCTCGGTGCCTCTTTACGTATGTCTCTGCTTTCCCGGCTCCCTCTTTCCCTCCCATTCGTCTCTGTCGCTCTGTCTCTTTGTCTGTCTCGTGGGGGAAATTGGGATTGCACACTGTTGCGCAGGAAGAGACAGAGACAGAGAGAAAGAGAAAGAGAGAGAGAGGAGAGACGGAGAGCGGGGGCAGTTGTGTATATGAGGAGAGGACGACGTAACTCAAGGGAGGGTGAGAAGAGGAGGGAAAAGGGATGAGAGAATGATGATATGGAAAAGGAGAAAAAAAGAGGAGGGGACGAAAGAAGAGACAGAGACAAATTAGGAAGATTCACAAACAGCAGGGGAGGCAAAGTGATGGGGGAGAGAGGAGATGAAGAGTGCAAGAGGTGAGGGGAGATAAGGGGAGACTAGACTGATCAGCCCCCCCCCCCCCTTGTTATTCAGCAGGCAAACAGTCTCACAGTGGAGAGTGTAGTTGCTGCTTTATCTGGTCTGACTGTGTGTGTGTGTGTGTGTGTAATTATTCTGCTAGCAGGTGGGTCGTGGACAAAGCCCCGTACATCTGACACCACTACATTTGCAGCAACGGCGCCTCGCATATGTCATCAACACGCTCCATCAGACGGGCTTTTGCTCTCCAGTCTGTTGATGAATCTATCCACCACACACACAGATACACAACCAGGCTAGACGCACACACACACACAGAGCCACTAGAACAACACAACCTGGGGGGAATGACGACAGTCCACCTCACACATGTACTCCTGTGTCAATCACGCTTAACCCCTCGCTGCCCTCCGTGTAACTCCCTGCTGTTGAGATTGGCGCGCTGCTCCGACGCTATTGACTACGGCCCTTATTGAAATTCCTCACGTGGCCTTAGTTAAGAAAACAATTTACAGGCGAGCCATCGCTGTGGCTGAGCCGAGGCCATCGAGGCCAATGATCAAGCCATTAGGCCATGGCATTCATTAAAAGCTACTGGCTGCAGTGGTTTGCATGCTGAGAATCAATGTGGAGTAAAAACAAGCGAGAAGAGGGAAGGAGTTGTAAGAGATGGAGGTGTAGAGAGAAGAAAGAGAAAGAAAATGGAGAAGGGAGAAGAGAGAAGAGAAGCAGAGACGGGGAGACAGACAAAGAAAGTGAGAAAAAGCAGCACTGCAGGGCAGGAGTGTGTGTGTGTGTGTGTGTAATGGTGAGCGAAATTTTTTTGAATATGCAAGAGCTCGCTCCAACACACACCTCCTCTTTCTCCTTAGCGCTGCAGATCTGACAGCAGTTTCTAATCAAAATCAAATACTAACAAATGCATCCACACACAACTACACACACCATTGCACACGCACACAAACACCCACTAGTTACGCCAAGTGAGTGTGGCAATATATCAGCAGGGAGAAACAGGTCTTTAAATACACACCACAGCGGTGACACATACACACACACACCCATATGCTGATTAAATTCAGAAAGCTCGGCTGAATAGACGAGATAAGGGAGCGTGATTTGCTGTAGTGATGATGTTTAACTTCAGTGGAGGGTTTACGCACACGTCTAACAGTGGAGACAGACAGAGAGAGCCGTTGGTTTTTCAGACGCTTTGAAAAATCCACTGGATAAACCCAAAAAAGCCAGAGTGGAAAAGCTGAAAACGAGGCTGGTTTGATCGTTCTCTGCAAAGCTGACATTTTTGTAAATACCAAGTTTTCAAACAGCACTGAAGGGATTGATTTGAGGAGAACAGAAAACAACAAACGGAATACAATTGAAAATAGAGGGATAGCAGAGATTAAAAGTTCACTCTCGTCTTTGAGAGAAGCTGACAAACCAGTGGTGCAACAATCTGCTAAGGAAGACCTCGAAATATGATGGAAAGCTCCAGCTGGTGAGCTCAAGCATTAATCTTAATCTCAACATGGACCAAAAAAAACATCAGAAAAAAGCGGGCAGGAAAAATGGAAGCATACGTTTATAAGTGGGCAAATACCATCTATCAAGGACAATCCGCAAGACTGTCCTCAACAAACGTCGGACCCTGACCCTGAGCGCCGAAGCTGTCGAGTCTTTATCCATTTCCACGGTCATTCTCAGCACAAGCAAATGATTATTAGTGTAACCATGACAATGAAGATAAACAACAGTCCTGAATGACCTCACCAAACTGCACACACATAGCAGCCTCAGTCTTGCTCAAGAGGTCTTGGACAAATTTCATATTTTGTCATTTAAACTGGAGCAGCCACACATCCCAGATCCCAGAAGACACTGGAAGAGCACAAAGCTCCTGCACTAATGAATAATTCCTGCTGTTTCTCTGAAAGATTTGCCACCTGTATGGAATTTACAATTGCCGAGGCGTCACCTAGCACGGCCCACAGTAAGTCTGTAACTTAATACTGCACCTAATAACGAGTGGGATCGGCTTGTACATGGAAAAAATAGGAGGTACTTGGATGTAATGACTACAGAGGGCACAAGATTGGTACGAATGGAAAACATCCTGCGTGAGAAAGTGGAAAAACCTCAGAAACAGACGACATCAGCTGTCTGTGATCGACGGATCAACAGGGGTCACGGGTCACAGTCATCAACCAGGAGTTAGTACATGGGTGAGGAAAAAGATCAAGGAGGACATTCACATTCAAAGCAGGTTCAGAGACAAAGGTCAGAGACCGCTCGCTTAGATAGTTCAATTTGTTGTCCTGAGTTCTGGTTCCTCGTGTACGCTGATTTGGCAGCTCAGCATTAATTGGTTGTGTTTTAGCTAATCTCGCTCCCTCTGTACACATTCTACACATTTCATAGAATTAAAGGTTAGAGATCAGCACAAATGAGTAAACCTTGTGTTTAGGATACTTAAACCACGTATATGTCCAGATATGCTGAAAATCACCGCTGTTGAATAACTTCCCTCATTTAAATTCAGAAGCCAAAATAGCGCAGTTGCAGAGCAATAACACTCTTGGCAACAGGTTCATCACATTAGGCTGACTGCCAAAGTCTTCCAAGACATTACGCCCGACATCATCTGTGCTGCTACTCGGTCCTGTCCAGGTCGCTGTGGATCATTCAGAGTGCCAGCCCACGTCTTTCTCATCATTTATTAACCATTACACAACAGACCTTTTACTAGATTGAGATGGCTGTCTCGATGAATGAATCCAGGGCAGGGTAAGAAAAAATATGGGGATCAGGCTGTGGGGTTGAAAGGTAGAAAGCGTTTGACAGGAGAAAACGAAGGTGTTGACAAGCAGCAGAAATGTGGTGAGCAGGGAGTGAATAATAAATTGGCTGGTTAGTTGCTGCCTGGTCTTATCAGACGAAGGCTGGATGGAATCTGTCATAGTGATGACCACACGGGTGGGGGGGCAATGAGAGCAGGGAACGAAAGAGATGAGGGTGAAAGAAATGAGATGGGGGGGGGGGGGGTAAGGGAGGAGGACAGAGCGAGACAAATAAGAGTGGAGAATTTGCAGTCCGTGATAGATGGGAGGAGGTTAGGGAGGGAAAGAGAGAAGGTGAGGAATGAAAGCAGAGAATGTGAGGGCAGGAAAGGTGGTGCGGGGATAGGTGGTGGTGAGTGGGAGCAGAGAATGACAGTAACAGAATGGCGGGACCAAACAGAGGGAAGGAGCACAAACAAGAGGAGCAGTCAGAGGAGCGAGACGAGGAACAAGGAGTGAAAACTCCACCTGGCCACTAACTGGCTCCGATGGGCTTCATGTTGTCTGAGTCATCAGAAACAGATTGATTTACTGCAGTGAGGAGTGGAGAGGACGGGCTCAGCCATCCTGATAGACATGGGAATGAGGTGTAACAACACTGAGATCAGACAATTCCTGCTGCTAGCAGTCAATCACACGTCGGTTTTCCTCTAACAAAGCCAAACGTGTCACTTGCACCCACACAGACGACAAACCATAGACTCCAAGCTGTGCAACAAGGCCTGACTGCAATCAGTGTGCAGCAACTCAGTAAACACAAACAAGATCATTATGCCTGTAGATGGAGAGAGGTACCTGATACATACTGTCATCTTGTGAAGGGAGATTACACCCCCACCCAAATTATAACTGTAAGCAACTGTAACTAGAGGATGTAGGTTACATTGTACAGTGAAAAAGCAGCAATGCCCCTGTGTCTCTAAACCTGACAGAAGACCTGGTAGAAAAGTCAACTGTTAGAAAATCATCAGCAACAACTAACAACACTGGTATGACTAAAAAATGGTTTCATCTTTTAAAATGAACTTGACTGACTATCCTATAGGATTTAACAATGGGTGACAGATTTGCCTCCAGAGGCAGTGGGCATTTGTGTTCATCATGGCGCCTGAACGTTTAGCTGAGATCCAGGTGACCGAGGAGCTACCTGGTGAGCTCAGTGGAGCAATTAAGCGGCTAAAGAAACACATATGTTCCGTCAAAGACAAAGTTTAAATGTGGACATGCACTCACCAGGTGCTCGCACGGCTCCAAGTGAATGATAACACCGCTCCACGCGCGGAGGATGCATGGAAAACGTTCACGTGCAACTAGAGTGCCTTCAGAGAGAGTGGCGACAACGGAAGTTCAGAATGCTTGCCGGTCACGTGGTCCATGTGGCCCCGAAAAGTTCCAGGACGTGCTTGGCGGACAATAGAAAACAATAGGAAAACCACTATAATCGGTCAATTACGGTCAATAAATGCTTTGCTTTGCAATATTTCTATGCTTGTGTTAATTGCTTTGAACTCTGTTAAGTTTACTAAACCTGTACAGTTGTTGACAGCAATAAAAAAAATAATATATATTTTATCAGTTTTTTGACTTTAAAAGGTGTGCACATGCATGGCTTCTGCAAAGACATTTGCAATACCACACCACTGGGACCTTTAAGTTTTTTTTTATTATTATTTGTTAAAAACAGAGAACACAGAAAGGGAAAACAATGCGAAAACCAAGGGAAGTTACGCTGCAAATTGAAGGGAAAAAATAAAAGAAAATGACAGGAAAAAACAACACTTAAAAGATGGCCATCTTGGAAGACCTAAACCAAGAAGGTGACGATGAACAGTAGCCTCGGTTCAACATCAGGCGACCCCAGAACAGCTGAGCGTGCTTCAGGACAGTGCTGGACAAGGGCAGAGTGACACACAGCTGAGAACAGGGACCATGGATGTATTATCCATGCCATAGACTGTGGTTGCTACACTGTTAGCATAGCTTTTTTCTTTTTTTTTTCGCGCTGCCCCCTGCTGGCCAAACAATATAAACAAGAACTCTGGGTATGTGGATTTTTTCCCCCTCAGATTTAGACGGTTTCATTTAACTTGGAAGAGAAATAGCTACATTCATCATGCAAAAAATTATGATAATAATTTAATGAAATGTCTGTTGTGAGGTAGGTAGCACCATTAGCCTTTACTAATTAGCAAATTAGCATAACCTTTAGCTACTTGAGTAAAAGCAGCTTACCTCATTTCAAGTCATGCATTAAAAAAGTTTACTGAAGTAAAGTTTGTGTATTAGCAGCAGGATGAACTATCAGAAGTAGCTAAAACCATGTGGGTCCTGTGACTGATGCATTAATGTATGTGACAATTTAGCACTGCTGAGTGAAGAATCACTGTGAAACATTTTACTGCCCCAGTTTGAGGTAGACACAATTTGAACTATTTAATGTCCAGGCCTCAGGTTCAGCCCCCCAAAGGGTCTCCATATAAATGTGAAGCGTCATGAGATGATTGGTGGGAAGGGAAAAAGAAACTCTGCTACAATATTGGGTCATCTATTTGGGCCTTAAATGGACATTTAGAGGAAACCAACCAGTATTTTGGATGATTGGATAAATGATTGTTAGCTACAATATAACCACTTTTTTTAGCCTCTATTTGGAAAAGAGAAGGCTGAATTAGCCATTAATAGTCCTTGTTTGCCAGCTTCATGCCTCAACTATTTTCACTGAATTATTTCGACAGACTGCTGAAGAAATCATCAAAACAAAAGATTCACAACAAAGTCCTGGGTGATCCCATCCATCTCTCCAGAATATCTCATAATAGTGACTCAGACAGAGACAGACTGATATTGTTTTTGGGTTGTCCTTCTGTATATCTTCTCAGCCCATTCTTGTGGATGTAATATCTCAGTAAAGTTTAAGGTTTGAGGCAACTTTTTTCAAATTTGGCATAAATGTCCAGTCAGACTCAAGGATTAACTGATTTGATTTAGGTGGTCAGATACCAAAGGTCACTGTGATCTTAAATTGTTGTGATAACAGCAACACCCAAGGAATTACATTGCCTCTGGCACAGTGCGACCCCACAAAATACATTTCTGGTCATAACTCACAAATTCATACACTAAACATGACATGATTTAACTGAAATGTCTGGAAGGATGAAATTTAATATCTAAATGGTCAAAGGTCAACTTAACCGTGACACGATAATGTTCAGCAGAAACACTTGTGGCCATTATTCAGAGCTGTAGCCTACCTCAGGAAGGGGATATTGTGAGGATATTTCATGCAATTTGGGTTGTTAGCAGAGGCATACAGCAATGTAGTTTCCATTTCATCCACTTAAATGTAATTTTTCAATACTGAGCCAAAAATAAAATGCCATTTACATTTACCATATTAAAGTGGAGGCAGAAATCCCAGACAGATACATAAAGATCTGAACAAATCAAATCAAAACCATGCACAGAGAGAGAATCTGCTTTTCATAATAGTCAATTAATTGAACACAAAACAAGAGTGGTGTCGGTGCCCAGCTGTAACATACCCATCAGCGGTATTAGTTTTATATTTGAAAGAACAGGGACCTGGGATGGGGAATCTATGCCGTCTTGAGCTTCCTCTCCATGACAACCTGCCTCAAGGTCGGTGAATCAGAGAATCTCTGGAAAAGATTCACCACTGTACACCGCCCACATACTTTATGTCACCTGTCAAAATGCGAAAAACTCCAGTTTGCGGCCAACATCTGACCCACTCTCTTTGGACGATACACAGATGACACATTTCGCAGAGCTCTTTAAAATCCGGTTGGCTCCAGGTGAAATTACAGAGAATCACACAGTAAGAATCATACTAACACCAAGCTGATTATCTATTCAAATGTAAGCTTTGCTGATATATTCACTGTTTTTCCCCCCATAAATGTTTTACAGACAGCTTCACCTTGCCTGTGGGTGCTACTGTTCTGGAGCCCTGTCACCCTCCACTACTATTCCTGGATACAGACATTTGTAACGCACACGACACACCAGGGTGTTTGCTTCTTCAAAAGTGCAAATGAAAATGCAATTTACATTTCTGTTAACTGCAGCTCTCCTCTTCCTCTACCTACACTACCCCAGTGGTTTGTGTGAACCGAATACAAACACTCCTATTGACTTCCCTGCCTCCCTTTCCCTCCCGTCTCTGAGATGAGAGTGAGGGAGGTGTTAATGATGTGCAGCTTGGGGATGGATTAAAGCTTCACTAACTCTATTGCTGTAACTCTTAAAATGACTTAAAATGCTGACTGTTATTATGCATTACATTTTGCATGAAAAGTGCACCTCATCCCCTATGGCACATTAAAAGTGATATAACAGCGTTTTGGCAACAAGGAGCAGCAGCAGCAGCAGCAGCAGCAGCTTACTCACAGGTGTCGCACACTGAACAAACTAATATCCACATCAAAGCACATGTGCACAAAGACACCCATGTGCTCTCTCACATTTGCAGGCATGTGCCAATACACGTACTTCCAGCCTCTCATTTTTCTTTCTTCCCGGCTCTCTGTTGTCATTTACTCATCCACCCTACTTTCCCTAGAGCCTCTCTTGGAATACAAAAGTGCAGCCAAGTCCCCCTGACTGAAAGCACAAGGGAGGGGTGCAGAATGAAGTGAATACCTGATTGGGGGAGTAAGAAAAAAATGGAGCTGCTGAATATTTCATTAAACACTTCTGAGGAACACCTCAGATCTGAATCCTCGTGGCCAGTCCCAGTGAACCTGCGCCTGTGTCCGTCATTGTTCATCAGCCATCAGCAAGCACTTTGAGACTCTGAATATTTAAAGCTTCATCTAGTTCAGGGTGAACTTCACCTCTGCTCTGATCTGCTCTGACAGTGTGAGACTGTGTGGTTACAGTGATGGTGAGAAATAAGAAAGGAATAATCTGACGCCCTCTTCTGTGCAACCTGAGAAAAACAAATCTGAAGAGAAGATGCACAAAACACTGAGACTGAGTCAAAAATCTGAAGATTTGAAACTCCCCTCACAGAAAAAAATGACATTAAACATTGAATTAAATCTTGCTGAATGATGAAAAATAAAAAAAATTCGTTGTTGCCAGTTGTTATTAATGAACAACAGCTTCCTCTTTTGTCTTTCCTTTTCAAAAATGAGCTTTTTCAGTCGAGGCAGTAAACAGACAGGAAGGAGGAGAAGGATGATTAACATTGCATGTTCCTCCTACTCCCAACAGAGGAGTGCTTTGAAGACAGAGAGGAGTCAGCACATTAAATTTTCTTGTTGTGTTCATCCTGGGAAGTTGTTTCTCTTTGTTTCAGATTACCAATACTCCTCCAGGCACGGATGTAAATCAGTTTAAGGAAACTTCAGCAGCTCCGAGTTAAGAAATCACTGCTTCATAAAATAGTGTGAAGTGGTAAAATGACCCAAAAAAAAAAAAAAAAACAGGCAGCAAAACAGGTCACGAGTTGGATTCAGATTGAAGAAGCTCCAGGCCCAACCTTTGTATTTTCTGTGTTTTGCTAGATCCAAACAGGGTTTTGTTTGCTGATAGCTAACATCAGGTGCCATCACCTGTGCCCAGACCACCACAGAGTGTGACCACTGTTTCTTCATCTGGGCAGGTTGGATTTATGTACCGAGCACCGGGAGGCAGGCTGCACGGAAAGGATAAGTGAAATCGTGCAGGCTGTTTGCAGCTTGGCTTGTCTTGACAGGATGTTTGGTTCACAGGGTTTTACAGGGAGATGACAGGAAGCTGAGGAGAAGTTTAAGGCAGAAGCAGTGCAGGAAGTGACAGACAGTCAGAGCTGAACGAAGAGGGAAAACAAAGCGATGAAAGGGATTTACTGTAATCAGCCTGCAGCTAAAATACACAACCAGTGCTGGAGAGAGGCCTGAAAATTTGCAGCCTGGGATTTCTGTGAACTAGGAAAACAACCTAAGCCAAAGAAAACAAAAGAAAGTAAGTTACTATTTCTTTGCGTTTTAAAATATTTTGGCTTCAATACATTAACAGATAACATGTCTGAAAAAGGGCACCGTTACGATGACACAAGAAGCATCACCCAGAGCAGCTAAAAGATTTTCAGTGTTATCTTTTAAGGTGAAATCTGACCTGATCTGATGTGTAAATGTCATATAAACAATCTGGGGAAAGAGGAGAGAAAAAAATGAACAAAGAAATGGTATCACAGTATGGTAGAAGATGTATTAGATATGGTGTATTCTGTATTCTGTCATTTTATACTGACTAACAGTTGTGCAAATTCCTCTGAAATGAATTTAGATTCATTAAGACAGTCATTTTCATTTTTTCTCATACAGGATTTATGCTGTTCAAGGATCTGCTAAGTCTCTGAATTCCTTGGTTCTTGATGAACAGTTTTCCGTTCAGTGCTTATGGTTAAAATATAGCTTCACTGCTGGAATTAGGTTAAAAAAAAAACAACCTGACCCATTTTGGCAGGTCCCTGTGGTTCCTTTATGATTCAGTTAAAAAGTCTGACTGCAGAAAAGAGAGTTTTGAAGTGAATGAATCTTCCGCTCGCCTGAGATGTAGAAGACAGATCTGAAGTTGAGTTTATTTTATTTTATCTTTGACTTCAATCCTTTTTTTTCTGTCATAACTTTTTCCTCCAAGAGAATAAAAAAATGTGCAGTGAATTTCAAAGAGGAAACTCTATCAGGTGAGATCACAATCAAGTACAAATCCTCAGCTTTTCAAAGAGCTTTGTTCCCAGTGATTGATCTAAACATAAATCGCAATATGACAGTGCATGGGATTTGTTTTTTTGTAAATCTGGTAACTTGTATTTTCTCAGTGTGACCAGCAGAGGTCAATGCTGCTCTGTGATGTTTGCATTTCCTGTCAGTAGTCTGTACTTCAGCAGCAGTGCAGAATCTGGTTTCAAGCTGCTGTGGCTCCTGAGGGAGAAGCAGCGAAACAATTCTTTCCCCATCGCTGTGAGTCTTAAAATGAGTGTTAACAGTCATATAGAAAAGACTCTGTGAAATTACAGTGAAACGTGGCATGTACACGCCGGGCCATTTGGCTATTGGACCTATACCTGCCTTTTAGTGTCAGTGACTTAGTGAAGAAGAAGAGTATAGTGGCTGTATAGTGAGTGGATGAATGGTTGGATGAATCACTCCCTTAACTCTGACACTCACTGACTGATATTGCACTTACTCACAAATAAGTGAAGGTTCATATTTAACAGTGGGAGTAAAATTATGGTGGTTTGACCTTTGCACAAGTCCATTCCTCATGCTGTGACTTTTGTATTTTTGCCTGCAGCTCTTAAAGAGAATCACATATATTCTCTGTCAGTGTTAAGAAGAAAGCACAGGAAGACAAATGTTGAATTTTGTAGAAGAGGAATGGTAGCAGAAGTAGCAGCAGTGGTGGGATTTGCAGTATTAGTTGCTTTTCAGATTATGAGTAAAAGAAAGATTTACAGTGAACTCCCACCGATGTTTCCCTGTGGGAATCAATTTACATGTGATGGGGAGCCTGTAGGAGTGTGAAACCTGAAAGACGTGGGTGTGGGAGACCATGTTATGAAACATGGTAAGAAAAAAAAATGCATCATTAGGATCTAAGGTTTGGGGGGGGGGGCTATAGCCTAAAAGTCAGTGTATTCACTTTCACCATCTGCTTCACAAAGTCCCAGTGGACCTGCTATACCAAATCACTGGAGCATCTCATTAAGAGCGAGGTTCGGGTTAGATCACTGTAAATCTTTTAACAAGCTCCTGCACTCTCCTCACTTTCATAGACACATTAGCAATGCAGCCTTCTCATCATTTGATCTTCATTAGAAAATTGATCTTTACTAAAGCAAAAGTATTCAAGTATTAGACACCATTAAGCATTCGAAAAACAGCAAATCAAGTAAAGCCACATTAGAACCATTCACTGCAAATGGATTCATAACTATCCAGTTCCTGATTCAGACAGTATCTGAAGGTCATTTCAAATGGGCCCAGCACTCAGTGGAAATGGAAGTGAGCGGTCAGCTCAGAGGGGTTTGCATATTTCAATATTCGTTATTAAACTACAGCACCAGAACAAAATGTGAGGCTATTAGTTATTTCCACCCTTAGTGTTCTTCAATTTGGACAAAGAGAGCACAGGGCAGCTTCTCTTCAGGCCCAATTAAAACACCACTATCCCAAAGTGACAAGCAGCAGGTCGTAAACACAATCCATAAAACTACAACACTGTAATGGCCCTTTAAGGAGCTGGAATTTCACTGTGTGTGTGTGTGCACTTTTATGGCTGTTGTCTAATTTGATGTTGTTGCAGATGTAGCTCTTGCCCCCACTGGAGCTGAAAGAAAGCCGATGAAGACCTGTGTGTGTGCGTGTGTGTGTGTGTGGACTGGATGTGTTCTTATATGTGTGTGTCTGGGTGTGTGATTCGTTGCAAACCCAGATCTCTTGTTCCTGCATCTCATTTCATTATTGTCTGAGTGGGTGTTAATGGCCATGTATTAGTATCATTTTTTCCCATTTACATATACATATGTGTATGTGCGTATGTGTGTTGGAGTGATTTGGGGTAAATATGTGCTTGTTCCTTTGAGTGTGACGGTGGGAGATTTTATGTTCATGTTTACTGCTGCTTCGTCTTTTGGCGATGTGAGTTTTTCTTCCAAGAAGTAATTTGTTACGCAACCAAACCTCAGCAGCTCCTTCATGACGCGTGTGTGTGTGTCTGTGTGTGTGTGTGTGTGAGAGAGAGAGAGAGAGAGAGAGAAAGACCTTGAAGGCAATTCTACCCACTGTGGCTGAATGCTTGCGCCATCTACAAACATTTGTGTGCATGTGTGTGTGTGTGTGTGCATGTGTGTGTGTGTGTGTGTGTGTGCAACTATGTCTTTGTGTGTCTACTGTATTTGTGTGACTGACTTCTTTGATGTTTCTTACCCCTCCAGACAAAATGTCAATTGGCTCAAAGAGTATTATACTGTAAGTGTGTGTGTGTGTGTGTGTGTGTGTGTGTGTGTGTGTGTGTGTGCGTATGTGTGAGTGTGCCTCCAGGCACCTGCTGTGCTGCATACAGTTTCTGAAGCATACTGAGCTGAAGCAGGCAGCTTTGTGTGTATTTTCCTTCTCTTTCAAAAAAAAATACTACTTTAATTCACCAACACTGGACCCTTTAAATATACGCACTGAACTGTGGATATGCACACACACACACAGACACATACACACACACACACAAATCAAATAACAAGTAATGAATTACAATAGTAAAACCCTCCCCTTCCTCTCAGCGTCATCTGTGTATGGCTCCTCTTCCCCATTGCCACACTGACACGTTTTATTACTCGCATTCATCACAAGCACACACACAGAGACACACACACAAACCCCCACACACACACACTCTCTCTCACTATGCTCTATATCAACTTTATCTCTCCTCTCTATTAGCAGCTTACTCCCTTCATCTCTGTCTCCTTCACTCCTCCCTCTGGAGAACATACTGAGCAGAACGAGGTCAACGGCAGATGCAGGGGGGGTAAACAAAAGAATTGTACAAGATAAAGATGAGAGATGGGATGGACCGGACTCTCACCTCTGCTTTTGTGATAGTTAAAAGTTAATTTACCTGCTACAATCTCAGTGAAACACATAAAACACATTTGCTTGCACTTTCAGCAGCAGAAACAATGAGTGAATTCACAAAGAGACCTGTCAGCACTTACATACCTTTACTGAGAGTCCCAGTGACCAGCTTGTGCAGGGACAGGGCAAACTTGACAAGTCCCTGTTTGCAGCGTTTGGCACACCCCGTCATCCTGACAGTGACCCGGACACAGCAGGCTGAGCGGGGCCAGAGCAGGGCAGGGGGTTCCAGGACAGAACCAGCAGCAGCAGCAGGAGCAGCAGCAGCAGCGGCAGCAGCACCGTCAGAGCAAAGTGGCAATCAATGATCAACTTCTTCTGGCGGAGTGTATGAATCCAACAGAGTGGAAGCAGCAGGAGCAGAGGCGCTCTGTCCTCTTTCTGTGTCGCCTTTCGTCCTGCCGAGCTGGAGGGAGAGAAAACAAGAAACGGTGATCTCCTTCTGTTTCCCCTGCTTTCCCTCCCCCCACTTCTCCTCCTCCTCCTCCTCCTTCGCCTTCTGCATCCTACCTCTGACTGTGTCCAAATTAGTGTCTGCTTGAGAGCAAGATGTGTGAGATGTACAGAAAAATATGAGAGGAAGTGTGTCAAAGGTATCAACGCTCCTTGTCAGAGTACAGCAGCTACGGCTGGTCTGAGGTGTGCTTACAATCCAAGTTTCCAAGAAACTTCCTCTCAGTCCGCAGTCAGCCTCCGGGATTGTGGTAATGAAGCAAGCTCATAAACTCCTCTTGGTTTTCTTTCTCTCTCTCTCTCTGCTGCTTCTTCTTCTTCTTTTCTCTCTCCTGCTTATCAAATTTATCCCCCCCTTTTAAGTGGGGGGCAGTAATCCACTTTCAGCACCAGGGACAATGGACAGCTCCCCACAAAGCAGTGCAAACACACTGCACTCTCTCCCTCAGTTAGGCAAACACATACATACTCACTCACACACACACACACACACACACACACACACACACACACACACACACACACACACACACACACACACACACACACACTGTGCACACCCCTCACTCAACCCCTCCCACAGCCCTCAGAAGACATAAAGACTCTTCATCAGCTGATAGAAAGAGCCGTGTGTCTATTTATGATATTAACTTCATCAGCCTTTTCTTTTTTACAGTAGGATGACCAACATTAGAAATATGATGATGTATTGTTTGTATAGATGCTCTAAAACAGAGATACATGTGCTTATAGCATGATGTTCAGGGAGAGTAGTGATTGTTAAGGTTGCTGGACATGTTATCGTCTTCTGTGTTGTGGTGTTAATCATTTGTTTCCATTATTTTGTGGCTGTTTAAGGTGTTTATGAGTGTTAATATTCTTTTTGTAATTTAAAACTATCTATTATAGTTTTAATTTACATATTTTTTCAAGGGAAAATGAAATGAAAAGTGTGACACATAAAATTTAAAAGTGACAGGATTCTGGCTTAAATAAAATGGTAAAATGAAGACAGTGAGAAAGATGTATTTGATATATTTTTAGTAAGTTTTAATAACGGGGGGCATAAAAGTAATGAAGGTGGTAATCAGAGGAGTGAGCTGTTATAGTCAAACAAAGATCATAACAGATGTAGAAAGAAAGAAAGAAAGAAAGAAAGAAAGAAAGAAAGAAAGAAAGAAAGAAAGAAAGAAAAGGTATTTGAAAGAAAACTGAAGTTTTTAGGCAGGAAGTTATTTTTACATAGTGTTGGCATATTTAATATGAAACAGCTCCATTTATCTAATTAGATGATAGTGTGTATTTGTGTGCATACTAACTACAAGTATAAGTGTCCCCAAAACACCCCGAAGTTACTTATTTTATTGTATAGTAGTTACTGATTGTCTCTCTAATATATGCATTGCCTATTTCTAAACCCTCAACGTTATTGACTCCTTTGACCCCAATTTCAACTCATCAATATACCTGCAGCCAGACAGCAGAACTGCCAATCAATTGATCCAGTTGTATTTGACCAGTCTTATAATGGATCACATGGTGTTGACCTTTACCAGGCCCCTGATCCGTCCTGACCAGGTTTTAACACTGTGCTACTGTCATATTGCCTGAAACTGGCACATAACTCAAGAGAGATGACAAGTCTGAAAGAGAGAGGAAAAGATGGAAAAGAAAGAGAAAGAGGAGCACAGGAGAGTGAGAGAAGGAGAAAGAGGATGCTGGGAGATAATCTTATAATGTCCTTCCGCGCTATATTTAGTCCTGAATCCTATATGGCTACTGGGTTGAAAGCTAAAATGCAAAATTGAGAAAACAGCAATAATGGCGAAGTTGGGAGGAGAAAAAATGAAGGAATAGATTGAAGCAGACACTATGGGGGGAAGAGAGAGGGAGGCAAGCAATGAAACAATAAAAATGCAAATTAAAGGCATAAAAAATAGAAGAAATAGAAAACTGATGGAGGAGAAGGGGAATGAGCTGGGGGAGTCTGCCAAGAGCAGAGTGTAAGATGGAGCTGGTGTGTAAAACTCAATGTCCCATCCAGAAGCTGAAAGGTTTGGCAGGGACCGAGATCAATACTCTTCCACAGACTATGACTGCTGTGCTTCACGTTCCCTGAAAGTGGTGGAAAGACGGGGGATGAAGAAAACAACATCAGGAAACAGCTGAACTAAAATAAGAGGGAAGAAAGAAAGAAAGAAAGAAAGAAAGAAAGAAAGAAAGAAAGAAAGCAGGTTGCATGGAGGTGTAAGAAGCTGGAGGATTTTTTTCTGCAGCAGCACCACCACTGTTTTGTCCATTAAGCATGAAGGAGATTACTGTGTGGGGAAATTTCCATAAACATGCTTCTCTATTACCGCCCCCATTGTTCATGATTAATGAGATTAGCGTTGCCTTTGCGCACAGATTCGAGGATGTAATAGCAGCTAATTGCTTGTCTCTTTCTAAATTAGAGGCTGCATTGTTTGATATTTGTTTCAAAATGAATTTGCTCAAAGTGATGAAGCTGCCTGGTATGGGAGCGAGTGCACCTGATAGCCACTGTGTGGATGATAAAGATGTGAGGAAAAACTGAAAGTGAACCGGAGTTGAGGGGAGAGAAGAAACTAGGGGAGCTGGAGAAGAGATAGAGTTTCGTGATGTGCAAGAGCAACCAAGCATTTCAAAGTGAACTGAAAAAGGGGGCAAACTGGCAAAGAAACAGGGTAAAAGAAAAGAAAAGTTGCAGCGATGTTAACTACTTGGTGAATGGTGAAAATGAAAGGAGAAAATAAGGACTGTGCAAAAGAGACTGAGGAGAAATGGACAGATAAAGGTGTTGAGAGAAAGAATGCAAACAAAAAAGAAAAAGGTAGAAAAGAAGAAATGAGATGGGTTTGAAGTATGAAGGTGAAAATAATGTAAGATCTTGACGAAAGAGAGAAAAGAAGAAGAAATAGAAGCAGCCCAGTGGAGAGAAAAGAGAGGATGGAGAGGGAGGTGAGAGAAAGAGGAGGAAGGGGAGGGGAGGGAGGGGAGAGATAGGCAGAAAAATGAGCGAGACAAAAAGAGAGGAGATTGCTTTGAACGCTGTAGATCTGTCAGAATTGAATCACAGGCGGCCAGCTGTAAGCTCTGATAGTGCTTTGCCTCTAAATATAACAGGCTCTGAGATGGACTGATACAGCCACAACAACAGACACAGAGATGGTGAGGAGAAAAGACAGAGGCCACACAACACAAATCAACACATGACGAAAGAAAGACGGCACAGAAGAATGCCAGAGCTGTAGGTACGCACAGAGAATCACCGCTCACCAGTCGGTCATTGTATGTGATGAGATTTTTAGCATGAATGAATGTGTTTGCATAATACGACAATATCCTATGCATGCAAGTTCCAGCACTTCCACACATGCCTGCTGTGACACACACACACACGCACACTAAGCTGAGACAGTCTCATAACCACAACACAGCTGTATGACAAGTCAACACTACACAACAACCTTCCAGCATGAAGACCCATCTGTCCAGACACAGCAGCGGCAGGAACCCACTTTTAGAGCCTTGTCTGTGGGTGTGAGCAGCCAGCCTTGCCCTGGAGGTACTGGAAGTCGACTCCAAAACACCACCACCACCACCACCACCACCACCCCACTTGAGGACCCCAGGATGCTCAGGGTGTCAGTGGCAATGATGGAGTGACAATGTCCCCCGTGGGTGAAATTAAAACCTCAACACACCATCCTCCTTCTCCTCTTTCTCGTCTGTCTCTCCTTTTCCAGCAAACACACACAGACACACACAAGACACCCCGCTGATGATAACTGTCTCTCTGCATCGCTGCACATACACATGTACACAAAACACATGATCCTGCGAGGAGGAGATATCCCCTGCAGTGCTGATCCACTCTGACACATATGCACAACACACACTGAAAGAAAACCAGAAGTGTCTCCAGAGAATATCCTTGCAATAGTCTTATGCCTATCAGCTGTTGCTACTGACACCCCTGTGACAAGCACATCCTCCATCTTACTTTTTTTTTTTACTGTGTTCCCTCCATCTCTCTCCACCGTTCTGTGTCTAACTCCCATGTTGGCCTACATGAGAGCACACAGAGCTGAGCTTGGCATCATTACTATCAAGCGCAGAAAATTAATTAACACAGAGGTCATTAACTCATGTAAACAAGATGTTGAGTCCACACTACAGAGGCCTCTGCATCATGTATGTTGGTGTGTATGTGCATCTTCATAATGAAGGTGAGGCTCCCTGGAGAGTGTAATCAGAGTCCTGTGGGTCCGGCTCAGAGGCTGGCTGCATAGAAGCAGCTGCACACACAGTTTTTACTGAGGTCTTTTTTTAGTTGGTGCATTGCAGGACCACAGTCCATCAGCTAAGACTTGAGCCTAACCCAACAGGTTTACATCTATTGATGTGCTCAAAGGCCTCATATAGTATTAATAAAGCTGAGGCAAGATGCCAGGATTCAATACTGAGCAAACCTTTGGACTGTTGGACTGGGGCAGTTAAGAAAATGCAAAACCAGAAATGAGCTAACATCTTATGATTAATGTAGAGGATAGCCAAAGTGTTAAAATCCTGCAGCAGACACCCATCCCTTGGCTATACCGCTATACACAGCATGCATGCAAATAATTCAGAGAAATGGTCAGTGGAAACGTACTGGATGTAACTGTTTTATTGTTGCTTGTGGGTTAACTGTACAATTTTAATCCACATGCAACTGTTCCTGTTGGTTAATGTAGAGCTAATGTTTCTATTTTATATACAGTGGTACAATGCATTATATGTTATGAGCTCATTATTTTATGGTGTAAAATATTATTCTTAAAGTCAAATGAAAGTCGTAAAATAAACAATTTACTGAATTGTAGATGTATAAAGAGGCCCAGAAGTACATTAGTCAAATATACATCAGAACTTAAGGACAGTGGTCGTGTGAATGTTGACTCTGACTGTAAAAATACTTTTAGCTGTTTGAGTTCATTTTTTTAATTGACATGTATGAGGCAGAATGAAGGAACGAGTAGGAGAAGAGAGCAGAGAACACACACACACACACACACACACACACACTAATGCTAGACTCTCACGCTCTCCCTCCTCCACCTGGTTCACTTTCTGCTGAGCCTGAGCGACAATGTCCTCAGAGGAGCTCCCGATGCTGCCGAGCACAGCAGGTGATGATGAAGCAGTATTTTGCTGCTGATGCGTCTTCCTCTTCTTTCACTTGAGTTATTGGTGATGTGCCTAGATCATATTGAGTCGGGGCAGTGGCGGAGCTCACCCCTGCATATAGAACCACATCTTCAGCTGAATCTTTTCTTTCCTTCTGTGTGAAAGCATTTCTTCTCAGCTCCATATCAGCTTTGGATTTTGTAACATGAAGGATTTTGAGATGAGTAAAATCATCAATAGTGTTGCTATCCAAAAACACAGACAGGACGGGAAAACAACATTTTCCCCACAGCTGTAACATGAATGAACACAAACATGTCATCACTAAGACTAATCCCTGTTGCTCAGTCGTGTTTAATGCTCAATTATGATGCAAGACATATTAAGGCAAGACATATTATTTTGTCAGCTGCCCTTGGCACTTGGCATCTATCTATCTATCTTTCTATCAATCTATCTATGTATCTATCTACCTATCTATCTATCTACCTACCTACCAACCAACCAAACAACCAAACAACCAACAGCAAAAGAAATACACTCATCCCCCACATTCATGGGCATGCATCAGATCTCATTTTGAGATATAAAACATCATCAATCAAACAATCTATGGTTTTACTTGAGATTTGACTGGTTACATTGGATCCCACAGGGCTCACATCCCCAGTTTGAGTGTCAGACAGCTAAACCATTCGCTGCCAAGGAAGGAAGGAAGGAAGGAAGGAACATAAGCATTTGAAATAATGCATCCAGCATGTTTCTATGTCCTCATGGCTATAAACCCTTAATCCATGTGAACAGACAGCAAACACTGACAAAACAAACTGTGGTCATCCAGCAGCAAAGCTAACATGTAGAGAGAGTGGGATGGTTACCTGTGGCCCAACAATCACTTAGCTACAAACAGCACGATTCACAACTCTGTGGCTGACAGCGTACTGACAGCATATGTTGGCAAACTTGAAACTAAGTTGAAAATCCATACCAAAGAAATGTTTGTTACCAGACACAAAAATGTGACACCAGTAATTGCATGCCAAGTAATTAACCAGAAGGACTCCTCCTCCTGATCGATTGGCTCTTTGAGACACAGAGAACTTATCAAAAACCCACCTGTCAGGCAGGAGCAGAACAACCTCTACATCTGTCTTCATGCTTGTGAACTCTCATTAGTCTTCCTCAACCCCTAAATCCAGTTTGACCGAGCACTCTCCACTGATGTAAAGGCCCATTGATGTCAGCGCTGCTCCCTTCACAGCTCACAGCTCTTTCCTCTCACACACTTCGCTGCCACCCTGGTGCCACCAGGACACTCCTTCCCATGCTCTCGCTGTAATGTCTCAGTCGGTCTCTTGTCTGCTGTCCCAGTCCATATAATGTGGTGCTTATGGAAGCTGCTCCTTCTTCTCCTCCACATCCTTGAACTGGAACAGTCTGTTGCTGTGCACCACATTTACCATCTCTCTCTCCCAAAGTCGCCTTACACCCATCTTCCGTTTTCTTTTCTTCTGTCCTTTTGTCCTGAGCACATACTTGAACACCGCCTGTGGCTGTTGTTGATGGTCACTTTGCTCATTTTCAAAAGCCAGGGCTGTGTAGGAATGTCTGATTCATTTTAAGTGCACACACAGGACAAACAGCAGGCAGAACATGAGATGTTCACCAAACTAATAATTAACTCCAACTTTAAGATAAGACACTCAGTGAGCTCAGGTGATTGTGTTAATATTTATGCCTCATTTGTTGTTTGATTGGCTGAGGAACTCATTTGTGATAGTGAGAAGTGGCCTCAACCTATGAGACCCAGCTGATGTAGAGAACAGACACTGAGATGTTTGAGGCTAACTCTTTGCTAAAAGCACCTTAATATTACCACTACAACATGTTACTGTCTGATAAGCTCTGTCTGGACATTGTGTGACTCCTGATGTTAAGGTCGTGGGTTTGATTCCCATGTTGACAGAGCTCACATCCTAGCACCCTCCTTCGCACTTGGCACTTGGCATTTCTGCAAGGAAATTTTCTACTCTGTAATGCAGTCTTTGAAGGATGAAAGCACCAGCAGTACAACTGAAACCAACAGTCTGTGTGTTTGGGTTTTTTTAGACCCAAAATAGAAATCATTTTAGACCTCTCATTGGCAATAACCCTAACCCTTGTCCCACAGTTTGAGTTTTTGTGATCTGGTCACCCTAGCAATACACACACAGGCAGACACAGCACTATACATAAAATCAGTTTTCACTCTGAAAATCGCTGACATCTAATGTTCATTAATGGGTAGTGTTTGAGTTGAATATACAGTAAAGGGAAAACAACTTAATGCACACGGCAGCTTGCTGTTGCTCTTGTGGGAAAATAAAGACAAAGAGCTGTTTTCTCCTTTGTGGCTGTTTCTCTTTGCTCTCTCACCCTATATATACATATTTTATTTGAAATACATGGTTTGCCAAATCTCAACTCTTAACATTTTACTCACACACAGACAGACACACAGACACACTAGCACAACACAAAGAGACAGCTCAACACTGTGATGACAGTTAATATCATATAAACATTTATTCTCTATACAGTTGAAAGCAATCAATGGGAAAACAATATTATCAATTACTGATAGAAAAATACATTTGCTGCACCATGGTCACTCCACATTCGTACATACAGTAAGTAGCAAAAGAACATCACGTGTGTTGTGAACTTTGTATAAAACAAAAATCAATGTGAGCGTGCAAACATGACATCAATTAGGTATGAAAGACAGTGTCACTCATACAAAAAGACATGTGGTATAATATACTCCATTGGCATATTTTTTTTATAAGATTCTCTAAAAAAAATATCAGTGGTATTCTCTTTTTTTGATTAATATTGTGTGCAAATTTTAGAACTAAAATAACATCTGGCTTCTGTGTTTAAAGAAATCACGTAGACCTATGAGGAGTAGGAAACAGATCAGTCTTTGGAGTGAATCTTCTTTTCCCATATTTGGCTTCATGTGTAAAAATCAAGTAAGATGACCCGCGGGTACAATGTTGTGTCGGCACATTATACAGTAAGTGTTGCTTTAAAAAACACTTTTCATACAGCAATTGTCCCATCAGCCAGCTGTTCACGTCACACAGTCCACAGAGGCCGCAGGGGGATCTTCAGTGAAGCAATATGACGCGTGATCTGTCAGAGTTGAACACAGTGTAGTAGTGCAGCAGATGCAGACGTCTCTCCAGTGTTAGTACATGTAGGTGTCACAGGCAGCGTTTGACAGTGTGACTGAGCTTGGCCTTATCACCATTTGCTTTTAGCCGTTTTTCCCGACTTGTTTGATTGGCAGCCGCTCTGGCCTTTCACCTGGTGTTCATGAGGTGAATTGAGTGGGTGGGACTCTGAAACAGGAAGTTCTTCGACCGAGGACGGAGCCAATCCTCATATGCTTTCACGTGCAGATTAAGTGTCACCGTAGATGCAGGAAATCATATGTGGTGTTTAGTTTGACATCTTCAGTTAATCATTTTGAGGTTTAATGGCTGGTCACAGGTCACAGCGTGCTCGTAGGTAATGACCACGTGAGCTGAGTTTTTTCTGATTGGTTGACCTGAGCCTCACGTGGAGAGTGTATCCCAGCAGTGTGACCATGTCTCTGCTGAGGTGGAAGTTAGGACGGCCCCTCAGAGGGCTGCTATAGTTAGCTGTAGATGGCTGTGCGTTGAAGGGCAGACACACACATACACACAGGAAAGTGTTTGTCATTGTTTTGTATAGTCTCATCTGTTATTTTTTTTTTTATCAAAGGTCGCTGGAACACAGCTGGTGTAGAAAAGGATGTTTAAGTCTAAAATTTTTATCAGATGTTACTTTTTTTCAGATTTTACTACTAACAGAACAGTGCTACAAACACAAAAGTGCGATAATACGAATTGTACCTCACGCAGCTGTAATGCAACACATTGCTCTGATACAAAAGCACATAGATATGCTCAGAACTTACCATTCACATCTGGTCAGGAAGGTTTTCACTGAGTTGTCGTAACTGCACACAGACACTGACAAAAAGATGGAGGTAAAATTTGTAAATCTGACACTGTGAAACTGGGGAATCAAGAGTCGTCTAACATTACTTACTTCATCTAAACCACAGTGTGAGATGTTGTAGTCAGTCAGTGCTGGTCTGTCCTGACTGAGGTCCTGTATGTGGTGTCGACGCTGTTGGAACTCAGACCATTAGATCCCAGTGTTTGGACACTGATATGAACCGGGACACTCAGATCGACATTCTCCACAATACACTGTAGAAAGAGAAACAAAATATGCAGTGCATGGGTTGCTCTGGTTTGTGTTTGTAGGACTAACAGGATACAGCGATGAACAGTTTGAAGAGAGAGAGTGATACCTTGGTGCATGCTGAGCTCATGACAGATTTGTGGAAGTTCCCATCTATGAACACCTGAGAGGTCATTCAAATGAAAGAAAGATTATCTTTTACAATAACAAATCCTTCAAAGTCACAGTTCACGTGTCAGTGTACCTTTCAGTATATTGCACCTACCCTGTATCCATACACAAATGTGCTGTTACTGCAGCCCAGCTCGTCAAGCGGTGGCCTCTCCCAGCCAATCATGAGGCTGCTCTGGCCGACTGTTTTGATTACCTCAACAGACCGCACCTCTGCTGGAGCTTCTGGAGAAGATAAAGAACAAGGAAAAAAATCAACCACAATTAAAAGACTGTCTCTTGACCTGTTTTTTTTTTGTCACTGGTATGTGGCCTGAATATCCACTTTAACCGCTTCCATTTCTTTTCTTTCTTATATGGCATGCTGCTTTTATTCACCTGCTATTGCCACAGTTCTAACACAATAAACAAAGGAGAGAGGACACAGTGCGTTCGGATACAGAGTTAGATAATGAATTCAAGAAAATCAGTAAAAGCTTATATTCGTTTACCACAGTGTGTTATGTGGGTAATTTACAACATTAAACTGCCAGAACAACATTTTCTCCAATAGAAGAGATAAAAACAGAGACTGGCCCATATCAAGAAAACTAATATTCTTTAGTTGTGAATTCCAATGAGTGCAGCAAGTGTGTTGCACACAGTGTGCAAGTTATTTTTTGTTGTATCAATAAAGCAAATATAACTTTTAACAAAAACTACTTCTTCCACCAGGACTTAAAAAATGATGTGATTCGCTTCTTTACTGTGTATAATAGTGAATATGAACATCACCTGGTCTGGGTCTTGTTGGCTTTGTCTTATCTAGAGCAGCAGTGGTCGGTCTGGCTGGCTTGTTGGATCTCTCAGGAGAGCGATGAGCAGATTGATTCCCGGATGCAGCGAATGCAAGTTCATCATATGGTGGGGCAGCACCATTAGAAATACCTAAACTGGGGGCAGTATATTTGCCACTGACAGTTGGGGATGAGGCAGTGGTCTTTGAATTAGTGTCAGAACATATTAAGACATTAGAGTCAGTGGTAGTGGTCCTCGGAGTTGAAGGAGTTGAAGCTGTATGTACTGCATCAGATATGTTGGGGACAGCAGTGACTGTCTTTGTCAGTTTGGGGGACGACATATTAGTGGCTTTGTCCTTATTAAGTGCAATTGGGCAGGTAGATGAGCTAGAATGAGCAGATACTGTAGTTTTAGAAATATCTGCTTTTGAATGATGGTAAGTGAAGGTGTTGGGGTTAAAAGCAACATTAGCAGATCTAGAGGCAACTGCACTGAAAAGTGTTGTTGACTTAGTGGCAGCAAGCTCAGTTGTTACTACAGGAGTGTGCTGAGTTTGGCTTGAAGCTGTGGTGACTGGGACAGAGTTGGAATGTGGTTTATTGAAACTGAAGCTCTGCTTTTTGTTTGTCTGAGACGTCAGGTTCAGGCCTGCAGGAGCAGAAAATGAGAGACTTTTCCTGGGCTCATGTCCTCGTCCTCTGCTCACTGGAGCCTTGTAATGAAGGAGAAAAGCATTTATTAGACATATACTGTGCCAACATCTCCCTCAATGCAAAAGCATGGATATATCTTGATTTGTGAGTGTAATTATCTATTTCAGTGTACCTTATAGCTGCTCATGAGAGTCCTCTGCAGTTCCTCATGCAGGTTGATGATCTTCTCAGGACTACTCAACCTCCTGCTCGGACCGCTGTGCATGCTGGGGGTTGGAGGAGCAGGTCTTTGTGAGGATCCAGCTGAACTGGTCAGATCTGGGGAGGACTTTCCTTTCACGTCCAGATGATGAAGTCCAAATGTTTCTGGACCTTTGCTTGCTTGGATTGGTCCACTGGCAGAGGGAGATGGCTGTGGCGGGATTGAGAAAAATACCATGGTGTTTCCAGTTTAATTTAACATTTGTAGTACAGACTATTAAAGGTGTTTCTGGTCCACATTTTTAAACACGGACACAATAATGTCAAATTAATTGCAATACTTTAACAGCTTCTACCTCTTCCTCACTGGTATATTACTCAATGCTAGAATGTAAATTAGTGTTGTATTTCCCAAAATCCCAGTTGCAAATGGGATGGTTTGCAACATTGGTGGAAGATTTTTGCTCTACTGAAAACAGTAAAAATGACTTGATAGTCTGAGAAAATAAAAGCTATGAACTGTAAAGCCATGAGGCATTTTTACTGAATCCTTGGCTTGGTAGCATGAAACATATTGATACCAGAGGCCAGGAATTACTGTAGGTAATATTTTACAAGACATGTCCAGTATTGGTTTATTGCTGCTAAAAAGTTACACCTGACCTTCATTTTAAAAAAGCATTTAAAACAAACACATATTGGAATACAAAAACACCCACATTCCCCCATCCTAAGGATTAATAAAGTGTCATCTTGACTTAAATTTGTTTTCATGATCTCACCTGTGTTGCGTCGGTGACCAAGTTTTCTTTCAAAGGTGGAAGAACAGGCGTTGCTGTAACACTGGTATTCTCTTGCACTGGTGAAGTTGGCACAGGGGAGTTGGCATTGTTCTTTATGTCTCCTGTTACTGCAGCTGAGACTTCACACTTGCAGGCTTGAATATTTGTTGAAGACTCAGTGGTGGATATGGAAATATATTTCTCACTGCATTTTTTTACTGCGGGTTCAGGCGTCAATCTGTTTTGGTGCTGCTCGTTTGCAGGTGTGGATGCGGCAGTACAGGTCTGATCAGATCTGAGTCCACTGGTGTAGTCTTGAAATTTTGAGACAAATCTCGGTGAAAACCTGGCACTGCTACCCTCGGTCTTTCCGACACTTCCTGGAGTGAATGCTGCTGTGTAGTCCTCTAGAGCAGTGTCACTGAGCAGCTGCTCCACCTGCTGTGTGAGCATGGAGTCTACACACCCTTGTCTGTGCATGGCTTTAACCATCTGAACTAAGAGGTTGTTCCTCTCTTGACACTTCACCACCAGGCACGACAACTTCGCCTGTTATTGGACGAAAGGCTTGTCAGTCAAAATCAGCTGCTGAAAGCACTGACACATGACAGAAAATAAATAAGATGTCAGTACTATGAAGTGTCAGACTGTACAGCATGAGATATGTCTCTGTGCTCACCTTTAAAGGAGCTATATCCAGGTCTGTCTGGCTCCTCTTTTTCAGCAGTGCATCATACTACAAACCAAAAAAAAAGAGAATTATTCCATAGATATTAATAAAAAACAAATCGAATCATAACATAACTGACTGCTTTAGCTATATCGTGGCGTATAAACCAGCTGGTTGTTACCACCTTTGCTCTGATGTCATTGTAGCGCGTCCGAAGTGACATGAGAGTAGTGCTCCTGTCATCCTTACTGTCCTGTTCTCGTTTTAGAGCGATATACTCAGAGTTCAGCTCTTCAAGAGCCACCGTCTGTGGAGTGTTACACACACACACACACACACACACACACATACAGTAAATGACAGATCAGTGATGAAACCTGTCTCATGATGTTGCTGCTTTTGTATCTTTATGTATTTGCAATGATCCACTGTTGCTCAATTTTAGTCAAAACATAGTTTAAAGTCAAACAAGTGAAGAAGAATGAAAAATGTGAGTATTGAAGTCTGGTCTGTAAATGTGATAAATCCACACATGAGCATCAACACATAGACTGGATTATTAGGTTGAGTCTATTAATGAAACTTGCTTTTCAGAAAGGAGAAACTGGTGTTGGTTAAATAGTGTCACATGATGCCAAATGATCATTTTACATCATCTTTGATAGAGGAGATCAGATTTATTACGCTGACACATTTCAGCATTTAAAGTTAATGTCTTTCAATGGAGTCTAACAAAATCAAGGAGGAATTGTTACCTTGGCTTTGAGCTGAGCTGTGAGGATTTTGTATTGCTCCTGTATCTGTGTCTTCAGTGACAGGGAATCAGTCTTCTCCCTGACCAGGCCTGACAGCTTGCTCTGCAGCTCCTTCACCTATGGCAGACAAAACTACTGTTTAGGACAGATGAACAATGTCTTCATTTAAGTCTGCAAATGGAGGAAACAATACTGTGTGAGAATATAGAAAACACCAAGGTGCCCAAACAAAGGAATAAAGCCTTGTAATGCTAAATAAATCTGTGGGTTAACAGGCAGAACGAATGGTATTGCCACAATGTTTAAGTACCTGGGTACTGAGGTTCTCGTTTTCCCTCGTGGTTTCCTCCATCTGACTGGTTACATCACTCAGTCTCATGATCTTTTCAGCTGCGTGGGCTGCCTTCCTTTCTGCCTGCTCTCTCCTGGCCTCTGACTGATTCAACTCACCGTACAGCTTCTTTGTCTGAACAGGTGAACAAACACAAACATCAACACTGTGTGTTTGCTAAGTTTCCAGTGATGTGTCATCCTCCTGTTACACACTGAATAAACCAGCTATCATTTTCAAACAATTATACAGATAAAAATACAACATTAACATACGAACATATAATATATTTATTTGTCCTTCACTGAAAAGACCAAAGTAAACTTGATTTTTCTGTCACAGCAAAAGTGAGGGAAAGTTGTGAAAACTCACTTCTTCACGGCTCTTGCCCACTTCCTCTCGTGACTTGTCGAGTTGTGCTCCCAAATCTTCAATCTCCCTCATCAGATCGCTTTGCTCCTGCAGTCCAACAAAAACACTCAATGTAAGTTCACAGTCATTAAACATTATGATACACAATGAGCCAAAATGCTGAAAGGATACAAAAGGAGACAAAACAGTTGAGATGGATACCAAAACCCAGTATTAACCCAGCGCAAATATGTTCCATCATGAAGTGACAGAGAAATAAAGAAAATTTCCTATTTGTTGTTGCTATAAAAGGTATTTAGCTCATTTAATCTCAGCATCTCTGTCTCTTATCAAGGCAGAGTGGTCTATGATGCATTTTGGCTGTTCCCAGTTCAGCTCTCTGAGGCCTGAGTATGGGCACATTTCCATCATTACACCCTCAGTCTAAATTTCTTCAAAACAAAGCTACTGAAGTTTTCCCCTCAAGAAAGTAACATCTGAGAAAATGAAGCAAGGTTTATTCTGTTCCTATTTTTCCAACTCTTTCTAAACAGGAGTACCAGATTGATCAGTAGTATCAATAAAAGTAGTAGGACCTATAAATTGTAACGATCGCCATCCCTACACAACAGACACTGAGTCAACACACAAACACATGTATCACACCATTCCGTACCTGTACAGAGTTTCCTTTGTAGTTTTTAGCCTGACATCTTTGTGCAGCAAACTCCCCGGTCTGAATAAGTCTCTGAAGACCCTCTGTCTTCTTCATCATGCCATCACCATTTGGATTCAACAGATGCTCTCCCTGATTCTTCTCCTCTGTTTGGGTTTGGCTGGGGAGAGCAGATTGGAGACTACTTCTTTCCTCTCTTAGGCCCTGAATTACAAACAGTATTTGCTTTTCCTCTTGTTTCAAACAAGTGATTGAATTTTGAAGTCTTTCTTTTTCTTCTCTCAGACTGCTAACAGAATTAATCGACACATCACTGCCATCTCGTGAAGTGTAAGATGATTGCTCCTGTTCTCCCTGGTCTTTCTCATAGTTGTGGGAAATGGTTAGCTTCTGTCTCTCCTGCTTCAAAGTGAGCACTGCCTGGCGTAACTGTTCTCTCTCCTCTTTTCCGTTTGAGAGAGATTCTGTCAACACCTCTTTTTCTCTTTCAAGACCAGATAAAGACTTCATTAGCTGCTCTTTCTCCTCCTTCAGGTCACTTATGGACCTAATAAAGTGATCTCTCTCATCTCTCAGCCCACAGACTTTCCTGGTAAGCTGCTCTCTCTCTTGCTTGAGACCAGTCAAACACTGTGAGATCTGGTCTTTCTCCTCCTTCAGTCCCCAAACTCCCCGAGTTAACTGCTGTTTCTCTTCTGTCTGTGTCTTCACTGACAGAGCTACTTCTTCTTGCTGCTGCCTGAGAGAGCTGATGTTGCCTGACAGTTCATCTTGTTCTGCTTTGAGGCTCTGGACTGTTTTGGTCAGGTGGTCCACTTGATCAGTCAATGAACTAACATGTAATGTGTTTTGTGGGCTGCTCTGCAACAGATCATGAAGATTGTTTATTTTTAATGCATGTGCTGAAGCTGTAGACAAATCATCTGGCTGTGGACTTGACATCAACTGTGGTTCTTCTTTCCCTTTCAGCACACTTTCCACTACACTGTCCACACATGCTTCAAGGCTCATCAGCTCTCCACTGTCTTCTAACTTTTGCTGCAGCTCCATGATGGTGTTGAGATCATCCTCAGTCTTCCTGGTGAGCTCTGTGATCAAACACCCTTGCTCCTGGTTCTCTTGCTCCAGCTTGGATCTGTCCTCCTCTAACCTGGAGATCTGCTCCTTCAGCTGTGTTCGCTCAGCTTCGATCTCCCCCTCTCCAAGCTCGATGTGAGCCAGCAGCTCCTCAATCCGGTCTGCCAAGGCTCGGTTCTCCTGATTAAGACCCTGAACAAGATCATCCTGTGCGAGGTTGAGAATGGTGTTATCTTGGATAGAAGGCTGGAGATGGTCACCTCCATCACTGAGCGATGATATGCCAATCTGTATGTCAGAGAAGTTGAATTTGATTAGTGACATACTGGAAGCCTCTTTATTTTTGAAAAACAGCGGGGAGTGCTATAACATACCTTCCCTCTTGAAGCCTGCTGTGCTCCCTCCACTTCCTCTGTCTGTTTCCTGAGTTGTAATTTTAGCTGAGTATTCTCCTCAGCCACCACCTCCAGCTGTTCCTGTGCACGCTGCAGGGCAATCTCCAGACGGTCACATTGCTTTTGAAGAGCGTCAAAATCTCGTCCTAACCCCAAGCTTCTATATGCTTCCCTCAGGGCATCAGATTCCTCACTGGGGCTTTCCTCCAGGTTCCACAGCCCTCTGGAGAACCAGGCCTCCTCTTTAAACTCATCCACTGTCTCTGTATTGAAGGAGAGTGACTGGGAGCTGAGGTTCTGCTTGTAGCCACAGTGAGCAAAGAGCTTCACAGGATCTGATTTGCCAGATGATAACTGATCCTCTGAGTTGTTGTGTGTGCTCTCTGCTGTGCCCTGGTGGTGAAGGCACTGAACTGCAGATGAATCTGACTGATCCATTCCCCCACTCACGGTCAGCTGGACCTGCATTGAGATCAGAATTTAAAAATAGTTTTGTGGAAACAATAAAACACTTGATATTTAGAGTCATTTGTACAAACACAATGGGAGAGGTGGTTATGTAACACACGCAACAGACACAAAAGAGCTTTCACTCTTTGGGAATATTCAGCCTTTTTATCCTGTAATTCATGCAATAATAAGGAGGGATTTACACCACTGAGCCAATAACACCGGATCAAACATCTACTGATCCGTTAGTTATTTTACCAAGTTATTTTACCAACCAAAAACTGGTGAAACTGCAGGACAGGAAAACACACTGCAATATTTTCTGAAGAGTTTTAAAATATGAATGAGGGAATTTGCCACGTTTCAAAAATGTGTCTGACACAAATAATCCTCTTGGTCTATACAGATGCACAACAAATCCTCCTTATTATGACTTCTATTTTACAGTCTTGGCATCCACATGCAGAACTTCCAGTACTTTGTAGCACATTAGACTTTTAGCTGAGCAGATCCTCCAAAGTGGAAGGTCTCATCACTTTTCACTGGATCTTTTTAGAAATATCTGCCGTTGTTTTTGATGCTGTTTGAATTTGCTTGTGTATGACAGCCTGTGTTTTGTTGTGTGTTTCATTTCTTCGTCTGTACTCAGGTCTCCCCAAAGAGATACAGATCTCATTGGGACTCTCCGATTGGATTGAAATTAATTAAATCTTACATGTTTCACACACCTGCAAGGAATGTCCCATGGTGGTAGAACATGGCTGAGTGTTGGAGGGCTCAGGACAAACAGCAGGACTGTGGATGGGCAAGTTCGTCCCAGGACTTGGGCAGGTGGGCTCAGGGTCCACAGACGACTGACTGGGTGTTTGGTTTGCAGCTTCCCTGAGGATCTGTTGGAGTCTGTGGTTCTGTTCTCTCAGCTCCTCAACTTCTTCCATCAGGGAGCTTTCAGACTGCTTCAGCTGGTCCACTTCTGCCTTCATCTCCTCCACTCTGCAGCTCAAGAAATGGCTGTTCTCCTGTGCCTCTTGGAGCTGCTTCATCAGTCCCCTCCGCTCTGTCATCCCATCTTCCTCCTCTCCAGCAGCACCCTGAGGTCCTCCTGCAGGCTCAGGATGAAGCCTTGCAGCCTGCCTTCATCTGAGCTCTGTGGTATGTCTTTGTTTTTTCCTCCCCCTTCCATTTCTGTCTTTCCCTCATCACCCTCTCGCCCTCCTTCTCTTTCCATTCTCACACTTGGCTGCGATTGTTTCTTCCTCTCCTCCTTTTTCTCCTCTTCTCCCTCACCCTCTCCTCTCATAGAGGTTAGCCTCTCTTGCTCTGTCCACTGTGTTACAGTCCCAGCAGTAATCCTGACTGCACTGGTTGTTGCCATTCCAGTGGCGGCACTCACAGTCATGTCAAGCAGCTGCTTCTCTAAAGTGTAGATCCGGTTCTGGAGCCTCTGCTCTCTATCCTGCGCCAGACTGAGCTTGTGTTGGAGTTGGGTTTTATAGTTCTCAAAGTACTGGGACTGGCGGCTCATCTCCTCCTCTTTGGCCTTCAGCTGCCTCTGACAGCGCTGCAGTCGCTCCCTCCATACCTGCTCCCCCCGCTCCTTCTCCTGAGTCTGAATAGCAGGGAAGACGGAAAGAGGAGGACAAAGACAAATTTGTCATTTTTAAGACTGGGATACTACAGTAATTGTTATCCCATGTCTTCTGTAGTATTCCATGTTTTTCTTTTGGAACTGAATCCAAATCATGAAATAATATAAAAATGAATAAAAGTGCATGTTCCTGCTGCCTACCAGCACCTGACTCTACCTGAGGCTGCCCACTGATGTTTGATTCACTTCAAATAAAATTGTCTTTAGCAATACTTACACACTGTGCTACTATTTGTGGTGTTTCTGTTACTACCATCTTTTCAGAGTCGTTTCCCTTACATCTTCAATTATTCTGAGTGTTTTAACAATAAACATCAGATGAAATAAGGTTATTTGAGTATTATGGTCCCTTGCCATTATTTTTTGCATTGTTGTACACTGCATTTTAGTTTTCATCTTTCTGTAATGGTCTGCACATCAGTGTCTATAGATGCCTTCAAAAAAAACACCTGAGCACTCACCATGGTCCTGACCTCCTCCCTGAGCATGTGGAGTCTTTGGTCCAGTCTCTGGGAGTGTTGCATTCTGGGGAGGTGGGAGGCAGAGGCTTGATAGAGCTGTAGCCGCAGGCTCCTCTCTGACCTCTCTAGCCCTCTGATCCTTCAAGACAGGCAAGCTCACATTATATCATCACCTTAACTTCATTTGAATCAGCTTTATCCCATTATTAGGAAAAAGATGTAAGGCACAGCTCCAATAGCAAGTTATTCCAAGGGCGATGTTAGCAGAAGCGTGTGCAGTGTGCAATGTGCAGTGTCGTCAGGTGCATGTGATATGTGATATCACCTTGGCTAAAAGTGAGTGTATAGTAGCTGGTGTGTGTGTGTGTGTGTGTGTGTATGTCACTGGATCCTCTCACCCTGAGTCTCTCACCTGTTCCTCAGGTAACTGTCAGACTGGTGAATGGCTGAACCTGCTTTCTGTTCCAGGACCTTCACTCTGGCACACAGGAGCCGCAGGTCTGGATCAATTCCTGTAGAGTCTGTTGCCATGGTAACTGTACTACTTCCGGGACCCGTCGACTCTGACAAGACCACGTGATCCTCCATTGGTTAAGCCTGTGCCCTCGAGGTGAGTTTTACCTATGGCACAAGAACCAGTGGTTTCAGACTTATTCAGCACGGGAAGAACAAGTAAAACAGCATTAAACCATGTTTACTCTTCAGCTCACACTTCTTATCTACATGATCCTCATAAATACACTGACAGACAAAGGTAGATGGAGACAGAATGAGAAAGATACATATAAAATACAGTCATGTATAATTCACGATGTCAACAGCTTGGTAGCAAGTTGTCGAGTACAGGTATCTCTCAGGTTACTCTGCCTCCTACGTGTAATCCTCTCTCCTCCTGCACCTCCTGCACCTCCTGCAATGTTTCACAAATCCACCCATCCCCAAAAAACTCAACAGACATGGTTGATAATAAGAAACAAAATCCACAGTTCCCAAGAATAAGATGTGGTCAGTGCTCATTGGTCTAGGAGGGCAAATCAAGTGCGTATCTTCTAAACTGTGATTATGCTGTATAAACAGCACATTTTTCAAAATCAGTGTTAGATGGTGTTTCATACAACAAACAGTAAAAACAAGGACAAAGGAGTAAAAACCTGCAAAACCTTGCCTTAGCTCCTCAGGCAGATAATTGTAGAGCTACACACGTTCATACCAAAAAGATGGTAAATTTGGGAGATTTATCTGCTGAATGTTATAACCTTTGGATTTTTTTTTTGCACTAAAAGAGGACTATCCAACGTAGAGGATTGAGAAAGGATCTTTTTATGACAAGGAACAGGAGGACTGATTTCACCAAGCAAAACCTGTCTCCAATATTCACATGGGTACCACACTAGTTTTTTGAGTGAACATACCCTTAGAGTTCAACCAAATGAATAAGATAGCAACCAAGTCTGGCTAATACATAACTTGGTACAGACAAGAACACATAAATCATAAAGGACTCAGATTCTTATCACCACAATATTGGAAAATGAACCATTGTTTAATTCTAAAAACCGTAAAACTAATGAGACTTTCAATTAGCTGTTGCAGTAATAAATGTGCAATGCTGTAAATTCTCAAAATTAAATTCAATAACCTGGTTTCGCGCTCCACTGATGTCAGTTTCATCCTCTCAGTGCAGTGACGAGCTTCCAGTAAGTTCTGCTTCTGCGCTGTCGTTTCCTTAGAAACGCCACAGAGGTTGGAGTTTGCCAGAATCCTCCACATCCAGTTGGCATTCAGCATGTTAACCCCCTCAGTCAGTCTGGCACTTTCAGTCTTCCTCTTCTCCTCCCTCTGTCTTTCCGTCTCCACCGTCCGTCTGGCCATTTCTTGAACTGAGGCTGTTGCTCCTCTTCCATCCTCTTAAATCTTAAATCCTCTGATTCAGAGATTTCTCCCGGTAAATCCATGTGTTTGCTTCTCACAGAGGAGTTAGGGTTTTATATTCCAGGTCCAAGAACCACTACAGTAGATGTTATTTATAAATAATTCATTTTAATCTTATGTATATCTGGTTAATTATTAAATCTTCAAATATGTTTGCATTCCAGGTAAGGGTCTTCTGCAAAAGTGCACATTTATCAAAAAGGCCATAGGGTTTTTGTGAGCTGTCTACAAATGCATAAAAAAGGTTTTGTTTCTTCTTCGCTCGCCTCCACAGCACCTTAACACCTGAGAAAAAGAGAAACATTTTTAAATTCCTTGCCCTCATAACTGTGCCGAATACAGATATGATACAATGAATGGAGGTGCTACCTGATGTGGGTCCACAGTCACTTTGATTAAGGCCAAAGAATAAATGCTAAAGAGAAAAACAAAAAGAGGAACAAAAACTAAGGGAACACAAAGGATTTAATAAACACATGGAAAAAGGAGAGAGAGAGAGAGAAGAAAATGGTGTCAAAAACTTTGGGCAGCAATACACAACATCAGAAGATTGGATATTGAACTCCCTCTCTTCCCACTACAGTTCCCACTTTGTCTACAAACCATGACATAAAGCTTCTTAAGGACACATATAAAATTTGAATACCTTTTCCTCTATTTCCTTTATTTGTCTCTTTTGCAAGTCAATCCTGTCCTCCAGCTCTCTAATTCTCTGCAATGCAAGAACAGAAGTGGTTAGGTGGTCAACATGTGTTCAGATTGAAAACAGTCATTCCTTCATGTATACAAAGAAACAGATAACAAACAGTTAATAGGACCACGGTTCAGCTATTCCTGTAACTACTCCAAATAGTCTGCCTCCTTCCCATCATGCCCTCCTGTCTCCATGGTAGCTGTGTTGGGTAAGAATGGGCTGCCATGGTAACTGAAGAGTAGCTTAGAGTGTGAACAGTGAAAGTGAGTCCATATGTGAGAATTTGAACCTGAGCAGCTTATGCACTGAGTCTGCTGTTTAAATAGCACATTTGCTTCAGCAGCTCTCCCCTCTCGTCCACAGAAAGTAGGAGGAATACAAATTCACAAGGACAGGAATGATGACATAAAGCTTAAAAGAAAAGCTTTTGAATTTAATGTCATCTGAATGATGACTGGGCAGGGGTCCAAGATATAAGTGCAGTTAATAAGTTTCAGTGAGAAAATGGATGAGATCTAAGTTACAAATACACAGTGTTGGTGGTCCACGAAAACGGGACTAATCTGGACTGATTTCCAGACTAAGCTGAAGATAACATTTGTTATTCCATCTTCAGAGTCTTTAAAAGTATTTTGGTTTATTAGTTCGTATTTGATGAGCTGATTAATAATGTTAGTAAGTTAAGAGTCCAACTAATTCAGATGAAGTTTAAGGTGCCGTGGTACGTGATGTGGTTAATGAACATACAGTGCAAGCCATGAGTGTAAAACTACAGTGAGGGCTGCAGTGTGGAGGGATACTGAAGGAGTGGGCGTGGGGGTATTCAGATCACAGTGACACACACACGCACACGCACACACACACACACACACACACATCTACACACAGTCAGTCAGTCTCATCTCACTTGTCCACTTCTACATATGCACTTACAGGTAGACTTACAGGCACCACACACAGGGATACTGCATCTTTTTCAGAGCACCAGAGGTCTGGTGGGTTCAGACGACTCAGACAGGTACCAGGGGTCAGATTTGGGATGGGCAGGGCTCAGTAACCTGACTCAGTTTGTTTATAAGCCTTACCTGCTGGGCCTGCTGTAGGAGCTCCATGCGCTCCTGTAAGATCTGACTGTCATACTGCCGGCTCTGCCGGAGAATCTGACGCCGCAGCTTGTCCACGGCTAGCCTCAGCTCCTCCCTCTGCCTGTCTGTCAGCGACTCAGCCACCGCTCGGCATGCCGGCTGCTCCTGCTGCAGAGCGCTATACAGCGTGGCCTCCAGCTCCTCGATCCTCTGCACAGCCACCCACATACACACACACATACAGATACACAAACGCACATACATACACACACAGACGTGCACATGCACATGCAGAAACCCACGCAGGCATGCACAAGCACACACATGGAGGCACACACACACACACACACACACACACATATACACACACATACACACACCACTGTGACCATGGCAGATATGGAGAACACTGTTCCACTTTATGTTGGGTGTTAGACTTGGCTTTCACATGGTAACATCATTATAACAACACAAAGTTTGTTTTTATTCTCGACAGTTGCCTCACTCTCTCCAAAAAGTTACCATGTAAAAAAGCATGCTTTCACCAACACAATATAAAGTGGGACCATAAACATAAACCAACACCAAAACTGGCCGGTAAAATGGTTAGAGTTACATGGAGAGTGTTAACTGTTTTCTGGGTACAGCCTAGTTAAGTCAGCAGGAGGTGACAACGTTTTAAGATCATTCACACTAAGAAATCTCACATTAGAATCATATTAAACCTCTTTGTCTAGACTTTCTCTTCAACTTCAACTAAGTGGCCACTTAAAGTTACACATGATATTCAGAGACATTATATCTTCCTCTTCTCTGCAATTTAATAACATAAGTCAGTGATGGGCCTTCTATGGAGATAAAGGAGAATTAGGTCGGAAATAAACAAGAGGCCAAATACCCTAGACACTTTTTCATAGATTGTTTGCAGAATTTAAACTTGAGCAGTAAAAGATGCAGTATCCCGACACAATATGACAGATTTTACCGTCATGGAGCATGTTGCATTCATGATGTTTAATGACATCCCAAATGTTTATGTGTCATGCTGAAATGATAATGTTGCACTCCTACATTCCTGAATCATTTTTATCATTATGCCTTGTGCACAACCTTGCTGAGTGTTGCTATTAATATATATAGGTGTCATCTTTATGGGTGCATTTTTATTAGAGCGGCCTTGGCCTTCTTCTGTATAAAGGGACATGTCATACTGCTGCAGGCTCCATACCATGTAGGCCTGGTCCAAAGCTTGCTTCCTATAGTCCAGCTCCTCCTCGAGAAATCCTTTCTGTTTACTGAACAGCTCCTACAACAAGATGTGATAAAATATAATACAAGGGCTGGTATCACAACAATCAGTATTTACCATGAGTGTTAAATTTCACAGTCTGGGTGGGATTTTGTACATAGGCATCTGACATACATACTCTAAAATGATGTTTTACCTTGTCATTTTCCAGGTCGATCATCTTCTGTGTGAGAGCGGCTTCTGTGCTATCTATCTTTTTTAGCCACTGAGGGATTGGGAAAATGTTGATTAGTTAGTTAGATTTTTTTTTCATTTTTACTATTTCCATCCATATTTACTACAAAAATGACTCAAACAGAGTGGCTGTATTGGTAATAAATGAAGTGCTATAGCCATGCATGTCCACTGGGTGTCAGTAAAGACATGCCACATTAGAGTGACTGACCTTTTCACAGAGAGAGATCACTGTCCCAGCCTGGATCACTGCCACTTGTTCTTCGTTTCTGAGATTCTACACAAAATATAATTCGGAAGAGTTAACAGAACTTATAACTATGTCCGAGATATTACTTGTTATAATACTCCAACAATGTGTGAACTCACCCCATTATCTCCCAAGATGTCTAGTTTCTTCATCAGCTCAGGGATGATCACATCCTGTACAGAGGTCAAAACCAGACCTGTGACACTGAATGTGTAAAAGAGCCTTATTGAGAAAAAGGTGTGTTTTTTGAGTGTGTTTTCACCTTGACTCCCTCCTGGTGGCAGTAGATCTGCAGGGCACTGCTGCTGTTCTCGGGGAATGCAGACATGTGGAGATTGAGGGCAGGAGATCTGCGCTCCCTCTCCTACAGGGGGCACATACAGTGTTAATACTCAAATACACACAACTCCGGTAAAACAGTAGATTTCGACCAGATGTTAAAGTTCATCACACTGTACCACTGGTGGTGAGCAGTGACACACAAACTGGGAATGACACATAATGTAAATGAGTGGAAATGGGAGTGAATGTGGATTTTACTTACATGGCACTCAAAACATGGTCAGGATCTGCCAAATGAGGGAGGGGGGACACCCACGGTTTTAAATAAGAAAACCAAACCAAACCAAAAGAAAAAGGAATCAACACACATGCTGAAACTTATGAATATTCAAAGTCAGGTGGAGCTGCTACATAGCAACAGTGCAAAATCAATTAATGGGATTTATTGATTGACTGATGGTGATGCAATTATTACTATTGTTAGCAAATAGAACTGGATTCGATTCATGTACGATGGCTCACTTTTTCCACCACATGCATACTGCATGTTGCAGTGTCAAAGATAACATGATTTAAAACAACAATACAAATCCCAAACAAAGCGTAGGACATGCATGCAAAAATGAGAGACAAAATGAACAAAGATGGAAATGGAGGGTGAACTTAAATACATTTTTATTCAGTTAAAAATTATATTCATCTTAACACAACATTCTTTCATTTAAAGAAATCTTCCAGTTCGGTGGAGGGGGCTAAATACACAGCTGCCATGCAAAACAAGGAAACCCATACAGATGCATACAGAGGGAGACTTAAGTGAGTTTCAGTGAACAGTCTGTCTATCTGTCTGTAAGTCTGTCTGTCCAGTGAGTCACTGTATGTACGTCTTGCGTCTGGAGCTGACATTGTTGTTGTCGCCTCCCGGTGACAATTTGACGCTGGTACAGTCTCTTACTTCCAATTCCAGCACCCTGAACTCCAGTAGTTCGTTCTGGTCCCGGGCATCCTGAACCTCAGCCTGCAGCCGTGACTCAGCCTGTTGCAATGCACACATCTATGGACACACATACACATACATATCTTGGTAACACACTAAATAGTATGAAGTGTTTACACCGCATTACACTAATGGCTAGGAATAATGGATGTCCTGGGGTGGTAGTTTATGTATTTAAATTAGCAATGAAGTTTAATCTCAAATTCACAATCTCCAAAGAAGCACCGAATCTGCTCCGCTGTTAATTTGTTTTTCTCCACAGCTTGAGGCCATGATGTGGTTAGTTTTACTTTTTTCCCCCTGTACCCACAGAACACAGCACTCAGGTTAACTACAGTTTTGATTCTGCATGAACTGTGTCAATGGCACAGACTATTGAAAGCATTCATGCTTTTCTTTATGTATGTTTTCCTCCATCTGTTGTTGTTTGCTTATACAGACCCTGATTTAAACTATATGTATATATAAAATGCATATGTATTCTAACCATGTTCATATTTCCCATAGTAAAGCATGGTTTTGTATCATAAATAAATACATCCCATACTGTGTCACTACTAGTATTGAGAAATTCAGCCCTGACTGAATTTCAGCACACAGAGATGCCATGGCATCTTGACACAGTATCTAGGCAATAAAGTGATGCATTATAATTTTAGTAGGCTTATGTAATCTACCTTCTCATGGAGTTCCTGGTTGGTCCTGAGCAAGTACTGCTTCTCCTCCACCCACTTTGAATCCTGTCGTAACAACCAAACACAACATCAGCAAGAAATGACAACTGGCAAGAACAGGAAAGGAAGGACAGCATCCTGACAACCAGGTATAATGAATAAAACAGTCAGAAACACAGTCAGTCAGTTCAAAATCCTACGGGTAACACATGCGACAAATCCTATTGTATTTTCACATGACACATGCAAAAGTAACATAGACACAAACAGACAGGAACAGTATGGCTGCAGCATAAGTTTATTGATCCAGAGAAATAAATAAAGCCCACTCCTGAGGTAACAGAGAAAAAAAAAGCTGAATTCACAGTCATCCAGACTTCACAGTAACAGGAGGAGCAGAAGGCAATCTGAGAGCAGCAAACCAAAGTAACAGAGCTGGATCAAGCCACAGTGGAACAGGCATCATGCAGTAAAATGCAGAAACATAAAGAAAAAAGAGTATTGATAAGAATGCATCATAATAGTTTCAGTGTTCCTCTTGACATACTGTAGAGATAATAATTACCAGCATTTCTTTAAATATGTGTATTTTAGACAAAAAAAAGCTTTTCTTCTACACATGAGTAGGTTTGGCTTAGTTCTCAGACCAAAATGTTTCATGATGACAAACTAAATCAACTAAAATCAATGTAAACTGTGTATTTTCATATTCAGATATATGTGAGACATTATTGGATTAAACTTTTGTGTATTAGTCTACTGCTGACAGGAATCAAAGTGGTTAGGACTCACTCTCTGTGGTCAGCAGCACAGAGAGGCCCAATGAGAAACACCACCAACAGGAACAGGAAGGACAGAGGGTGAGGCAGAGCATGGCACAGAGCTGTGACGCCACACATGCAGGAAGTGACATTACAGGATTCTGCGGTAGACCTGGTCGGCATAGCGCCAGCCCAGGACCAGAGCAGCCAGACAGACATGCAGGAGGGCCAGTGAGAGCAGGACCACAGAGCTCCTCTCCCCCTCCCTCGTCTTTGTTACCTGCCCCCTCTCTGCCAAGGCCTTCTCCAGATCGATAATCTTGGCCTGGCAGCTGCTGAGCTCTGACTGCAGCTGTTCACGAGTCTGTGGGAATGAAGATTGGCCATCAGGGATCAAATCAGACAGAGGAATAGAATCTGAAAGCTGAAAATGTCAAGCTCTATCTGCTGGGGGAATGGTAAAGGAGGCAGAGAGATTATAAGTAATGGTACAAACCCTGGCTTCCCTCTCAGCATCCAGAGAGCCCCCGGTCTGCTCTTGCAGGAGGGCGTAGGCCCGTTGAAGAGCCTGGTACTCTCTGGTGAGTTGACGGAAACGAAGCTCTGACTCCTCACGGGAGACACTCTGTGGTACCAAGAGGGTTAGTGTGAGAATAGCACACAAACCTTTTTCTGTATCTTTATCTCTGATTCTGTAAATGTTAATGTCCTGCCTTGATTTTTGTTGTTACCTCAAACCTTCTGCCGAATGAACTACACAGAATACAAATCAAGTGATTTCTTTGAATATAGACAATAAAACTTCTTACCTCTTCCAAATCTTCCTCTGGGGTGGCAGGTGTGCGGTCAGTGAGGTCAGTGTTATAGGAGGTGAGAGAGGAAGTCTCCGAGTCTATGGATTCCTCATCAAATCCAAAATATGTCTCCACAACATGCCTCTGTAGTACAGGGTAGAGAGGAGAATGATTTGTACATTGTAATATCAAATCCACAGCCTGACACATTTTCTGTAGAAAGCAAATGTGTTACAACTGCCAATTCGAATTCGCTGAAGTTTCTGAATTCACCACACGCACGACTGAGTTTCAAAAATCCTGACTTTGTACTGTAATAGTTCATCAACATGTTGTCTAATCCAGGCACTGTTAGTCTGTCATTTATCTCAGTTTAAAGAAATCAGATCTTATCAGATCAAGCCTCTGCATGTTTGTTTTGGTTCTTTCTTTCTAAAACCTTTTCAAAACCTGTAGAGTCCTTACCATCATGTTTATAAGTCATCTCCTGGCAACCAGAAAAGTAAAGACAGACCAGAGCACAAAGGCAAATGAAGGAAGAGAAGTAGAGGATAAAGAGGATATACTCCGTCATTGTGCTACCAAAAAAAAACAGTCAACTAAAAACAAACCCCCAGATTATGTCTGTAATGTGTTGGACTACACCAGCTGATCTTTACAGCCTGTCCAAAAAAGCACAAGTGCTCCCACATAAAATGTAAAAACTGACAACAAAGCTTCTGGTTACAATCAAACTACTCCCAGAGAAAAAGCAAAAGGAAAGCTTCTGTTTCTTTTTTGTCTTCGAGCTCATGTAATCTGCTTCTGTGCTCAATCCCTAAAAAGAGCAACAAATTTCTGTGCGCAAGTCCAAGAGCCAAACTGCAATGCCCGAACCCGTATCCACCTCAGCAAGTCGACAAACAGGTTTTAGAAGGAGAAAGATGGGAGAAAGACTCCTCCTCCCAACAACATCACAGGCTCTAAAATGCTCCCTGAGGCTTTAGCCCAGACATGCACACTCAGATGCACACAAGCATCACAGCAATTATTTTCTTCTAACAACCCTCCTCTCACCAAATATGTTACTGCCATCCCCTCTCTTTATTCTCACACCAGGACAAACAGAGAAACACAGACACATACTGCTGCCCACAAGTTACATCTTTGTCATGTATGCATTCACAGTCATAAAATTACACAAAATTTACAGTAGCTGACAAATGTTTGTTATATATGCAATTTCCCACTCGCTGGGGGAAAGGTTCACGCAGTTTGTGTGTTCAGAAAGATGCTCCCAGCTGTGAGGGGATGCTGTCATAATTGTCTCCTGAGGCCAATTAAATACAAACACACACACACACACACACACACACACACACAATCAAGTGAAAACAGCACTGAAGCCTCACTCATGCACAGACAAGGTAGTTGCCTAGTTACTCACCAGTGGGTTAACAGAGTTTTTAAAGCACCACTGGACACTTACTTTTGACAGTTTTAGCGGTTTCCTCCTGTTCTTTTTAGTCATCACCAAACGGTCACGTTCCTACAAACAAGCACACAGAGGATCAGACTTGTGATAAAGAAGGCTTCAATGAGCTGCATGAGCTTTATGCAACATTAAGTGGTCATGTAGACAGCAAACAATACTACCTACTATACTAAAGGTGTAAAGCATGTGGTTTGAAGCTGTACAAAAGCATTTGCATTTCGTGATCAGTTGGGCTGTGATGGGAAGGTAATGAGCTGAAGTGAGATCAAGATACTAATAATACTGAACATTTACTTTCTTCTTGTACAGAGGAAACCAGAAGACAGGAAAGAGCAGGAATTAGCATCTTTTAATTTTAAAGTGATTTAAAGAAGGGCAATGCAAATGAAATCTCTCATCAATCTATATGTGATTTTTATATTATACTGATATATTATACCTAGTTTTTCTGGAAAATCAACACTAAAGACATCATCATACTGATACAAAACATGTATTAAAAAATATAATCATAAAACAGACCAAAGCATATATTGACACCATTGCTCAAAATGGCCTGTACATCAAGTCCACAGTAAAACAAAATTGTAATGGGGCCGATGAATCAGAGTATGTGACATGATACAGTATACCCCAATTTATAACAAATTTTGATTACTTCATGAAAATTCACATTGAAAACGCCACAGTGAGACTAGAAGAAGGGCACTTGACCCTGGTGGCGTGAGTTACAATCCTGACCTGCGTGAGCTCGTCTATGATGCCACGCTGCTCAGCAACCTGCAGCTTGAGGAACTCCACTTCCTGTTCCTCGTGGGCATGGCTCAGGTCTGTCAGGGAGCTTGGCCGCTTAAGCTGTGGTTGAACGGCTTGCTGTGAGGGCGGCCGTGAGGAGGAGGCTTTTTCCTTCTGAGGGAGGGACACAGAGAGAGGGGCAAAATGTGGTTGTAGAGAAATGTGTCATGCTTTCTTGAAATGGCCACTAGAGGTCCTGTTTCTAGTTGAATGCAATTCTCAGTGATGCTCAAGGTACCACAACAAACCCCTCTTCCTCCACAGATGAAAGCTAGCTGCTATTTTCTTCTAGCATCTGAACTTTGAATTCATCTTTAACTACAAAGAGGAGACAGACAACAGAGAGCAGTAGTAAACCACAGGCTCACCATCTCAGCGTTCTCTCGACTCAGGTTCTTGAGTTTCTCCTCCATGCGTTGTAGTGTTTGCAAGAGGTCGTCATTCTTCTTGGACAGGCGCTTGTTCTTTTCAAACATGGGCTTCATCTGGCTCTCTGCCTCTCGAACCCGCTTTAACTGGACAGAGGAAGGAAACAGGAAGGAAACACTGTAATCTTCAGTCCTGACTTCCAGCCACACAGAAAGAGTGATCAGCAGCAGAAACATAAAGGCTGGCGTTATAAACTGAAAAGTTTTAATACAGTCACTGCATGAATGTACTTCTGAATGTGTGTTCCTCACTAGTTCATTCCGCTCGTCGGCCAGCAGTGCATTTCTGTCCTCCAGTTTCCTGATGACCGAGTGCAGCTCTGCAATCTTCAACTGGAACCTCCTTGTGTCACGCTCCTCTGCCTCCTGTTGAGCAGGGGGGAGAGGAGAGGAGGAGGAAGACAAAAACTGAACAAAGGGAATACATGCAGACAAGCAGGCAGGTAATGGAGATGGATGAGAGAGAGGGATTGAGAGGATGATGGATGAATTGGCATGTCACAGAGTAACTGTGAACCTGTGCAGCATACGCCGTATATTCATATGCTCCTCGTGAATGTTTGAGCTGTATGTGCATTTGTGACAGAGGGGACAGATGCACAGTACAGTATGGAGACCTCCAATATGACAGATGGTCTTACATCTCCATAGAAACAAATTTAATAACAAGAGTCCCTGAATCTCCTTAAAAATTTGTGGGGTGGATCTGAGATCTGGATCTTTTGTATGATTTAAACAGCATCTAATCAGCATCAACAAAAACATCAGGTTTCAAAAACATGTTTGTCAAATACTGTCACATGAATTATGTAGAACATGTGCGCATTTCAAAGTGCACATTTCAAATTTGGTTTTGTTCCGTGTATACCTGGTTGTTGAGCAGGTCACCGTTGTCTCCCAGCCCAGGCACCACCTCTCTCTTGGGGCTGCCATGGTTGTGTCTCTCAGCTTCTCGTACCTGGCCCAGCTGCTCATCCAGGGCCTCTTTCTGCAGCTGAAGCTTCTGGGCGTAGCCTGCCTGCACCCCCAACTCTCTCTCCAGAGCACCCACAACCCGGTCTTTTGCCTTCAACTCATCCATCTGCAAGGATTAAGAGTGACAAGGTGGTGAACGATGGAACAGGCAACTGAGTCAGACAGTTTTACAGTAAATACCCACATTATTCTTGCTGAAAATATTATGATAAATGACACCTTTTAGTTCAGATATTTCTAAATGCTGCAGTCATTACATCAACATGAATGTGAAATTTAGCACAAAATGATCCAGATCTATAAATTTCACTTGTTTTACCACTAATGTGTGTGTCTTTAATGAAGTTTGGTTTTGTTCTGTCAGTGTCAGTGTGATATGAAGTTTTTAGCCCAATCAGTCTAACACCTACAATCTGAAAGAAGAGAACAATGGAGTGACAGTGTTCTGGATTTTTAAAAAATGTCCTCTAGCTCACTAATAGACTAGCTTTATTCTTGTTCTGTGTTCACACAGCCTCTTCTGACAAACGTTTCCACTTCCCATCACATTTTGTTCTTTAGCACTGGTATTTCCTGCACTGAACATTTCTATAACGCCTGTTATTTATAGCCTTACTGTATGTAATGGGGTTAATGAGTAAAAGCATGGATACAGTGTTTTATTTTGGCAGATAATCACCACATGGTGAGACAGACAATGCACCAATTAACCTCCAAATGTCAGGATGACAGAGATAAACTCTGAGCAGGGACTGAACTTCAGAAGCAGGAAAACAGATGTTGGTGTGTGAGGACCTTTGGTGATATTCAAATGTGTTTGGGACGGACAAGGACTATGAAAATAACAGCTGCTGGATTTATCAAGCTGGACAATCACTGAGGAATAATAACACGTGGTTTATAGGGCAGCTCTGTATTTTCATATTATTCATTACAGCTTCCTATTTTGTAATTTAAGTGAAGTTAACTCATTCTGATGGACATAACAGGACATGTTTTTCTTTCCAATGAAGGTCTGCAGATTAGTGATTATATACATGGCCTGAAATTTTAACCTGAAAAACTATTTCCTCAATTGGTGTGTTTTGCACCATTTTGGATTTAATAACCTTTTACTTTAAAAGTCATGATAGTTCTGGGATTGTTTGCTTATTTTGCAGAGCCACCCTCAATCAAATCTAAGCAAACCACACACAAAATCAGCTTCATAGCATCTAAGGGATATTAGAGTAAACTGACAACAATGTCTCAGGGCAATAATAATAATTTTAATTCATTAGTCTTTATCTACCCTGTGGCCACTTTAGATAAGAGGTATGCTTCCCAGCAGCATGTGGTCTCACCAGTCGGCGGATGTCCTTCTCACAGTCCCGTTTGATACGATGCACCTCATCTTGGTGTTGTTGGTAAGCTGTGCGAAGATCCGCTGCTTTCGCTTTATCAGCTTGCAGAGCATTTGCCAGCGCCTCCTCAGCCTGCTTCCTGGCTGTCTTCTGTTCCTGGATCTAAAAGACCACACAGACAGACAGACAGACACACACACACACACACACACACACACACACACACACACACACACCACACAATAATATCGACAGACACAAAAACAACAAAGTGACTTGGGCATTCATAAACATGTGTCCCATCCCATTAAACACTTGCAATGATAGATGCCCTGTTTGTTTGGAGGGCTAATGTGAAACAATAGCTTGGCAACAGGCTTTTCCATCCTGCTTCCTGTTTTTCAGCAGTGAAATTACAAAGGTTTACCCAGTCCCACATCAACACTCAACACAGACACACAGTACATACACATCCAGAATGACAACTTTCCACAAAAAAACAGTTAGTCATCCTCTGAGAACAACATACAAAGCCCTTGAAAACATCCAATCTGTGATAGGCTTTACAACTGACAGCTGATGCCAATGTTGAGGTGTTTTAAATATGTTGTGTAAGTGTGTACTGACACTGCTGCTCTGACAATGAACAGAGTTTCTGAGGTGTATTACGCTGGGTTCTACTTTGTAAAAGGAAGAACATACTAGACATGGAGTGAAAGCAGCATTAGGATTAGGATTATTCTCAAGAGTTAGGAGTATTAGCGGATATCACAGTGACTACTTCCATATTTTTCCATAATCTATAGCAGAAGTATAATCAACACTGCATTACTGTCACTCAGCTACAACCTACCTCCTGCTGTAGCTTTAGCCTCTCCCCGTCAAAAGCCCTCCTGGCCTCCTCGCGAGCCTCACTGAGAAGAGCATTTTTGAGTTTATCTGCAGCTCCATCTCTCAGTGCATTTACCAGCCCCTGGAGCCTTTGCACCTCTGTATCCCGGATCTTGATGGTGCGTGCTAGCTCGGCCTCATGCTGCCGCGCCAAGGCCTCGCGGGCAGCCGCTATCTCACGTAGCTTTTCTTCGTGGAGTTTGGCACGCAGGTCAGTGAGTGCCACAGCATGTTTGTGTTGTTCAAGCTCCCGAGCCTGCCGCTGCTCCTGGAGCCGCTCGCGGAGCTTACATACCTGGTAGAGACACAGTGCGTAGACTTAGTTTGACTGGTGAGGGGGTCAAAAAAGAAATCATCAAAGGTGACAGTCAGTGAGAGGTGGCCATTGTTTACATGGCTGGTCCCTGCAGTTATTAGATACATGTTACATGCTGGAAAGGGCATGGGATCACTTTGAGGGGATGAAAGAAGGTGTCGTGCAAAATCTGCTGGCAAACATTTGCCTACCTTTCTTCAACCTCAGTCACTTATTGTCACTATGGATCAAAGGCTGTCTTTTTTATTCTGGTGTTTTACTTGTCCTTTACTTGTTGTACTATCACTTTATCGAGCTGCTGGGACCTAAGTGCACATTTCCTTGTATTTATGTGGAAGTGTGTTTCACACAAACACAATAACTGAACCTTGAACCTTGAACCTTGAAACAGGGCCTCCTCAGTTTAAACGTGTAATTAGTCTAATGATAGCCACTTAGCATAGACATTCACTCTAATGTTAGCTAGCCTAGATAAATACGCCCTGTTGGGCTTATCCAAAAATGGGGCCTGGGGAAACTAAATTACCTCACTTACTGCTTGTTTGTCTATTTGTGCACAATGTGCATCCTTCTCTATTTTGTGTTGGTGTTAAGACTTGTGCTCATTCCCCTTTCTTGTTGTTGCAACACATTACTGAACAGAATTGTGCATGCACGCTCTGTGCATGTGCATGTCATATGTATGTTGTAAATCATTGAACTGAATGGCTTGAACTAACGACAAATTTCAAGTTTGTATTGAAAAAGGGGGCCGTCCAAAACATCAGCTACCAAGTGATCGTTTATTCCTGAACAGAGAGCAGTAAAAAACTGGGAACAGTCATGATTCCTGTACTAATGAATTTTAAATTAAAAGCACATTTTCCTGCATGCACCTCCGATTATCTTTGTCTGCTCAGCTGTATTTTTTTAAGAGCAGGTGCTTTTTTTATACAAATTGCCCTGTGTATATATTTTAAGCTTGCCTCAGTAGGAACTGAGCCCCGACCTGCTCCTGTAACTCTCCAAGTGCAACCATGAAGGAGATGGAGAACATACAAGGTTAGGCAAAGCACATTAACAACTTTCCTGTATCTGTGTAAAGTGTTAGACGGACAAGACCAACAGCCAGTGCATGGAAATAATGCTGACTGTCCTGACTGACTGATGACTGTCATGACATGTGCATAATAAAATGTAAAATGACTCATAAATGAAAAACTGAATAAAACTATTCACATACTGAGAAGAATCAACTTCAGAGCATTTGCATCATATTATAAAAGCTCCTCTGAGTATTACTACCTTATGAGTCAACTTATGGCGACAGCTACAAAGTATTTCTACTTTGTGACTGGCAAAATGCATTAAGTGGATCATTTCTAAATTGTTGTCCAAAGTGGCCATCATTATCCTCCCCTACTTCTATTAGGGCCTACTGCACTTCTTCCCTCACCTTGCTCCGCTCCTGCTGCAGCTCGATCTGGATGTCCATGAGTTTGGTCCTCAGCTCCTCGTTGGTGGCCTGCACCGAGTCAGCCATCACCTCCGATTTTTCCGGCTTCCTTCCCTTCTTCAGGGGTGGGGCCGCAGGGGGTGTGGATGATGACATAGCACTCTAGCCGTCCAGTTGGGACGGACATAAGAGTGCCAGGTGTAGCAAAACGGAGGAGAGAGTCAGTCGCTGCTCCTCCTCCTTGCAAGACCCTGTATCATCATCATGTGGTTGTCAAGCCTACATCATTGCTGGAGGATGCTGAGAGTTTCTGTTTGACCGAGACAGACAGACAAACAGAGAGAAGAGTTGGAAAAAGGGTGAGTCTGTCTTAAAAGAACTGGGTTAACGAAAGTATTCTGCACAATACACTGGACCCAGGCCACATGACACACTCCAGCCTGGGGAAAACAGACTATTTTTGGGACTAACATTTACACTCCCCACTGTCACCCTCTTCTCTCCAACATATACACGTGGGCCATTTATCATCATCTTATTCCAGTCCCCAAGCTGTAGTTAGAGGCTCCACGGTGCACGAAAATGTGTCTGGCCACCATGGCTACAGTCTCTGGCCTCCAACATCTCACTGGACCCTTCTCTCCTTCTGTGAATGAATAAATTCATCTTTTTCTGTGGTGAGTGTCGACATTCCTCTGGTCAGAGATTCCATGATGTGATCTTGGCCTGCAAACTAAACGAATAAACGCCAGGCCAAGTATTACTGTACAACTGAACCACACATACCAAGGCAAATACAAAAGGATGGTTAGTGTACCATATCGTTCTTTTTTTTTTGATCTGATGGCGAGTGTAGTTTTTGGCTTATTCTACGCTGGATGCGTCGCTGTGATGACACACATTCACTCAGCTCAGAGTGGACCCTAATCTCTTCCTGGAATGAATTGTAACCCAGTAACCTTGCAGCCTTTCTGCTGACTGTTAAATAAATAATGCAACAATGAGGGAACTGAGGCTTTAAGACTGTAGATGCCGCCATGTTTTTCTACACACACACATTACCGACCATTCATACAACATACACAGATGGCAGTAACAGTTACCAAGGCAACCCTTGCTCTCAGAAAAACTCTATCCCTCTCATAGCAAAGCATGATGGGGAGGAGAAGTCTCACGGTGGATTTGAAACACACACATAGACACAGTGCACACACACACACACACACAACTGCATTCGTATAGAGGCTGCACATTTGAAAAACCCACATACATGCACACATGATGTTATCTGGTCACATCGCTGAGCCGAGGTTGACTGAGAGACAGAAATGCGCTGATGCTGGGGGGCAGGAAAGCTTTCTTCCACATGGATTTTTACACAGCATGCACACTTGGGAGCCAATGGAAGAGGGAGGAAATGAGAGGGATGGGATTAAGACTATAGGAGAGAAGCAGGGAAGAAGGAAATAGTAGGAGCGCAGTGGAAAAACATGCAGACCTCTTTCTCTAACCTCCCTTCATCCCTCCACCCCCACTTACTTGCATGGTGATGTTACCAAGCAGAGGCAATCCGTGATCTCACTCTCATTCACAGCAACAGAAAGAGAGCGGGGAGAGAGAGAGAGATCATTCACACACACACATACACACAGAGAGCTCTGACACAGGCACACATTCTCCGAGTCTCAAATAGAACAACCAGGGGCAGATGCAGCTGACATCGATTCACACAGGCACTGAGGCTCTCGACGTGTATGACTGACATGCATTCATTTACAGCAAGTCAATAAACTTGATGTGCAACTGCAATCATGTCTACTGGAATTGGCACAGGCACGTTACAAGAACACGCTGCCACCGTTTTCACTGTTGTTATCCACACAGCAGCTGAGACCCAGCGTAGCAAGATGAAATGGCTGAGTGGCATGACGGCCAGTTTCGCCAATTCTTCTTCACAGTGGAACGAGGTGTGCACGTTCATTTTACCAACATCTGGAAGCAACAGGCCTCTTCAGTGGTCTCTTGCATATCAACGTTTTGCTGTTTTTTTGTTTACCCTCACACACTTTAGGGGTCTCAGCCAAAAATAGACCACAGACTATGATTAATGCTTAAAAGGCAAAATAGTTCAGGTTTCACCAGAGATCAACATGTGTATAGGCCCAAGACACATACATTCTCCAGGAACCTCACACAGTTCCCACAAAGCCTCCTCAAGCCACATGTGCCTAAGCTGGAAGCCAGGAGCCAATTCTGAAAGTTTATAGTTCATGGAAAACCAGGAATGTTATATAGGAAACCGGAACATTTTATAGGGGCACCAAGAAGCTAACAAGCACCTTTAATGTTCACAGAAGCATACAAATGCCAAAACAGGTCAAAGGCCTTAAATTACCTCATTCACCCAAGTATAAACAGATTTTATTCTTATATTCTCAAAGTGCCTCAAAGTCTCAAAGTGCAAGTAAACATCTGCAGACGAAACTGACAGCCAAGTCTTCGTCCATCCTGCCAACACCAATATATTGTTGATAACCCACATTCATAAAACTCACCATGACTCATCGAATCAATCACAAGTCATGTTTCAAAGAGGGTTACACAAGTGGAATGAAACAGGAAGAAAATCCAAGCACTTTCAAGGCCCATTTAAACGTGGTTAATGTAACACTGAGACAATCAGCTTAACAAACAATGGAGCAAAAACACTTGATGGTGGCTGCAAGAGAGAAGTGGTGAAGAAATTCTGCAGCAGCCCAAGAGTTTCACAATTAAGCTAATTGCTGCTTGAGAAATAAACTCTCTGAGTCTTTGGGCCACGTCGAAAAAAAAGGAGCGACAAAACGTGTTGCTGAATGTGTACAGCATTAGAGGAAACTGGTTGCCACTGGTTCAAACTTTGATCTTTTCAGAACAGACTGGACTTAGTGTGACATACATGCAAATAGTTTCATAACTGCTTCAGGAAATCCATCTTCAACGTACGAAATGTTACATCACACCGGTTGGCGGGTGCCTCTGGCTTTTGCCTTTTAGCTGAAGGATTGAAATGTGGGATGTGAAAATGTTAAGTTGGTGGTAGTAGTATCCGAGTTCCTAATGTAAACAGCTGGAAACTGTTTGAAGCCCTTCCAAAAGAAAAACATGTCTGCCTGCCAGTCGGCTGTAAAACTTATTACCCATTACCTATTACCGTCTCTGGGACATATGGTGGCAGCACTCCTGAAACCTTTTAGTCGTTCGTTTTTCACTGAGTTTGCATCTCACCTTAGCAACAGCGGGAATTTCTTGTTTATCATCTAATCGATTCATTGATTGAATAATCCCTTCAGTTGTTGTTGTATCGTCTTGTGTGTCGAACAGATTCACCACAACCTCACATTTACTGTGCGTGTTCATCAAATCCACCATTTAAAACAAGTCAAGTGTGTTGGAAGAAGTATAAGAGCTTTGTAAATTTGAGATGTGTTGTTCAATGTTCAGTGTGTTGCTGATGTGTGTCCCTGTTGCACATGGACTTCAGTCATGCACAGTACAGGTGTCAGTAGCTGACTACTGAGAGAGTGCAGACCTCTCACAAGGCCAATGTCAAAACACATAAAGCAGATGTCAGAGGGAAAAAATCTAATTCATATTAAGTGTTTTGGACTTCCCCGAAAATGGGTTCTTTCTTGGCTCCTTTCCCATCTCTGCAATGCAAATCTGTTTGTGTAATTCTGCTGATAATGAGACAGGTTGAAACATAACTTCCTTGACAGAGATAATGGAGACCTGGAACTTAAATTACATTTGCTTGACTAATTTCTTGCAGCTTTTTGTGACTGTCCATGATATAAAAATATGTAACATTGTACTTAAAAGGCCAAAGTGACAATTATAGGTTACAAATGAAAGAGAGGTGTCTTTGCACAGTCACATTCTTCGCACACACTTACAGATGGAGCTACTCAAGGCTAAACAGACCACACACAGACACTCAGTGTCAAACATTAACTAGGCTTTAGTGAGATATACAGGGCCATTAAATACATAAAAGAGCTGCAAATGGGAGCTCAGACAAAGACTCCTCACTCCTCTGTCTGGGTTAAAAAACAACAGTGAGGGTGTGGAAGCACAGAGATATAGACTCCTGTACATGCTGCACATTTGTTCTGATGTTTCAAAGCACGACATGCAGACAGACATGAAACACACCTTCTCACTGTTGTCATATCAGCATCAGCAGAGTGTAAACTGTCAGAGCAGGTCTGGCCACACTCTAGACATCCCCACAGAGTCCACACACACAGACACACACACACCCTCCGCAGTCTAGAGATACACTTAAGACACTGTTAGGAACCCATTGAGAGACTGAGTAACCCAGCCAAGTGCAACACTAGCGGAGCATATGACCTAAAAAGTACTCTGCCAGCAGGATGACAGCAAGTTACTGACCCCGATGACTAGTCAACCCAAACAGATAAACAATAAGTCTCTCACTCGCTCTCTGTCTCTCTTACACACATACACACACACACCACTACCCAGTTACGCTCTTACTACTTTTACTGCTCAGGGTTTAGATATATACCTGGTAAAATGTCAGTGTGCCTGTTCTTGTGGAAGCATCGTGAGTTTTTGTCCTGTATGTTTGTATGCTTTTGCATGCATGGGTGCATCTGTGAGGGTGTGTGTGTGTGTGTTAGCAGTGATGGCTGCCTCTCCCCCCTCAGGAAGACATGATAGTGCAGTCAGTAATGTGATTAACCTCGCCTCTCTCTCTCTCTCTTTCTCTCTCTGTCTAGCACACAGCACATCGGTCGGTACTGGCTAGTTGCTCTTTACTCTGGGTAACACATAAACACAAACACAAAGTACAGACGTTTACTCGACTCTCTCCCTCGCTCTCATTAAGAGTGCAGGTTGACATGCCTTCACTAAACAGTTCATTAGGAAGGCAGCACAGCAAAGAGAGGGGAATATACACTTGTGAGATGGTTATAGTCCACAGGGATTATCCTGATAACTGCCTGTCACTCAAAGGAAGGTAGGGGTATGGACAGGGAGATGGGATTATGAATGAAGAATAAATCGGATAAATTAAGTTGGGAAGAGAAGAGTGGGAAAAGACAGGGGGTGAGGGAAGAAGACAGGGCTGAGGGATTGAGGACAGGGTGAAAAGGCAATGTAAAATAATCACACATGGACATGTGACCTTACCTTTTTTGCTCCACCAGAGCCATCCAACACAGAAGGAGCACTGCTGCATGCATTATAGTTTTTGCAGCAGGCTCAGGATCAGACAGAAGTGGGTGTGCAACACATGCTGGCTGTCCACTGGGGCTGATTTACGCGCCTCCGGAGCCGCCTGCTACAGCAGCACAAATGTTATGACAGACAAGCATCCCTGCCGGCAAACAACACAGCGGATGGGCAGGGTGGATGCATGGCAGTATATAGAGGGAAGCTTTTGGGTAGCTACAGTGATACGCTGGAGATGTTGGGATGGCTTAATGCAGTGTGACCGGCGCTGTAATGAGCTGTCAAATGGGAGATTAAAGGGTCGAGTGCAGCCAGAGTGAGCGCTGCTAACAGCCTGCCTGCCTGTCCGTCCTGCCAACCACACCCCACGGCGACATGCGTGCTGCTGCAGCAGCAGCAGCAGCAGCAGCATCCTCCAGCCACAGAGGTCGGATGTCCTTGCACCCCGGGCCGCAAAAGTCTAATGTGGTGTTGTTTCTGTCATGTAGCATCGCCGGTGTGGCGTGCCCACGGACTAATGTGGCGGCCCGTGCATCACAAGTGGCCTCCCTGGTAGGAGGAGGGTGACAGTTAAAACTGCTTGTCTGGTTATGTTATCACCACACACTTCCTCTTTGGGCCGATACGTTACCGTGCAGCCAAACCCACTGCATTCACATCCCTGTCTGTCTGGGTCGATACGGATTCGCTATGCTATAGGCAGCTCGCGCACACGAACCTCAAGCCCATGATGAAGCTCGGTCGGTGCCTCTCTGTCCATTACCCTGCCGCACGCGGACGTCGGTTGTGTGTCAAGTCCGTCTACAATTTCAGTCGTCAGAAGTTGTGTGTCGTTACAAACCGAACAAACTCACCTGAAATAGACGTCCGGTGGTCACAAGTGGCCTGATGTTGAAACGTCGCTGCCTAATTTCGCTTCACATCCAGGAAGGGATGGCTGGGCTTCGGTGCTGGGGTGGCTGTTTCTAACTCACTCCGCCGCTCACCGGATGCGGAGCTTGGCTGACAGCGAACGGAGACCGTGTACAACTTTGCCCCCTCCCGGTGTGTTGACACAGCCGCTGAAGTTGTGCGTCCACTGATAATAGCCCACTATCCTCCAGCTACAGACCGCACTCAGCTCCGGGCTTCTTCCCCTCCTCTCGCGCCGCACGTTGACATTTTCCTCCACGCCCACGCGTACACACACATACACAAACACACACTGGAGTGCACGCGTGACGTCATCTGTTCCTATAGCCAACGTTACATCCACTTGAGTAAGAAGGGGAAAAAAAGATAAATAAATAAAACGATTTCAATGCCCGTGTCGACGTAAACGTGAGGGGGGGAAAAAGCCGGGCGGGCGTCGCCGGTAGCGTGATAGAAGCGCGACACCTGACTGCGTGTTCAAGAATGACACCGCGCGCGGTTAATGCGTGGACACGCCGCCTTTGCGGGAGGAACGTGCGGCGTCAAGGCGCAGGGTGGCACAGATAATAGATAGTACCAACACTACACACGGAGTTTCTTCAAATATTATACTTTTAAAATTTGCCATTCATTAATCTACAAAGGAGGAGTGTTGGCCTGGAAACCAAAACACTGGTTTGTGGGTGACATGAATTTAAAGCCGACAGATTATAATAAATAAGAAAATTAATTGTACAGAGACTGGCAGCTGAAGCATCGGCTTCTCACGTCTTTTCCTTTTGTCTGCAAGGTTTTTTTTAAGGTTATTTCAGGAGGCGGTTAGTGAATAATACCATGTGTCACATTTGTCCTTATTGCCTTAATTGTATTAGTATTAGCCTATTAAAGCTACCAATATAAAATGGGTAGTGTTTCATTTATTTTTATTCTTTTATCTAATTAGATGAAATTTAAATAACTTTACACTGTATATGATGATAACGAGGTTTTATACAAAAAAGCCAGTTTGCCTCTTGCAAAGTATCAGTGTAATAAGATGCTCTTTGTAAATAAATGTTGTTGTTTTTAAATTAACTAATATCATGATCATGGCCTCTGTGTTTATCTTCATCTGTGACAGAGGAGCGATGTAACTGAAAGACCTGTGATTACAGGTGAGGCCTCAAAATTCAGTAGATTTATCCAGGACAAAATGACGCGTCAAATCATAAAAGTAGGTGAAATAATCTGACAATACCAAAGTGGTGTGAGACCAGTGTGACCCAGTTTCTGGAGGATGCATTACTTACGCACAGCTGCCTGTCTCTGCCTCTCCACACTGTGCCTGCCTGTGTGCCATTCACAAGCAGCACCATATTCATCATCATAGCATATGCAGCCTATTGCTGCAGGGCAGGCCATATGAAGTGGGAGAAGAGGAGCACCTAGACAAGGATCAGTTTCAGTGGTCTATATCAAGTCTTCTTCTGCGGTGGTCGCTTATTCGTCCAGAACCGGAGTCCCAGGGGTGCCACTTAAATGAATGGGACATTTTTAATGAGAAAAAGCAGACAAGCAAAGTGGGTGAGTTTGGAGTATTAAGCTGCAGCCCAGTCAGACTGCTGAGGCCAGCAAACAGACACCCAGATGGAGTGATAAAGTGAAAAAACATTGTGGTTGCAGGCAGAGAGCAGTGAGGAGAGAGTGGGATGTGTGTCCTGTTTTATTTTGCTAAAGAACTGACTCAAAGAGCGAATTTGTGTCAGGGAACGGTAATGAGTGTTTCTGTTAATTGTTTTGCCTGAGGTATTTTTTCACAGTTTCAGGCAGAATGGTATTTTGTGAGTCTTTGTGTTTATGCCACACTTCCTCTGAAAGAGAAACGGGTGATTATTAGACTTCTCACAATGAGGATAAAGGGAACTTTTCTATATAAATAGCCTTGTGAATGGGCCTCGTGATAGCTCAACCTTAGACAAAGGAAAAACCCAAGGTGATGGTGATGATTAAAGCATTAAAGGTAGGTGAAAAGCATCCTGAGCCTAGTCTATGTGGCAGTATACTGACTGGGAAGTTACACAGCCATCTTAGATACAATAGATTTATTCCCGGGAAAATCAAGCTATCTCACTCATCAGCCTTTTTTCCATTTCTTTTGCCCATACAGCTGAGGAGCACATGTGAGGAGTCGCTGTTTTTATTAACTTAACATAATCATCTTAGGTTTTCAGCATATCCATGAGAGCTGTCCATAATAAGCTTAACATATTCATGACTGCTTGCAGATTGAGCTTATTATAGCTTTTACAGATGGCCTTTGATATTCAGAAGTAGCAAGGGAATCGAATGAGGAGCTAACCTGCCGTCTAAAGAAGATCTAGTGTAAACACAGTCACATATACACACAAAGGGACGCTGAGTCAAACATGAGGCACCTTTTGGGCAATTCCTGGAGCCAGCCACCAAACTGACCTATTTTCCACAATGTAAACCCACATCCCCAGTCTGGAGTGCTTGCGGTGACGTAACATTTTCATATGAAGGTAATTAGGCTTCCCAGGCATGACTCACCACTGTTAGTCACTAAAAAATCTGAGCCTAATGTTCCTGGTCCATCCCCAAAACCATTCATTCATAACATGAACATAACAAGACGACAACCTTATGTGTAACCATATAACAATGGTCTTTGAAGCTGCTTTGGATGTGTAAAAGCTTCTCAAACACAGGGATGTAAATCTGCCAATGCTCTATAAGATGTGGGGTGTTTAATGGAAATCTTGGTTTAATGACTCAATTAGAAGTGTTTGGAAAGTTATAGTTCATTATTTCCAGTGACTCAATGTGTAAATAAACAATGGGATCCATAATTTTGAGTTTGAAAACATAACTGATCTTATGATTTATTATTTGACCTTTACTGATTTATTTTGTTACTGCGGCAAAGCACAAAAAAATGTAAAACTGACATGAGCCTGAACCTTAATGGTTGTGACAAAAGGCTTGTCTGTATTCATACTCTCCTTGTCGTATCATTTAGTTTTTCAACTTCTTTTCCTCCTTTTCCACTCAGGCCTCAAAATAGCTGCAGATCAATACAAAGGGGGCTGGCAGCTGAAGAAGAGACATAACCCCATAACCCACAGGAAGGAGCAGAGTTTTTCCCCACTTGGAAAATGTGTAGGAGGTGCCAAAGATTTAAGCACAACAGGACTTCATAAAAACAGATGTATATTATATTATATATATTAGAAATTATACATGTTTTAAAATGACCAGTCAGTCGCACCACTTTTACAAGATGTGGTATTTGCCGTTTAAGAAATTAGAGAATTTCCTGTAGGTTAAAGCTAATTCCTCTAGGTACACAATTTTCAGAGTGTATGTAATAATAAGCTATCATCGGTCTTGAAAATTGAGCAAAGTGCTGGCTCCAGTCCATCAAGAATTACAGCCCATCTCCCTGCAGACAGAAACTTCAAAGGTCACAGCAGCTCCTCGGCTGCGTTTGTGATGGAAATACTCATCTTTGCTGCAGTCGGTGTCTGTTCTCACATAACCCTCCTGGTTGCTATGGTTGCTGACCATCTCCTCTCATCCTCTTCAAGTGTCTTCCTGTGAGAGTCACTGGCAATGCTGGGGGAAGCCATGGGTGGGGCCTGAGCTGTATATATACAGGGACATGTTACCATAGACACAGAAAGGAGATAAAGAAAGAGGGGGTCTGAGTGAATTTTGGAGTAATGGCCTCTAGTCTCTTGTGCATTCGGCAGCTGTAAATCACTGCAGCTGAAGGGAGAAGGCTGGCCAGATATGAAGTTAGAAAAGACGACAGGGAGCCTCCGTCACGAGTGTTGAGTCAGTACTTCCAGGACACAGGGGGATAACGACAGAGACAACAAACAGACTGATGTGAAAAGACCAGCTTGTTTCAGTTTTCAATCAGCTAAGTAACGATCACATGGTGAAAAAAAAAAAAAGCTGCAAGTGATGACTGTGACAATCTCAGACGGGGGCTCTGCAGCCTAAACAAATTTTGCAAAGGGATTTGCATAATCAAAAGATTTGGACTCATAACAAGCTCATTACTACAAATATCTGTCTTGAGCTCAATTTAGATGTGAATTGCGTCAGTCAGTGCATGTGTGTGTGTAAAACCACTTAAAAAGACAGATTGCCTAATATATATTGAAGGTGTGCATGTGAAAGACCAACACCAGTACAAGGGTCCTGCTTATCCTCTCAACTGGATTGCATTAATCTACTAATCGGGAGGCATTTACATAACTGCTTTAATGCAGCAGCAGTTAAGCAATTACTGCCCCCATTTCCTTCTTTTCCCACAATGTGGTATCTGCACTCATTCCCAGAATTGGGCTTTACGCTTTCTTTTTAAATCCTTCTCTTTTCTGTTGTCTGATATATTCCCTTCTTTTGCCTGAGTCCTGTAGGCTACTTCTGAACTTTAATGTTTCCCTTTGCTCCCCTGTGTTTTGTTTTCGTGGTGGTCTGACCTGGAGCAAAGTTACAAGTTTATAGTGACATAACCTCAGTAACTCGTGTTTGGGCTTTTTTAACATTTGTTTTCACAGAATAAAATCTGTAGAAAATGCTCCTCCTAAATCACAGATGTGGAAGTAGGCTATTAAAGTTAGTTTTTCAGAATAAATCACCCTAGTTGCATTTGACATTTGGATCATGTGACAAAAATTAGTTGTTGGGCTAACAGGGAATCCAGGAGTGAATCTGATTACACAGCTAAGCACCTTATGCTTTTCTTAAAAACACTTAAATGACTTTGGTCACTATAATTCTTGTACATTCCCACGGCCAGTGTGACTAAAATATCAATGACAGAAATGGTCACACTGAAGTTTGAGTGTCCCACTCACAGTTTGAAGGATCTCACCTCTTATTAACCCGACTCTATACTCCTACAAGGCTCCCCCTGCTGGCGTGGTAGTCACCATACGCCAGCTGCCATTCCTGATATTTGGGTGAGGGTCAAAAAGAATAATCTTGATAATCTATACAGTGCTACAGTTAACCCCCTCATTAGTAACTGATGCTGCAGCTGATAATGTAATCTTTGTGAAATCTTGGACATGATCCCACACAATGCTTTAACTTCAATTATTGGAGTTCTGCCACTGATTATTTAAGTCAATGACATTAGCAATCATTCATTACTGAGCCTATTGTAGAAGACCCACATCGGCTGCATAAGAAGTACTTTAATGTTAAATCTGTGTTGGTAGTCAGAGTTTGAAGCATTGTGATGAGAAGGCCCTCAACTCATTAGTTGAAAAGCACACACCTTAAAAAAAAGTTCAAAATAAATGTAATCCTGGTTTTCAGCAGAAAACTCACCCCTTCTCAAACAGAGAAGCAGTGACTCTTGCCAGAAATACTGGCATCTGTTGAGAGTCACTGACTGCAAATGCACATGTGGAATAAGAAAAGCAAAATCTGACAGTTATTTGCTTTTAATCCCAAAGGCTTCTATAATCTGTCTAAAAGTGTGAAGTTTTCTGTTTCACTTCCTCCTCTCACCACAGATAATGGGTGTTCAGTATCAGACCTGTATGTCCCGTCTCAGCCATTAATGTGATACACAATGGATTTTATTTACATATAAAGCTTTTACTGTTTCTTTATTCCCTGTTTTGTGGGCCCTTGCCAGATAAAATGATTGAGTTAAGATGCAGGCGTTGGTTTGTATTGAACGTGGAAAACTCTTTTCCAACTGTGCAGCTGCAGCATTGTATAACATACAACACTCTAGGGGATTATGACATCTAGAGCACTTTCTTTTCTTCTTAGTTCAGTTTAACCTGTTTTTCATTTGCTTTGAATTTTAAGTGTGAAAATTTCACTAACTTGACTTGTTATTGCTGTTGCTATATATTGCCATTTTGGTTCATTTTCCTTCTATTGTGTCATTGTCCTGTGGATTGCTCATTTTTTACACTGTTATATTATGAATGGGGTCTCTCCATTGGATTAGAGTGTATTTCTGATTTACAAAACCGTTTTTTACTAAAATAATTAGCATAGTTTTGTACATTTTGCAAAATTTACTTTTCCATTTTTGAAGGTTTATGTAGTTCATTGTCATACATTATAGTAAACTAAGTTAATGAATAGTTTTAGGTTTCAGAGTATTTATATTCAAACATAAATGGTACAGGTTACTATTAGATAGTTGTACAAACTATGTAAGAGCCATTTTGGTCGAGCCCGTTTAGTATAACTTGTATAACTTGTTACCTTATCTACTTAATGGAAAAAAATAACATCTGCCAGCTTTAAGAAAAACAATCATTAACTTTTTTTAAGTAGGTAAATAGACCTACTCATATGTAAACAAAAACATGCCAGTAGGCTACCGCCATCTTCTGGTAGAAAACTTACACTCCATTGTTGCAGACAGAAAAAGAAATCAAATGAATGATCAACACAAAGTGAAAAAAACATCAAACTCAATTAAATGTATGATTATTATCATATTTTGATGTAACTGTTAAAATTGAGTGAGCCTGATCTGAAGCACTTACCTTTAATAGCACGAAATCTTTCGATGATTGATTGTTCATGACTGAGAGAAGTTATCTGCGCCTACGGTCGCAGCAGCCAATCAGATCGCGTTTGGAACGGCGAGTCTTCCATTTCATCCAATCATAACAGGCACAATGTGCAGTGGGCGTGAACGTGGAGCGGAGCAGCTGGCAGACTTTCCTGTGCATTGTGAGTGTGTGCTTGGAGTTTGACCGACCGTAAGACAGCGAACCGGAGGCAGATTTTTCCTGAAGTGAAAGCGAAGAATGACTTGGGACACCGACTAAGGAAGACACCGACTTGTTTGTCGAAGCTTTTTAACTTGGGAGATTTAGAAATAAATCGGTGCGCTCGAGGTAAAGGTGAGCGGAGAGCTTTAGCATTAGCAGCGTAAGCACAGGTTATTTTAGCTGCCTGCCACATCTGCCACTGTCTTCTTGTCGATTACATTACACTGACTGTAGTACTGGTTTATAAACTGTAGATAAATTATTATCACCATTTGGGTTATTTGCATGTCCACTCCGGTGGGTGTTAGTGCAGCTTCTTCGGGTCAAAGGGGGAGTTCCCTGAACTGCAGCAGGTCTCATCACGTTTCCAGTCAGGGCACTTAAAGGATGTCACAGTCTCAATATAGCTGCCCGGGGGTCATTTAAAAATACTGTCAAAAATAGACTGCAGATCACATGACGAGTCTGTTATCACAGAAAACAAAACGTTTTGCACATTAAATACAGCATAGATCTTCTACAGGGTGAGAAAGGAGACTGTTTAAGTTAAGTCAGCTATGAGTCTTTAGAGCAAGTGCAGGTTAATATACAGCTGTAATCATGTATCAGCTAGTAGCCATCAGTTGTTGTAGGGTTGGGCTGCTGGGACTTAGCTCTTGGTGGCACATGCCTTAAGGCCACAGGTGTTTTCCTCTGACAGATTCTCAGCTTTATCTCACTGTGGTTTAACTCTGAAGTTTTCTTTTGCCTGATTTATTGTCTGATGTGCTTCTTTTTTTTTTCAGCCATGGAGCCGTCACTGACCGGCAACACATCCACCCCAAAACCGAGCCCATTATCTCCCGCCACCCTCAGGGCGGGCCCCTCCTCATCCAGCTCATCTGCCACCACAACCACGCCAGCCTCAGACCGACCCAAGCCTAAACTGACCATGCCAACAGCTCCAGCCACACCCTCCTCCTCATCCTGTCCCTCCACTGCCTCCCCTCGTTCCTCCCTGTCCACGCCACCTACTTCGCCTCTCCGCCAGCCCATCAGGAGCCTCTCTCATGTGGGCCGATCTCAGCTCAATGCAGCCACCACAGGGCATCCCCTACCTGGATCCTCAGCTGCTGTCACAGCTCCTCCGCCTCCTCCCACACCTGAACCAGGTGAGGATCAGACTCTGAATTTGATTTTTTACATTTTTAATCCTAAAAAAAACTTTATTGCAACATTTCACTTCACTTCTTCACCAATCAGTGCAGCCGACACTTCCTGTTTAGTGCATGTGCAATAGCATCACCATGACTACTGCAGACATTTACCACAACATGTAAAGCAGCCTCTCCCATTTTGCTGACATGAGAAGAAAAGCCTGTCTCACCCCTATCTTTTCTTAGAGTTTCCAGCATGTAAGATTCACATAGTAGGAGATGTGTTAGTTGTGCTGAGGATATCATGTTTTCGTCTGCTGCATGACTGTGCAGTGACATCTTATTCATATGAAGCACTACGGGAGAGCGTGTAATCTAACACCTCAGCCATTTTGCAGTACTTGGACCATTTGTTTCCAGTAGCCCAATTCCTAACCCCAGAAACACACACACACTGTGCCATGTGTGTTGTCGTCCATAACTCCGCAGGTAGACTTATTGTAGCTAGAGAAAGTAAAAATGGGAGACAGATTGCATCGTTATATGAGCATGAGTTCGATCAGCCAAGCTACCAGCTGCTGTTGACTGTGCTAAGCAAACAGTTATTTCAGGACTCAGGTATGAGTATGAGCAGACATCTGATGGAAGCTTCTGGGTCTCAACACATTCCCCTCTGCTTCCTGTAACGCTCTGGCAGCCATCTTCCTCACCGGTATCACTTACAGTGTGTGGGTGTTTTTGAATCTTGGAAAGTGTTTCCACATTTTGTTGCCACCCGCCCCTTCTCTTCCCCTGCTTAGAGAGATTTGTCGTCTACTTTAAAAACAACCACTTTTCCATGTGGCCACTCGGGGTCTGGTGATTCCTGGGATTTGGGAGAAGCAGAAGTCATCAGCTGAAAAAAGAGGATAATTAAAGCAGCAGGGTTCAGTGGGACGGTCTTATCAGGACGGGAGCTGTTTTGGGAAGGATTTGACTCATGCTGACGCTCTGGGATCACTCATGTCACTGACTGTCACATCATTACTGACCTGCTTCCATATGTTAATGTTTATGTGGATCATGTGTGCAGCAGGGTCATGAAGAAACATGAACAGGACACAAATAACACCTAAATCATTGTGTATTTGAATGTATAGATTGAATTTAAGCTGTGTGCAACAAAATGAAGATAAAATAGATACACTTGTTGTTGAATTTCAACTGGAAATGGATTGGTTGACAGTTTTAGGCCACATAAAGTGTATTCTAGCCCTCTCCTAGGACAGATGGGTCAGCAAGACAAAGAAATGCTTCAATGTGTGTGTGTGTGTCTGTCTGAGTCTGTGTGTGGGGGTGGTGTGGACATGCTTGACAAGGAGGAGATAGAAGTTCACAGTTATGTCCCAGACTACAGCAGCTGCTATAAAACAGCAACAGTACAGCAGAAATACCTTCATTTAAGAGTGTATATACAGCTATTTGCAGCCATTGTATTCAATAGCCACAAATGTGGCACACTAGTGTTAAGTGGAACACTGTTCTATTGAGTGTCACCTGTACAACGAGTTTGTTTGTTTGTTTCAGAGGAGCCTGAGGAGGAGCTCAGTTTTGAAGATCTGGAGGCGAGAGCAAAGGCAGGAGAAGCAAAAGCACAGACCAAGGTCAGTGTCAATGGACTCACTGAAAATGTCATAGACTTAAATGGCCATATGGTGGGCACAGAACAGATCAGCCAAGTAATTATAAATGTTATTTTAGGGTGACATATTGATGGGAAGGGCAGGTCACTAAGTCATATTGATGCTGGCCTTGCAAGTCTAAGGGTGAGTGTGTATGTGTGTGTGTCCAGATGGGGCGTTACTTCCTGGCAGTAGCAGAAGAAAGAGATGAAGAGCTGAACAACTGCACAGCGGTCACTTGGCTGATTCAGGCAGCTAAACAAGGCCGCAAGGATGCCGTCAAACTACTGCAGCAGTGCTTGGCCTCCAGGAAAGGTAGCAAAACGTTACACAGCATCACTCTGTAGCTATTAGCAACAGTAACATAAAGTACCATAAATAGTTTGGCTTTTCACATTCGGCACATTCCCTTTCCATTGTATTTTCAGGCATCACTTTGGAGAACTTTGAGGAGGTGAAGAAGTTGTGTACAGAGACTCGCTTCGAGAGAGGAGTAAGGAAAGCAGCTCTGCTTATGTACTGGAAGTTGAATCCAGAGAGGAAGAAGTCGGTGGCCATTTCTGAGATGCTGGAGAATGTTGAACACGTCCATGCAGAGCCAGGTAGTAGAGAACATATATCTCTACTAAGGTGGTCTCTAAGGTGCCTCTTGTCTGGGACCTCCAGAATGCCTAAAGACACCCCTGATCACACTGACATCATACAGTTCATTATGTTATTGGAACTGAACAGCTAAAACAGATGAAACAGACTAAATAAAAATACTCACTACCCTCATCATTTCTTAATCTACAGGGAAACCAGTGTCCCCTGGTCCACTTAACAGCTCGGCCAAGAAACAGAGGAGAGTCCTGGAGACAATGGTCACCAGTGAAGGTACGTGTGATGCCCTACTTCAACATACATGAGTCCTTACAGTTGTCCTTGTTTATATGCATTTTGTAATTAGTATCCAAGCTCTCCCAAAGAGAATAGCCACATTGTTTTATTTTAATTCAACCAGATAAAATCATATGTACACATGTCTTTTGTGTAGCGAGTTCCCACGTCGGTCTGGACGACTTTGTTGAGATGACAAAGAAGTACGCTCAGGGTATTGCACCGTCACCAGTGATGGCCGCTGCAGGAGACGACGACGAAGATGACGACGATGGCGTAGCAGTGAAGAACCCGGATGAGCTGCCCCTGCACCAAAAGGTGGGAAGCTCATGTTGATCAAGTTTCGTGTGTTTGCTAAACCCACAGACACCATGCACACCATTCATTTCTTATCACTGACGAATGTTCCCCAGCTGCTGAAGTTCCCCCTCTACGCTCTGCTGGAGATCAAGGAGCACCTCATCGACTGGGCGTCGCGGGCCGGCATGCAGTGGCTCAGCGCCTTGATCCCCACCCACCACGTCAACGCGCTCATCTTCTTCTTCATCATCTCCAACCTCACCATCGAGTTCTTCATCTTCCTCATCCCCCTGCTTGTTTTCTACCTCTCATTCTTCTCCATGGTCATCTGCACGCTGCGGGTATTTCAGGTTAGTGACAACTCCTGCCGGTCCTCTAGATTCTGGATCAAGCTCAGGTAAAAAATTTGCAACTGTTCAAGTGAATACACATCTGTGTCTGCAGAATTCAAAAGCATGGGAGAACTTCAGGGCCCTGACGGACCTGCTTGCTCACTTTGAACCTGGAATCGATATGGAGCAGGCTGAGACCAACTTTGGATGGACGCACTTGGAGCCTTATCTGTATGTTCATCCCTGTTTACCTTCAACCATATGTAAACATGTTCATTTGCATGTTTGCAAACCAGTTTAGATCGTTCACGTTCTACTGGTTTTGTTATGCAGATACGATCACTTTATCTGAATCCCTCTGAGGTTGCCAAAAGGTCTTTGAAAATAAAAAGTCGAATTCAAGAAACTGAATTAAATCAATACACCAAATAGAAATAATTTGCTAAATGCTCTGGTCTTTGTGTCTGCAGCTACTTCCTGCTTTCGGTGGTCTTTGTGGTTTTCTCCTTCCCTGTAGCTGATAAGGCCTGGATCCCCTGCTCAGAATTTGCTGCCATCGCCCTCTTCTTCACCATCACTGCCTTCCTCAGCCTTCATGCCTCCGCTCAGCTCTTTGCTCGTAAAGCCCTCCTCACAGAGGTCCTCTCCGGCGCCTGCTCCCTCACTTACCTCCTGCCAGACACCCTCTGGTTCCTCAAGGTCTTCGGGGAGACGTTCATCACTGTGCCTCTCGGGGAGGTTGTGGCGTTAAACCTGGGGATGCCGTGGCTGCTCTACGGACACCTCTTCTATCTCCTCTTCCGTATGGCCCAGCTGAGAGGCTTCAAGGGCACGTACCTGTGCCTGGTGCCCTATCTGGTCTGCTTCACTTGGTGTGAGCTCTGCTTGGTGTTCCTCAATAACGCCAGTGCAATAGGGCTCATCCGCACCTGCGTGGGCTACTTCCTCTTTCTGTTCGCTCTGCCTATACTCTCGCTGGGCCTTGCTGCAATGTTCATTATCCAGCTGCTGCAGTGGTTCCTCGCCCTGGAGGTTACCAAGATGGTGGTCACACTGACAGTTTGCTTCGTGCCAGTTGTGTTGAGGCTCTGGACCCGCTTCAGCCTCAATCCCGTCGCCGTCTTTCGGTCTTTGTCGCGAAGCAGCATCGTCAAGCTCATCCTGGTTTGGCTCAGCGCGGTGGTGCTCTTTTGCTGGATGTACGTCTACAGGTCTGAAGGCATGAAGGTGTATAACTCCACCCTGACGTGGCCCGAGTACAGCAACCTCTGCGGCCCTATGGCCTGGAAAGAGTCCAACATGGCCCAAACTCAGATTCTGTGTTCTCACCTGGAGGGACATCGCGTCACCTGGACCGGACGCTTCAAGTACGTCCGCGTGACCGACATTGAGAACGGGCCGCAGTCGGTTATAAACCTGCTGCCTGTATTTGTGGGAAACTGGATGCGGTGCCTGTACGGTGAGCCGTATCCATTGTGTGATGAGATGAAAAACGCCACAGCCGAGCCTCAGCCTCTTCCTGCCCCAGCCCCTCCCCCAGGAGAGCCCCTCTGTAAACTTAAAAAACTTGCCAAACACGAGTGCCACGTAAAACGCTTCGATCGATACAAATTCGAAGTGACAATGGGCATGCCGCTGGAGAGGAAGACCAAGAACGGGACGATCATAGAGGACGAGGACGCGACTAAAGACATAGTCCTGCGCGCCAGTAATGAGTTCAAGTCTGTGCTCCTACACTTAAACACAGGAAGCCTGGTGGAGTTCAGCACCATACTGGAGGGGCGTCTAGGCTCCAAATGGCCTGTCTTTGAACTGAAGGCCATCCACTGCATGTCGTGCGGAGGCGCCAGGGTGCCGAGCCGCAGGCAGTACAAGATCGAACACGACTGGAGGCGAACAGCGCAGGAGGCGCTGCAGTTCGGGTTCGACTTCTTCTTCAACCCCTTCCTCACCGCTCGGCTCGAGCAGCACCCGGACACAGAGGCCGAAACAGAGACGGTGACACAGGAGCAGGGTTGAAGTGATCCAGCAGACACGCCTCTGTGAAAAACTTAAAACGTGTGATTTAGTAAGTGTGTGATGGTAATGCGACCTTAAGTGGAAGAACATTAATGATTGTACGCCTCTGTTCTTAACAGAATCTAAATGCAATATTGTGTTGGAGAGTTACTTACTGTAGCGGAGTGGACAGACCTTAAATATTTATGGTATCTGTGCTGAGTGAGTTTGTATTTGTGTTCTTCTAGGTTTTAAGCCAAAATGTGTGAGAATTTATAATATAAAGACCATGAGATTTACAAAGGGGAGAGACACAAACTGTTTAATAAGTAAGAAAACCACGATCAAACTCCTCCAGCTGGACTCACTAAACATTTCTATCTAAGCATCATTTATGGTCACCACAAGAGTTAATGTTAACAAAATCATTTTCATTCAGTCTGTTTGCCGTTCAAACACAGTTTCATGTGTGTTGGGTATCCAGTATGTGGCCAAAATCATCAGTATTGATATTTTACACTTTGCACCTTGTAATACTACACTCTCATTTCCTTGTTGTGTCTGTGGTCTACAAATGATAGCAGATAGAGATTTTTGTTTTCATTGTTGTGATAACTCAAAAGGTTTTCATTTGCTGTCGAACTTTAATCATTTCAAGTCATACACTACAGCACATGTAATTTGGAAGGGATTGGTGCTGGAAATTACTTCAAGTGCCTTGTAAGACGTAGTGTCAGTTCAAAATAATGTTTACCTTTACCTTTTAAAAGGTTGACCTGCCTCTGTGCTTGTATTTATTGTATGTGTATCTCTGCTGTTTCCCCTCTGGTTGTCCTCTTTCTCCTTCCTTGTGTTATCTCCATCTCTGCTGTGCAGAGCTTTTAATATATTGAACATTTGCAGCCCCTGAGTGATGATGTGATGATGTGTAGGACGTCACTACTGTTTTCTGTACTGTGACCCCCATAAATTTGATGAAAAAGATTTGCTTCTTGCTGTTTTTGTTTAACACAAATTACACATCAACCTTTCATTCGAAAGAAGTTCTAGTGCAATGTTAGGGAAAGGCTATGAATGATGGCTGACTTTCTGGCAGCAGTCTCAGTTTCAAGGTCCTGGTATTGTGCTTGCTGACTTACTATCATGACTTACAGGCAGTTGAATAGAACAGAACTATTGTTCATTTTACCTGTCAAAATGACTGCAGTGGGAAAAGTGTATAAATGAGTTTAAACTCATAAAGATAAAGCTGGTGATGCTTAAAGTCAAAAAGTCTGTCTATGAAAAAGCCAGTTTTGCTCTGCATACAACATAATGGTGCAGGGTGATGGTGTTTTTGTGGATTTGTGCAACAGAAAGTAAAGAAAAATGTTTGTAATTATATCATTAAGATTCAAAATGGCTTCTTTATTACTAGATTCTCCAGTGAAGTTACCAGTTACTTAAACAACACATGTGGAAGGTGTCATTTTTTCTGCTTCCACATGGGGACGCAGCAGGAAAAGTAAAGTCTAAGGTCATTGCAGGAGCGAATTCTGAGATCATTTCACCTCCTGATGTGATGAGTGCGTCCTGACACTAGGTGGTGTCTTTGCCTACATGACTCCACCTGTAACACAGACTGTGATGATGACCCCTCAAAGGCTCATATAAATTGAAGCTATCACGCATGCACATTAACATAATGGCATTATCACCAGCTCTCTGATTAAACTGCAATAAAAATCACAGCTGTACCCTCATTGGATGCAATTTTGTTGAAATCTTTATTCAGAAAAAAAACATATTAACATTATTTATAACTGTCCATTTGACAATTTTGTCAACAACATACATTAACATACAAATATGTGAATCGACATTAGTTTGGTCAGGACGTGGAGTAAAACTGACAGATGTTTCTCAAAAAAAGAAAGGATAAATAAAAGAATAAACTGTTCTCTAAAAAATAAAAGCTTCTGCACATCAGCAAAGTAATCCATGAGGAAGGCTGGAGAGATTAAAGGAGCATCTCTGCTGCAGCTGAGGAGGCAATCATCGATACAGATGACCGGGTCCGCAGTCCGTTTTATGGATGTTAAAAAAAAAAAAAAAAACCTCATATGTGTCAAAAACAGAGTTGATATATACAGACACCATTTAGGCCCTTAGATTTTTTTATTTTTCTTTTAAGAGTACGACATTAATCAAACATTCCCCATTCTTCTTGGTTCTCAGTTTCAGTCAAGTTGAAACTGATTCTTGGACGGCTTCATTCACAATGTACATGTAGTGTATGAACCGAACACTGGTAAACATGCTTCAGTGTCCGAAGACACAAACAAAGGTAGGAGAGCTCGGTCATCTATGGTTACTCGTGCTGCATGGGGCCCCCGGGGGCCCCAGAAGCCTTTGTACAGCTGGGTCTAAATGGTTAAGAAGGCAGCCAAGTCAGTCAGTCAGTCAATTTATAAACACCTAGGCTAAATCTGTTTGACATGCAGCATCGTTTTGTTTGATTGTTGAAATTATTTTGTTCATTTCAATTTTTTTTCTCTGCTTGATTTGAACTGTATTTAACGGCAAGTAGCACACGACGCGTCCCCCAGACTGGAAGCAGGATCCACATTCGGAGAAGTTGGATGACTGAAACACACTGTGTGGAGCAAATATGAGTGTGTGTCCTCACATTAGACCGTGGTGGAATAATCTATGAACGCCTGCTTCTATCTGCAGGGCTGGAAATATTTCACCTCACTGAACACAGTCCAGTTGAGCTCAGAGTTGTCTGGGTGCACTTGGGTTGAGGGGAGGGGGCTCCCGAGTTCATCCTTTCACATCACACGTATCATTTCAAATCGTCATTGTCATCATAATTACCATCGTTAACATCATTTTAACAAATTACAAAAACAGAAGTGGGGGTTGCTGATATGAAATCAAACAAACAGCCAGTTACATAAATGCCCCATTTTTCATCGGTGCCGCTGGTTGACAACAACCACGGAGGGTTTGTTACACAAAACAGTGGGCAAGGGATAAGAATAGGCTTTGCTTGAGCACACAAATACAGAGGAGAGGAGGAGGAGGAGGTGGAGAAAGCAAAAGAGTCTGAAGAAGAAAGAAAAAAAAAGACAAACATGTAAACATCTCTCCTGTCTGGAGGGGGGAGCGAGGGTTATCCCCCTCAGAAGCTGAGCTGTAGCAATCAACACACCATCGAGCACAATCCAGAGGTTAACAATCAAGAAATCCACTGTTTGGAACAATTCTGCAATCCATAATCCATTGCGTAATCCAGCCTGTTCCCTTTCTAGCCCTTTCTAGGTCCTTTCAGTGGCTGGGGAGGAGGAGGAGGAGTGTCAGAGAAGACACACGTGTATGTTTTCTGCTTACATGTGTGTGTGTTTGTGGATTAGGCATATTCCTGTGTGTGTATATGTCAGTTGATGTGTACATTCTGGCATGGTTGCGTGTTCAGGTGTAAACTCATTCATATGCGCCGCTGACATCCGTTCATTAATGCATCTCGGAATTGAGTTTGTCCTGGAAGATGTACAAGTTGTTGGTTGCGGCGATGGCGATGATGTTCTCAGTCGGGTGCCAGGCCGTGTGGAGGATCTTCTTGGTGAAGTCCAGGCTGTCCACGCTGATGTCGTCCTTCCGGCGCTTTCCCCCGGCAGCGCAGACCCTCCGCGGCTTGAGGACGGCTCGGGGTTTGCTGCTCTCTCTCGACGCCTCCAGGGTCACGTCGCGTTTGGTGTTCCGGTCAAACATGCGGAAGAAGTTGTTGTACGCTCCTGTCATGATCACACTGGACGAGAGAGGAGGAGAGAGCTCCAGTTACAACATGATCATCTGACACACAACAACATATGCACAAACCCAACATGAAAGGATCACTTCTTACAGACAAAATGTTTTAAAAGGTAAAGAGCAACTGGAAACGCCAGTATTTCACTTGACTATTTTTTATTTTATGCTTATATTTATGACATATTCCACAAGTGCCAGTATTTTCATTCATGATAGAAATTTAATATTAGTGATGTGCGGATCAATACTCAAATATCAATACTTCCGATACCAGATTGTGTTAATTTTAGGATCGATACTCATGATATAGTACTGATACTGTCACCAGTCTGAACTAATTCGGGGTGAAAAACTATTTTCATCACAGTAGACAGTTATTTTGCTATTTACAGGACCTAATTCCCCACTGGCTGGACGTGATGACATCCGTTTCCGCCTCTGGGGCAAACTATGGTTGTGTAAATCAATGTGTCCCTTCCACACACACACTCAGCTGAACTCATACACCAAATGACAGCAGGAGGATTAAAGTGTGGAGTTATAAAGTGTTTCTAATTAAAGAATAAGAAAGATAATCTGTGATTTGTTTGCTGCTGTTTCAGAGAACCTGCAAACTATTCCTTTAAATGTGAATTCAAATAGTCAGTGCATTCTGAATTAGCAAATTTCCATATATTAATTATTAATATAATAAGTGTGGGAAAGATTCTGGGGAGGTACCTCATTTGCCCCCCCACCATGGATACACCCTTGCATTTAATGTCTATTTCAGTGTTTTATTGCCACTGACAATTTGAACCGAAGAAAGATAGTCTGTCTTTTAGTGTCATTGCATAACTATAATTTGAAACTGTCTATTTTTTGTTTCTCCCCTCTTCACACCTGAAGCTTTCGTAAAATGTATCAGTATCAGTGTTGGTATCCGCAGTACCACCTTCGGTTTTACTTGGTATTGGCCCAGAATATGTGCATGTTTTTGTGGAACACGTGATAACCTCCATAACAGTATTGTAAACTGTCTCAATTCAGCTTTGTTGTAACCAAATATAACCACTTACATTGTTTATATAAGTTATATAATAATTTAACACTCAACCTGAAGAGACCCTTCAATATAAACAATGAATAAATTCATAGTATTTAAAAATTTGTTTTGAAAAACTAGCGTCTGGTGTGTACTCCAGTTTTTTGGGGGGAGACAGTAGATCCTCAGAGAACTTATTATCAGAGCCAGTGCTGACTTTTTCAAATGTAATACTCCAGAAATTGTATTGGATCAATCATTGTATTGCATTTAAGTGATGGGTATTCCTCTGAAATTTCTCAAAACCTCAGCACATAAAAGTGAGACTATTAATATGGCAAGATCACACCATGTACATGTGGAAAAATGTGTCCTTTAAAAGTCCTTTAAAAGCTTAAAAACACCCCCAAGAAAATACAAGCAGCAGTCTACCTGTCTTTACCCCAGACGTGTACAAAATACAAAACCAGACAACGCCTGGACACTTCACCTGTCTGAGCCATTCCACGCACACTCGAACTTGTCGAAGATGCAGTCGTTTTCATAAAGGGAACACAACTTGCTGCGGAGGTAATCGTGAACCTGGAGGGATGAACACACACACGCACATACAGATATGATCACACATGAGTCCAGCACACGGCTGCTTCCCTCCCAAGTATTGACTCTTAATGTAAACTATAAATAGAATAGCGCGCAGGAGAAGAAAAATACACACACATGCATACAAATCCCAGTACAGACAAAACACATTAAATGTGGGCAAGTTGTAACGCAAACCTCCCTGAAGGCAACACTAATAAGACACAACACCAGCCCTCAGCAATAAGAAGGCCAGGAGTACATTTTAATCTAAACTCCTTTTCCATATCAGTAAATCCATTAAGAGCCAGCTCTCTATTAACAAACCCACCATGGGCATGGTAATAGAGACACACATGTGAACATGCACGCACGCACACGCACGTATTCTCTGACTAATAACTCTTTTCCCTTGTGCTTTCATTCGACCTGCCTGTGTCAGCACTGTGCCCGCTCGCTGGTGCAAAGGTTTGAAATCTACACCTTCCTCCAGCCACTGTGCTCTGCATTAAGCTGCCTGTTTTCACATTCTGCATAAAGTCAGCAGTCAACAGCCGCCTCGCAATCAATAAACGGTCAAGCTGAGGTCGGCTCACGGTTGTACATCAAACCGGGTGACATTTTTGTTTTCCCCTGTGGATGTTTCTGCATAAGGTGAAATGATACAGTGACAGCTGGAGTTTAATATACAGTCTACTTTTCATTTTTTCCCAGCCTGTATGATCTCTGAGGAGGACAGAGGCTCATCCCTCATGGATTGGTGCATATTTTTCACGCTCCATGAGAAATAAGAGTGTAAATTTACCAAAATAAGAGGAGTTTGGAGTTGAAATCAGTTTTCACCCCTGTGTTTCTCTCAGTTTATGTACAGTATCTCTACCATGCTTCTCTCGCCTCTTCTCATTTACAAACTCTCCCCTCTCCTCCTCTCATCACACCATCCTCACACCGACTCCCAAACCCCCCTCCTCCTCACCCCCCCCCCCCCCCCCCAACTTTCCTCCCTCTCCATGCTGCATTGCAGATCTAGGTGTGGGGCGCTGTGTAAGGTATCCCTCCTTCCCGCTTCACTTTATGAGTGGAGGCTCAGCAGCCTATAAATAGCTCCAGTGCGTCTTAGCCTCCCACTCCTGGCTGCCTCATAGGCCCTTCCACGTCAGGAAGACACACACACACACTCACCCACATGCCCACAGCAGGAATATTAAACACACACTGAAAAAATTGCACAACATAAATGCATCAACAGAGGCTGCTGTTGTTGATTGTAAACACTTAACAGAGGACGTTATCTGGACACAAACTGAGTGTGGATCAAAGATGAGCACAAACATATGATAAAAACTCTTTATATCAGCTCAGTACTAAGTGTTGTATGTTGTCCCAAAATGTTATGTCCACTTGATATCCACCACTAATATATGGTACATAGGTAATTTACTGTTTTAGTTTCTCTCACTTGTATTAATCTGCAACACAGATGCATTTAGAGATTACAAGTTAAAAACCCAACCAGAGTCTCTGGTGATTCTGCACTGATGGGAAGAAGTGCATTATCTGGCACGTAATCAATCCAATTATCCTTAAAAGGTTTTGGAAAAATCTAATCATCAGAAAGCACTGTGATTTGGAGAGGCCTGTCTTGTTCCTGTGATTCATTCCTGTCTCCAATTATGCACATTTACCAGGAAGACAATGCCCTCTTTTAGGGACAGTTAGTCACCTAGCAGTTTGGACATTCAACAGTGATTTCACTCGCAAACACTTGTGTCAGTGAAGTGAGCTTTTAACACAAACAGTTACACACACCAAGGAAAAACCAATATGAAGTCTGCAAGAGCAGCTGATATAGACTGTAAAAGTCTCTGAAACTCTACTGAATGGATGAAACAGTGTTCTTCCAAAATACATGAACTGGTAATGATGGAGCAAGAAAACCACAGCCAATAAGATAATACACACACAGCCACAGTATTCTGCCTGATCCCCATGCTATATAATGTTTTGTACTGTGCCAAGATTAGTATTTAGACCATCAGGACACATCTTAATACACATCTCAGATTCCAGTTGGATCTTCAACAATTTATTCTGTTTGATTTATTTGATTTACCTGCTCCATTACTGGGTGATGAGCAAAGTGAAAAGAAAATGCGATAATGCTCCCTAAACCACTGATCAGTTTATTTTGCTCCTTGCCAGACATAATCTCATCATAGTAGCCTGAGAGAAACATTTTTAACACAACATCATGTTTTTTTTTTCAGGCACACACCTGGTACGTCTCCAGGGGCTTGCTCTCCATGTTGAGGTCCCAGACTTTGGCAGTCAGGTAGTCTCTGGTGAGCAGGTAGCGGCCACTGTGGCTGAACTTAACATCTGACACGGAGGAGATGATCTCGGAGAAGAAGGAGCGGGCGCTGGGATCCTCGGGCTCTTCAAACACTGGTGAAGAGTTGGAGAGAAAAGTGGAGAGAGGAGGACAGGACTGTGAGAGGTGTCCAGCCAGGTGCCAGGCAGAAATATAGAGATAGAGTACTGTGTCGGATAAAGATGTTTACAGCCTCTTTATATCATGTGCAGAGTAAGTAAAAGTCTCAGAGACTTTTAGCTGACAAACATTTGTTTGCCTGTGGTAAACAGATGTTTACGAATACACGTTCCTGTCTGAATGTTCCTGCATATTTGCTTATTCCAAATAATTTGCTTTATTAACGAGACAAAGAAAAACTTTGTGAATGCAGATATTTCTTATTATTGCTGTGCTCCACTATATATACAATTTGCACTGCTCCCATCACTGATGACTGATTCTGGTCGGAGCAGGAAAACACATGGGAAACAGGTCATTTCAACATGGAAATAAACAGGGACAAGAAATATGGAAAGTGAAAAGAAAGTTGGGGCACCATAAATCTTTAGTAGAAGAAAAATGGAGACCATATTTATAGAGAAACTAATGGATCTGTAGTAGAAAGAAATATTGTTACACAGAGGAGGAAAAAAAAGATATATTGTACCCAGAATATGTGAGTAAATCAAACTTCTTACACTTTTAATTTTAGATCGCTGACTTCACAGTGAATGAATACACATGGCACTAAATATAAAAAATAAAAAGTCTGGGTATCCTTTGTCTTTATGGGGGCACAAAATGTGTTTTGCTAATTAAAAACTACAGCCATTTTAAAGCCTAGACAATAATCTAAAAACTTTGCATATGGTTTGAAAAATGTTAAGCAGGAAAAGTTTGTAGTTCATATACTAAAAAGTACCAGTATCAGACTCAGGGAAAGTCTATAGTTAGAAAGCAGCTGTCATGTGTATGTCTCTGTTCCAGCTCAGCACATTTACTCACATTTGGAGTGTTTGTCGCACAGCGCTGCCTCTCTCATGTCACAAAGGCGCAGGGTGCCTTTGCTGCTGCTGTAGACAAACAAGTTACAGTGGTGCGGGTGAAACTCAGCCGCTGTGATCACCTCTGTCAGATCCTCCATGTTGGCTGGCTTGATGTCCACAATGTCTGAGAGAGAGCATTGCTCAGGAAAACAACAAAGACAGTCAGCTTCCCAGGGCCTGCAGTTTATTTTTGCCTGGACTTTTTTCACCTGCTTCAGTCTACCATAGCGTACCTACACACTCATTCATCTTCTACTGTAACTAATTTTATTCACTGACTGAGTCACTTGGAAACCAATTAGACTTGTTTTTTAATTCACATGGAAACCCTCATGGGCCACAATCAGCACACCACACAAAAACATAAATGTGCATACATTACCAACTAAATGTAAATAATTTACCGCAGAAGTAAGGCAAACCAATATAAACATGTCTTGAGGGGATTGTTGGGAGAAAAGTATTTCCATATTCAAATAAAATGTAATATTATAAATCCTGCCTTGGTCGGGGATGTGACTATACTGTGTCCTATTGAGCTGGATTAGAACTCAGAAAAGGGCTGAAATATTTATGCAGCCTTTGAATTATTCATTAAGCTACACTTTTACTCCTCAAGAATAATATCCCCCTCCCCCAACACTGTGTGTCTTTGTGTATTTCACACAGTAAAGTGCGATTTGCAATGTGGGAGTTTGTTATGTGTGTGGTTGTGAGTGTGTGTGTGGGTAGGGATTGATTATTGAGCATGCACAAGCATCTGCGTGTTAACGTATGCATTAATTATCAGTGTCCTTGTGCTTTAATAAATCTGTTCCTGCTTTTATAGTTGTTTGTGTGGTTGTTATTCTTTATCTCTTCTCCCCCCTATGCACACACGCACACACCAATCCACAGAGGATACTGAAGCTGCGGTCAGTGATGTCCAGATGCCAGAGGTTGATCCTGAGGTCATCAGCTGACATGTAGGTCTCATAGTCGGAGTTGACAGAAATGGAGTTGACGTGGTAGGTGTGGGCGTTTGCAAACACTCGCCGTGGGCTCACCTCCACCATTAGATCCATCGGCTTCAACACCGGTACCTGGAGGGAAAGACAGAAATAGAGGGAGACAGAGATTAACATCCATCTGAACTGATTATGAGGGAAAAATGGCCAAGCTGCTGCAAGTAGATTACATTTAAATCATTTTATTGTATCATAAATGAATAATTAATGCTTTACTTCCTTTAGCATCAATAATACATTATTGCTAGAATCCAAAGTTGCTCACTTGATTGCAAGATTAAGAGCCAATCCAGTCCATTAATTAAATACCATCTGGACATTTCCTTAAATATACACATTATTTTTCAATGCATGATTTTCATTTTATACACAGCTTGAATATGCTATATTTGGATACAGCACAGTAGGAGCACCACCACTGCACACATGTTCTTAGGAATGGACATAAATGGATATACTGAACAAGCATATGGACACGCTGAGAATACGGATCCTTAGAAATCACTCAAATAGAAACACTGATGCTTTGACTAATTTAGATCCAGGGCAGATGTTGTGTTGCTGTTCTCAGCAGCTGGAGTTAAGAGGATTTCTCCTCCCCACACACGCTCACGATTCCACACAAATGTACCTTTGTGCCACTGACCCATTTTTGCACATGCAAACACATCTGTACCCACTGACCCAGTTACGCTGCATCCATGAATGTTTCAGTGTGAGACAGATAGATAGATAGATAGATAGATAGATAGATAGATAGATAGATAGATACCTGTAAGGATGTGACAGTGGAGATGTCCTTGATGCGACCCTCCTCATCCTTCAGGTTGTATCCCTCAGGCCGTTTGTCTCTCTCACTCACCTTCCACAACTTAATGGTCTTATCTGTGAAAAAGACAAGGGCCATTAACTGATCAAATAGGAAACTAGATCATTTGGAAGTGTGACAAATGAATAAAAAAAAGTGCTTGCGGTCATGCTTCGAGGTTAGGACGTTATCCAGAGATCTTTTTAAAGGAAAACAGTAAACTAAATACAGAATTTTATCTGTAACTGGTGAAGCTAAAAGCCTACGGCCTTAAGGAAAGCTTCTTACAGATTTTTGCATAAAGACAAAGTCAATCCAGGCACTTGACTATGACGCCCCCCCCCCCCGGCATGGCCTGTGGGACTGTGTCTCATTCGTGGTTGCTGCTACTTGTGTTTGGTGTCTCCCTTCAGATCCTGGTAGGTGGAGTTTGCATCAGCGCACCTGACCAGTTCATCCGAATCCCTCCCCCCGTGTATAACACGCTTTTTTTGTTTTGTTTGGAGTGATTCTGTTGGACCACACAACGATACATTTCCATACATGAGACAGAAACTGATCCACTGACAATTTTAAACAGCCAGTTAATGTATTCTGTTTCCGTTCATAGGATTAAATGTGGTTATTTGTTCTTCTTAGTACATCTGTGTACATTTCCCATCTTCAGTCATGGTTTATGAGGCAGGTCCTTATGTGACTGTAAAAGAAATGGCATCACAGACCAGCTAATCCACCACACTGCAAACCATGAGCTCTCAAAGACAGATCAGAGACCAAGCTCTGGGTGAGCTAAGAGTGAGTCTTTGTTTCATCAACACAGTCAAACTTGAAATTTTCTTGTGTTATATTGGGGGAAAATGACAACAAGCATCTCAGCAGCAATATTACCCAATTGCTGAGGCAGGTCTTGCATTTTTCATATCCTCTATCATAAATAATAAAGTACTTAAATAAATCAATAACAGGGCTCTCAGGGAAAATCTATAGATCTTCCAACAGAGCCATAAACAGAGAAGGTAAACTGATGAATGGACCTCTATGCCACAGCAGACAAAGTTAGATCTTAGTGCACAACAGAAATGAAATGAAAAACGAAAATCTCCCTTTAAAAACATCACTCACACTGGTTCACCACAAGTGTTTTTTCACAAAATCTCAGAAAAACACATCACTGTTTCCACATCTTCCTAATTTTTTTTCAGTGTGTGCGTGTGGATGGGAGCTCTACCATTGGTGGAGAGGAGGAAGTGTGCAGCGTTCTGCTGAGGCAGCCATCGGATCTTATTGATCTTCTCCTCGATCTCGAGGCTCTTAAGGTAGTCGAACTCGGGCTCATGGCTCTGAAAGGTGCTGTAGACGTTGTACTCTCCCTGGGAGAATGGCTCAGTCTTGCTCTGTGGGAGGAAGGGAGGAAGCAAATGGAAGAAAGGATATGTGAAAAATGTGCGTGGAGAAAAATGTGCTTATGCTCACATGTGCAATCATAATGCACCGTAACACCCCGGGCCCCAGTCAGTCACCTTCACCTTGAGCAGGCGTAGAAATAGTATGGCACGGACTGTGCACAGCTATAATGATGCACTCTCTGACGCAGCAGGAGCATCAACTATTTATCAATCAATCTAAAGTGTAGCTGGAGGGGAACAGTGAACGTTCACTGCAGCTCCTACAGCTGAAATGAAAAATGGTGCATTTGCGTGTCTAAGTGAAAATGTGTGAGACTTGTGTGTGTGTGTGTGTGTGTGTATACCTCTGGTTCCCTCTGAAAGATGACCACTCGGCCCCCCTTGTCCCCTGTGGCCAGGAGCTCTCCTGTGTGGTTGAACTCAACAGTGGAGATGATATCAGCTGGGAAGAAAGAGACAAAGATGGAGGAAGAGGGAGAGAGACAGTGAGGAGCCATCAGCTAATTGACCACACATCATCATTCCTCTATATAATCTTCTTATCTGACTTTAAATTATTAAACCAAGGAAAGAGTCATTGGTTGCATTATCATGTAAGTGGATCAGAATATGCAAATTAATGTGCAGAATACAACAACAGTTGACTACTATCATAAATATTCTGCACATATGTGTAAACCATTAGATGTACTTCAGGTTACATAGGCCATATAATCACCATCAGAAAATCAAAGATAGTCAATGACACACACACACACACACACAGCTGTATACCACTAGGCACAGGTGTCATCTGTGTGCAACTATTACACATGCACAATGACGCACAGGATTACGCACACAAACACACACACGGACACACAAACTGTTGGTGTGTCTGTATGTATTGTGAGAAACATAGCTGTAAACACATCTCAGAGTACATTAGAATTAGTGACAAAAATCATCCAGACATCGTTTTTTAGCGCATTCATCTGCATATTTGCGACACGTCCCCATCAATAGCTCTGTGTGCTAAAACACCAACACAGTCTGACTCAGTGTCAACTCTGAGGGCTAAGCACATTATTAACCACTTTGGATTTACTGACTCAATGCTTTCAGTGATACACAGAATAGTACTCAGTCGTGCTGTCTAATGAAGGCATGTGAGTGTGACATCTGAACCTTGAATCTGGTTTAACGTTGCATGTAATCTCCTCCCTGCTGTTCTGTCTGCTGATCCTCCTTTCACTTCTGCTTTGTGCTTCAGACTGAAGTTTATTTGAAGACGGCGCAGTTTTAGAGGCAGAAAAAAATCTCTCGTGGTACCTAAAGGTTCACTGTAAAAGAGGATGGAGCTGATCTGAAGTTAAGCTGTAAATTATCTCAGGGCATCTCATTTCACCCAGTTCAAATCAGCCATAACAGGTAATTAGTTTGTTGCTGTGTGGCGTCACCATCATGTACAAATTTTGGTCATTTTCATCTTTTGACCTCATTTCTACATTCAGGTCTTTTAACTCTTATCTGTATCTGAAAAATATAAGAATGTAAGACTAGACTGGTTAATAATGGAAGTGAACTCAGTGTCCAGTTCACTTATCCAATATCAATCTGAGGTTGAACTAATCTCTGGAGATTTCACACTATGAAATTCGGGCACAGACAGTTGTTGGTGATACTGATCACCATGGCGATGACATCAGTTCTGATTGCTCAGTCTTTAAAATGAAACACCACATGCCGATTCTTTATCATATCTGATCTGTATGTTGTTGTCTTCACGTGATACAAACAAAACTGGTTCAGTTTTCAGCTGCTTGTGTACAGGGCAGTAAGTCTGCCATTTTGCTTGTTCACAATTTCTAGAATAGCTCTTGATGTTTGTCGAAAGATTTCTGTCTGGGTGTTCTCCTATTTCCTGTTGTTATGATACAAAGTGCTGCCTGACTGCTGGTTTACGCTAAGCTTACAGACAGAGGTGCATCGATCTTCTTATCTCACTCTGTATTTCCCAAAATGTCTATTCCTTTAAAGACTTTTTCCATTACTGCTTCAGTCAAATAGGTACTCTGGTTCCACACATCATGGTGTAACAACAATACAACATCCAGTTCCTATTTATATGTCAGAGTAGAGACTGTGCTCTGCTGTAACATTTTCTAACAAAACAGTTTCACCTGATTTGTTTTTGTTGATGCCACAGTGAAAGTATCTAAAAACACCACCTATACATAAAAATGCTTGCATATTACTTGTGCAGCTGGGTTGTTAGCCTAAAATAGATGATGGCCTAGCATAAAGAAGATGAAACTGTACCAAATTTGCTGCATAAGATAGTAAGTAGTGGAACATAAAAAGAGGGCAATGTTGACTACTCACTGCTGTCCCATAAAACCAATAAGCCAACAGCCAAGTCCAACACAAAACCTATCACACAGGCTAAGCTGCACAACCTATCAGGCGAACGAGAAAGCTACACTTTGACTGACCCAGTGTTGCAGCCTCCAAGCCTTCAACAAAGGGCTTCAGTGAGCTTATTTGTGACAGAAAAGAACATAGTCCTCAATAAGCTTTGACTGCAATAAAAGCGGAGTATGAAAGGTGTATTTATTGAGACTCGGAGTGATTCAAAGCTGTAGCCTTGCCTATTTCATGGTGGCCTTGAGAGAGAGATTTTATGATGAGGGGAGGCAGGGACTGCTCCTCAATCTCGACGAACACAACCTTATTCACCCTGCTCCTCACACACTTTGTGTAACATTGGTTGACAGTTTCTCTCTTTCTTACATCTTTGCATTAGTTATTGCAAGTTGTAGTTTCTTGATCTGTAAGCCTGTGCAGCGTCCTCTGTATTCTTCAGTTCAGTTTTGGGCTTTTTCTTGCTCTTTCTATCCTTCTCCCTCCACACATTCTTTTGTGATTTCTCATCTCCAGTTTCTCCCTTTTGCCCCATTTCACTCTCTCATTTTCTTCCCGGTTGTCGTTCCACATTCAGCTCTCTCCCTCTCTCTCATCCCTCCCCCACAGCACTCTGCTGCGTGGCTCTATGTTGGCGTGTGTATGTAGTGGCGGTGATGCTGGTGGTGCAAGAATGGGAAGGATGGAGAGGGAGGTGGAGGGAAGAGGCACTGGGGCGGAGGCGGTGGAGGGGTCCTCCGGTGAGCAGGGGGTTGCCATAGTAACAAGCTGAGCCAACCAGTAGCAGCGGTACTCGTAACAGTTACCCGTATATGGCAGTCTGGTAAAGAAGGAAGTAGCATTCATCAATCCAGTCCTTGCAGGAAGGAGTGCCATAAAATGTGGTGGTAAACTGTGGTGCTGCACTCGTGTCTAGCGACAAACACTCTGCCAAAAATAATGCACTATGATCCAGACTGACACACTGATGATAATGCATGAAAAGAAAATGATGGTACACAGGTAGACATACAGATCCCTACGCATGCAGTCAAATTTACAAACGCACGTGCACATGCTAGGGAGTTTTGAATCCACGTAATGATGGATTGCAAATGTGTGGGCTTGATACTCTGTGTGAGCGAGTGTCTGCGCACTTACAGACAACTGTGTCTCCACTCGAGTCACACAGAGAAAGAGCTAAGCTAAGCAAAACCACAGAAGCGGTACACAATACAGCTAAATAAAATATGGAGCACGCAACCCTCTCCCTCATTTTCTGTCTGTTTCTCAGCTCCCTCCTCTTTATCATTCTGTGTCTCTCTTTCTCTCTCTCTCTCACACACACACACACGCTCACAGCTCACACCCATCTGTCTCTCTCAGTCTCCTTATTAGAAGAGCACTACAGAAAATAAACCACTAAGAATACAAACAACCACTGCAGACCGAGCATCATCATGAGTGTGGTGGCTCTCCTCCAAGAGGCACCATTGTCCAGTGTGCTGATATAATGTCGGTGTGTGTGTGTGTTGGTGCGTGCGTAAGACTATCTGTTAGTCTGTCAAGCTGTAAGTCAGTGTCTTCAGTGTCTTCTAGTGCAGATGTGTGTGCTGCTACACTATAGCAAACTAGCTGTGTCTCTGTCTCCCACAGACAATCCATTAGTATCAGCAGGCCTGTCTGACTCATCGCCACACTGCGGGAGCTGGGGGAACACTATGTGACTGCAAGTGTATGTGCCTACACATACAGTACATATCAACCCAAAACAACAACAACAACAACACACAAACATGAATGAACCCAATGACACAGCAAAGCAGTACAAAAAAGAAACATGTACAAGTGATAAAACACTGAAGTCACACAAACGCTCAATTCACTGTGAGGTGTTTACAAGGACAGCAGCTCCTTAATGATCAAAGAATAGAAACAGGCAGAGATGAAATGATTATTCATAAATCATTGTGTTTTAGGTGATTTATAAAAAAGAAATGTAAAAATGTTGCTTGTTCTGCCTTTTTTTTTCGTGTTATCCAATTACAGAATGAAGATATTTGAAAATATGTTGATATTGGCTGAACCAAACATGACACAACCATTTTGCCCAGTATTTTTCAATGCAATTCACTGAGAATTCATTGGCTAAAGGAGATTTTATGACTGCTACTGACAGGTACAACTAAGCTTATTAGTCAATTAATTGACTAAGCTGTTGAATGAGAGGAATTTAACGATTTTGATTCCCAGTTAATAATTTCAATACAAACATGGTTAATATTCCCTAGATGCAGTTTGGAGATTTGCTGGTTTTCTTTGTCTTAATACATGGTAAAGTGAATGAGCGGGTGACGATATGACGATCTTACCTAAGGATTTAGGAAACTGTATTTTTCACTATTTTCTGAACTGTTTAATCAGTGCATTGTTTGGCTGAAATGATGATGGAATATAAAATCTGTGTCTCCAAAATAAGATAAGGCAGAGAAGAGCAGAGGAGGGTTACGGGTTAGATGAGGTGAGGTGTCACAGCTAAAGGCAAGGGAGGTTTTTTTTTTTCTCAATTCTGGCTACTATAGGGACAGACAGGGGAGCAGACGTCCTACAGTCCCAATTATAGATATCTTGGGTCTGGGTAAACATGGACCATTAAAGCTGAGCCAAAAACACACACTCCTTGAAAGCATGGACAAGCGTCCACTCAGCAGGAGATTTTTGTGTATGTGTGTTTGGGAGTGTGTGTGTGTGTGTGTGTGTATGTGTGTGTACGTGCAGCTCAAGCACCCTGCATTTCCTGTGTGCGTGAGCACAAGAGTGTGTACTCAATTACCCTGTAGAGAAATAAACGGGCTGGAGAGAGAAAGGAAAAGAGGGAGCGAATGAGACAAGGAGAGAGACTGCCGGAGGGAAACGTTAAATTGATCCCAGTCCTGCCGTTTTGGAGTTATCTGGAAAAAACTGGTGTACGTGTTTGTGTTAGAGGTGCACATGTGTGAGGAGAAGTGATTGAAGCCCAGCACAGCAGGGAACCTGCCATTTCTCCAAACACACATGGCCACAATAGGAAAGAGCTGGTGTGAGCCTAATGGTTATAGACACAAACAATTAGAAACACAAACAGAGCCCGCTCCATCACGTGTATAATACACCTGTAATGCCTCTTTGCCTAACTGCAAATCATCTTCTGACAGCCTGAATGCTACCAGCTGCAACATGTGCTTCAGTTTTGATAAAAATCAATTTGTTTTTCCAACAAATTTGTGAAACTGTAACATAAAAAAAAAGATTAGGGGCTTAGCTGGTTCACACCCAGTCTAAACTCAGATTATGTGTCAAGCCTCATGAATACTGAAATGTAATCCATTCAGCAAAGTCTCGCCCTTTTTATGCTGCCCATCATATATGTGTGTATGTATTGTGTTTAGATTCAAAACTAGCCAGTTAAAAGAAAATTAATCCACAATGTTTTCACCAACTCAGATGCAATTTTTTACTGGTGTCTACTGGTGCCTTTCACAGTGCCAAACAAATTACCATTAGATTACAGACTGTTTCTCAGACTGAACCTCTGAGAGACTGTGACAGGTTTTTCCCCAATCAGCAAGTATTTCATAGACCACACAGATAATTAATACATTGAGGGAGCAATGGATGCCTACACTGTACGATGTTTAGAGATTTAAAAAGTCTGTCTGTGCATGGATGTGGAAGTCTGTGTGTCTTCCTTCATATTAAACAAAAATAGATGTAAGACAGCTAGGCTTTGGAGGAGATGTGGTGTCGTCTGGTCAGACTATTTAAAGAGATCAATCACACACACACACACACACACACACACACACACAGAAGCAAGCAGACTGAGACAAAAATAAAGTGGCAAGTACAAAAATAGAAAAGAAAAAAGGATGGGGCAGACAGACAGAGACAACGCTATGTTGAAGATATGTACAACATTCAGACTGATTCAAACTACTCACACACACTTAATCACATACACACTCAAGCCGAACACATGTATACACACTCTGGCATACAACCACGTGCACAGGCACGCACACATGTGGACTCTCATGTCTCACACTAGGGTCATGTGGCGCAACTGTGCGACATAGATATGACCTTCGGGATAGAACAGGATAGAGCACACACCTTCAGTGTAAGCGGCAAACGGCTCAGGCTCCAGAGAAAGGTTAGTGATGTCGGAGCACAGGACCTGGATGGGGCTCAACATCCTGGGGGAGGACTCCAGGGTGGAGAGGGGTGGACAGGATGGGCGGAGCTCTTCAGGCTATAGCCAGGAGCAGCCCTGCAAGAGGAGCAATGATGGAGGGAAGGGAAGGGAAGGCAAGGGAAGGCAAGGGAAGGGGGAGAGCAACAGGGAGGCAGAAGGTAAGGAAGGAAGGAGGACCCAGCAGGGTGGGGTAGGGGTTAGGGTTAAGGGTAGGGACTGAATTACTACAGCACCACAATTGGCCATGAGTACTCACCACAGAGAATCTACTGGTGGTGTATTCATGATCATACTGTATCTATCATGTAACATGAAATATTCACATTTTGGGGCTTGTGAGAAGGCTACCACGAAACGGATGAACACAAACAACTGATGGGACAGTCTTGGTAAGTGTTGTTAGGCCTCTCTCTTGGAAATCTACTTTGCAGATGATTGCAAGTGTCCTGACTGCATGAGGAGAAAGCCAGTGGCTCGACTGCTTTCTCACATTTCCACAGGAGTGACAATTACATAATGGCATGTATGAGAGCTGTGAACAACCTTTACTAGCATTATCGATTATTATTTTATGCTTTTGAATGAATCTTTATTGAAACTAACTCAAAAATTCCTCTCACAAGATACTTAGCAGTGTAATGATGATGTTAAAGTATTCAATTTAAAGTTTCATGACAGAAAAAGAAATGAAAGTAAATGATCAGGTCTGATATGCTATGAAAATGTGTATTTCCATGTTGCATACAATTGACCTATTTGTGGATTTTACAGCATCACATGATTCAGGTGTATGTTAATGTTTTGCTCCTCACTAGATTGATATCTCTCTAACAGCAAAGTTTTTGGCAGATGTTACAGTTTCCCCTCCACAGCTTTAAAGGCAGACAATCATCTAAATGACACACATTAATAAGGGGGTGATGTGTGTGCATTATTTATGACACGTAATCATTCATAAATAACTTACAAAAACCGCAAAAACTGAAACAATTTGAATTTTTTATTTACTCATTCATCCTGGAACGCAATGCTGCTCCAGCTGGAGGTGAGTTTGTAGCAAAGGGAGATACTGAGAAAACCAAAGGAAATGAGAAGAGGGGAGTAAGAGATGGGGGGAAGGAGGGAGGGCAGGGTGAGGTAGAGGGAGGTTAAGCATCCCTCCCCTGTAGGAGTTAAAGGCCAGGGGAATCCCCACGGGAAGAGCTACAGACACACGGTTATGTATGCACATACACACACACACATATACTCACACATAAAACACTTCACACAGACACACATTCATACATATACATACACACACCTGATTCAACACAAAGACACACAGTGTGCACTCAGAGACACAGACATGAATAAGAATGCAACACGGGCAAAAAATAAAGAGAGATGGAGACACACAGGAGATAACAAAATACACCCGAGCATAAAATTACATGCACCACCTCTGACTCCACCGCCACTTTTTGTGTTTCTCTTTAACACACACATACATAGGCACATTGTGTTTGGGCAGCCTTTAGAGCACTGTTGGATAATAGTTTGGCAGATGTGCCACTTCAGCACCAGGCAATGCTGTGAGTTGCATTAGAGGACTGAAGGGGGAAAGGGAGGGAGGGGAAGGCAGTGGGGGATGGAAATGGGGAGGAGGACGGGGGATGGGGTGGAATATGGAGGAAAGGTGGAGGGGGGTTGGAGTGGATGTAGAACAAGAGGCAGGTAATGAATCATTTTATTTATTTGTGACAGAAGATGGCCTTTATTTGTGATGAGGGGAATTCTTCTGAGGTTTTAAAGCAGAATTTGCACTCATCCCTCTGCACCTATCTCTTTTCAGGTAGTTTAAGTGTTGCACAGCCCTTGCAGACCAATACTGCTCAGCAGTGTGTCCACCTTGGTGTGAGCTAATCAGCAATTCACCCTGAATAATGTCTGCATCTGTCTGCAATGTGCAGAATAATTAATACTGCCATTATTGGTGGGTGGAGACGACCTGTCAATCATATTGGCCAAGCATGAAAAGAGGCATGTTTATCATCACGGACTGTTACTATGGTAATAATGGATGATTGGTGATGGGATGTTACGTCTGATTTTCTGCCACTCACTCATCAAAATTCTTCTCTGAAATGGACAAAGACAAACCTTGCTCATGGAGACACTGCATGTGTAACACAATCACATACATACACTCTCATACACACAGACAAACAAAGAAACAACACAGAAATACTCCTCCATCTTCTCGGCAATACAGTGCGTTGAATGCTCGCACACATATTTACACAATCAACAGGCGGCACTACAGGTCTCCCCTGACTACAGTATGTGCTTCTGTGCGAGTGAAATTAATTTACAGCACAGACACAGGAAGCACAGTTCCCTTTCTGCAGTGATACAAGGATCACAAATGAACTCGTGACACATTTATGACCCCTGGATGATAATCCGCTGTTCTGGTCTAAGAGGCGTGGTGAACAATGAGCTGAGTGTAAGGAACAGATTGGGGACAGGCAGGCAGGCAGGCAGGCAGGAAGGCAGAGAGGGAAGCTGGAGTGCAGGTGAGATTAGTGGTGTAATTGAGATTAGCAGAAGTAGAGGTTATCCAGGGTTACAATACATCTGTTTTTATGAAACAAAACCCTGATCCAACCCAACCCCAAGATCTGATATGCTACATATTTAATATGACTCCTGCACCTGTTATATTCAAGGGGAGGGTGCAACAGAGAGCGCATGTCTGTGACTCTATCACGATGTAACAGATGACATGCAGTGTAATGGGTACGAAGAATGTGGCGGAAATTACTAGCTTGGTCTTCTAGAAATTTCTGCTATAACAGAAAAAAAAATGTTCTCCCACTGTGCCTCTGACATACAGACACAAACAGAGACACACAGTCACACACTTGGACACAGGCCAGATCAATTCTTCCCTGCAGTGTAACAAAATAGCTGTGCTGCACAAGGTAAAGAAGTGATTATAAAAAGACAAACAAACACAAAGGAACAAATCAGATGCACACCGTAGATATAATCGACAAAATAGTATGAGAGGATGGGGGGAGGAGGAGTGTGGAGTGTTTTGCTCCCTATTTCATGTTGCTCATCAACAACTCTGTCTGAAACCTGATCAACACAGAGCTTATAGAAGATTAGGAAGCTGTCCAGAGCTTATTTTGTCTGACAGACAAGCATCACAAACACACACATACACATATATGCACACAATCTCTCCAAAAGTCCAATACATGAATGCACACGGTTCGCTGAAACACATGCCGAAACAAACAGGCACACACATTTGCCTCTGTCCTCTTCTTACCTTCAGTCACATAGTTGTGGTCAGGGAGGAAGCCGCGGTGGTTGAGCGTCGGGGTGGCGTCAGTGTCTTCGCCCATCAGCGGGGCTGGGGGGAGCGCCCGTCTCGGTGGGGCAGCGTGGTGGTGGCAGATCGGTGGTGGAGGGGGTTGTGGGGATGCTGGCCAGCACAGCGCCCATACTGCTGCCCGCCGACGCCTCCTCAGCACAGGGGCGCAGAGCCAGGCATCCTATCCTTAAATGAGGATGAGGGGCAGGTAGGGAGGGGGTGGACCGGTCCAGGGGGAGGGATGGGTGCGAGTAGGAATCTACACAGCTGCTTTTGAGAGCCAGATGCAACCCTGCAGGAGGAGGATTATTTAAAAACAGTTTAGAAACTACCAGGGGTGAGCTTGATTTGTGATTCACAAGAGCACACATCCCTCACGAGGCAAGAAAAATCAAGTGCACCTCATGTCCACCTTTCAGTTGCTGAGTCCAGGTGTGGCCTGACCAATTACACTCTCCAACAGACGCAACATACACAGCCCTGTGATCTCAGAAACGGGTAGAGTCCCTACTTGTTAATGGATGCTCCATGAGAAGAAGAGGAGATGATGAGGAGGAGGAGAGTGGGGGGAGGGGAGCAAGGGATGAGCAGAGCCTCCGGTCGGTGTATCTGCATTGCTGCTGCTTCTGCAGTGAACTCGCATGCATGGACACACATGAACAGTGACACAAACGCACACTCACCTACACACTCGGCAGCTTATGTGTCAGGTACTCCTCAACGGATTCTCCATGAATAACGCTTCTCTCTTCCTCGGCGAGAACCTGTCTTCCTGGTTTCTAGGCTGTTCCAGTATGAGGAGGAAAATCCTACTGGCCCTTCGTTCTGCTGCAGTCTGCGCTCTGGCGTATGTATGAAAGGCAGAGTGAGAGGTAGAGAGAGGGGGAGGGAGAGTGAGAGAGAGGGAATCTGTCCTGCTGCGCTGGTACGTGTGTGTGATGCATCAGATGAGGCCCCGCCCACCTCTTGGTGGGACCCAATCATCACAGGGCTGATATCTGCCTGACCACTGACTGCAGGTGATTAAATATGATAAAGAAACAGAGGCATGGAGGAGTGGGTGACAGAGCGGAAGTGGCTGAGTGTCTTATAAGGTTGTGATTAATGGGAGAGAAAGCAGAGAGCAGGAGAGAGGAGTGGGACTGTTTCACTTCACTGACTGCTGAATATGAACCACGGCACAGTGACTACTGCATGTTTCACCTAGAGACATAATTCAATTAACACAGAGACAGTTAACACACCACTGACATACACACACACACTTTAATGCACAGCAGAATTTCTTCTAATGCACATCTACATAGAAGGTGCAGCCAATAATTTAATCACTGTTTATCAGTTTAAAACAGTATCAGATCATGATGTCATCTGATATAAAAGCTGACGTGTGTATTTCTGTTGCTCTACTTCGAGGAAACTACACTAATTCACTTTTTCACTTTGAGAGTTGCTGAGGTGGCTGATACCACTATATTATTACTATACACACATTACTGTGTTAAGTTACCACATGAAAGTGGACTGTTGACAAGAAAGTGCACGTATCTAAGTCAGTCAGTTATATAGGAAATACAAAATTGGCCATATTTATGAGGTGAATTCGGTGCACATTTCAAATACATTTTTGACTTATTTATTGCCTAATCACACTCATATTAAACCATATGACTGCACTATTTACTATATATAAATAAGAAAAAGCAAATATTCACATTTCAGAGTTTGGAATCTGTATAATGTGCTTGTGATTTCATTAATGAATAAAAATCATTATAAAAGCTACAGATTGCAACTGTTAATCAACTTATCAATGAATAATTTCTCAGTTCACTGATAATAGGCTATCCTGAGTGTCAACTCATGACACTCAAGGGAATAATCCACCAACCTCTACTTTACATACCAGTTTAATTGGATAATATCTGATGCTGAATTAATCAATTTGCCATATTCTGATACATCAATGCATCATCACACATATCAATAACAGAGAATACCCTTATTACATTATTGAGACAAATATTTCAAGTACCCCTCTTGCCTAGCACAGCTAGAAATGACCACTGATAGAGAAACAACACACACACACACACACACAGAGGCTTCAGTCAGAATGGCAGCAGAGTGAGGGGCTGCCAGTGACAGTTGGTGCCATCACTAGTACTGGCTGTCTGCCACCAGGCTTTAACCCCCCCCCCCCCCAGCAGGGAACAAGAAGAGCTGTTTATCTGACTTACTCCAAGACTGCCAGCTTCGCCCTCCCCCACCCGCTACTTACCAGTGATGGGTAAAGCACCACACACACACAAACTGCTGCCATATCTGCCCCTCTAACTGCCCCCCGCCGGCCTAACATCCACCACAAAGCTCCCCTAAGCCCACCCACTGTGTCCCTTATATCGCTCCTGTTCTACCTGTCTCCACGTGTTCGCCCCAGCCATATGCCACCCAAATCCCCCTCCAGTTAAATCTATAAAACCATTAGATTTAATGTTTAGCTCTTGTTGAGGGTCCCATCGGTGCAAGATCTGATCCAAATTACAAAGCCACCAAGAACGGGGGGGATACCACAAATGTTTTTACTGACTTGGATGTCCTTACACTTACATATAGTTTTTTGAATCTTGAATCCTATATCTACTGGTATTGCAATGTAGGTGGGCTTAATCTATATTCAACCATGAAGGCATGATGCTGTTGGCTATCTAAAACTGTTCCTGATAAGTTGATCTAGCAAGATTTCCTTTCTATCCACTTCTCACTCAGCTGAGAATGGAGATGGTGAACAGGTTAGCTGACTTGTAAATGATGATCGATCACTTTTTGCTAAAAATTCCTGACTGAACTTAAATGCGTAATTAAACAACATAGAGTCATTAAAAAGCATGCCTGGTCCTATGTTTTTTGTTTTTGTTTGTTTTTATCGTATGTCCATATTAGGAACAATGGCAATACTCCTATCACCTTACTGGAAAACACCTGCTGCTACACCACTAGTTAGCATTTAGCCAGCGCCATTGGAAAGATATCCAAACCACAGAGTTCAATACAGTGGCGGTGTGCGATACATGAACAAACAGAAATAAATAGCAGTTGAACATAAACCTGCTATTTTGAACCAAAAAACACGAAGAACGCAGCTAAAACGTCGTGACATGTTTTAGCCGTTTGACATCGCTAAAGCTAACGCGTTAGCCTGATAGCAAACTGTTGTGGTGGACTTATACATGGTGGCCTGTGTCCACTCACCTTTTCCCTCTCGATGACAAATGGACGAGAAGATAAGAAAATAAATTATTTTAGCTTGCCAGGAGTTCAACTTCACTTACCAGTCCATAATTTGTCTGTCTGCATCTTTCAGCTGAAGATAACAACCGGGTTTGATCAGTGGCTCAACCTAAAATTTTGGAGTGGAGAAAATAACAAGGAGCTAACTCGGTTAAATAACTTCATGCAGCTGAGCTCAATATTTGTGTTACATATTTAAATTGGTCACACAAGACCCACCACACACACACACACAATCAGCTAGATTTCCAAACTTTCCTCACTGTCATTGTAAAACCTTCATGGCCATAATAATCATGGTAATACGATAATCACCATCATCACCTCTGCATGTAGTTTGTTCTTGTACAGTAAATTCAGTTCAGCTTGTCCTTGTTAACCTGCTGTCTGACCCTGGGTCTGTGTGAAACCAGCCTCACATCTATCTCCCATAGCGACCAGGCCATTCAGCCATGAAGGCTTGATCTTGGACCAGTCACGTTACCTTGGTGACAGTGGAGCGTGACGACCCTCCACTCCTTCTGTTGGACCCGTTTGCCTTGCAGTGAATGTGTGAGTGTATTGTGTCCTCACATCATCTCCATGAGGAAAAATCACAGAGAAACTGATGGAGAATTCATTTGGTCTTCATGTGAGCGTACAAGCAAGCCCTGCTCTGATCTGACTGATGCGATGGAAACTGAGTGACAAACAACAACAGATTTAAAAAAAAAAAAAAAAAAAAAATAGAGACTTTACATCTGATGTGTTGAATCATCGGTGACTCATAATGAGTTCACAAGCTGAAGCTGTCGACAAATCAGCACATTCAATACCTACATAAAATGTAAAATCAGTGCAACCTTGCATAAGAATAAAATAGAAAAAAACACTTATAATTGAAACATGGAGAAAAACACATTTAACTATTGACCAAATTACATTTGTCGTGATGAACAAAATCAGATTGTCATTAAGATGATTCAAAACAAAAAGTTGACCCTGCTTCATCTTGTTCAGGTGGATTTTGAGACCCCAGTACTGTTCAGGCCTGCAGACAGTCAACATGATAATGATCAGCACCATTCATCAGGAGCACTGATGTGACCAATCAGACGCTGTAATGCTTGTGAGTGTCTGTCTCTGTTGACCTGGTGCTTCTTTTCCTTTCCACCCCCACTCCACTGTGCAGACACAGGGTTGCTTAGCAACCAAAGAGCAGCCTATGGTGAACACACACTCGTTCGTGCAGACACTCACTCATTCAGCCACATACACACAGTTGGGAAACCCAGGAACTCTGAGAGGGGAAGATAATGTACTCCTACTCCACCCCCATCATGCTCTGTGACCCCCAAAATGTGAAGAGAAACAGTCCATGCCACTGCCTGGTGGGGACTCAACCCAGTGACAGTGGTCCAGTGACTGCTCTCTCTCTCTCTCTCTCTCTCTCTCTCTCTCTCTCACACACACACACACGAAAACATGCACACATAAAAGCCCAGTGCCTGAGCAGAATGCTGTCTCTCCACTCAACTGTTGGCATCACACACTCACATCACATTGAAAATAACAGCGACACAATCCAATCACTGTCTTTGGTTTAAAAAAAAAAAAAAAAAAACCTTTTATCACATATCAACACCTCGGTTAATATTTTCCAAAGCTGAGCAAATACAAATGGATTTAAGACAGGCAGCCATGAAATCAGCAAATTCTACAGACAAAGAGCTTTAAGAGATGAAAGTTAAAAGCTTTGCCACATTTCTCCAGTCTAACACTATTAGCACATTAAGTGAGTGCTTAAATACAGTCAGCAGACGATGGATCAACTCACTGCCTTGAGCAGGAGACAGCACTGTAATCCCCTAAAGGGGGGTTTCACTACAGTAATGGCAACCCGCATGAAACTGCAGCCCATGGGGAGTGTTGGGACTGGGTAGATTATGAGCAGCCTTGGGGGCCATACTAAACCCAATGTAGTTCCAACACACACACGCACACACACATGCACACTCACACACACACAGGCTAGTAAACGTGCACATGTAAACATAACCATAACATGCATGAAAAAACAGACATAAGCACTCTTAACAATGGAAAAGATAAAGACAGAGAGAGATTGCACATAAAATCAACACACACACACACACACACACAATACCCAGTGGTATAATTTGACTGATTCCTTAGTGGTGGGTAATACTTGCAGTCTTTTTGCGTCTGTATGACATGTTTGGGGAGGAGGGCGTATTAACTTGGTGTCAGGGGGATAATTATACTACTCGGGGTTATTAGACGGTGATGGAATGACTCTTTGGGCCAGGGGCAAGGAAGCTGCTGGAGGCTGAGAGTGTTTTTTTTGGGAGGGCAAATCAAAGCAGCAGCCCCAGGGGTAGGAGAAATAAACTGACACATGGTGACGTAAACGGTAAAGAGCACATTAGAGCCTGATCCCTGCTGCAAAATGGAGCAATAACACTAACAGCTGGTGATAAGCATGGTTACCTGACAGTGATGAAGGTATTATTTCATGTTGGTTGTAAAAACAAACAGAAAAGCTAAAAATATACCAAATGAACCGAGTGAACCGCCGAGCCATTAGACTTTGATCAAATAATTGTATCTGATTTGACCCCAGCACATGGGTAAAACACTGACATATCATTTTGAGAGGGTGGACTGATAAAAATATCTATATCAGTGTTAACTCTATGTAGTGCCTTCCTCACATAAACTCAAATAACCAGTGCTATGTAGTTCTTCCAGACTGATCAACTGTTCATTTGTTACCTTTCTTCCCCTGGAGAAAAGCTGCTTAGAGCAATAAAGGAGATTACACATTTCACCAAATAAACAAACTGCAAAGCCTATATGTGACCCTTGCTTATGAAAAAAAAAAAAACAAAACAAAGAGACGTGCCTATTTTGAGACCCAAATCTGTAGATAGATTTAGGGCTTTCATCCGCACATAAATACAGCATTTACACAGTACATGCCCCTAAAAGCTCTGTGAGAGCCAGCAGCTTTACTCAATCCTCTCACATTAAGAGTAGTTCAGTCACACGCACACATAAAACTCTGTAAACAAGATATACACTGATTCCTATTTATGTTACGTTCTCTCTCTCTATAGCCAGTGTAGGGTTGGCCTTAAGGTTGTGTGCTCTTAAAAACTGTTTAATTTTTACAAGTGTGAAAGTAAAACCTCAGAGGGAGAGACAAACACAGGTGACCTTTGAGGGAGGGGAGGTCACTGAATGTAATCTTTCAGTGAGAAAACCCAAGGACTCAGCAGCCTGGGGAATACATAACACACAGCTCGACCAGGCCTCGTTCAGCAGAGAGACTGAGCGTGAGTGAGAGACAGGGACAAATATGTCATCGACCTTAACGCATCCCATACACTCAATACATTTTCATGGAGGTCAGTAATGCATCTAGGTCAATCAGGGGCGAAATCCACAATCTTTGTCAATGTTGTGATTCTATAGTTCAGTTGAAGCACATATCATCAAATGGAAAATGGAACCTCGTCTCTACATATATCACATTTTTTCATATATGGATGCTACCGATCTCTCTGGAGCCCAGTGGAACCAATGAAAGGTGAATGCAAGAGCTTGTCACTAAATCACACCATACAATTACTTTCAAAACACTCTTTTCTCCCACTTCCTGAAAAGTAAATGTTTGGGCCAAACAAGGTTTCCACTCTACAGTGACGATATGAGGCTTGAGTGTTTTGCCTGTGCTTTTACACAAATATATTTTGTGCAGGTGAACACACTGATCCAAGTACTCATACACTCACATTTGGGTTTTGCTTCACCATCACCAACTTCAGTAAAGAATAAATACACAGTATGACATAAAACAGACACATCTATCTGTAAAATATTTTCAATGCCACCCATGGCCATTTCTATTTTATATACTCACGTAACATTGCCCCCTGGTGTCTGACAAGCAACGGTGCAACCACATAAGTTTGTACTGCGCAATACATGAATGTATCAGACGAAGGAGAAGAAATAGTTTGAACAAGACTATGTCATTTAATTTTACTTTGCAAAAACATGATGGAAAATAAAAGCACAGTTCTTCTTTAACAACACAGCTAAGTACTTGTTGCGATACTGTTTCTATTTTAAAGCACAGTGTAAATAAAAGTTTGAGGGAATGGGCAGTAGATAAGCACAATTTTGAAAGAAGAGACGTGCTAGCCTACCTCTGCATGCCACATGTCTAAATCTAACATCGAGACTTTCTTCACTGGTTGTATGAAAAATGGTTTTAGAATTCTTCCACCTCAAGCGAGGAAATCGTACTCAGTTTCGCTCCGTGACCTTCCACTGATAAGAGAGAATAGGGTCATCCTAGAGTAATTGTTTTTTTACAACAGCAGCCAATAATTCTTATTTCTTGATCATTGTATCCAGTCACTTACAATACATTTAAATAAAAAATGCTCCCTTTGTGTGTGAGTCATAACACCATAACTTTGATCTAGAATTTCTTTCAGAATTTTTTTTTTTTTTTTAAAGATGTGAAATTGTTGTTTGGGTTTGATTTAACTGTTGCCACACATCAAATGTGAACAAAAATATTAAATACTTTCACATTGTTTTGAGTGTTGAGCAATACGTTTAGGGCTGATAACCCTGATATAAGTTCCTAGCATTAAGTTTACAAACAAAATTCAAGTGCAATCCATCATTTTCTTAATCTATTCAAATGGGATTAGGGCCTATGTCAGGCTCTTGCTGATCCTCCATGTAGTAGGGATCTCCTTGATGGACTCTATGATTGTGCACCCTTAGGTTCCCCCTGTGGGCAAACCTCTTCCCACATTCTGTGCATGCAAAGGGCCTCTTCCCCATGTGAACATCCCGTTGGTGGGCTCGCAAGTTCCCACTGCGGGCAAAACGTTTACCACACTGAGTGCATCCAAAAGGTCGCTCCCCTGTATGTGTGCGAGTGTGCACAGTAAGCTCAGAGGGAGTGAGGAAGCTCTTGTCACAAAACTGACACGGATGAAGTCTGACTCCCGTGTGGCGCAACAGGTGTCTCCGCTGGTGGGAGGGATAGGTAAAACACTTGGCACAGTATGGGCAGGTGTAAGGTCGTCCATTCCCTCCACCGGGAGCTGGAGGGTGGCTGAGGGTGTTCGTGTGCCGTAGTGCCAGAGACTGTGAATTGGACTGTGGTCTGAGAGGGTCTCTGGTGCCAAAGGTTGTAAGTCGCCGTGTATGATTGATGGGACCTCTCCCACCCCTGTCATCTCTGGGTCTCCACAGTGATTCGCCAGAGGGAGCTTGGGGTTGATCCTGCCGAGCTCCCCTCTGCCCCACACCCTGGCCTTGCACTGAGTTCTGACTGGAGTTCTGGTTCTCAGGCTCCTGGTCCAGGAAAGGAAAAGAGCTCTCATCATCTTCGTTGCTAGTCTCATCAGAGCCAAAACCAGGTCGGAAGCAGGGTCCTTCGGCACCAGTGCTGCTGCTAGCTGGACCAGAGCAGCCTGTGCCATCTGCCTGAAGATTCTCAAGACCGGACACCCCACCTCGGGTGGCATCCAACCCTGGTAACCACTCCCCAGGTTGAGCTAGGTTTGGGTCAGGCCTGGGCGAGCAACGTCCACTCTGAGAGATAGAAAGAAAAGGGGTGGAGGATTGATCCTGGAGGGGTCTGTGGTCTGCACTGTGATTGTCCTGATCCCAATGAGACACTGTGGACAAATTAGGGGCAAAAGGAAAATTGACAATTGTCTTTCATCTCACCTCCTATGATACCTCCTTGGACACTCAAAAGAAATTTGAGGTCATCTTGCTCTAATATAAAAAAAAAAGAATTCATTTAGAGAGTAGTACAAAATTTAAAAGACTCCTTACATTTAGTCTTTGTTTGTGTGACAGACAGGGAATCAATCTGCCTCTGGTCCCCAGCAGCAAGGCTTCCCTCTGCAGCTTGGACTGCAACGGACCCAGTCGTAGGCCGTGATCCAGCACGCTGTGAAGCACAAGTAAAATGAGTGTGTATGATGCAGGAAAACCAACCGCACTTTGCATGGATGGTTAACTACTTCAGCCTCCAACTGTTACATGATGGAGAGACAAGACAGGGTCTGACCTCATGCTTTACTGAAGCTCCATCCTGTCCTGTGACCTCCTCTTTCAGCCCACTGAGACTCTGAGTGAGCCCTTCCACCGGGTCTTGAGAACACGCATCTTTACCCTCATTCAGTCCTGTGCAAGTAAATCATCTTTGGTTAGTATATCAGTAAAGTCTGGTGCTGATGCCTCTCAAAGTGCTTTGCAACTCAGCAGCAAAATGCAAACTGCAAGAAGTACAAAAAAATGATGAATTAAGACAGTTGTAAGTAAGCACAGTCAAAAAGTCTATTTAACAGGGCATTTCATATTTTTGGGGCATAGAGGCTAATATTAGCATCCCCAAGAATCACTGTAGTGACTCTGGGGATAGTTTAAAAAGCAGCTGTGAATAACCGTACAGCTTGTGGAGGATCAGAGAACAATAAGAGGAGAGGAGAGAAGAGGCCATTCAGTGCTTTGAAAACTTGGAAACCTTTATTCTGGAGAGAGTGTAGTTAAGAAATAGCAATCTTAAATTTTTGCAGTGTGTTAAGTCCACTCTGGTCAAATATTTCAAATGGGCTTTTACAAAAAGATAAGATTTATGCCAAGTAGGGGGATCTCAGTCAAATCTTCATTTAGCTGAAGGAAGTTTTAGGTCATCCACTGGCTGACAGACGGTCTGTTATTTGGGTCAGCTGGACTCACTGGCACACATACAGCTGTGCGTGGTCAGACTCAGCACAGCTGTGAAAATTCATGCCATACTGATGGCCTGGCATGAGCTTATGGCAGCACGGTAAATCGAGAACAGGCAGGTCACTGCTGTGGGCCACAACTCCATCAATATTTATTGTGTTCTCCAATTTTGACATGAAATTTTCTTCCAGTAACATATGGCTAAAAAAGCTTAGAAGTGTATGAGCCAGATCCACAGGGGAAATTAAAACAGAGATCGTCTTTAAAGACATGATGAAAAGGTAAAATGAAACAGGTTGAATGTGGCTGGTAGACTGATTGATAATGGAGACTAGTTTGGATAGCTCACTGTCCAAGTGGATGTAGATTACTTTAATGAAAAATAGGGATGAGCTCATTGGTCATAGATTCCAGTGGATGACAAAGTTAAAGGAGGGGTTTAAGATACGACTACAGTTTTCCCAAACTACAACCACAATGACCACAGTGTGCTGCCCATGAACTTTGACTCCTGACTTGAACAGGGATGATATTGCTGCAATACCTGATCCTGTTAGGGTCTGCTGCCTCAAGCTGCCCTCTCTGTCTCCTGATGACATCTCCATCTCCTCGCTCCCTCCGCTCTTTGCCTTCTGCCTCCTCTCGACCTTCTCCAGCTTGCCTCGGAGGATGGAGACCTCCTCTGTTTTCTGCACCAGCTCCGCCTGCTGTTCACACAGGCTGCTCTCAAAGATCTTGGCTATTTCACACACAGCAGCTGCCAGCAACGAGTCCATGACGGTGGCCAGTTGAGCGTGGAAAGCACTCCTCACAGCCTCCATTGTGCTTTGTTTTAGTGCTGATGATTTGATGTCAACTACTGATTCACACCACTGTTTTCTCCTGGGTCTGGCCTCCAGAGCCAGCTGGGGAACGATGTGGCTAACACTGTACACTCCTCCGCCCTGGCATCTATGAGCTGCCATTAGATGTGGCCATGCTAAGTAGCTATGCTATTTCTAATCGCCATCTATTGCAGCTCTTTGCTTTGACCGGCCAACCTCGCTGTGATTCAATATCGGAAGATGGTCAAGCGTTGCGGTGTTTTCTGCGTTATCAATGAAGCTGCGGTGTCAATGCGACTTGGTCTACCTGTTAGGCTAACGCCACTGCTATACACAGTGATGACAAGCAATGCGATGTAACACAGTAAGCCAGTTTGCATAATACAAAGATATAAACATCGTCAACTTTTGGCTATTCAAACAAAACCAGTTGTAAACAACAGCTTTAAGGTATGCTAGCTAACATTACCTCCTGCTAACGTGTAAACAAGAGAGCCAACGAAGCGGAGCCAGCTCTAGCCTGTTAAAGCTAGGACTCAAGATAACCGTGTGAATGCAAAGGGAACAGACACAGACGCGGGTGGACAATAACTCTCCACAGTCGGTTTCCAACTATCTTCAATAGTAAACATTAAAACCACGTAAGCGGTCACAACCACAGATCGCTCCACTCGTCGTCCCGGCTAGCAGGTTGATGTCTGTGATGTGGTCATGTTGCAAGTCTCGCGATAAGAGAGCGAAAGTATTCAATCACCATAGATATAAAAAAGAAACACTTACATCTAAATAAATGTGTCACACTGCATACATGTAAGTTCAGATTTATGGTAATTTTTAATAACGAGGTAGTACTACACCATCTCTTAATGTAAAATACACACTGCTGAAAAAACGACAACTTATTACTCAAAAATATACAAGACAAGCTATAAAATGTTTTTTATTCGGGGTGGTGTTGATAACGTCTCTATGGACAACTTTTGGAAAAAAGAGAACAACTACAAGTTACTACTACTATTTGATGATGAAGAGCAACACAAATGATATAAAATAAAACAAACTTTGTTTAGGACTGTTTAAAAAAAACAAACAGATTGTGTATACACTTGTTCAAAACAGTTTCACAACTCAGGCATCAGTTGAAATAACAAGCAAACTTTGACTCCTCAAGAGTGCAACATTTTTTAGAGAACCGTCACACAACAGGAGAGACTAAACAGCATAACAATTACATTTGGTGAAAAGCAAGACAATCAACATTGCAAAGTTGCTCCCAGAAGTCCGAGTCTACTACCAAGCAAACCGCCTGCCACTCTCAGGTGAGCAGTAACTTTGTGAAAACAAAAACAGGGTTGGCCAATTTGAAAGATACACTGTATACTGCATTTTAATCTATGAATAGGTACAAAATTTGTTATGCAGCTTCTTACCATACCAGTCTTTAGTATGCACTTGACCATTTCAGATAAAATGTAGCCAAAGAAGTCTGATTTAAGGCAATATTGGTATCGTATGACCTTTGCATCAATGTGATGAAGTACCTTACTTTGTCACGTAAAAGATTTACAATACTGAATCAGTTTTATTACTTTTTTCCCCTTCATGCTTTTGCAATCAAATTCAGTATCACAGTACTGTGTCCTCATCACAATATAAAATATTATTTTCTCTGAGAGATTTTATCCATTTCCTTTTCCACTTCCTCAACATGAACAGTTTTCTAACATTAGTGAACTGTCTTGAGCTCTTTTGAAAAGAAACAATAAATTATGATGGTGTCCATGTTCAGTGTCCACAGATGAGTCAATCTCATTTGTACACTGGTTTAGTTATGGTAACGCTCCATGTGGTTCCTGAGGTGTCCTTTTGTCACAAAGCCTTTTCCACAAACTTTGCAGGCATTTGGCCAGTCCTCTAGACGATTATACATATGCTTATTACGTCTTAATCTTGATTTGATTTTTTTCTGATGCTTCACACTCTGCATTCCAGGATAATGCATCTTTTTTTTGTGTGTGCATAGTTGTTGATCAGTACGAAACTTTGCAGAACACTCCTCACATTTGATGGGCCTCTCTCCTGTGTGGAGGCGAATGTGTTCCCTCAAGGCACGCTTGGTTCTCACAAACTTTTGACACAATAAGCAGTTGAAACCTTTGGAGCTTTGCACACCCTTTGTTTGCAGTCGGTATCTCAGCCTCACACCTGGATTGCGTTGTTCCTTAACATTGTTGTGGTTGATGGTGTGACCGGAATCTTTACTGGGAGAAATCACATCCTCTTGATTATCTTCAGTGTCCTCTAAAGGTTTGGTCCACGCAAGGTCTCCATTTGACTCAGTGGAATCTTTTTGTTTCTGGTGCATTCTCATCATGTGTTTTTGGCAAGACTGCTTCACGCGGAACCTCTTTGGGCACATGGAGCAAGGAAACGGTTTTTCCCCAGTGTGAACACGCGTGTGTTCCATAAGCCTGCAGCGTGAACGAAACCTCTTGTTGCAGAATGCACAGGTGTGTCTTGTGGTAGGTACACGGTTCTGGATTGATGATTTGTGGTCAGATGAAGGCAACCCTTCCTTTGAATCGCACAGCTGTTTCTTGTTTGTTAGAGAGGGTTTTCCTTCATCGTGGGAATCGTGTGGAGGGTTTGTGTGTTCTGCTCTTTTCTTTAGCAATTCCTTGAGTTTTTCACAAGACGATTTATGAGATCTGAGAACACTTGGAAAGGAGAACTCTTTTTTGCAACCTCTGCACGTTTTGTGTGATCGAATGTGCGTATCTCGGCCAAACACTGTATCAAATAACTTCCTACAAAATTTGCAGGGATACCTCTTCCTGTCCTTATCTTCCTCTCTCTTCTGTTCTATAGGCTTCGACTCAGTGGCTGTGATTTCACTTTCCTCTCTTCTTGTCTTCAGTGTATTTCTTTGCTCCTGTCCTGTTAAATTTCTCACTCTTCTTCTAAGACCTACCCTGTCTGTTTGGAGAGAATATTCTTCTTTGATATCTTGGAGCAATTTTTTAATGTCACTTCTCACTGGTTTACGTCGAGTTGTTTGATTATGCATCGGTGAGCTTTTGTCCCGAGTGTCTTCATGCCTTAATGAGGTGCCTGTGAAAGAAACATTACGAAATATATCAAACTGTGTCCGAATGAAAAGCATGTCTAACATGAATATAACACATTCAAGAAAAATATTGAGCCAAAAATATTGTGGCTGTCAGGAACAAGAGGCAAAAACATATCCTCACTTACCCTCCTAGCATCTGGCCATACATACCATTTTTGATTTTGTTTACGCGATGTTTTTAAAATATCCATAGCTATGTTTTCTGTAATAACATTGATGCAGTGGGAATAAACTGTATTTTTAATACTCACAGTATTGAAAGATGGCATTCATCAAATTTAACTGCAATACATCTCTTCTGAATTTGTGATAATCAAATTTGTGATAAGTCCACATGAAGGCAACTGGTGCCTGTTACAGATACTGGACGGATGAAAACAATAATGCTGGTATGTTTAAGTGAGTTGAAACCGACAGGTTGTTACCACTGCTGGTTTAACTTCCATAATCCCAACATTGCCAATACATTCACCTCAAGTGTCAGCAATATTTATGCAAATAAACCCTCTTAAATCTCCAGGTACTCACAACATGCAACCTACACAAAAATCCACTGACCTCCTGAGCAGTTTTCACTACAGCATATTTCTTATAAAGAAATAGAAAATAGAATAACTCTCCACAATGGGGACACTTTCTGAGGGGAGGTAATGTTCCTACATTTTTCAAGCTAGCAAACACTTCACTAATGAGCACACACTACAGAATAAATTCATCTTCATGGGACAGTGAACTCAAAAACACACACCATATAACCTGGCTGAGTTAAACAAAAACTATCTACATTGACAGCCACAAATGGTACATTTGAATATCTTTGATGAAGTAACCCTTTAAGAATTACAAGACATTCAACTTTTTATTGGAAAGGATAGCAAAGAAAGTATTTAACTTAGCAAAAGCTGCCCTGGGCTCATAAAATAGCTATATGTGAAAACAACAAGTCAATCAGAGTGAAAGTAAACATGGACATGAAAAGGCAATTACAGTCTTCACCAAATATTTCTAGCAAAAAATAATGAATGAAACAAATAAGTGAAGAAGAAAACTCACCTCTCTTGGATCTCCTGAGACCTGTTCCTTGCTGGTGGGTGTTGATGTCACAGCTAGAGTCCTAAAACACAAACATTATTGGTTCTATCACTATTGATTGACACTGCAAAAGCAAGACAGAAAACAGAAAAAGGATAGACTAGTTCTTCATAACACAGCACAGATTAAAAAATACAATTATACAATTTGTCACTAAAAGGTGTCAGGTGGCCAGTACAGAACAAATTAGTGCTTCAGCCTTTCCTGTAAACCTGTATACCTGTCCTGCCAACTTCTTGCCACTGGCTGATGCAACATCTCCTGAGAGCCATTATTGTTTCCAGTGCACCAATCAATGATGCAAGTGGATCAAATTTGCAGCTGCTCGTTTCACCCGTCAGAACCTCTTACATTGCACTGTATTATTACCCTGCCATCAACTGCCTACAAAAATCAACAACACAACAGGGTGTGCTAGTCAATCAGCATACATAATCATGCTGTTATCGGCAGTTTTCTCTGCTTGTAAATCAATCAAGCAAAATCGTAAGGCTGCCACATGCAGTTGTTTCACCTCAGTTACACACCTCCTGCTTGATGACTGGAATTCGCCACAGCGGAATCAACAGTGGACGCAGCCTTATACTGGGACACACACCGTCGTCTTGTTTGGTCATGGTCTCACAGCCCAGGGGAGCACACCAGTCATCAGGCACTAGCCAAATGAAGAAACAAAGACATAAACATCATCAAGCTGCATATGTAACTCATACAATATTGTGATTAACTTACTCTGTGTTGTACTGCTCAAACTCACACTGACATGAACATGCATCTTAGACTGCTTACTGTACCACAAACACTATTTTTTTTTTTCCATTTTCCATGGAAATAACTAGAACTCACCTAAAACTACTTGTCACACCATGATATGGAACAGGTTATCTCTGTTTAAGTTATAGTTTATTACAGAGTTTTGAGTTATAATGTTTGAGGGTTTGTTTGGTTTGATGATTTTTTTGCCTCTGATAGAGTCACAAAAACATATTTCCATCCAGAGTGACACAATATTTCAAAACAGAAAGATATGAAAACACACTGCTGCACAGTACCTTCAAAATCAATCTCAGGAACATCACAGTTTTGTCCAGAGGGCTTCAGAACGACTTCAGATTCTTTTTGTGCTTCTTTTGTTGGTTTTTCTTTTTTGTTCGTCTCTACTCCTACATCAACTCCAACCTCACATTCTTTCAGTTTGAGTTCTGCTGTCTGTAACTTTATCTTGAGATGAGCAATCTCTTCTCCTTTCTGCACTAGCTCCATTTGATGGTCATGGAGGCTGCTCTCAAAGATGACCATTATGTCAACCAGAGCCTTCCTCAGGACGGAGTCCATGGCTGTGGTCAGCTGGGCCCTGAACCCTCTTGTCAGAAAGTCAGTCATATTTGAAGACGACTGGCAGCAGTCTACAGATGTCCTTGATCAGAAAGTCCTGTGTGATGCTGCACTGGTCCTTTAGCTTCTTCACCCTTGAACAGATGAATATGAAATCAGATTAGGCATGTGCAAGACTGGGTCACTGGAGTGTAATTTTATATATCTCTCTTTCAATTACCCCACTTCACAGCATACAGCATCGGGGAACATGTGCTATTATTTCATGTCTAGGACAGTGGAATAAATAATTGCATATATTTATATCACATCAAGTGGGGAAGTCATCAGCCACGGCACGTGAAGGAACTCACGTTAAGGTAATTTCGATTGCCTGCTGCTAACCAAGCATTACTCTGAGCTAGTTAGCTATGATTTCACCGACTTAGCACTGGACAGAGGAACAACAGAGCGGCTGAGTTACATACATTCATCTTAAGAAGTGCTGTAATGACAAACCGATAGAAGTTACAAGATAAACACAGACATGATGTTAAACATGGCGGGTAACGTTACTGACCGTTAGCCAGACCAACTGCTGTACTTTGCGTTGACTGACGGTCCGCAACTCTGTCTCCAACACACACACTCACCTCTTAGACTGACAGCAAACCGCTGGTCCACATCTGACGCTTTAGTATCAAATAAACTGTGTTTGTTTCTAGTTAATTTGTCAACGAATGGCCACAACACGACAGACCGCCCGACCGCCTATCCGCCATTTTTACTCTGGCTGCCCTGGAGGAAGAGGAATGTCACGTCATTATAGCGTCATTTTTACTCACCCGTGATAATTCATACTTAACTATGAGATACAACTTATATCACAAAAACAATAATAAGAAATAATTTTTTTTTTTAAAAATGACCGTGCCTTTAGGCGGAATAGCAATAGACGTTGTCAATGGAATAGGTATTTTCAAGCCGCGGTGTCTATTTATTACCCAGCCGGGTTACCATAGCAACCACTATACAAGGAAATGAGGCGACATACAGCAAAGAAGGATTTTAGCAGACTCGTGTGTTTACAATTGTAGTCTACAGGAGGTCAGAAGACCTTCGGTCAGGTGCCTAAACGTTTTAACTGGAGGCTAAATATAAGGGTGGACAGTAATGAACATAAAAGCTAGCTACAACACGCTGCCGGTGCAGTTAAGTAGGAGGGTACAAAGAATCAGTATCACATCACATCTGGATCAGGATCCATTTATCGCTCATTGCCTAGTACATAAAATATTGCCATGACAGTTATTACTTCTACCCTCGGTATATGAACACATACAACAGCTGTTCAAGATAAGGACATTAATTAAAATGCATAACACAGAGAAGACTAATATTCACTGTCCACAGGTAGCAAGAAAATGCAACATATTTGACTATTAAATAAACATATTCCACTGTCTCAGCAATTTCTCAGCAAAATTAACAGCATTGTAACTCCACAGTGTCAGTATACTGATTATACAATAAGTGATTGACAGACATTGTCATTACTCTCTTACTTAGCAAAATGATTACATTCAGGACCCTGTGTCATTGCTTCCATTTTGAAACTAAAAACATAGCTGTCATCAAAGAAAGGTTGTTGACTCTCTTGTAAACGATCCAATCCACAATTGATTTTGAACTGTGAGGCCACACTTGACTTTATACCCTGGGCTTACTTGAAAAGTTGCTCACAAAAGTGAGATGCTCTAAGAGGTTGCAAGTCATAACATACAAAACCTTTCTGTCTGGCCTTTTTTCATGGAAAATATTTGTGCATGTCTAATTAGAAAAACAATGACATAAATTGTGGTGCATGGTCCTCATATTTTGCATTTTGATTCACTGTCATGGCTTGGAACATTCAAACTAAATGGAGTCATTACACACGTGCTTTTCAGAGAATAATCATGTAAACGATATCGTCTTTTGAAGCATGTTTTCCAGGGTTGAATCTAACAACATTAACCATGCCTGAAAAATCAAGAATCAAAGAGGAGAGGAGAGACAAATTCATCATCTACCGGATTTGCTTTATTGCATTAAAAGGGGAAAGGTTCAGTGCAAAGCTTAAGGGTGCTGTTAAGTGCTTTTAAGACAGTTGTACAGCATATTGGCCAATGGATTACCAAGTGTCTGCTTTTTCATTCTGTCTCTGTTAACTATGCTCATCCATGTGGGAAGTACTGGAATGATCTTCTATTTCAGTGTTTTGACCTCCATCTCAGCCAAAGGTTGTGTTGTTCCAGGCCACGTTGGCTGCATCCATGTCTACAAAGTTAATATAAATCCTGAAATAGACACAAAGAGAATTAGGTTAATGAGACAGGACATTAAGTGTAAGTAAGGTATGAAAGATACAGGAGTGTCTTATTTTTTGTGTCTCTGTCACAATACTACATTTAATTGTCAAACTGTGCTTACCTGTCTGGAGAGATTCCCAGGTGTTTGTTGAGGAGTCCACACAGGAGTTTGGAGTATTGCTTGTTGTGTGCGCCACTGATCTTGCCAATACTATGGAGGGAGCAGAGTGCGCAAGGATCTCCTTTTCCTCCAAACATCATCATTTGGTCGGGGTTGATGTGCACGGCTATGTACTAATAAACAAAAGGACAGATACACAAAACTGATGTCACTGCAGGGAGGGACCTTGGTCTTTTTTGAAGCTCAGTGTGACTTTTTTATTTTAAGCATGCATTTAGCGCACACATTTTTCACATAGACCATAATTAATATGTAATGATAATGTTTTTAAATCATGAATCATAAATCAGATCCCCAAAGGGAAGTGTACCATGATTTTTTTTTTTTTTTTTTTTTGGACACTGCTAAAAATTCTACTATCATTTCTATATTATTTGTCTCAATATATTCATTAATTCAACTGCTTAATTTACAGTACCATTTTCCTATATATTTCTAGTGGATTGTTATTTTGGTTGAAGCCCTTAATATATATAAATCTAAATGTTGTCAGTACATTGTCGTTCAGACTTCAGAGTATGTTTAAATATGATTGGGTGACCCTTAAAACGTAGCATCTGCTCGTATGACATGTTAACAGATTTGCACTTAACCCGAGGGATTAGTTAACCCATCAATCATCAACCCAACATTGTACAAATAACGGTCAACACTGTGATTGCAGTATTGCACAAGGTGCCAGTCTTCCTCATTCCGTGGAGAGGCATTTATGTCTACTAATATCAGCAGGTAACTGGAGATCAGTGTTTAGGTGCTGGTGCAGCAGAGTTAAACCTGAAACGATGCCAGGGATTTAAGTTTCATGAATGGATTCTGCACAGCTAAGCTCGCGACCCCTGTTTGGCCTACCTGTGCAGGTTTGCCCATAGCCTTGGCCAGCTCCTCCGTGGCCTCGGACAGCAGGGCCGCTGGCACATCACTCTTTGCCACGTTGGTGCTCACTACAAACATCGGCATGATGACTCCGTTTTTGGCGCTTCCTTTCACTCCCTCACACGATGCAGATGCTACCACTCACACAGGCGGAAATGCAGACTGACAGTCGCTCTGCTTCTTCTTCCTTTTTCTGAAGGCTGCGCAACCATGTGACCACAGCGCCACTCATCCACCCCGGAAGACGCTGGTGATGACACACACTAAAACTCTATAGCTCAACACAACCTTCACTGAGTGAAAGATCCGCCTATTTTAGGCGTCAGAAGCTCCTTAATTTCTCAGCACCGCCATTTAGATCACACCAATCTGGAAGAGATGGGTGAAATCTGTGTGCGTGCTCTTTTCAGGGTGCGGCTGCTCTTCAGTGTAGGGTAATTACGGTACCGGGCATGCGCAGTGTTGCTAGTCATCGTTAAGCAGTGCCGAAGGAGGCGAGGAGGAAAACAGTGGCAGAGAGGGAGAGAGAGGGCAGAAGTTGGATGGCTCTTTCCTTTGTCACCGTGTCTCTGCGCTCAAACAACGACAAGGCTCGACCGTGAACCGTGAAATCGTACCGAGTGTCAACGTTTCTCGCTCAAGTCAGTCCCGCGGATTTCTCCTCGCAAACGGTGCGTATACAAAGCTAGATTAGCCAGGCTGCTAGCACATTCACTTTAAAACCTTACGGAGGCTGCTGCTCGCCTTGTACTCAAACATTGCCGTATCGATCAATACAAGTTTACCAAGATGCTACCTCGCCCAGGCTGTGTATTTGTTTTTTTTATTTAACTAGAATATCACCGTTGTACTTTATAAAATCAAAACTGGCAATGTACATTTCTTAAATAAATATATTACGGAATAACCATTATGTTACTATGTGATTCGTTGAGCCCTGTCACACTTTGCTGTTCAGATATAGCTGGCTGCTATCGACAAATCAACTTGTTTTTTCTAACATATCTGACATTTAGTGAATAGGTCAAGACTGGAGATATAGACTGGCTATAGCTATCTAATCACAACATTGTGAAACTTTTGTGATCCCAGGGGGATAACTGGGTTACATGTAACGATGATAATGGCAACAACTCAAGCTGTCACTCAAACATCATCAGGTCCGCTCCAAATCCTTTGAACCCGTGGTCACGATGATGGAGGAATCGGTGACCACGTTCGAGACGCATCTGACGGCCGTCATGGACAGTCTGATCCGAGCCTCGGTGTGCGAGATCACCAAACTCTTCCAGGAGACGGTGAACGACTACCTGGTGGAGCTGTCCCTCAACAGGAAAGAGAACGAGGCGCTCAAACTGCGGCTGAGGCTCACCGAGAACAAGCTGAGAACCGAGCGCAAGTACGGGATGGGCTGGGCTGCCAACCGCCGCAACGCCGGGCTGGCGGAGGAGGAGGGAGCAGGAGGGCGGCAGAAACGAAAAGTTGAGATGACCCGTAAGTATTCCTAATGGCCTTTCTTCCCCAACAAGGAGGGTTACATCACCTTCAGGTTGTGCCACATGTAGATCTACCGTCAAAGTGAAATGACACATTGTGCTAAAGCAGCCCACATGTCTCACTGTGATTGTGTTTTTGTAAATGAGAAACAGGGTTCTTACTATGCAGTCAGGGCTTATGTGAAGACGCACTTGTTTTGTTGGAAACCATCTGGCAAGAGCTGATCTCTCCCTCCCTCCTTCCTCTCTCCCTCCCCCTCCCTCCTCCCTCCTCCCTTCCTCCTCCGCCTCCTCTTCATGATCGCTCCCTCTGTCCTTCACCTCCCCCTCTCCTCTCTCTCTCGCTGCATTCTGTCCCTCCCACTCCTCTGTGCGCTTGCACTCTCTCTCTTTCTCTCCTTGCCTCCCTCCCTCCCTCCCTCCCTCCCTTCCTGCCTTGCTCCTCTCCCTCCCCCCACCTCCTTCACTTCTCTCTGTCTCTCCAACTCTTACCTCCTCCCCTTCCCGCTCCTCTCTCCTTCACGCCCTCTCCTTCTTTCCTCTCTCCCCGCCCCCACCTCCTCCTGCTCTGTTCTCTCCTTCATCACGTTGTACACACACTCCCTCCCTCCCTCTCTCCCTCCTCCACTCGCTCCCTCCTCCGCTCACTCCCCCACCACCTCCACCCCACTCCTCTTCCGCTCCTCTCCACCATGATAATTACACACTCCCTCTCCACTTCCACTTCTCCTCTCTCTATCTTTCTCTGTCTCTCTCCTCTTTTCACCTCTTCATCCTCTCCCCTCCTCCTCTTCCTACCCTGGCCCCCACCACTTCTCCCCCTCTCTTCTGTCTCTCACTCCTCTCTTCACTGTCACGTGTTTTTGTCTCCCTTCCACTTTCTTGTCCTTCCATGCCCCCTCTCTCTTCACCCGTTCATCACGTTCACGTCTCCTCCCCCTGCTCCCTTTCCCCCTCCCCACCCTACGCTCTGCTCCTGTTCTCCTCTGCCTCTCACCCCCTCCTCATCTCCTACTTCTCCACCCTCTTCTCTCCTTCATCTTTCTTTTCTGGCCTTCCAATCATCTCCTCCCACTTATCTCTCCCCCTCATATTTCATTCTCTCTCCTTCCTGTCTCCCTGCGCCCTCCCTCTCTTCTGCCCCCTCCTCCTCCTCACTTTCTCCTTCATCTCTCAACCTCCCTCCCACCCTTCCTTCGTCTTCCTCTCTTCTCCACAGGAGGCAAGTCAAAAAAGGGCCTGGCAGCAGCCTATGGCAAAGGCTGGCCTGGAGGTGTGTGGGAGGAAGGAGGAGGTAGCGGTGGTGGTGGTGGGGGAGGAGGAGGAAGTGGAGGAGCTGTGGGGATGGTAGCAGGAGCAGGAGGAAGAGGGGGGAAGGAGGCCAGGGAGATGTACCTCATCCAGTTCCCCGGGGATGAAGAGGATGAAGGAGGGATGGTGGAGGACGAGGCAGGGGAGGGCAGCCTCAGCGGTGAGGGGGAGGAGACGGCCAACATCAAAGAGGAGGTGAGGGAGACGGGCTTTCTCAGAGGAGGAGGAGTAGGAGGAGAAAGTGGCACATCATCTCTGCACTGCTCAGCAGCTTCATATAGAATGAAACAGAACATAAACGAGAAAAGAGAGTGATAATACAGGGAGACAGAGAGAGTTTTGCTTGTGTTTTTGAGCCATCAAATCACTGCAGAGATGTAGTGGATAAAGAGAAGGCTGTTGATTTGATATTTAGCTTTCAGAGGGGCCTGTTGAGTAGAGCTCTCCACATCTCAAGTGCAGTGAGCTTTTAGGTAGAAATACTACTAGTAGAGGTGAAAAGCTGTTTGCTATTCCACCACATGACCAAGTGGCAGGGCACAGTTCCACTCTTCATACCTCTTCTGTATTTGAATATTCATAGCATGCAGAATGTGTTATTAGCCTCCCTGTGAAATCTTTCAGCGTGTTTGATGGCCACTAAATTGGCTCTAAAGAAAAGAACCTCTCATATAACTTATATATGGCTATGATCAATGTTGCACATAAGTTTGAAAAAAAAGTTTCTATGAATTTATCAATATATGGTGTGAACTTTCTGATTCCTGTTGTTTGTCCTCTCTGTTTTTTTATGCAGTTTCCTGAAACAGAGGGCTATCAGCCCGCCTCTCTCCGGCTAATCAAGGAGGCGTTGAAGATGGGCTCATCCAATCAGAAACTCCATGCTGGATCCAGAGCTCAGAGCGACGGTAATTTGCCCAGGACATATTAATTGAGGGCGGGGAAGTTAGTGAAACACTCGGAGACTGAGGCTTTCTTAAAAAATGGAAATGACTGCTCATGCCAACTTTCTCACTCTCCCTTTATATCCCCCCCCCCACCGTGTCTCTCCTCAGGAGAACTGTCGGATCATCCCCCAACCCTTCATCCAGGAGATAGAGCAGAGGAGGACTGGGAGGTTGACTCAACAGAGCCATCAGAGGGAGGCATGACCATGGATGAGCTGAGGGGTCTGGAGTCTGCGCTGAGGGCTGAAAGAGGTCGCGAGCAGGCGACCATGACAGTTTCCCAGCCTGTCAGCCCTGACTCAAAGGCAGTGCAAGGCAGCGAGATCAGCTTGGCTCCCAAATACATTGGTCTTGATGGTATGGAGCAGGATGAGGAGCTAGAGCCTCAGCCACCCACCCTGCACAGAGAAGACCACATAGGGCAAGGCATTGTAAAGGACAGTGTGAGGGTTGGAGCGGCAGGGGGAGGGGAGCTAAGGTTAGGCTGGTCAAAGAAGTTGAGAGAGGGCGATTCGGGCACAGTTATGACCGAAGAGGATGGGATGGAGCAGGGAGACACAGAGCCCCTCCCCCACTTATCTGCTCCTGGGAGTGTGGGGGAGAGCGGAGGAGAAGAGGAGGGAGTCGGGGACCTGCTCCACTTCTGCCCACAGTGTGGAGGAGGCTTCACCTCCGAGGCTGAGCTGGAGGAGCACCCCTGTCCACTAGGGGGCGCCCATTTACAGAGCAGTGGAGCAGAGGACAGTCTTTTCCCCTGTGCCCACTGTGGCAACACCTTCAGCCATGCCTGGGCTCTCAAGAACCACGAGTGTGCCTGCGCCGCCGAACGGCCACATTGCTGCGAGATCTGCGGGAAGCGCTTCACACACTCGCGCTCACTAGAACGGCATCATCTGGTGCACACTGGCGAGAGGCCTCACCGGTGCCCGCAGTGTGGACGCAGCTTCAGTCGTCTTGGCAACTTGGAACGACACCAGCGGATCCACACAGGCGAACGTCCATACGGGTGCGAAGCATGCGGAAAACGCTTCAGTCGTGTGGAGTACTTGAAGAGACACCAACTCATACACAACAGTGAAAAGGCAACGCTGCAGTGCTCCAACTGTGGAAGAGGCTTCAGTGATGTGGAGCAGCTGAAAAACCACCAGTGTTTTTAGAGCCTCCCCTTCACATCTGTGACAGAACTGGGAAGAAAAAAGTGCTGAACTTAAACTGAATGTGGCAGAATTTAGGTGATGAATGTGACTGTCACATGGTCATTTTATTCTCGGTGTTTCCTTTCTTACTCTCTGACTGGATGAGAAGTTAAACTGACTCGAAGGTGAAGGAGTGGATACGTGTGTGGATGATTTTTGTGAACTGAATAAAGAAGCCAATGGAAAAAATTTGGAAGCAAGACAATTCTGTATGTTGTTTCTCTGTAGGAGGAGAAATAATGTTAATCTCAGACATCCAGCAGTTTTAATTGGAGTTGTTCTCATTTTTATGTACAAAGTATGTACTTATTTATGATGATCAATAAATTGTAAATTTTTATCTTTTTATCAGTAATTCACTCATGTTAAATCTGAGCTAAGGCCTTTGTTTTTCTCTGACAATATCATTGACAGCTTGGTGTTTTGTATGTTTGTGTTTTGGTCATGTCATTAAGAAATAAATATTTCAATTCATCAGACGATTCTTCACACATTTCAGTATATTCATTTCCAACCATCATGAGACAAGACAATATTTTGATTAAACGTTTATTCAGCAAGGGAGCAGTGAGGCTGACCAGACACAAGGGGGCGGAGTGCTGCACTTGGTGACAGCAGGACACCCATAGGCACCCTGGCTCTAACTGAGTGTAGTTAAGTTAACATTGGACTCTTGCTAAAGCTCACCACCTCAGGCTTGTCCTTTGTTACTTATACACTGCCCATCAAACAGATTCAGATTTTCCATTTTCAGCTCTCTTCTCAGGATTTGCTCTAACCCTGCCAAAGACATTGGTGTTACAACAAAGTCTTGTACTTGGACTCCCACGGTGTCACCGGCTGGCTTTTTGTCAATATTGCTTCCTATTGCAGCATATGTTGGGAAAAATGACTTCTTATCCTCAGCAAGGTCAGGGGTGGGATTTGGACAGCAGTAGGCAGACCACAGGTAATGAGGAATATTCACCTTGTTTGTCTCCTTGTCCTTTCCTTGCACCTTGGACTGGGTCTTCAACCACTGATTTCCAGGAATGACTCCAGTGATCACATAAATCTTCCCTTGGCAGAAATTTTTTAACTCAGTCATCCCGTTCTCCAGATTGCTCCAGTGAAAATTATTGGAGCGTCCTCGCTGAGGAACAATGTTTGTCAAGGTGAAGGTGGACACACGGTCATCCTCTGTGTGCAGGTGGCTGAAGGGGGCGAGGTGGCCCCTGGTGTAGAGTGATGAGTCTTGGTAGTCTTTAAGCACTGCCTGGCTATCAATCACATTGTTGTCCTCAGTTGGGAAGGGTTGCATGGCTGGTTCACCTGTCTTACCTTTCGCAATCTTAAGAGAAGAGGAAGAAGAAGAAAATGAATGGACAAGATATCACTTTATTACTTATCACCCTGTAAGCCCCAGTAAGGCAAAACAGTATGGATTATTGATGCATGGGTATTTCATACTTTCTGCTATTGTCCGTAATATATATAGTTGGCTATAATTAAAGTCATGTTATCATTACCTAGATATTGATCTGAGAAAAAATGTGACATGTTTCTTTGAAAATTAACAACCAATGAGTAATACTTTGATGGGTCATGTTCAGAAAAAATAAAAGACTTTCACACAAATGATCTGTATAGACTAATAGCAGCATTTGTCCTACCTACTTACCTGGGGTTCATACATCCATATTTCCTCAATTGTATCCCGCCCCTGCCCAGGTTCTGGAGGGTTGAGTATGTATGCAGAGTACAGTGCAGAACGACGCTCACGATCATACAGGGTGGCGAAGCGGTCCATGCCTTTATAGTGCTGGCATATTGGCTGATAATGACCTCCAGTGATACCTGTCGGTGGAATGCCATTGTAAAAGAATGTATTAACCTCTTTATTTTTACAGTCGTCAAAGTTATCAACAATCCTGCCAAGGACCAGGCCACTGAACCAGGGTAGGAGGAGCAGCAGAGCTCCTGTGGAGAACTGCAGCATCTTCCTTGGAGACATCCTGCACAACAGAGCAGAGAACTGACGGTATATAGGCCACCTGTGATGGAGACAGAGATGCCAGTCAGACAGTGGTCTGTCTAAGACCTCCTCTCTGACAAGTCATTTTTGAGCAGTCTTACCAACAAGGTTTCCTCCACGCTGAGCACGTTGAGTGTTGCCTGTTTCTCGGCTGGTGAAATAACTGAGACAGCTTTCGAGTTAAATACTCTTTCTTCAGCCACTGGGGGTGGTCCGTGTGAGTGTATGTGAATGTGTAGATTGCCATGCAAATCAACAGAAGCAGTTAGTTTTACAGCTGTCTGACTAATCTACAGTGTCATAATACCATGTACTGAATAACTGCTGTATTTTCTTGATTTTAAGGTAGACTACTGTCAGAGTCCCACCACATTCCTGTTGTATATAAATGTACTTAAACACTGTTAAGTGCTATAATTTTTTTTTTTTATGGTACCATGTAGTCAGTTCTGGAAACAGAACTACATATTCTTTGCAGTGATGACAGCCAATTACTAAATTAACAATTGGTACCAGTTAAGTTAACATCAACTAGCAATTTTAATGTTATATAACATATATATTCAGAATGAGGAATATAAGATGTAATGGAACATTTATTTAAAAATACAACACCCAGTGAAATACTTGTTGGTACCAAAAATTCTGTCAATTACAGTACAGTTTAATTACATTAAAGTTTCTGGAGCATGGCAGAGCATTTGTTCGTTAAATGTGATCACATTGAGAGCATGCCTGCCCTCTGACAGTGCACATATTCCCTTCTTTTTTATATAGTCAAATATATAATATATGTACGATATATATCAAAGAAAGATTGCCCACATTTTGAGTGGAAATTTCACACACAGTATGTTGTTTGGATAACTAAAGCTGACAAATAATTTTAATAGTAAAAAGTATAAAGTAAAGTACAAAGTAAGATAAACTTCATAAACTTAAGTATATGACATGTGCAAGTACCTAAAAACTGTAGTTAAATTCAGCACTTGGAGTAAATGTCCTTATTTATTTTAACTACTGACAATACTAACATTTAGCCTTCAGCACACATAGAATTTAATATTGTTCAGTAACTGCACCTGTACCCTGCACACCATCTTGACAATCCAGATAATTACATTTATCTACAGCGTCTCAATTTGCTTGTGCAAAGCTCAGGAGCAGAGACATTTGAGTCATGCACTGATAAGAGGGAGGCAACAAAACTTTGACATTCGGCTCTATGGAAAAATGGCACAGTCCCCTGCAGGAGTGTCTGTAATCACCAAGAGTCTTTTAGATGAGAATAAGAACTATGCTGTAATATATTATAATTATAATGTATTGTGATGTTTCTAATTACTGGTAAGCAAACTAACAATGTGAACAGACTGCCACTGCCACCTATTTATTGGTGGAAATTCAAGTCTTAATAAAGAGAGTCAGACCCTCTCAATCCCACAAAGAACACAAAGAACAAAGAACTCCAACCCAAATGCAGATTTGGGAGTTATGTCACCCATGACACTTTTTTGGTGTAAGTAGTAATTTGTGTAATTAGTAATTTGTAATTAGTGAGTAATTTCCCTGCGATGTTTATTGTAAAAAACTGATTATCAATCAAATGATGACACGTTTAAAGAGTGTATGTGTGTCCTGTATAACAGGGAAAGACTGAGACTTTACTGGGTAAACTGTTATTATATTCACCAAGAGTGTGTCCCAAACACTTATTTTGATAGCACACACTGTATTTTCATAATTTGTGCAGATAGTAAGCGAACTGAAAGATTAAGGCTAACTGTCTTGATACTGCTCATGAAACAGAGGTTATGACACTTGCAAGTCATATTATCAACTAAAGACTAGATAGAGAAACAAAGGTGAATTCAAATAAACTGCTCTGCTGCATGTTTTTCCTTATCAAGTCAGTAGCAGTCTTGTCACCAACTGTCACCAGTCTTAACTGTCTTATTCAAACATGTTCAGTATGTAAAAATGAAAATACACACTTTTCTTTGCATGAAATTACTGTTGAAGAAGGAGCAGTTCATTCAATAAGACAAACATAACTGTTCCTTAATTTTCTTTGCAGAGTGGTTTAAAAAGAAAATTAACATTCAACCTTTTTTTATTTGTTGGTTTGTCTTAGCTCTCTGTTGCCATTTGTCCTTTGTATTTGTTTGAATAAGATTGTGTTAAAATGTTGGGTGAAATGGTGACAGTGTAATTGTATTCACGTTTCACTGTGCAGGAGCAAAAAGCCTATTTTGTAGGATTAGTGGCATCTAGTGGTGAGATAGCAAATTGTAACCAAATGGACATTACCTTCACCCTCCTTTTCCAATTGAACAACAGCTGCAGTGGCTTTGTCTTTAGAGTTTGGTCGTCTCAGGCAACTGTAAGAACATGCACTGAAAATCACTGATAGCTTCTTCATCTTAGGATGTTGCACATTATTCCCAAATGACATGAGTTGACAGTATTGTCTGTCGCTGTACTAAGAAGGTATGCAGTCCAAAATGTGAAATATGCGACCATTTGTTTATGTGTTGGTATATGTATGAACAAAGTTAGTAACTTTTTATACTTTGTGAATAAACATTTATATAAACTCTCATTTAAACCAAAGTCTTGTTGTTGTTTTTTTTATCAATTTTATTTTGCAGTAAAATCATCAGGTTGGTTACTGAGCACATGACAGGATTATACTTTAAAGGAAAAAATTAGAAAAATTCATTTCAAACATCTTCACAAAATTATCATGTCATGATTAATCAATCAATCAAATAATCAATCAATCAATCAATCAATCAGTAATTCAGATTCTGATTAGACACTGAAGGTATGTGCTGTATGTGGTGATTCGTTTGATAATGATGTGTAACTGAAGCCTTTCCCCACTCCTACACACACTGGCTGTGGAACAGACTGATGGGCATGGCCAGCCTTTGCCTCAGGATGCCCTCCAGAGTCTCTAAAGTCATCCGCCTCACGTCATAACCTCGCACTGAGGCTCTTGCTTTGGCATTAACAGGCACAATCTCCTCTCCACTGTTGCGGTCATTTCTTCCCACCGCAGCATATGTGGGGAAAAATGACTGCACAGATTCAGGAAGGTTGGGTTTGTAGGATGGGCAGCAGTAGGCAGACCACATATACTCAGGAACAGACACCCTGTTATTAATCCAATGTGCTCCAGACTCATAAGGCATGGCCCCAGTGATCACATACATCGGCCCATCACAATAGGCCTTAAATTTCCTCAACATCTCATTCTCCAGAATGCTCCAGGGCCCTGAGTTGGAGCCTGCCCGCTGAGGGACAATGTTTGTAAGGGTAAAGGTGGCCTCGCGGTCCTCTTTGGTCTGCTGGTGCATGCTGGGATTAAGATGGCCTTTGGTGAAGTTGGAGTTCTTGTAGTCCAGACGCTCTGCCTGGCTCTCAATCACATTCTGGTCCACAGGGTCAGGGAAGGGTTTCATCTCTGAGTCAGCACGGGAAAAGGCTAACTGCAGAGAGAGAGAGAGAGAGAGAGAGAGAGAGATGTTACTGCTGAGAAGCTAAAAAAGAGAAAAGATGTGAGAGCATTTTTATAGTTACAATTCAGAAGAGGTTTCCTATGCTTCTGCTTGAATTCAATACCAAGAACTCAATTTAACTTATTAATTACACACTCACTAACATACCTCATTTTCAAAATTTGTATTTCAGTGTGAGGACTGGATGATCATCTGAGTTATTCAGACACATGTAGCCTGGCACTTTGACAGCAATGCCTTTTAAAACTCTGCAAATTCACTGAGTCAAAGTAAGGATTAGTCTGTCTCAGCTGAGGAAGAAGCTTGCTTCACTTTGTCCTTATCAGAACATGGATTTTCCCAGATAATCAATTCAATCACAATATATAATCATCAGCATATTGAAACACATCAGTAATGCACTTAATCATCATGCACTGCCTTTCTACTTACTTGTGGTTCAAACATCCAAGTTGAATTGGGCCGTTTGCCATTTGGAGAGCTGAGGATGTATGCGGAATACAGTGGTGTACGATGCTGACGGTTATACAGGCTGGCGAAGCGGTACTGGTTTTTGTAGCGTTGGCATATTGGCTGGTATTCTGCTCCATTGATACCCTGTGGCGGAGTTTGGTCATAGAAGATATCAAGGCAGCTGGAAAAGTCTTTGCTGACCTCTCCAAGGACCAGGCAACCAAACCAGGGCAGGAAAAGGAGCAGAGCCCCCGTTGAGACTTGCAGCATCTTCCTTTGAGATGTCCTGAAAAACAGCAGGAGAGCACAGACGTCCTCTGTACCAGAGCTACAAACTTAACTGAGACCTATAGTTCCTTTGTGTCCATTCAGCGTCCAGAGTGTGGGTGCTTGTGAGCTGTCACTGGGGTTTCCTCCTATATATATACTGACAGCAGGAAATGTGTGGATGGAAGTTTTAACCCACTACCAGCCCCCAATTCCGATCAGACTTCCCCTGCTCACAAAATGTCTGGCTATATTCTGGGAAACTAAAAAAAAAAAAATGTCATCAGTGTGGGAAGAGGAAAAAATACTTTTGTCTCATTCTTAATCTTTTAATGATTGTGTCAAAGAGAGAAAAAAAGCTGCACCTCAACTGTAAATGTAAATGTTGATATTTGGATCCCTCGCTTGGCACATTGTCTGTGAACGTCTGCTGACCCCCGTGACACTTTGTATGCATGTAGGACATAAAGAACCCCAGAAGTAAATGCTGACAGTGCAGTTTCTGATTTGTGGCTGTTGTGAAAGTTGTTGTCTTATGTATGTCTCCTTCCAAAAGAGACTGGAAGAACTTTCTTGCACATCCTGGATTTATGCAGTACTGTCCTAAACTGCTTCCAGGAGCTCTTTAATGCGACCTCTGATGTTTAATGGTAAGAGCTTCTTTGCAGATATCACACAGATATCCTCCTCAGCAGGTTTTGTTTACTGCTTCTCCCTGGTTTTTTGTGTCTCATTAAAAATTCCTTTATTGTGGGAACCAGATATTTTTTCTGAAAGGCCAGCCCATAAAAGGGCCTTATACACGCCTTATGGAAGACTACTTCCGTTGTTTCTCAACTATTATTTTACATAAAGTGTGGGGCTTCTTTGTTTCATGACGTTCTCAGTGGGAAAACCCTAGTTTCGGTTGTTTTGCAGTACTTTGCAATATTTCTCCATAGGAATAGTCACAGTGGAAAATTCATAGGCTACATGTGTGGGAAACCAGGGTGATTAAAGTAGCTGAATGCCACATCCATGAGTTGAGTTGATGGACAATACAGAACTTGTTTTGAGTATTGATAATAATCAATCAACAGGATTGTCTTGTGTCGGGTCAAATTCTGGCTTCATACTCTCACGTCATAGTGAATGCACTTTTTGCCTCACCTTTGTTGTTGTGAGCATGAGGTAAGAAGTCCTGCAATGAAAAAACTTTGGTTGTGTGCCATTTTACTTTAACAAGTCAAAATAAAACCATCTTGAATAGATGACTCCTCCACTACCCCTCCCTCAAGATATTTATAAAATAATTTGTCAATACTGCTACTTTCAATACAGCCCATGCTTATATTTTCTGCACACACTGCTGTAGCAGCAATAACTACGGACAGTTGCACAACATTTGATCTTATTGTCAGAGGAGAAATTCCAGGATTTGAGCCAGAGGAGCATAAACCGTAAAAATCCTGAAGCTTGTCTTTGAGATGTGGGTGGTAGACGTATCAATATCCAGGACACCGAAACTAACCATGGTCACATGAAACATGTTGACACTGCTTTTACAGTCATTGGTGATGAGTTACAACCTGTCGGTGACCAGGAATTGCCATGGTCTTGGTTTCCACATGAGTGTTATGAATCTCATTTACAGTGATGCACACTGTGTCAGCTAGTTTCCCTTCTTCTTCCTTGTTTTGTATTACTGACTCAGAGGCTGCAGGGCATGTTTTGGTAGTTGTATTGAACACCTGGGAGGTGGAAGCAGGCCTAGCCCTTAGGGGTCTGAGCCTGTTTTGTTTTTGAATACTTTTGATTTTACCTATACCACATAAAAAATGTTTAACATGCCCATGTTTGGTATCATTTTTTCCCCCACAGCAACTACTTATATGATCTGATTTTTTTTTTTTTTTTTTGAAACTTTAACCTACTTCATTAGCACATTGGGCCCCAAAATTAATGATCTATATCAAGTGTCAGCGACATGTTGCATGATAGCAGTGGACAGCTAGCATTACAGTGCGATATAACTGCTGTCTTCATGTATTGAACTGGTCAGGCTAGCATGACAGTGTCTAGCTAACATTAGCTGCTAGAGTAGTAAACAATGTGGACATTGAGGCTGGGGCTGGGACATTGGGCTGGGGGGGATCATGGCAAGGCGATACAAGGACACTGGGTTGCATGGATGTATGATAGTATGCATGCAAGTGCACAGTACAGTGCATGTGAGGTATGAAGGCTATACATTCTAGTGTGCATGTATGTGCAAGCTGGGGGGGGGGGGGGTATGGTCAAGTGAGGTATGCATTTTAGTGTACATGTATGTGCAACTACATATCTGACTGAATGCAGAATTCGTTGTTGGCTTGGGCGACTCTCCTCATTCGTTATTGTTTATTTCTTTCGAAGAAGAACAGTTTGCCCTCGGGCACGTCGTGGTGGAGCAGACTGCGCCGCGCCTGTTGCTGCACGCCCTCCGTCTCTTCCGTGAAAACATCTGCTGTGCTGTCAGCCTCAGACCACTCCCTCTCTGCCAGTGCACGGAAGAGCCGTCTGCTCTACTTGTTACCCTGTTGCCATCAGACGTCTGTCTCAGGAGTATGTGTTCGGTCGAGAATGGCGGAGGCCAACGCACTTGAGGAACTCCAGTCGGAGTTGACCTGTCCGGTGTGTCTGGAGCTGTTCCGTGATCCGGTGATCCTCGAGTGCGGGCACCACTTCTGCCAAGTGTGCATCATCCAGTGCTGGGAGGTCAAGGCGGACGAACTGTCGAGTTGCCCCAAGTGTCGAAAGTCGTGCGCTCGCAAACTGCGGCCCAACTCGCTTCTGTGCAACGTCGTGGACAGTGTGCGTAGAGCCCGATCCATGGACACAGCGGCTGGGATAACCGTGTGGGACATTAAAGGCGCGCTGGAGGAGCCGGAGGAACGGGAGCCCGGGTCGAGCATGAGCAGCGTGGCCACATCCATCGGGCACTGGCCGGGCCTGGGTATGGATATGTGCGAGGAGCATGAGGAGAAGCTGAAGCTTTACTGTGAGGACGACCAGCTCCCCATCTGCCTGGTGTGCGGCATGTCCCGGGACCACAAGACCCACAACGTCATCCCCATCATCGAGGCCTTTGAGAACTACAAGGTATAGTGACTTCAGAGTCCATTTACACACACCATTTCCGGAGATCAGCTGATGACTTATGTGAGCAGTTCTGAGTAGAAGGGATCTCCAAAATTATGGTCATTCCTCTGTTTTCAGCTGCATTTGTCATCTTTGTTCTTTGATAATGGAAGGAGCTACAGGATTAAACATTTCATTCACATTTCAGGGAGTGCCACACTCCACCATGCTGGTTTAACTGACACGCCTCTTTGTGTTGAAGGAAGGGAATGCTCCTCAAGTTTGACATACCTTCCTAAAAGTCAAATCAAACCCTTTTATTAATTTTTTTTTAAAGCTGCTCTGGTGTAAACAAACAGGGCTTTCACAGAGCAGATGCTGGGACATGACTTCATGTATTTTTGGAAAACAGATGACTCTCTGTTTTCCCCCAGCAGCCTTTTGGGTACTTTGTGTTTTCAAAGAATTCAGCAGGTCAGTGTGAGCTCTTAACAGCGGCCTGCACTTCTAACCTGGCAGCTGACCTTCATCAGCGTGTTTGGAGACTCACTGAGAAGGCCTCTGTGTGTCTTCAAACATTGTTTACTGCCGCCGATCTCTCATTTTATTTGAATCTGTGGGCCAGAGAGTGTTCAGTTGAGAAAGGGTGTGCACATCATATGACTCCCATTTAGGTCAATGTTTCTGTTCAGAGACCAGCACCAATCCAATTAACTCTTCATTTGAGAAAAATCCAGTTTACTGGCCCCACTTTTTAACCATGTTTTGCATGTGATTTTCTAATTCTGCTGCCTATCAACAGGATAAGCTCTCTGTGGCTCTGGAGAGGGTTCAGCTGCAGACAGAGGAGGCCACGCTCTTCCAAAGACAGACAAATGACAAAATCCTTCTCATCAAGGTATCAAATCATATGTGTGTGTTTGCGTATCTCTGTGGGCAATTTGTATGGTGCACTGAGAAAGAGAGAAACAGGGAGAGAAAATATCTTGAACAGAACTCTAACAACAATACGTGTGTGTGTGTGTGTGTGTGTGTGTGTGTGTGTGTCTCCTTGGAATAAAACCAGAAATTCTGGTCACTAGGCAACATTCACCTGCATACCTCTACCTGTCTGACAAACGTAAATCACAGTTGACTCACCATTATGTCCAGTGGTGACACAACAGGCTCTTACTAATTGTTGTTCATAGGACGTGGTGATTCCCATGTTTTCCAAATACAGGCGTCTGGTCCCGGAGCGTAATCTGTGGTTCATAAACATTCATACAGGCCATGTCACGTTTGTCTTTCTCACAGTCTCACATTTTTTACAGAGACGGACACACAGTGTGTACATACACTCTTGTGTATACAAAAGACCGTTGTTCACACCCTTACGTTAAGAGATAACAGCAGCTTTTTTTATATATACCACTTGGGCACTCACCTATGTGTGTGTTGGTGTGTGTGAAACTGGCTGTGACTGTGTGTTTAACTGAGATATGAGTGAAGAGTGGATGGTTCCTGCATCAACAGATTGCTGCGTCTGTGCTCTTGCCTACTACGAGCTGTCTCTCTCTGTCTTGCCTGTCTGTCTTTATGTTTTCCTGTCTGTCTGTTTGACCCAGTTTATGTGCGCACTCACGGATTTTCACTTCTGTCTCTCTTTCAGTGCGACAGGATGTGGGTGAGCTAAGTAGAGAGGAAGTCTAACAATTTGTCTTTTCATGCAAATTTCTCTGTGTGTGTTTTTTTTTTTCTTTTAAAAAAATATACACATGCAAACATCACCCAGAAGACCGGTACATGCTCAGTATGATATTCATGTATAGACATGATCAGTTCAACAGAAACACCTACTATACAGTTAGTGACTGTTTCCAAATGTAGATCAACAACAAGGCAAAAGGAAAAAGACACAATGTGATTTACAGTTTTGCCTTTGAATTGGAAAAAAAGAAAGAAGCAGAAAGAATTCTTCTTGGAGCTCGTGTCCTTGCTGACCACAGTCCTCCTTATGTTTTAGGAGCGAGCTGGAGATCTGGAGGAGCTTGTCTCTGCGGAGTTTGGCCGTCTGAAAGAGTTCCTTCTTGAGGAGGAGGAGCGCATCAAGGAGAAACTGCAGAAGCAGAAAGAGGATAAACTCAGCATGCTGGAAGAGGCGCTCACTCAAGCGACAGAGCAAATCAGCCAACTGGAAAATACAGCCGACCAGCTTCGCATCAAACTGAGGGAGGAGGAAAACCCAGAGCAGCTCAAGGTAAGAAATGAGCATGAAAGGATGATTCACCTTTCTCTCAACAAGAGGAAATACCAAAGAATCTGTTAGACTCTGAAAGTGCACTCAGACACATTATCTGTAATCACAGGCTTGTTGTGATCTGCTCTCTTTCAGGGAATCAAAGATTTCATTGGAGGGTGAGTTTCATCTTGATCATAATAAGATATTTAAATGGAAGAGATTTCTTACTGACCCACTCATTCATTTCTATCCAGTTTCTGTGTCACAGTCCAAGTTAATAGTCTAAATCAGTTTCTCAGACTCACTCAACCACTAAAACAAAACTCCCACAAACATCCCCGACACCAACCTACTACTGCGGTGAGTTCATGTGAAAGCTTTATTGGGTAGGGCAGTAAAGAATACATACGGCCAAAAACCAGAGTGGCCACATATCAAAGTGGAGATTCACCGCTCAGGGATTTTGCACTCGTGGTATGCACCCAAGCCACTTGGCTATTGGCCAACACCCCTCACACTTCCTGTTCCAGACTTCTAATTATCGGCCACCCATGCACTTATGTATTGCCCAGCAACAGGTGTCATTATTGATGTCGCACCACATGTATCATGCACAAATGAACAGGAGCTGAACATCATCAAACAGACTGGAAGCCTCAGTCATTACACTTTACCTTTACTTATTATGTCTGTTTTTTTCCATGTTTTAGTTGACACAGCATTGCCACCAGTGCATCATCCATGTTTGATAGTTAATAAGCAGCAGTTAAGGGGTGAAATTCAGTAAAATCCTAGGGTAGGCTACCTTAACCTTTACCCACATTTCCTATTAAATGTCACACTGATGATGAAAAAAACTGTAAACTGGTGTAGCTGTGTGAGTAAGTAGTGCCCCAACAGGGGGCACTGCCATAAGTCCAGCAACAGCCAGTGTAAAAAATGATGTTTGACTTAACACATCAGTTGGATGATTGAAGTCACCAGTAAGGTTTGTGGTCACTGACACCGTTTGAGAAGCTAAAATTAAACATGAAACATTAGATTTGAACAAATTCAGGAGTTTGTTGACACCTCTTTGAGAAAGGCTGGTCTCAAAGTCACTGTTACTTAGTTGAAATCTCGTTGGCACCGGATGTGTGGATCTGACTGTGGTTTATTGAGTCATCTTTGTTACACATAGTCAACACATGGTCTTGAGGAAGAACTGGGGCATAAAGACTTCATGACTCATGTGAATAAGACTTGCATAATATTATACTTATTTTACATGAGTATACAGTTGGTAAAAGACCGTGGCCAAGTAAACACCCACAGGGGATTTTGATCATTAGTGTGTCACAAAAACAAGGAAAATTTCTTTCCTGTTTTTTTGTTTTGAATTGTTGTAAGCTTAAAATTATTCTCTCTCTCCCTCGCTTTCTCTCTTTGTTTCTCTCAGGGCTGAGAGCTTATTTGAGCGCCCTCCAGATGTGGGTGTTGATCTGCAGGCAGGAGAGTTTCTGGGGCCTCTGCAGTACAGGATCTGGAGGAAAATGAGCTCCATTTTTCAGCCAGGTACATAAACACAAAACACACACCACACACACACACACATCTACGTGTACAATTTAGCTCTTATCTTCCATGAAGGTGGGAAGCCCCTGAGAGACTGATTAAAAAACAACCAAAAAAGAACCTAGCAGATTCTGATATATTCTGATTTAGTCATTTGTGCTGGCGAAGCTACAAAAACCCCGGATCCTCCAACAACACTCAAAGCATGACCAAAGTTTGATTCATGGGGCTCCTCCTGTCAGGGTTAGGGTTAGGCATTTCTGAAATGCTGAGGTCCTCAGGCTGCAAACACCTACACCAGAAAAATTTGGTCTAGAAACAAAAGCAAAATCAAAACTTTCAACTATATTTCAATATTTGTTTCATTAAACCAGGTACACATGTATTCAACTTTTCTCAGTGTGAAAATTAGAACCATGTTTATAATGGTAAGTGTGTAACTTTCCAGTGCATCATCTTTCAATTCTAGTATGCCAATAACCTTTGATATCAGGATTTCAGCAGCAGCATGTAGAAAAAAAACATCATACTTGTCAATCATACACTTAAAGAATTTGAAATCAAAACCTTTTGAATATGTTTCTGTAGATTTGAGTCTTTAAATCAACTTTCTGCTCTGTGGTCCCACAAACGTCCTCTCCGTGTTACTTCATATGGTTAATTCCGAGAGAAAATAGGGAGGGCATGATGTACATGGTATTCTCAGTGACTAATAAACTGATTTTGGTGTGTTAAATAGGTGGAGATTCCCTTCATCTATTTTGTTCTCTACGTGTTCAAGTATTAACCTGCTCTTTCTGGATGAGTTGGAGGACAGTGAAGTTCAACCGTGACTGTGTCTGCTTTCTAAACTGAAACCAGTCTATTGTCAGACTCAAGTCATTTGTGCAAAGACATGTTTTAGGGCGTTTCAGGTCATTTGCCAGTGACGTGTCATCATGTTGATTCTGTAACAGGAGACAGAAGGCAGGATTAAAGATCCTCTGAAGTTACATCACAGTTTTCTATCTTGACGCAGGGTATCATTTATATTTTATCTCTATCCTTGGGGCTGATGCTCTTATCAAGCTCGTCTTACACTAATTGCACGGTCAGTATCTTGCTGAAGGTCATTGTCAAAGAGTCTTAGGTAATTCTGGGTCAGTGCACCTTTGTTGTGCTATTTGTCCATCTCTAACTCCTTTTTTGGCCTTCCAGCGCTCACACCGGTGACCCTTAACCCAGACTCGGCCTACCCCTGCCTGTGGGTTTCCTCTTGTCGCACCAGCGTCCAGGTCGGCAAAATCCAGCCCAACCTGCCCAACAACCCAGAACGCTTCACTCGCTACAACATTGTGCTGGGCTCTGAGGCCTTTTCCTCTGGCAGACACTACTGGGAGGTGGAGGTGGGCTCCAAGACTGCGTGGGGCCTGGGTGTGGCCACGGCCTCCGTCAACAGGAAGGAGGAGATCAGCCTCTGCCCGGACGACGGCTTCTGGACCCTGGTGCTGAGGGACAACGGAGACGGCACCAGTGAATATGAAGCGTGCACCGACTCAGAGGACGGCTTGATTTATCCCTCCAAACCTCCCCGGAGGGTGGGGGTCTACCTGGACTATGGTCGTGGTGAGGTGGCGTTTTACGATGCAGGAGACATGAGCCACCTTTTTACCTTTTATGATGCAAAATTTAAAGAGCCTGTTTTCCCGTACTTTAATCCCTGGCCGATTATCAATGGACACAACCGGGAGCCACTCACCATAGTAACACCACACTGGGGGTAGATGTTTTTTTTTTTTTGTTGTTTACGGGACGGATTTGTTGCTAAAAGTAGAAGAGATTCAGCAGCTGGTGAAATCAGATGGACTTACTCATGAGCCTTCAATCCTTTGCAAAACTAGAAATATAGGGTGTGACAAATGTCACTTAAAGGACATGGTCTGCAATAGTCCATGCTTTCCTTGCTGTCTACAAATCCCATGAATCTCATAGAAAACACAACAACAACAACAATGAATTGTTTGGGGGGGGGGGTAAATCCCACAACACCCTGCTGCTGCCATAAATACTCACCAAGGAATCAAATCTGTATCGGGGGACTTTGAAGCTTTAGATTTGTGGTTTTTGTTTTTTGTTTTATACAGATTTGCATCCTTTGTATTATCTTCTTTAATGGACTGTGCTTGGTGCCAACAGCTAAATAAGTACAGAGAGATGTACCAGCACATTACTGGCTTTTGGTCCTTTCAGGGGATTTGATGACAGTAAGGAAAATGTACACTAGCCTTATCCTTTAAGATTTTCTCCTGGCTCTAAATTCATCAGAAAAAGGCAGAGAAGGAACAATGCTAAATTTTATTTACTAGTTTTTCAGCAGTATCTGACTGTGTTTTGAAACTATTTCTAACAATATAACAACATGTATTTTTGCTGTTTTTTATATGTCTTGTCATTCTTGTAGTTGTAATGTACATCTAACGTTATAACACATTAAAAAAATATATTTTTTACCTCTATAAGCCTTTATAGTGGAAACCTCTCACCTCTCACCACTGTAACCTTTGTCCATGACTACACTTCTAAAATGTAATGTACATAAGATAAGATAAGATAAGAATTACTTTATTAAGGGAAATTTTATTTTAATATCATTTAGTACCAGAGTAGATATTTGGCATGATATAGTGTGATTTCCAACTGAGGTTGTTGATGGCACATCTGACTCCACCAGAGGGCGCCCAACACGAGCTTTGAATGTAGCATCACTGTGCTGCTCAGTGGCTTGAAAATACAGCTTTGAGTTTTTATGAACTGTATGGAGGCCACTCTCAGCATTTAGGGAAAATTTAATCTCATATGCAGATTCAGAATAATTTAGACAGGTTGTCAGGTTTTGTTTTCATAAATCACATACTTAGCTCAAGGGGTTTTACATTCTGTACAACCTACAACCAGCTTTATGGAGAGACTGTGAACACATGAAAGTGTGCTGATGAACACATAGAACCTGATTCACTGGTTCCTCTCTACATCAAAGAGACATGAAAAAAAGCTTGAATCAAAACTCAAACACATAATTTAGACAAAAAGGACAGAGACACAAGACATTGCCAAATGTCCTGGAGGACAAAAGTACAGATCTAAAAGTCATGAAATGAAGCATAGGAAACCCAAAGAGAAAGACAGGCTGGATATCAGAGAGGTGTTGATTCATAAGACTCTGCATGCTTTTATACTTTGAGACAACTGAGTGCAAAATGTCTGGAGACAGCACACAAATGTGATCAGGTTAAATACACATTTGTTCATGTGTGTCACTCATCTGATGTTCCTTGCAGTTCACCGGAGAACCTTTTGTGTGTCATTTACTATATCACATTGAAAAAGTAGGTGACTGCTCATCAAGCCAAATATGCAGGAGTACAATGCGTCTGATGATGATGATGATGATGCCAACACTTAGAATACAGAACCAATCACCAGATTTATTATTATTATTATTATTTATCTAAAAATCAGGGATCAGAAATATCTGTCTGAATATGATGTAACACGACAGATACAGAGCTGGAAAAGCATCATTTTTTAACAAAAACTTGAACTTTCGATTCAGGTCTCTTGTTCTTCGGCTGTAAATACCTGTTTCTCAAGATGATCAGTTGATTAGGTGTCACTTCGCTGTGCTTGAGTGTGGTGTTAACTGTCATGGATACTCACAGTGCTCCTTTTTAACTATCCAGTTAAGCAAGGTTAATGAGTCCCTTCATGCCAATTGAGCAATTTGATTATCTCTGACTACCATTACGAACAAATAAGTAATGAGAATTAGTCTGGCCCAAATAAAACGTATCTGTTATCCATGTCAGCTTGATCTCCAAGTGTCATCTACCTATACATTAACCATAGGCCACTGGTCTGAAGACTATACCTGTCGAGGTCATGCCCAGCCTGACCCTTGTCTCCCCTCACTGTCCTGATCTGTAATTAGATATTATCGCAGGCTGATCAACAAGCAGTAACACAAGCCCTCACTTCCACATTACCGCTCACATTACTGCCACTCCTGTCAACCATCCCGTCTTTGATTGCTGTCAAGAGAGTGTTGAGGCGAAAGATGAGGCCGAGGCCGATACAAGTTTCTCCTGAATAGAAAAGTTTTTTTGACACATGATAAAAATCTAATTTTTATCATCCCTCATATTTCTTTTCATCTTCTTCATTAATCCTTCATCTTTCCTCTCTCAGATGACTGATCCTTTCCCAGAATATAAACCCTATTTTTAACCCTCAGTGGGTGTAACTTAGCTTTTCTGTAATGGATCTCTTTTCTGCCTCCACTCAGGAATTTGCCTCTCCCCTCCCATCAATAATCAATGAGGAGAGGGGCTGAAGAGAGACAAGAGAGGCGGCTGAAAGACAGCCTGAAAAATGGAAACCTCATTAGGAGCTTGAGCTGTACATTATCTTAAAATCTGGAGAACATACACCTTCAGAGCTCTAGTTTGAAAGAGAAATGTTTAATGCAGGTTAAGAGGAGATACAAAGAGAAAGATGGAGGGAGATTTCACGGGGAGGCAGTTAAGGGCAAAACAGGGGGAAAGGTGAGACGCTTCATCAGCTCAAAGCTGCCAAACACCTGCCAGCGTCCCTGTTAACTGCTGCAAAGGGGAAAACATTGATGGGAGGTTTTATTTTATCGAAAAGTGATGCTTTTAGTGGAATTGGTTCCTTTGGTTAAAAAAAGACACAGTGCTATACGGCTGTTTTAGAGTGGTGAAAAGCACAATGATATGTTTCCATGCTTGTGTGAACACTCACATCTAAAAATAGAGGTCAGTGGTGGCATGCTCACCTGTGTGTGCATGGGTGCTCAGCCATGCTTGTTGGATAAGATTATGCATGCAGGACAACACCGAGGTGATGTGTTATAGCTCAACAAAAAGTCTTTCATCATCACATAGCTGCTGAGTTTGTGTTGTTGTAGCAGCTCTCTCTCTCCCTCTCTCTCTCTCCCTCTCTCTCTCCCGTTCCATCTCTGCCTGTCACTAAATGAATAGCTGACCTGGGCACCTCCGTTAAAAAAAAAAAAAAAATCCAATTTGTGTGACAACAAAGACTCCAAATATGACAACGGGGAGAACAGGGGATTGAGGGCAGATTGACTGATGGGGATAGGGAACAGAGCAGTATGGAGAGCAGTGAGGATTACTGTCAGGGAAATGATGGTGACAAAGAAGAGGAGAGGGTGGGATGAAGGCAATTCTGATGAGTGAAAAGTTAAGGAAAGGTGAGAGAGAAAAAACTCAAGATTTTGATGTAGAAATGGGTGGTGAAGAAGAAGAAGAAGAAGAAGAAGAGGAGGGAGGAGGAAGGAAGAAGAAGAAGAAGAACAAGAAGAAGAAGAAGAAGAAGAAGAAGAACAAGAACAAAAACAAGAACATGAACATGAACAAGAAGAAGCACACTGCACAAAGGATGAATTGGTAGATGCAAACAAGGGACCCAAGGCAACAGGAGGAGTGTTCATCTGTGATGAAGGGGGGGAAGGAGGAGGAAGAGAAGGAGAGAGATAGGTCGACCAGTTACAGGTAGATAACACAAGAGAGGTAAAATTCAGGAGGTATAGAGTGTCAGCTAAAAGACCAAGAGATAGCAAAAGGGGCAGAGGTGCGGGAACTCTATCCCAGAGTCAGGACAACAGCTGATGATAAAAACCTCCTCACCTGCACACAGCCAAGGGAGAGATATGGACAGAGGGAGGGTGTAACACCGAGGAAAAGAGGAGGAAATAGAAAAAAGGAGAACTTTTTAACTTTTTTTTTTTTTTACTGGAATCTTTTCATTCATTCTTTTTTTCTGGACCAAAGAAGCAACTCTCTGCGTCTGCATCACACTCCTTAAATCTTAATTTTGAAGAAAAACTGAAAAAAAAAAAAAAAAAAAAAAATCTAATGACCTCTTTAGCTGACTCTGTTGGGAATTTTAGCACATAGAAATAAGAGGCAGCCACTGTAGAGGAGAGGAAAAGCAGGGGACTGAGAGAGCCAGGGAGGGGGAGGGCGAGCAAGGGAGACAGAGAGAGAGAGAGAGAGAGTGTGAGCCTGTGACAGCGAGATGTTCATGATCATTCGAGAGCCGTCCGCCGGAGGAGGCGGTGCTGGAGCCATGAGCACGCCACCGGAGAGGAGTGCAAAACAGGTGTGTGTGTGTGGTGTCTCTTTTTTTATATTTATATACAAATAGCCTATATAGCCTGTGTATGTGTGTGTGTGTCCATAAAGTATCCGTGTGCAATTTTCCCTGTCTTTCCTTAAAAACACTTTTTCTTCTACTCCTCTGCTCACAGTTTTACATAACTTTGTGATGGTGCTCCATCAAACTCAACTAAAAGACAGAGGGATTTCAGTCCAGTGAAACTGTACAGGCCTGTTGATGTAACTGAGCAAACATGTGTTTTCTAGTGAAAAAATATATGGAGTGAAAAATATGTGTCTCCATGTTTGGAAAACTGTTTCAGGATCAGTGAGATTACTTGAAATGCCTCTTTATGGGTTCAGAAAAGTCTTTGGTACTTTCATTACAAAGTTTATTGTGGATCAAGACACGACAAAGTGTCAGTGATTATAAAGACTGAGATCCATCTATGAGAATGAACACACTTTATAAGTCTCATTTCCTCCTCCCACCTCAGGTGCAGGCCGCTATCAAAAAGAAGATGGAGAAGCAGAGGAAGCGAACAAACGAGCAGGGAGGAGGAGGCGGCGGCGGTGGAGATGTTCAAACTGCTGCCACTCAGCCACCTCCTCCTCCTCGCCATCAGAAGCCCGGTCAGGCGCCCCAGACGATGACAGTGGCGGCCGCTGAGGAAAGCGAGATGCTGGAGGAGAAGCTGGAGGAGATGATGGAGGGACCTCAGAGGAGAGAGAAGGAGAAGGAGCGGGAGAAGGAGGTAGAGCCTGTCGACCTGCTGCCCATAGTAGACTCTGTGTTCGGACAGGTAGGGACCATCTTCCGCAGTGTGTGTGTGAACCAGAAGGTCGTGGTGTATGTGTGTGCGTGTGTGTGTGTGTATACAGGAGTCACTTTTCCTATGTGTGTGTATGTGTGTGCTTGCATCCATGTGTGTTGCATCAGGTTTTCCAGCTGATTGAATGTCTCGCCAATGGCTGAAACTCGAAGCCTCCAATTCAAATTTAAAGGCCAGTTGTGATGCTGCCATCTCTTCCCCACCCCTGCCCTCTGATCTCACATGACAGAGCTGCATGAAGCCAAATTCACCACAGCAACACAAAATATTTACAGTCTTTCCTCCTCATTTGACCCCACCTCCTTCCGGAAATGGCAGGAGCTGCAAAGCACCACGGGGCTAAAGCTAAGGATGGAGATAGCGTGTGTTTGGGAGGATTTAAGCTCCTTTACTTTGGGAAACATTAAGTGTAATCCGTAACAGATACAGCCATAGTCAACCAGGGATCTGATGAACGCCCTGTCTATGCAGCCCATTGTATCAGCTCGGTATCGAATCACATCCCATCACTCACATGGTAAAGCGGTGACACACGACACTGCACGACAGGCTACAGCGTTACAGCATCTGTCACCCCGGGGTCAGATCAGTAGTGTGAGAAAGTGTTGTGTGTATTAAAATAAAATCAAAAGAGATTACACAGAATTTAAAACCCGACTCACTTCCTGCTGCTGAGTCACTTTAGATGTTTGTTTTTTTACTTTTTATTTTTAGTATTTAATCACATGAAGACAGAGTCACATCTTCCTGTGGGTGAGTGAGTGAGTGGACAGGAGAGAAGAGATTTATCTTTTTGTCGTTGCGCCGTCGGGTCCCTCGGGGTCCCTGAACCTCACTTTGACAGCTGATGCGTTATAGCGTGAAGCGAGCCAAGTCATAGACAGTGAGCATGTGGTCTACCCAGAGACCCTCAGCCCCCACACACTGCTCTGATCTGAACTGAAACAGACGGAGCTCGAAGAAAATCTCCTCTCAAAGTAATATCTCACTAATCATCGCATAAAACAAACACGGTTATAAATACTACATCATAACTCATCTGATCTCATCATGTCTCCTTGTAATTTCTCACAGAGAACCTGATCTTTAGTCAAATATTTCCCTGCTCCTTTTACATCCAGTAGTTCATTTACACATTAAACATTTTCACATTATCATCTTATGCAATTCAGTGTATCACTAAAGATGAAAATATTCAGCAGTCTATAACTTTTAATGTATCATTAAAATGCTGACTGCTGATTGGATAATAGTAATCAAGTAATATATCTGCTCTCCATATATGTTTTAGATTGTGGTCCTAAAACTGTTAATGAATTCATTATTCATTCCTAATAACAATGTTTCTTCCCCTTTTGACTGATTATCAGTATTTCTGCATGCTCAGCTGACCTGCTGTACTCTCGTGCTTTAGACCAGGCATCTCCAAACTATTCCACAAAGGGCCGCTGTGGCTGCAGGTTTTTGTTCCAACCAATCAAGAGCACACAATTCGACCAATCGACTGTGTGAAGACTGAGATCAGTTGATTAACTGAGTCCAGTCTGGTGTGCTGCTGCTTGGTTGGAAAGAAAAGCTGCAGCCACTCGGCCCTTTGTGGAGTGAGTCTGGAGATGCCTGCTTTAGATTCTTCAGGTTACACAAATAGTAGTTCATTGGAAATTAGCCAGTTAGTCAAAGTGTGTGTCTTAGTTGTTATTTTTAAATGAAATAACTAAATGCATGATAATAAGGCATTTATATAACACACATGCAAAGTTTTCTCCTTCCAATCTGCGGTGGTGGAGTAGTGCATTGGCTTCATTGCTGCAGTATGATATTGATAAAGTTATGCTACTTTATTCTTCTGTTTCACTCTGATTGTTTGACAGTTGTGCATGGGAGATTCATATTTTAAAGCCTGAACAGATGAACAATAAATAAAAAATATATATTTTAAGAATTACCCACACAGCTAAAGTAGGAGCTAAAGCTGCATTCCTTCCTTTCTTCCTTCGCTCCTTCCTTTCTTCCTCTTCCAGTCTTTCGCTGATTGACAGCTCGTGTTACTGGACACTAGCTACATCTGATACCATGTTGGTTTACCTGCTCAGACACACACACACACACACCCTCATTATCATCATCATGAAGTTCATCACAAAGGCAGAACAATGAGCTAAGTCCAAAACAAAGAGCGCTGATCACATTACCTTACTCTTGTAACAGTACACACACATACACACATACAATATATAATGATATATATAATAATAGTAATTAAAATAGAAAGCCAGTGATATAAACAAGCCTGTGTGTGTGCACTAATGTGTGGACATAGCAAGCATCTCATTTTCAAACCAGAGAGAGTCAGCCAGGTAATTAATCAGGCTTAATGGTATTGGTTGTGGGTCAGTGATGCAGTTGCTGGTGTCAGTTACAGGGAGTACGATGAAGGAGCTCAAAGAGCGGGGTAGTTCATGTGGTTGGGGAAGCTGTGCTGTGTTGTGTAGAGTTATTGTTCCTCACTAATACACAGTGACTGATGTAGGTGCTCGTTTTAAAGTTCAAAACAAGGCTCAGAGGGGAAGAGATTTTGGACTTTGTGCTTCTGTGGTGATGAGCTGTACATTTGTGAGTAAGACTATAAAGAAAAGACACTCGTGGCAACACCTCCAATCCAACACAGTTCAACAAAACAGTTGGTCAGTTTTTGTGGATGTTGTTGGAAATGTGTACATTTAAATTCAAATCTATGTTTATCTTTTTGCTGTCCATCCAAATGAGCGGGAAGGAAATCAGAAAAACCTCTGAGTGCAGTGTCCACGATGAATGACAGAGTATCACAAAAGTCATAATTTACAACTTTCCTGATGAGGAAAATCAGGCAGAAACACAAACCTGAGTCCAGATTGCATACACACATGTTCAGGTTTAGATCCTCTCTGGTCTGTCACCGTGTGTCGATTTCTACTTCAGATCTTACATTTGAAATACATTCAAATTAACAATGTTTCTATTTCATACAACACACACAGCGTATGTGTTTCAAATGCATTTGTGCATATTATGACATATCAACAAAAACAAAATGATTGGTTTAACAGTAAACTGTGTTCATGTTTTGTTTGCATTAGTCCATTGTACATACTTGATGATAAGACACTTGGTTTAATGGAAGATCAGAATATGTTGTGGAGCAAACTGAAAGCAAATGTCATTTCCATTTCATGTTTACGTCGATTTGAAGGAGATGCTGTGGTGTTATTCTTCCCAGGGAGAGGACTCGCCTTTGTTTTCATGCTGGACAGATCAAACACACAATTAGAGCTTTTCAGTCCAAACAGTCTGCTGTGTGTTTTTCTACTTAAGAACATTTCCGGGTAATTTTTAATTTACACTTGTCGCTGTTAAGCTTTTTACATCAGTCACTCTAGGCTCAATCTGTCTACACGTTCTGATGAGAGAGACATTGTTGTATCATCAGTGTCCGAGGTCTTCACTGCTGCAGCTGTCAAATAAAATCCAGTGATTAGACTTGCCCGAAAGTGACCTCTAGTGGTGATGGCCGCTTGTTACAAGAGGCCATAAATGTATGTGGACTGTTTGTGCCTCACAAACATCTCAGTTGCTCCTTTATCAGTTATGTATTGTTATTTCTTTGTGGTACATGAATATTCCAGCATTGCTCAACCCAACCCTGCAGCCCCGATCAGCCAGAAAAGTTAAAAATCACAAGGAGTTTATGAGCAACAGCAAAAAGATGAATGAACTGGCAGATTTTAGAAACATTCAAGTGGCTGTAACTGATATTCGAATAATCATAATAACAATAATGATGTGAAAACAATGTGATTGTGTGAGAGGAGTCGCTTGTAGAGAATAGTCACCTGAATCTTTACGATGTGTTAAAGCCTGAAACCTGCCTGTTCTCATTCACTGTCATTGCTCTAATAGTGTCATTATCAGCCACAGCAGACAACAATTTCAGTGTGTACAAACCCTCTGCGCACTGCTTAGCACCAAACCGCAAAAAAAAAAGAAAAAAGTAAATGGATTATCATGTTGCTCATAACAGCTGGATGTGTCAAACAACTCTCTTCTAACAAGTTCATCATTTCAAAGTAAAAGCTGAGCGCTAAAATGTCAATGTTGTTTCTCCTGCCCCCAAGTGGCCAAGAGAAGAAGTTATTGCCTGTTCAGGGTTTACTTGCAGTTAAGACAAATGCAGCCCCACTTCACACCAGATGATGATACTCGTATAATCTTTAACATCTGACACCATTTTTTTTTTTTTTTTTTTGTAATACTTCATAAATGCATACTGCTTGGGTTAAGATTTAGTTTAGTTTTTTTCTTTAATGTCTATTGTGCAACATGTTTTTATCTTTGCTTTATGTGTAAAAATAAAGCACCATTTGCATGACATAGCTATATACTGTCTGTTAACATGCACTAGTCCAGTCTGATGTTTTGCTTAAAAAAAAAAAGCAGCAGGAGAATGAGGAGATAAACGGGAAACCAAGATGATAGGATGTAGAGCTCATGTTCAAAGTTCAAGTTAAGGTCAGTTTTCCTTTTTGTTTCTTCCTCTCCATCTCTTTACTGTATCCCCTCCTCTCTTTTTTTTCTCTCTACCACCCCATCCTCCTCTTTAATCTAAAATGGTAGGGATTAATCCCCCTCTGTTTATGTCCTCTTAATTCTCCCTCTGAAACTCCTCATGCTGTAGATGAAGTCATTTGGATGCTGATGTGATGTGTGAATGGGGGGGGTGAAGGAGAGGGAGGCTGGAGAGAGAGAGGGATGAGAGCGAATGAAGAGGAAAGAGAGAGAGGGAGGGAGAGGGGAGGGGGTCACAGTGTTGATGAGTGTGAAGAGAAAAGAGAGAGTGATGTTCTCTTACTGTGAGGAGACATCAGAGTGAACTGGTTTCAGCTGAGCTTCTCCACGTTGTTTGGCTTCGTGCTGCTTTTAGTTTGGTGACATCTCTAGAGTCTGGATCCCACACAGACATGGGTGGAGTCGTTCAGGATTTCTCTTGCGTGGATTAGAGCTGGTTTTCATCTCTGTGGTGTCGGATGTGACGGGTAGCGACCAGCATGGGACGTTCAGAGCCAGCGTGTCTGAGTTCAGAGCTCGAAGATTAGCTGCTCGTCTGAAACAACAAAGAAACAAGGCGAAAAAAAGTGAAAGAGGAGCTGAAAAAACAAATAAAGAAGTGAACAGAGTGTCTGTCTGAGAGAGGCTGTTGACTGGTGGAGGTTTGGTAATGGGTAACTGCACCAAACCATCTATGAAAGACACAGTGACAAAGGTAAGAGCACTTGTTTGCACTCATTTATTTTGACAACTTATATTGATAATTACCATATGTATGGTTGTCTGTGCTTGATTAAAACTCTGAGCATCAAAGTTTGTCACTGTCCTATGGAAACAGTGCATGTGCAGTATCAAAAAAACTCCAAACTCAACGGCCCTCTTACATGCTTTTTGCACTTTTCTATCAAATTGCACTGAAACATTCAGCCTTATCTCATCATAAACATCAGACACATGTGGTGAAACTGCTGCACTGCTTGTTTTTGAAGCTTCTCTTGTCTCCCTTCAAGTTTCTCTCCACTCACTGTTAGTCAAAATTTGAACCAAGGACACAATGTGCAACTTCTTACTGTAATAGCATTATGTACTGACACAAGACGTCAGTCATTAGAGCAGACACTTAGCAGAATTAACTCAGTGAGAGGCAGCATTGTAAGACTGCAGCAGGGCGGATGGAGAAGGAGACGTTCGAGATCAAGACGGTTTGACACAGCAAGAAAAATATCTGATGTGAGTGGATTGCCTTGAAATAATAAGCAGCTTATGTAATCCAGGCTTAATGTTTGCATGTCTAGAAAACTGAGGGTCTTAACCATGTTCCTTGAAAGATATGATTTTGTTTTGTGTACAAAGGAGTCATGGAGGCAGTGGGTGATTGATATTGAGCGTGGCAGGTTAACAGCCTGGTCTGTCTCTGAAGGGGGTAATGGAGGGCCCCCTCCAGGGTAAGGTGAGGGCAGGGGCCCAGCAGGGTCTGCAGCCAGAGGGAGAGGAGGATCAGGACGTGGAGGATAAGCCGTTCAAGGATCCTGTTGGTGCCTTGGTGAAGAACTGCAACATGCTGCACAACATCGTGGGCCCAGCCTGCATCTTCCTTAAACAGGGTTTTTCTCAGACACTTGTATGTACACAAGTGTGCACACTGTGTCCTCACACAACCCCGCCCCCTCCCTGCCGCCACAACTTTTTCCACTCGTTTCAATTCATCTTCTTCCTCACATTGTAGCTGACCCTCGCTGTGTCATCCCACCACATCACCTCCCTCTGGTCAAACCTCTTGGCACCACTTGTGCTTAAAGAGGTCGATCGTTCAGTTCCATGGAAACATTGACTGGCTTTGTGGAGCTATATACTAAAATGTGTGGTGCAGTGGAGGACAGGGTTGAGGGCTCCTGGGTCACTGCATAACAGCTAGTTTCACTACAGATTTCCTTTAAATAGTTAATGCACCAGAAAAGTGAAGTGAAACGATAAGATGCCTAATGATCACTGGTGTCCACCTTTGAAACTGTGTCGAGAGGGGGAGAGATGATTTCATGTTTATTCTTACACAGATTAAAAAAAAACCATGTTGACTGGCATTAGCTATTAGTTTGCTTCTGTGGCTCTGGGAAAAAAATAAGTTCTACCATCACTTTACTAAACTGATGAAGTTGGTCTGTAGGTGAATTTCATCATTTAATAGAAAGCATGATGGGATTTTCCTCTTATCATCTTTTAAACTAGAACGACAAATTAACAAATTAGTGGACATCCATTTACAGATTTATAACGCACTTGTCTGTCTGTTCAGTTTGAATAAAAGGTTTTCATCAGAACAACTAAAGTGAATAAAGTTATCAGAGGGGATTTGTCCTGTATTATTTCCCCTCTAAAGCTCTTTCTGTAACTGTGACTGAACCTCGCCTTCCACTGTGAGTGTGGACTTTCACAGAGACAAGTTTGCACGCAAAGGTTGAGTGCTATGTGCATACAGTGTATGGATATACAGCATATGTGTGTGTCGGAGCAGTGAGTATGTGTCCAAATGTATCTCTACCAACTAAACCTCCCAGATCGCCTAATCTCTAGATGTTTGTTGCCTGGCAACCACCTACAACTAATCTGGTTGCCACTTGTGATGTGTGCTATATGAATTATCATATATATATGACTACATATCATATTGTGGTGTACAATTTAATCCATAAAGATTTAGACAGATTTTCATTTGGAGATGCACTGGTGTACCCAACATGTATGAAAACACGCAGCATCACTTCTTCTTCACATTTGAAAATGACAGTGAAGTATAAAACCATAATACATGTGATCAGTTTGAAATGAATGGAAATGTACGATGTCTCACTCACTGTCTAACTCAGCTGAACCATATAAAGTCAAAGTCCAGACATGATGACTTACTGGTTACACATGACTGAAAATATGTGTTCAATAATATATCCCACTCATTATTCATTTGTTCTGTGTTGATATGGTCACTTTTATTTGTGTTTTGTTTATTGTCCAGCGTGCCCCTGTGTTATTACAAATGTGTGTGGGTTTGTGAGTATTTAGATGCTTGTACAAGTGCTGCTTCAGTGATGCTGCTTTAAATCTGGCAGTGTTTACTTCTCTCTACTATGCCAAACAAGCTTTCTAAATATTCCCTCTCCCTCTCTTTGTGTGTGTGTGTGTGTAAGAGAGAGAGAGAGAGAGGTTTTGTGGAGTATGAAGTGAGAAACTAATGTGTGAAACTTTTCCCTCCAACAGGACAGGGAGCTGAGGCCAGAGGAGATTGATGGTGAGATGATTTGTCTTACCGCACAGTGAGTTTCTGCTTCATAGCCTCTCATTCTGAGCGCTGACTGTGAATGTGTGTTTTCACCAGAGCTGCGCGAAGCGTTTGTGGAGTTTGACAAGAATAAAGACGGCTACATCAGCCACAAAGACCTGGGGGAGTGTATGAGGACCATGGGATACATGCCCACAGAGATGGAGCTGATCGAGCTCAGCCAGCAGATCTGTGAGTGGAACAGCAGCCTAGAACATGTCACAGAATAGAACAGAATGGAACAGAACTACAATGGGAGCAGAGACAGTACAACAACAGAACATAATGAGCATTTTAGTTGTAGAAAATGTTGTCTACTGTAGCTGAGCTCCATGTGTGTGTGTGTGTGTGTGGGTGTGTTGGTGTCCTGCAGGTGGAGGTAAAGTGGACTTTGAGGACTTTGTGGAGCTGATGGGACCGAAGATGCTGGCGGAGACAGCAGACATGATCGGAGTCAAAGAGCTACGAGATGCGTTCAAAGAGGTCAGGACATACATGTTGTTCATTACAGTAACTGTTGAGACACAGGGGCAGTTTTGGTGGACCTCGCTCCTCTCACCTGTCCTGTGACGTCTCTCTTTGTGCCCAGTTTGACTCCAACGGTGACGGTCAGATCAGCCTGACGGAGCTGCGTGAGGCCATGAAGAAGCTGATGGGAGAACAAGTGACCAACAGGGAGATCAATGAGATCCTCCGAGACGTGGACCTCAACGGAGACGGTCTGGTGGACTTCGAGGGTAATGAGATAAATCCTCTTTGCTCTTTAGGGATGTCTTTGGCAGAGACAGTTCATCATCCTCCTCCACCCTCACTCCTCCTCTGTCTTGTGTTTACAGAGTTTGTGCGAATGATGTCCCGCTGACTGGTTCAGCTGCCTGCATGTCAGACGGACAAACAGAGACATTATGCAACTGCTGGATAAGAGAACACACTGCACATGTGGTGACCATTCTTCATCTGCTCTGAGGAGCGTGCTTCTAAAATTATATTTTTATATTAAATCAAGGAAAACTAAAAAAAAAAGCTTTGAGTAGACAAACAGCATCCAGCCTACAACTAACATGACTGTCCAGATCTGAGCGGTGCAACACGATAAAGCATTATAACAGCTGTGAAACATATCAAAAGCTTCATAGACTGTGTGTTTTTTAGATGTATTTTTATATACCCGTGTTTGTCCCTTGAGTGTAAAATCTTGTTTGTAAAATACTTTAGTTTTTTTTTTTTCATTAAAGAAAAACATGAAAATTCAATGAATTGAATTTGTAAAGTGAGTGTTATGCTGTACAGTTCTCGGGGAGGAGACCATTGGCATGACAGAAGTTGGGGGCTTAAACAGGAGCGTGCACTGTCTGTGCTGAGGTAAACACAGTGTGTAGGAAAGTTTTAAGAGGAGCAACTCCTCCAAACAAGTCAGAAGGTATGCATAAACATGAACATATTTAGCAAAATGTTTCCTCTCTTGTGTTACATCGAAACCTGAAAGTTCTGACAGAAGCCGTCACAGATATTAAACAGCATTTAGCTGATATTAACCTGTTCAGTGGGACTGAGCAGCTTTTGACTTTAACTGCAGGACTGATGTTGGAATTTGTGATGCTGCTGTTAGATCTGACAACGTAGCGCTGCATCTTTTTATTAAGACTATTAAGACTAGAGCCTCTGTGTTTTCCACAAATGAAACTGCACCGAGCTGAAACCTGCTACACACTGCGAAACAAAGAGCTTCCACTTAATACAAAGGACATGTGTAGATTTGCGCACAAGAGAAAATTAAATGCATTTATTAAAACAGTGATATACCTTTGGGCTATAAACCCTGTTTAGGTATAAGCACTATGTGTGGTCACTTTTCAGACAATGTAAGAAGAGTTCATATCCAATATGTCGAACTCTCTCTGTCCCACAACCATATAAGGTCAAACTCATTCATCAAAACACTGACCAGACGTCAGGACTTTGGTTACACATAAGTGATGATGTGTGTTTATTAATGTTTTCCACTCATTATTCATTTTGGTCATTTGCCCTGATTGCAAAGTTTACTTTTCATTTTTTTATTTGTATAATTGAAACAAATGAAGAAACATGAAAGGGGGAATTGGCAAATTAAAATTCTTAGAGGGTCAGATAAATAAAACTGCGCTCTTTTTGTTTGTACTGTAATTTCCCTGTGTTGTTGTTCAGGGTAAGGGGATGTAAGTGCAATTTATTTATTTTGCAGTTTTCAAAGGGCGGTCGTGTCGGAAAAGTGTGGGAACTAGCACAGCATCATGTACTTTATGAGAGTGTGGGAGGCAGCAATGCAGGATGATAGCACAAAAACAAGATATGATTCAATTTAGATGTGATAAGATCCTATCAGTATAAGTCCTGCTGTTTTCTTTCAAAGTCTAAACATCACATGATCAGATTTTTCCTTTTCCATTTAGGCATTATAGGACTGGTTATTTGCCTCAATTACTATGGCCACAAAGAAAGCCAAATAAATAACTACTGGTTCTCAGTGTTTTGTGAAGTTTTAAGAAAAGCATGAAATAACATTTGGTGTCCAGTTAGCAAACCAAAATAGTGAGCTTCGGAAAAACCAGCGACTGATAAATGATCAATCAAATCTGATTAATTTCATATTTTTATTCATCTTAATATTTTATTTGATCAGTTCTCTTCACATTTTCATTAGTGTTTTTTTCAGTAATAAGTAACAAAGACAACATCTTTGAAATCAAGATTTTCCATTTTATTGAAAACTTGGCCAGGATTCTGTACAGCAGAGGGAGTGTGCAGTGCACAGGGGCAAGAAGACGGGGGGCAGGGGGCTCGAGGGACGTTTCCCATGGTGCATCATACCCTGAGCCGTGAATCGTGTGTGTAAAACAGCAAGAGGCTTTGTGCTCCCTCGTTGGTGTCTCAGAGGACAGTGGAGGGGAATGAAGTGAGGGACTAAAAAAAAGGGTGAAAAGGGGGGAAAGCAAAGCTCAGCCCATAGGGGAGAAAGAGAAAAGTAGAGACAGAGAGGAATGGAGGATGGTCCTTCCACTGAGGTGTTGTCTCCGATCGGGGGCAGATCTAGATCCTCACCCTTCCCCTCACTGCTTTAGATCATAGACCGTTTAAAAGGTACTCAGACATCTCTCCCCCTTTCCCTCTTCCTCCGCCCCTCTCCCTCACCTCCGCTCTTTCTCTTTCTCTCCTTCCCTGAGCCTCACTTGCTGGCCATGGTGTAGCAGCCCTGTTGGTGCCACTGCATGTCACGGATACGCCTCACGGACTGGAACTGAGGATGGCGGGCACCATACTCGTTGAAGTGCCTGTAGTCACCCTTCTCCAGCAGGTACTGGCTGCCACGGTATCCGGGGAACTGGTATCCCACCCAGCTGGGGAGAAAAAGAAAACAGGGGAAAGGTGTCAAGCAAGGGGTTGAGTTCATGTCTTTTTTTAAAAAGTCTGAACCTGATATTTAAGCTGCAACCACCTGCAGCAGACACTCACGTTCCACAGCTGACGATGATGCTGCCCACTCTGTCGGTGAAGCCGTAAGAGAACAGGCTGGGAACGTCATCGTCCATGATCTCCATCTTGCGGCCCTTGAACTCTCCGACCTCATACAGACAGATCTTGTGCTTCTCAGGGTCCTGGAGGAGAGAAAAGCATGAAGGAACATGAGTTTAGAGCAGAGTCTAAAGCCAAAGAGAGGAGTGAATCTGTAAAATGAGTGGGTTTTTTCCCCTCACCATTCTGACAGGCCTGAAGGACAGCAGGTAGTCGTTCTTCTGGCAGTTGCTCCAGGAATCCCAGCGAGGATACTCTCCCTTCTCCAGAATGTACATCTCACCACAGAAGTTCATCTGCTCGAAGCCCACGAAGCTGCAGGGGACACAAGACGTCATGAGGCTGCATGTTTGAAATGTGAAAACACATGTGTCTCCTTTGAGATACTTACGGTCCGCACTCGACGCGCAGGGAACGCACGCGGTCCATGCCCATCTCACACACATTCATGCACTCGTTGCTGATCTCAATCATGCGACCCTGGAAGTTCTCCTGGTCGAACACGTACATCTGGAGGAGACGAGATACACACACACAATAAATATAACGTTCCTTAGATGTCAGACACTTTCATTTCTATGTACAGCAGAAGTCACACAGTAGAGCACCTACCTTGTAGGCCATCATTCCCATCTCAGACTTCTTGCTCTGAGCAGCCTTCCCATCGGTCTGGGAAGAAGTCTTGGACTTATCTCCACTGGACATGATTACTGGATGGAAAGAGAGAAGAAAAAACTCAGAGAGAGGGGTACAACCATGTGGCAAGTCCAAGGGATGTATAAAAATGATAAAGTATATCGATCACTGTATTTCCCAGTCTAACTCACTCTCCTGCTTTGTATCACCACACACCCGCAGGTTCGCAGCGCTGTACGCATATGTGCACCTTACCTGTCTGTGTGTGCGATGCCTGCGCCGAGCCTCACTCAGAGTGTGTGTGGCTCGGAGTGCGCCCCTGCCTTTTATACGCTGGCGCCCACAGGAGAGGGATTATGGGCAGAGAAACAAACCTGCTGAGGTCAGAGATGAGAGACAAAAGAACCCCCGCATCATCACAGAGGGACGGACAGAAGGGATGGGCAGCAGCAGAGGAAGACTGACAGCAGCTGGTGAACAGACCGAAGCCCAGTTACTGACAGAACTAGTGAAACACAAACTGGGATTGGAAGTCAACTTTTCAAACAAGTTCCTGTAACTTAAAACACAATAATAAAAACTCTATGACTGACCTGCTTCTTCTCATGTCACCAGTTGAATTGAATTGAAAGTACTTTATTAATCCCAGAGAAGGGAAATTAAATGTCACCATGTAAAGGACAGCCAACGCACATCATGACAACATAAAAACTCAGCCAGTGCAAATAAGTGCAATGTACTACAATACAAATACAAGTGCAATGCAAGGCATCACTCAACATAACATTCAACACATCTACAACAATGGTCATTAAAAAACCTCACTGCGCCAGGTACAAAGGACCTCTAAATCTTTCTGAGGAGCACCGTGGCATCAGTAATCTATCACTAAAGAAACACTTCAGTTCACGGAAGACACCATACAGTGGGTGGTCCTTACTGTGCAGGATGCTCCAGAGAGCAGAGTGCATATTACTAATACACTTATTAGTAGTATAAACCAGTGTGCTTAGACTGGCTCGACCGCAAACAGTGATATGAATTATTACTTCTTTGTGGCTGTGGAGACGTGTGGTTTGATGTGATGATGTTTATTTTTAATGTTTAATGTCATGTAACAGAAAAGATCAGAGCTACATGTTTCCACATAATGTCAGAGAGATTCATTTATGTCTCAGAAATGAACTGCTTCCATTTTTAAGATCTGGGGTTGCCAGATATTTCACTGGGTAGACCCTCTTGTAAATTGTTGAGACCACAGACCCACATTTATTGATTGAGGTGATTTTTGATAAATGGTGCAGCATCTGGGTTGATAATGATTTAACACGTGAAATGTTACTGGTTTCACTCAGGAGTCTAAATGAGTCCAGGATCAAAATTAGACATTGACCAGTTATTGAAAACAACCGATGAAGCTAAACCATGGTGGACAGTTGGGTGCACACAGGTGTGCGGTACCTGCGCCCTTCAGAGTGCGCGCGCAGGAGCGTTAGGTGACAATGAGATTCTCTAACACGTTAATATCCTTTAACATTTCTACACGTTCATCCAGACCGACCCGGTTGTCTCCTTCTGTGTGCCCCGCGGTGCCTCTGCCCCGCCGTTAATCCCCACATTCTCCACCCCGATCCCGGCCCTTTGTGCCGGGGCACGCGCTGGACTGCTGACCGGGGCCCGAACATACCGGAGCGCCTTTGTTTGAGAGCACCAGCAGCACTATGGGATCTGCTGAGCTGGCCGCTGGAGCGGGACAACAGCACCAGGCCCGGCCACGACAGCCGCCCCCCTCCCGGGAGCGCGCCTGCGCCGCCGTTGCAAACTGTGTCCAAATTAGACAGCGCGCGTGGTTCGAGTCGGAGCCGTGGACGCGCATCTGCAGGCGCGCTCCACGACCGTCGGTATAAAACTGAAGCGCCAGGTTCTCTCAAAGCTCTACGCGAGGCAGGCGGTAGGCGCGTACCACTCCCGAGCTCTTCCAATAAAGTGCCAATCTAGGTAAGGCTGCATCTCTGCTCTCAACTCAGCTCAGGTCAGACACACAGGTGCGCCACACAGCCACTGAAAACCAAAAGCACTTTCTGAAAACACCTGCTACCAGATTGGATCAAACTTGTAATTAACATATTTCACTTGTGTTTGATTTTTGATTTTTGAAAAAGTACATTGTTTTTTGCCCAGACCCCACGTAACTGCTCAGTTTAAGACTTCTGTTAAAACACTGCTGCTAAATAATAATGATAATAATAATAATAATGATAATAAAGTGTTCATGTGATAACTGGAAGTGACAGTGTGTTGAGCATCAGTTTGTTTAACACTGATGATGAGTGACTGATGATCAGTGACTGATGAGTCCCTGCCTGGTTTTCTGTACCTCCTTCTCTCTGTCCTCATGTGAACCACAGGAGTAAAGATGTACAGAACTACAAGGTCCCCAATGATGCAGCCACTGGTCAACTCAGGAATGGGCGTGGCTCCTTTCTTCAAGGTAAACACACACACACACACACACACACACACACATTTATGGCACTAAAATATGATTTCAAACCGCATGAGGTGGTTGTAGAAGGACGTATGGGTTACATGTGTGTTTACATGTGTGTCTGATGTTGATTACTGCCGACTGACCCCCCTGGCTCTGTTTCCTCAGGTGACTGTGTTCGAGCAGGAGCATTTCCAGGGCAAGTGTCTGGAGTTCACCTCCGAGTGCTGCAACATCCAGGAGTGTGGACTGGACAACATCCGCTCCATCAGGGTGGAGAGCGGCGCGTAAGTCTCACAGACTGTGTCTCTGTCAGCAAGGCAAAAAGAAAAAAGGGAGACAGAGTTGTGGGCGTAGAAAAGTAAATGATACAAACACAAAGGGTCATTTGGTTCATCTGCATGTTTAAGAGATCTGTTTGTTCTCCAAATGTCTCCTGGTTTAGGGGCTGAGAGTTAGAGCTGGTACTCACTGTCTCTGTCAGCATGTAAATAGGCCTCTCTCTCTCTGTGTCTCTGTGAAGCTGGGTGGGTTTCGAGCACCATGACTTCCAGGGCCAGCAGTTCATCCTGGAGAGGGGAGAGTACCCCCACTGGGACTCCTACAGCGGTTCCCTGTCCTACCACGTGGAGCGTCTCATGTCTCTGCGCCCCATCTACTGCGCCGTGAGTACATGTCCTGACAGTTGACCGTTAAGGTAACAATCAGCCTTCACCTCTGCAACCCCCCCTCCAAAAAAACAACAAAAAAAAAACATGACAAATGTTTTCTCTTTTGCCCGCACAGTCCCACCAGAGCAGTCGCATGATCATCTTCGAGAGGGAGAACTTCATGGGCCGCAGTGTGGAGATCTGTGACGACTACCCCTCTCTGCAGGCCATGGGCTGGATGATGCCTGAAGTTGGCTCCATGCACGTGCAGTGCGGCGCGTGAGTTACCATGAGTTACTCTGTGTGAATACAGTTACAGTGAGATACTTATTAGCAAACCCTGAACATATTTCTCCATAGATTCTCTTTCAAGTGCTGTACAATTGAGTATTGATCAATATTTATCACCATTTGTCTTGTATGAATTGGATTTTCTTATATCAACTCCTTTTTATTTCCTGTTCTTTACTAAGTTTCTGTTACTTCAGTGACCCAGAATTTCCAAGATAGACCCCTCACCATTGTCTTAATACATCCTACACACGTCTGTCCATCCCTGGAATCCCTCACTAGCATGTAGTGAGTTTAATAGACATGCAAGCTGAAAGCTCTGAGCCTGCACTAAACCCCCTCACTGCTCTCTTTGTCTGTCCCACAGCTTTGTGTGCTACCAGTACCCTGGCTACAGGGGCCAGCAGTACATCATGGAGTGTGAGAGACACAGTGGAGACTACCAGCACTGGAGGAACTGGGGCTCCCACTGTCAGACCCCCCAGATCCAGTCCATCAGGCGCATCCAGCACTGAGAGGAGGCAAGCTGAGACTGAGGCCCATGGCCCACAGACAGCATGTCCCCTCGACTCCCCTTCTCTTCACCCCCTAACCCCCCCTCCCCCTTTCTCTTTCTTTCTCTCTTCAATCCTTCCCTTCCTCTTGACTTGAGCCTCAACAGCCGCCCCAACCTGAGTCACCACTACCACTGATTTACAGCCGCTGCCAGAGTGTGATAAGAGACAATATCGCACTGTTAAAGCACAGGGAAACACACGCTCCACACATACACACATGCGCTGACATAACTGACACTGACACAGTGTCTTTTTACTTGGTTTAGAGGTCCCTAACGCTCTCACGCACGCAAACACACACACACCTGCGCTGTACTCTCACCTGAGCTGGGCGATGAGTGGAGCTTCTCCCGAGCAAGCTGGCACCAAACAGAGGGGAGGTGACGATGATCGCGCGAAACCTCGCCGGCTGCACTCACTCTCCTCTGCGCCACGGTGCAGCTCAGATGCGTTTTGTTGTTGTGTGCAGGAGATTGATCCACAGGTTGATAACTAATAAACTCATTTTCAATTCATGTTTTCTTGTTTTGTTATTGTTAAAATGTGAGTGATGCCTGGAGAGCGTGCAGCTAGTTTCTCTTCTCTTTGCAGCATGAAACACACTGGATTTAAAGTCTGGAGTTCTTCTCTTCACACTACAGAGGAGGAGTGTTAATGCTGATCGTAGGATAATAGCAACATAAATAAAAGCTTTTGAATCAGGGGTTAAGGAGTACCGTAGTTAAAACCAGATGTACTCAAGCCCATAACCACATGATAATCTGTATTTAAAACCTGTGAAACTAATTCAAGACAATATACTCTAAATGATGACGATGAAGATGAGGAACAGATAGAGACAGGAGGATGGGAAAGAAGACCTTAAAGAGGAGACTGACTGTACTGTGACTGGATAGAACAGGTGAAACACAAGAAATGGAGATACTCTCACAAAATGCAGCAGAAGAAGACATGTGCAGCAAATACAGAAAACACACACAACTAGTTCAGCACAGTCGCAGAGACTGATGGAGACTGGCAACACTCATTAACTTCAAATGTGTGTTTTAGTGATAACTCACTATGTGATTCCTGTGTTCACACGTGTTGCATTTCTAATTTGACAGCATTCAAGAGGAACTATGCAAGCCCGGTCGCTTTTCTTTTCTTCCCGGCCATGGGCATTTGTTTTCAATGAAGCAGGCAAGAAAGCAATCAATAGAGCGGTGGATAACATTATTTATCATATACGATGTTACGACGGGTAAATTTCTGTAGTCTTATCTGTCATAAACAAGAGATTACGGGTTACGGGGTGCGTTTGTGTTGCGGTGCTGCAGAGAGGAGAGCTGGGACACCAGGTCGGAGGCGCTGATCTTGCAAGTTTCATTTTCGGCCAAGAGACGCTATGTGGAAGGCAGAGAGCCTCCATTCTCCCTGTAACAAGTTACAAGTCATTTATCTAACCATCACAATTACTCATAGCTGTTTGATTAAGGTAAAACTCCTGCATAGTTCCTCTTTAAGGTGAAACTGATTACTTATACTGATCATACAGACTTATACTGAGTGTGAGTGTGGTGCATCGTTTTGCTCCAATCCCAAGCCTGATGAGAGGGAGAAAGGCCTCACATGTTCACTGATGGTGTACAGACCTGATACCACACAAGGAAAAAACTGAGAAATCTTTATTGTATAAATCAGAGTCTTTGACTCAAAGGTGCCACGTGGAACGCTGTGAAACATAACATGACAAGGAGGACGAGAGTTTTCCTGAACATTTACAAACTGTGGCAGAACAGAGGCGACATCATCAACCATATTTACAACTAATCCAGTCATAGTCATATTTACAACTAATAAAACTCCATTGAATCCTCTGACAGATCAACTTGATTTTTTTTTTCAGTGAATCTCTTCTTAAACTGTGTTGTTTTCAACACTTGCCAGTTAAAACAAATTTCTCTTAACACACTGCATGAACAGTAACAAATTACTGAACCTGAACAACTCCTGTCACCTGCATCCTCCATTCAAGAGCAGAGACTAAATCAAATGATACAGATCTTGCTGTGTTGATCATGTCAGCATCTTTATGCACAATGATATTAATCTGCTTCAGGCTTTTACCAGTTTCATCTTTTTTCAATCTGACCGAGATGCTCACAGCCTTTCTTTGAATAGGGAAACAAAAATCCCCACCACGTGATTTTCAGCAGCAGACAACAAAATCAGACGCCATCGCTAATGACGGGCATTTATGATGAAACCAGGTTTGTTTTGATCTCTTGTCACCACTCCTGACGCTCCCTGCCCATAAAGCTCATAGTTAAGTGAAACAATTTCAGGGGAAATTGAAGAAATATCACAAATTGAAACAGACAAGTAAGAAAAGAACGTTTGTGCTGGGTTGGATAGATGCTAATGTCAGAGCACCTCAGTCTTGAGTTTTTTGTCAATGAGCTCACCTTTGATCATCGCAGCAAAGAACATTGATGAGGCGTAGCCTGTCTTTTCCCCGACGACGTCCACGTCTTCGTCTCCGTCCTCCTCCTCGCCTTCTGAAGTGTCTGTCCAGGTGATGACCTCTGGATCAGGGACGGGGCTGGAACCTCCAGTCACGTCTATGACCTCCTCTTCCCAGCTTCCTGTTGACCTCACGCTTATCTCTTTTTCTGTATGTGAAGGAGGCGACAGAGTGTGTTTACCCTGGTCGAGTGGTTTTTCTGCATCTAACCCATCCACATCGATTATCTCGTCATTGCTGCCCTCTGACTCTTCGTCTGCCAGATGTTCCTCTGTTTCTCTGAGTGTGATTTCTCTCCACACCTCATCTTTTTCTTCTGGTTCTTCTCCCACGCCAGTCAGTGACACAGTCTCTACATCGATCACTTCATCCGCCTCTGTGGTCGCCTGCTCAGAGACAAAGTCTGCAGATTCAGAGCTGGCGATACATGTCTCAGAGGTTGACTGGGACATTTGCACAGAGCAAAACCTCTTGACCACAGTGGCATCATTGCTCGTCTCCCCCTCTGACTCCGCTCCTCTCTTCTCTCCCTTCGTTGTCGTTCCCTCTGCCTCTTCCTGTGGCTGGATGGTCAACTCCTCTCCTCTCTCTTGATCTTCCTCTAGTTGTCCATTCATGCCACAGGGCTCCACAGGCTGCAGCTGTGGTGGTGTTGAACTCTGATCATTGGACAAACTGACAAGTTGTCCGTTATTCCTGGACCTGCCTTGACTGCCACCTGGTTTATGTGCTGTGGGTGATCGACTCTCCTCAAGACAGGGCACAGCATCCTGCAAAGCAAATTGACTTTCATCAGGTTATTTAGACAAATACAAAAACGACAACATAAATTAAAAAAGAGCCATTCCCTGATTGACTGTTTGAAATATCATTAATTTTGCAGATATCAGGCTGTAAAAACTGTTGTTATTTATTGTCTGTCACCACAAATGTCTGTGCATAGTTTTAAATCCACTTGTAAATCCATTTAGTAGCTGTTGAGATATTAAGTAGATAAGTAAGATAAGTGAAGACAGGCTGGAGGTGCTGGAGAAAACAGCAGGGAGGTCATGACAGCCTCCATCTTTCAACCATGAACGTCTGTGTAAAATGTAATAAGTTGTTGAGGTCGTTCAAAGGGGTGATCAATCGACACTGCCGTCACTCGAGCTGCCTAAAAACATGGTGTCAGCTTTCTGTAGATTTGAAAACACATTTGATTTGACATGTGATCTTGTAAAAAAAAAAAAAAAGGCCAGTGCTCACCAGGATATGTGCCTCTCTAATCCTACTCCTGATCGGGTAAGTCTTTGTGGGCCACGTCTGTGACTGATTCTTCTGAGATGAAGCAGCACGTGGACGTTTTGCCGACAATGAACTTGTCTTCACTGAAGGAGGATCCTGAAATATATATAAGCAAAGAGAAACCACTCACAATCCAACATCACCCTCCTGTAAACACCAGTTATCAGACGGTTGCATTAACAGAGAGTAGCTGGGAAATTCTGTCACCCTGACTTCTAGACTCCGACAGCTGTGCTCCTGCAGTCTGACCGCCAGCGGGCCACCCCTCTCCAGTTTCACCACAGGCATCTTCTGGAGCTGTTTGTCTTCTTGGTCATAATGGATTTTGGCCGTTGTGTCATTCACTGAGGGTTGCCTCCTCACCCTCCTCTTCTCCAGTGAGAACAGGTATTGGCCTTTTCTTCTCCTGTTCGACTTTTTGGTTTTTTTTCTCTCTGCCTTTTCCAAGGGACCATGATCAAGACAGGCAGAGGCTCCGACTGTCTTTGAATGTTTCGGCTGTGCTTTATCACTCTGCTGCAGTGGTGCTTTTTGAGGGTTTTTGACTGAACCAGATGTGTGTGTATTCTGCAGCTGTTCTTTATCTGTTGTGGTCCGCGTCTTGGTTCCTGTGTATCTGTTCAGGACAGCGGTAGACTTGCTTGGCTCTGTGGAGCTCTCACCATCCATCCCTCCCTCTTCACTGGCACAGTTGTTAACATGTTGCTCAAAGGACTGAAGGAAGTGGTCCAGCATGTCGTCCAGCGGTCCCTCTCCCTGCTGCTGCAGAACAGGCACGTCACCTGAGGGGGAACCACTCCCTCCTCTTACTACAGAAACGACTTCTGTAGACTCGGTAGAACCTGAACCTGCTTGCAGGAGGCCAGTGGCACAGCCTTGTTGTTTGTTTTGTGCCAAAAGATTCCCAGGGGAGGTGTATGTACAGCTGCTGCTATTGGCCAGAATAGGAGGTTGGGAATGTGGAGTAACTTCGTTGGTTGGTAAGATGTCCAGTCTCATCATCACCTCCTCCAGGAGACGTTCAATGTGCTCAGGCTGGTCCTCTTGGGGGGGCAGAGGGGCTGGAGGAGGAAGGCTGGTGGTGTGGAGCAGGGACAATGCTGGAGACACGTGGTGGGCTTCAGTCGACAGCACGATGGGAGCTGGGGTTGCTTGAAAGCTTGGGCTGGGGGCAGTTAAGGTATGAACATTGTAGAATTGCATGGAGGTGGAAGGAAAGGAAACAGGTGCTTTGGCCCTCACGCTCTGAGCACTGCCAACCGGGAGATTGCGCTGTTGCCAGGGAGAAAAGTGTATCAATTACAAAACAATACAAAAAGCAGAACACTCAAAGCATTAAAACTGATATTAACTTATACAGTGAAAAATCACCGAGCAACTATTTTGATCAATTTGTTGAAGTCAGTCCAAGTTCGTCAAATGTGGTGATTTGCTGTTTTACTTTATGGTCAGTGACATTTAACCTAACATCTTTGGGTTATGGTCTGTTGGTCAAACAAAAGTGAAATGTATGAAGACTCAAGTTGGAAAAACATGAAAGGCCATATCATGTGGTAATTTAAACTAATGACCATTTGGTGGACAGCATTGTCCCAACCCAGGTTCACATGTTAAAGAATAATCTGTTTCATTTCAGTCCTTCTGTCAAACTCAGAGGACATGACCCTCACCTGTTTAATCTGCTGCGTTGTGCTCCCCCCTCCACACTGTGCTCCTCCTCCTTTACTGTCTCCACTCTGGCTGAACTCCCACGCCATGTCGCCCTTTCTTCTCCTCTGATAGCTCCTGGTCGGCTTCAGAAACTCTCTCGTCTTCAGGAACAACTTCCTGCCTGCTGCTCCTCCGCCCTGACCTGTCATGGATGACCTCCTCCCCCACCTCTGCAGAAACAGCTTCTGCAGCTTGCTCACTCCCACATCCTGCACATCCACCGTCTGCATTAACCTTCCTCGCCCCCGCCCTCCTGTTCTAGCTCTTGGTCTCCTGGCTCGCCTCTCACCTGTCCCCGCTCTCCTGGCAGCTCCCACTCCTGCCCCGCGCCTCCGCCTTGGTCGCCCCCTCCTGGAGTGCTCCTCTTTTTCTGGGTTCAGGAAGTAGTTGATGAATCCTGGGATGTTGCCTTGGAACAGCTCGAGCTCCTCGCCCTCCCATTCTTCACCCTCTACGACGTCTACGCCTGCTCCCTGAGGACCAGTCCACCAGTTGTGAGGGTCAGTGGCGCACAGGGCTGTGTGGCTGGAGGAGGGTATTTGAGTCGGGGGCACAGGTGTGTAAGGTGGTGCAATAACAGCTACAGATGTTGTGGCGTTGTGCATTGAGGCTGCAGGAGCAGAGGAAGGTTGAGGTGTTTGGTCTTCCTGTGGGGGGTAGATGAGGGAAACAGGAACATAGGGAATTTGAGGGGGGGGCAGATGGGTGTCTGTCTGTACTACACCTTGGAGAGTAGTCATGTCAATGGTCTCAAAGGCGGCCGCTGAGTGAGTAGGGGGGGCTGTATCGACCTGCAGCTCCTCTGTCTGTGTCCACATCTCTTTTTCAACATTTGATACTGTATCCTTCCACAAGTATGTGCTTCCATCTCTCACCTCTCTCCTCCATTCTACCCGTCTCCCCCCATTCTGCTCAAGAATCAGTGGCTCTGTCTGAACTCCCACCTCCGTGTGCCGCCCTCCTCCCACCTCATTTTGTTTTTTATCATCACTTTTCTTAACCTCCACCAGCCCGTGGATGCCCAGCTTGGCTGCAGCAGAAATGGCCGCCTCCTTCTCCTTCTCTCCTTCCCCAGCCATCTCTCCGGAGTACAGCAGTCTGACCATGTGGAGGAGAGTGCAGGCGCCAAGAGCCCGAAAGTCCAGGAGACGACTCTGTCCTGCAGGGGGAGCTGGCGTGGAGGACAATGTGGAAGAGACATGGGGACTGATAGCTGAGAGGACACAACTGTGTGCCGGCACTGAAACACCTGGAGGACAGGACAGATGTCAAGGTCAAGGTCACGTTTATTTATATGGCATGTTTTAAACAACCTTGATCAAGGTGCTTTACAGACAATAAACAGCAATAACATATTAAGATACATTCTCTCTTTTTAAACCTCCCACATCTATACCACATCTAGTATTTACATACAAAGTGAAACTGTAAAACTGCTTCTCACTAGCTCATGTTGGTACATAAATAAAACAGTAATAAATATGTAAAAGGGAAGTACCTTCTGCCTTGAGTAGAGTGTCACAGAACTGGCTGCACTGCTGTTGTCTCTGGAGCTCAGCGAGGAGGAGGGCTTCAAACCCTGGTTTTTGGTAGCACCACATTTCCCCATCCACTTCAGAGCAGGAGCAGAGAGGAGGAGGAGGATGAGGAGATGGAGGTGAAATGTTGATTAGACAAATAAACTCAATAAAACAATAAGAAAAAAACTTTCAGCCAGTATACAGTGTGGATAAATGATGTTCAGCATCATGGAGTCAGAGTGGGATGTACAGACAGGGAAAGTTAACCCATTAAAAATCACCTGCTAAATACAGGGAGAGGGAAATTCTGTAGATACCGTGACCTGCCCTTGTAGCGGTTCAGCTAGGTGCTGGATCTCTGCAACGAGGAGAAGGTCAGCACAAACAGGAAAATAAGTATACCGTTGTCACACGTTGTAGCAGCTCAGCTTGAAGCTGAAACCCTTCACGAATGATAAGGCTGAATGGATGAGGAAATCTGAAGAGAAATGAGAGAATTTTCTACAGAGCTCTCCAAAGGGGGAGAGATATGTGCCAAGGTGTTAGATCATACAGCACTGATGCACATTGTAAAATAAGTGGCCACACACACACACACACACACACACACACATATTCACACATGATGTTTACAAGTCAACATTAAACTCAACATCAACACAAAACTGAGCTCACCCTCCACACCAAAGACAACATCCACTGAAGCAACATGCTACTGAAGGTATTAAGCCAACAAAGCTGGAGTGTTGGTAAATGTAACACACTAATTCTTTCAATCAGAAAACAACAGCGAGTTTAATGATTATAGACCAGAGCATGATCAAAGAGCTGTCAACTCTATTGTAGAGGAGAACTCTTATTTTTAAATCCAACAAATTACACTAAGAGATGAAAGGTCTCGTCACACAAAATACTGATTTGATTCTTCTTTTTTAATGTTTAATATGTTTATATTCAGATAATTAAAAAACAAAACAAAAAACACTTTCTAGTATTACATTTCACGGGCATCCTCGCTTCCCCACGACTCTTATTTTGAAAGGACGTAGTCTCTATAAGAAGTACTTTAAAACACTTTAGTACTTTTACTTGGATACTATTTTGAATGCAGGACTACAGGCCCTGTGTGGAGTTGACTGTTTCTTCTTTGACAACATACCTGAGTACTTCTGAAGAAGTTGCTGCTCTGTTGAAGTAAACCTATTTTCATGTTTTAAAAACCAAAATGGCACGTTTTTATTTGATAAAAATTAACAATAAAATGTTTCCTGACGTGGCTCAAAACTTTGTAAAACTTTTTTAATCGCTGCTCCTCAGTCCAGACACCTGTATTATGAGAGCACACCTGCAGGTTAGCATACCTGACGACGGCTAGCAGCAGCTGGCTAACGGTGCACGCCACAGACGGACGACCCGCGCGGAGTAAACAGGTGTAACCCAGTCACGACAGACCGCGATGCTAGTTAACACGTCATGAGCATCACGTTGTCTCCTGTAACTAACCCTCGGAGCCCGGTGGGAGCTGCGGGGCCGGGGTCACTCATTCCCGGCTGACGGGGAAATAAACGCGGGCAGGCGACGGACACACACGATAGACTCACCGTCTGCGTGGTGGTCAACAGAGATGACTGTAGTCTGTCGTTTCGCCACCAGGGGGCAGGAGAGTCACCGCACAGCAGAGTGATCACAGAAATAAAAGGCAACAAAAAAACAGCAACATACAAATAATTCATTCACCACTTTTCTTAGTGTATATATATATATATATATATATATATATATATATATAGATAGATATATATATATGAAATAAAAATAATAATAATGATAAGATGTCTTACTGTTTGGATCCTCTTTAGCCGTCACAACGACTCTTCCTGGGACCATGGTATTCTATCAAATGCATAGGCTTCAAATTAAATGACATTTATAAGGATCTAGGCATGAATAGGCCTATACATCAATACTTGTACTTACCTCACCTCTGGAAAAGTACCTAAATAAAACAATATGTAGCACAAGTTATTAGAATCAGCAGATTCACTTCTCATTATGGTTCTGAGTGTATTTCTGACACATTAAATATTGCACAGGCCGCCCTGTACAGTGCAGTCTTAATTAAAGCATCGCACTGACAAACACATGTTCCCCAGAAGGAACTGTGATACTGGAGCTCCTTCTCTGTTCACTCAAATCTATTTACTGGAGGCTGCACTTTGTGTCAGTTTTAATGTGTATTGCATTATAAGTAAGGTCTTTCTACAATCTGTGTAGGTGAGATTAGAGCGTATTAGAAGCACCTCTCATTGTAAAACTATTCCAAAATGCAATTAAACAGATCGACAAACTACAGCTTCCAAGATGAAGTTTGTCACCTCTTTAAACAATTTAAATTCAGTTTATCACATGAGGTATCATGTGATATCAAGTGAGAGTGTTAACGACTGCAAGACAACATAGCACACTGATAGTTTAAAAACATGAACCATTTAATTCTAATGTAATAAATCACACCCTTCTTTAGTTTGGTGTAGTCAGGGTTGTTGCTGCTGCAGCATCACTTGGTCTGTATTAATATAGTCACTCATAGTGGCTGGTTGCTAAGTGAGATTTGTTAGTTGGTGTGGTGACTTTTCTGTGCCACTGTTAAGACTGATCCCACATCTGTCATGTGGCCATATCAGCAGCTGTTACAGACACAGAAATTCCTCCGTCAAAATATGGTTCGTTGTTTATTCAATTAATAAGAAAGAGTCTGGTAACAAAAGCATAAAATCCCCAAATTGTACTTTTTTTTTTTTTTTTTTTTTTTTTTTTACATGGTCAATTTCTGTCTATGGTGGAGTGTGTTTAAATGACATTACTGTGGCTGAAGACACTGTCTGCACTGAGACACAATAAAACACAATCCTGTGTAAACTGTTCCCACTCAACTTTCCCACTGCCTAGTTAGGACCATGGTAATGACTGTCCTTGGATATCCTGCCACTGAGTAATATGAATAAACAAATTAACAAGATGTTATTTTTACCCACCTCTGTCTTAACTGTATGCCACACCACCCCTCCACATATGACGGCAGATGGCAGCAATAGCGGGTGAGTACATGTGATGCATGGGTACTGAGATGTCTCTATAAGCTTGTGCAAATCTGTGAAGGTGAGATACCCCAGGGTGACAGGATCAGTGGAAATAAGATATAGCCCTGCAGGCATCTGAACCACTCGGACAATGAGTTATTTGTGGGAGATGATGAATGCTTTCTACATGTACTGTACATCAGATGAATCGTACCACGATAGTTTGGTCCAGGGGTTTAGATGAGAGTGTTTCTTGTAACTCAAAGTCCACTTTCATCACAGAGTTAATACAATTGTCGCATGTCCATTTCAGAGACTGATGGTTTAGTTTGACAAAGACACACGCAAGCCTGTGTCAAGGTCACAAGAGGGAACAGCAGTGGAGGCAAAGGTGGTATCTGATAGACTGCATAAATCTGATACAGAATTTTTTTTTTTTTTTTAAATCATTTTCTCATTATAAAGTGTGTGTTTTGGTCATCAGTTGCATTCATTCAATCACACCTCTAGACTTAGTTTTCATGAGCCACAGTGATCTCTGCTCTCTTTCAGCAAATTTCAGTGCAGTGAGATTTTAAATTTGGGGAAAGGAGGAGCCTTCATGTCAGACTGAATATTTGGCCTGAGCTGAGGTCTGAGTGGCAGGGCAGAAAAAGTTGCATCAAACTGTGCAGTAAGAGTTTTTAAAAGTTTTTTTTGGTTTGCAAATGTTGTTTAAATGTAAATATCAGGCACACACCTTTTTTTCTAATTGAAACAATGGACTTAAATATAAAAGATTGACAAAACCAAACTACTTGGATAAATGTGTCCTAAAAAGCTGGATAGAAACAAAAAATGTCAAGAGTTAGAACCTTATAGAAAATATTGTCATATCGGGTCGATCGATGATTAGAAAAGGCAAAGCTCATATACACAGATGAAACAAAAAAGCACATTACATTTATAGTCACTTGTCAGTCTGTGCTCGTTCAACAGCACTGAGACCTGGTGTATTCCCACAGGAGTCCTTGTTGCTCTTATCCACAGAGACAAGAAAAAAGTCACATCCTCCAGTTTCTGTGATCAAACACCTCAATTAGTCTCATTGTCCCTCTGCAGGTCAATGAGGACTTGCTGGAAGGACGAGGAGGGAACTGGACTGAAAACACTGGTGGGTGCAGGGGAGTCATGTTGTTGTGCCGGGGTGGGCCGGGGCCATCGCTCGTTGAACTTGACAAAGAAGAGTGGGTCTTTGAAGGGCCCCCCGTAGATGATCGCCTGCATCAGGTAGACGAGGGCCACCACCATGAAGCTGATGAGGAAGAAAGGGATGAAGGGCCTCAGGTGGTCCCAGACCACCCCGAACCCGTAGCCCAGGCCGCTGAAGCCATTCTCTTTCCCTGTGTGGGAGGTGTGGCGGGAGGAGTCTGGGGCCGGGGTGAGATCTGGGCACTCGTCATCAGGGTCTGAAGAGGACTGACCAGGAACATCAAGTGAATCCATGAGTTAGGAGGCAAAAGAAAGCAGTTCCTTCGCTCTGAGACCGGTCAGGTTGCACTCACGTTCCTCCACAAATCAGCTCCACAGATCATAAAGAAGGGAACGGGCCACACATAATCTCCCAGTGGTGTGGCTTCCCTACCTTATCATGCATGGTCACAGACCTGCTGGTCTCCCAAAGGTAGACTATTAAATTCCTGTCAACATGTGCTGGATTCCCTCAGTCTTGTACTCCCAGTGATTTCCTCCCCAGGTCTCATAAGCTGGAGTTAAAAGTCGCTGCTTCTATCTGAGCTTTAGTAAGAGAGACAGAGAGGAAATGAAGAACAGCGGGGGAGCCTTAAATAGATATGACACCGAATGACAGGACACAGGGAGGGAGGGAGGGGGAATCTGCTGCGTATGGTCGTCTCAAGTTTAAAGAGGTGTGTCTGCATGTCTCTGTGTATGTGTATGTGTATGTGTGTGTGTTGAGTACCAGCTGCACAGGTTAGATATCACACACAGTCAGTGACTAATAGTCAGTCACACTGCACTGTTGGACAAAATCATTACTGGACTGTATTTACTCAGACATTCATGTGGGGAAATAGACCATTATTCAACAGTCAAATATGCTGCTCTAATAAAAATACTGCACTGTGGCTGTGAGATGTCAGAGACCTTCTGTTTGGAAGGTGCAGGTGCAGCTATAGCATTTTTCTTAATAACCTATATAAAAATGACACTTCTCATCTTACCAAGGCTGCAGCCAAGGCTTTCGATGTACCGGGGTCACGTGTCCAAGCATTTGGATGTTTCATAGATGTAACTGTCACTGGTTATTCTTTATGTTGCAGGCTGATTCATGAAAATTGCTCTCCTTCTTAAAAAAAGGGAAGGTGTGCAAACACTGCCAGTGAAGTTTGTGATGGAAAAAAACATTATCTGAACAATATGTTTATTTAAAGTTAATACTTACATTGATAGAAGGTCAGTCGGAGCTGAAAGCATCAGGTATCTGCGAGAGAAATTTAAAATCAACAGGGTGAGATTATAACATGTATAAATATGGATATATAAAAGTTCATACAGTATATTTGACTGTTGAATAATGGTCTATTTCCCCACATGAATGTCTAAGTGTTGTTTCAAAACCACCTCCACGCTGCAGGGATTAAAAACACTTGAATGTGCTGGATTTGGATTTACACTGTCAGGTAGCCAGAGTCATCGAAGTCACTCTGTCCCCTTTCTGCAATCTTGTCTCATTGTTTGGAGTTTTTGTTAACGTCATTAGCAGAAAGGTTTACGTACATTATGTACTGTAGCAGACCCTGTGAGTGGTCAAATGTCAAGACAAATGTATCAATAAATGCAGATAATCAACTCACTCGTTCTTGCAACTGTTGCTGGATGTGACTGAAAATTGCTGTGTCGCTGTGTCCACCTCCTACAGCTGCAGCTGAATCAAATCACTAATACAATGTGAAATGTTATTGCAGCACAATGTTGACCTGCAAGCAACTCCAATAAAAAAACATTTCATAATTACTTTTAGCAGTTTGACATATTTACATTCCTGTTCCCCACAGAAAGTATCTGATAAACAATGAGTGAACATGATTCATGATCATGTACTAAAATCCTTCCTGGTCTGACCTGAGTAAACGTGTAATATTCAATACCTGGAAAAGTGCTTTCATTTTTTTTCTAAATCAACATGAACATCTATATTTAAAGATTAACTTGTGTGAGTTGGTAGGGGTCACAGACTCACACATAGACATCATAGCCTGACTAATATCAGACTTTCACACGCTGACATGCACTTCAGGCCCTCGTGATCCAGCAGCTGTTTCTCAATCTGTGCGGGATGCATTTCAGAAGTGTTGCATACTGGAGACGCCGAGACACTTTCTCGTCCTCGTACAACCCGTGTGCTCCCTCCTTACGTGTCCCGGGGCCTGAGAAACACACACACAAACATGTACTCGACAGCTATTCCCTGTCAGCATGCAGCTCAGGGTGTAAGTGGACACGACAGCAAAGCTGAGAATGTCAACACTCGACAGTCTTTAACCGTGCCCCGGTGCACCTTTGTGATTTAAAGTCAATCAGCTTTGTGCAGGAATGAACACACAACCTGAGGACAGTCTGGGGTCTTAGGTTGGGAGATTATTGTGTTTTTAGTGAGTTTAAAAAGCTCTGGTGACAGAGCTGACTTCACGGATAATAAGCCATAATAATTAGAAGAAGAAAAAACAAAACACCAACCTGAGCTTGCTGGTGTTGGGGAGCGAATACCTGACGAAGTGTCAAGTTTTTACATTTGACATTTGTATTAACAAGAGCACTAGGATGACATTACTTAGCCAGACAGACGGCCCCTCTTTAATTAGACGTGTTTATCTACGTGACACAGCAGCCACCATACACACACATCAATCAACGTGCTGCCGGATCTTGTCTAAGAAAAGATCTTTATTTATAAAAACAAGTATTACCAGTTACATACTGAAAAAAGCAACTTCTCAGAGCCAAGGCAGGTATGAATGGTACATCATTTTACATGGATAGGCAACAGTACAAATATACTATGTGTGTGGAGAGTTAAAAAAAAAACAAAAAGAAAAAAAAACAACAAAGATGATTGGTCTCTTTTGCCTTTAAAACAAGTCAGCGGTAAAACTGGAACTTTAAAAGTAGAACACATTGCATAATGCTCTTTCACCGACTGCTCCCTCATGTACACCTGAAATACAAACCAGACAGAAAAAAGTACAAAAAAAAAGATCATAGACCCAAAATGTGCTTTTGTCTACCTCTTAAATTAAACATCAATACCCCCCCAGTCTGGCTGTTCAAACTCGAGTCTCCTCTGAGTGAAGAAGAAACCTCCCAAATAAGTGTTTTTATGTAAAACAACACATGAATGCAAATGTGCACACATGAATGGCTAAATAGCAAATAAAGAGCAAGTAGTGATTTCTTTTGTTAAAAGGTTTGCGGAGACGAATATTAGTCAAGAGTAGTCCTCCTCAAGTGTTCGTTACTACATAGTGTCAACATTTGGTGATAGAGCAAGGAATGGTTTCAGAAGCAGGATGTCTACATGTTTTTAGAGGTTTAGTGGTGCATGTTCCTAGCTTCACATTTCAGGAAATAGTCTGACGTGTTATACTGGTCCAAGTGAAATCACAGCAGCTGAAAATGTCTTTTTTTTCCACAGGGAGAGAAAATAAAGAAAGAGCCAGAGATTAAGGTTATCGAACAAAAAGAGGCAGTTGGTACATTAAAAATTAAGAAAAAAAACAAAAAAAACTTTGTCACAGGAACAGGAGCACGTGATAAAAACAGACAACGTGAATGGATGAAATAATCAACATGTGGTCTTATGGGTCTGGTCTGTGAACACACACACACACACACACACACACACACGCACACGCGCACGCACACACACACACAGAAAAAAGGTCCATATTCATTTTTTACCCCCCCACACAGACACACACACACAGGTTTACTGTATGACAAATATACACACACCTGCCTTCTCTTGTCCACGCCTGTGCTCATCCCAACCGAGAGAAAATAACTCTAGACAGGAAAATAACTCCTATATAAACATTCTCAATCTACAGGGCGACCGCCGGTCTGCTGGCGCGTCCCAGACCTCCCAACGGTCCCAGCAAAGGGAACGATTTAAATTAATGAGCCAAAACTAATGCAGTCATCCCATTTTCTTTTTATATACAGTATATATACCCTACATAGAAGTCTACATACAAATTCATCATTAGGATGTGGGTGTTGGCAGCAACATGTGGACCATGAACAAAACTCGTCAAAAAATGTTAACAACGGCAAGAAGAAAAAAAACAGAACAAACAAAAACAAGCAGGATGAAACCCCAGAATTAAATGATTGTCAACAAAGGTGATTGCCTTTACAGAAGAACTATAATTTAGAAAAAAAAAACAGAATATATTTTTGTTGCTACACTTGAATGAACTTGTAAAAAGTAGGTTATGTATGTGGACGTGTGTGTTGCACGAAAACATTTTGACTGCAACAACCACTTTCTTTGGATGCCAAACCCTCGTCTTCTGATCCCATCCGTGTGGCGAGAGAGACAAAGAGAGCGAGAAAGAGAGAGGAGGGAGGGGGGCGGGTGAGAGGGAGAGAGTCTGTGCATCTGGGTCTTCTCTCCTCAGTAGCAGTGGTAGGGCAGGGACGGCCCAGTCTGGGTGATGCACACTATCAGTTTTTCTGGATAAACAAAGTAAAAACACAATGATTACACAGTGAAAACACGCACACTTCATCTACACTCTAGACAAGGAGGCAGGACAAAGACTCACTGTGTGGTATAAGTATGGCACGTTGCACAGTGATGCTGTCACAATAACTAGTGATTCAATTATACTTAAATGTCAATACTTTGAATTCAGTACTTAAGTTTATTTTCTTAATGGCTCAGAAAGCTGATAAATGTCATTTTACTGTATTCAAGTTTTCCCTGTAGTAAAACACACCAACATTAGTGACCTAAACTGCACTGCAAACAACATGTTGACAGAATCATCCTACAATCCACTGAATTCAAAGTTTGCAATCAATGCTGGATGATCATTTCTGAGCAACCTCTTCAGCATTGGTCACTGATCAATCAGTTATTCTTTCGAGTTTATTTCCTTATTCAGTACTAATTATCAAATTGATATGAAGGTACTCAATAGGAGGCCACGTCATCAGATCTCAAACACAACAAAAAGATGCTGTGTTTGGTGCCACGTGTTGTTGTTGTAGTTCCCTGCAGAGCCACAAGAGAGAGCTCTGAAACACAACTCTGGGCCGGTGGCCAAAGGCAACAATAGACAGAGCCATAACAGAGAACTTCGATACTATTTGGATGTTGTGAGTTATTTGTCTCTAACCCTGCACCACATTCCTGTAGCGAGTGTAAATCCCTTCTAGCAGTTGCCACAAAGATACTCAAATCTATTTTGAGACGACAGAGATCACAGCAAATGTCAAAACTCCACTGTCGCAAAGGTTTTAGAGCTGTTCAAGTCAAGTTAAATGTTTTGTGATGCAGCATTACTTTTGCCCCCTGAACTTATTTTGTGGTAGGTAAGTTGTTTTTTTGTTTTTGTTTTTGTTTTTTTTTTTACAATAAATTACGGTCAACGCTCTGATATTGTGACAACACGACTGCACAATCAACATTTATTAATCAAAAGGATTTAAATCTTTCATTGTCAGTCTGGAATTCGTTAGATTGACAGACTGCATGGACCACAATGCACAAGGAGCACCTTGCAGCATACTATACCAGCATGTACACATCACATCAGGGTGTCGTATACTTGAGTATCAGTACAATAAAACCTCAACCAGAGTTTCAGTTCACCATCATAGACAGAGACCAGGTTCCACTGAGGGTTTGATGTTTCAGAGACAAAGGAAAAGAAGAGTCCATGCAGGACGAGAGGTCAGTTGGACATACCATGCTGTTACATGCAGAGGGGGGGTAGAGGGGAGGGGGAGGGCTAACCATCGTAGGAGTCCAACAGAGGCAGAGAGCCCTTTCTGCCCCCATACACCCCTCGCTGAGAGACAACCAGAGAAACAGAGAGAGACAGGAAGTGAGTGTGAGAAAAGAAACTTGTCAGTACTTGTGAGGCTGCCAACAAAAAAGGTTCAAGTCAGGAGAGAGATTCATAGTGGTGCAGGAGATTAGGGGTTAGTGCAGTTAAATGAGCCATCCAGTATGTAAGTGTGCGTGTACTTGACGTACCGGTAAAGTGTCCGTGGTCTCATCCAGAGTGTGTCTCCTCTCCCTCTGGTCCAGTGTAGAGTAGGCGTCTGAAAATGTGATGATGAAAATTAAGCGACGTCGTCTTGAAAAACACATTTTCTACAAGTTCTTTGTGATCAAAAGCAGTGGTGATAAATGTACTAACCAGGGCCAAGGTCATTTAGTGGAATCAAATCCCTCTTCTCTCCTAAGATGAAGCAAAACATCCCAAATTAAACAAACTAAAAACTCACACACATTTTCACCTTCTATAAAATACACCATTAACTTGATGCTGACCTCTGTCCAGCAGTGGCGTGGTGCTGTCTTCATAGGTGCCGTTAGTTCGGGTGTTTGGGCCGTTGGTGGTGCCGCTGTTGGGGTTGAGGTTGACCATGAAGTCTGTCTTCTTCCAGCCGTCCTTCTCGAGAGGCCGCCGGAGCTCCTTGTGGGCCCAGACCAGCTGCAGCACCTGGCCGGCCCCCCGCACCTCACGATCTGAACGTTTGCTGTGGGACACGGGGGAGACACCATTAGCCTTAGAAAAAGAAAATGTTCTTTGCCTTGTGCCCATAACTTCAGCTCTCTTCACTACACTCTTACCCGTCCTTGTTAATGAGCACCAGCCTCTCGATGCCCTGCGAGGCTCGGAGGGTCTTTGCTGCCTCTAGACTGTTGCCTAGCACCTCAGAGAGCGTGCTCAGTACAGACACCACCGTCTCCTCTGATAGACTGCGACCAGACTGACTCTGGCCTCCGGGCAGGTTGGCCACCAGGTGAGGCACTGCATGCAACCCTGCATCAGACACAAAACATCATTTAGTTTTCCACAAAGTTGCACATGCAACCCAAAGAACAACAATAATTGTATATATCAAATTCAATATTATCGACTATAATCAGAAATTTAAGTCGTATTCTTGAGAATGCGAGACTAGAAAACAGCCTTACCGAGCAGTTCACAGTTGCGGTTGTCGATGGCGAGGTTTCTCAGGGCTCCAGACATCGCTCTGACCACACGGTCATTGCCATGAGCCAGTAGTTCTGCCATCATGGGAAGACCTTTCTCCAGACGCACGGTGGCCCTGATATATCGCCCATACTGACAATGAAACAGACACAGAGTAATTAATCAAATTAATCAAATCAAAGTCAATGAATGTCCAGTAATTTCAAAAGACAGCTTTTACATTATCTGTAATAATCTAAACTGACTAAGAGATGATCAGAGATGCTCTTATTTTAAAATGGTACTCACAGTCCATCGGCCAGCACACAGGTTCTGGATGGCACCGGCAGCAGCCTCCAGCACCGAGGGGTTCTTGCTCTCTCTGAGCAGTGATGTGTAAACACGAACCACCTCTGGTTGGAACAACAGCTCATAACCTGAAGTCCACAGACAGAGATGCTGGTTAGATGTTAGCATCGACTGGAGTTTGACAAACGCAGGTGAAGCCCAAGCCAAAAATTACTTCCACCAGCTGAGTGTTGTGAGAACCTCTCAGGCCCTGTTCAGAGCTGGAATTAACACGGGTGACGAGTGATGATGGCATCGCAAGTGGACAGCTCTGAGCACAGGTGACAAGCGAAATCTGATCACTCTGACCACATTTGAATGGGGTCATTCTGGGTTAGTCTTTCAGCAGTGAGTGCCGGGACACAATGCAGAGCCGCTCCACAGTTGTCCTCTGCTGTCACATTTCACAGTTTCATCATGACCTGAAAGTAATTAAGCTTTCCACAGTTTCCTCTGTGCTTTTCTTCTTTTATGTGAACACAGTGCAAATAGCGGTCCCTCAAGATGCATGTAGAGACACAGTCTAACAGCACGTGTGAGGAGATGTACTTAGAGCTGTCCACTTGTGATCAGATCACCTGAGCAGCCTGTTAGTGCCAGGTCTGAACACAGCCTTAATCTGTCAGATTGAAGAAGACTGGTAACTTCCTAATCTTCATACTTTCATGGCCACCACCATGCTGTGGTGAAGACATAATCATAATGTATAAACAAAGCAAAAACTTATATGATTTCATTATAGCCAATATTATCTAACAATCTGTGTGTGTGTGTATTAAAAAGTATGCAGAATTAAAAAATAAAAACACAAACTTCTCAGAATGCCTTTCCCGAAACTAAAATATACAGCTATAAACATGTTGACAAATAAACCCTGATATGAGCCGAACAGGACAAAAGGGGGAAATCTGTACGCGGTCAAATAAACGAGCTGCTCTACAGACTGAATTCACGATTTGAAGTGAAGAGAGTAACAGGTACCTTTAGCTGGTGTTGTCCTCTTTGGAATATCCACCTGATCTGCACTTCCATCATCTCCATCCTTCTTTCCTGCAGCGAGAAAACAAAAGAAAGATAGAGAATGAAAGTTTGAGCTGAAGAAATGATACGGATAACGTGAGGGTGGTTGAGATGAGCATCCAGTTATCTTCACTCCTCTACTCTGGTGCATTGTGATGTAAAAACGTGACCATGCAACCAGTGGAACAAGCACTCTGAGCATGCAGTGTGACATCAAGTGATCATGCTCATGTGCTGCATGTGAAGTCAACATTACAATACATTCTTGTTTCTCTGGTGAATGATTATTATGCGTTAGTGAAGTGAGTGATGGCAGAGTGGTGGTCGATGGTTTCAAAACAGCTCATGAGAACTCCAAGAGGAGAATCTTACCTTTGGAAAACCACTCATCTAAACACAGCAGAGAGAGAGGAGCAAGTGAAGAGGGTCGGAGGAAAGAAGGAAGAAAGATAAGAAAAAGGAAGAGAGGGAGGGAAATAGAGAGTGAGGAAGAAAAAGGAGGGAAACAGTGGTAGAGCGTGAAAAACAGCGACAGGTGCTTCTGCCACCAACAAGCTCAAACCCACCAGCAGCTATCCAACTTTCAACAGCACATCTCTCACACAGAGTAACTCGAGGCTGTAACAGCTGTCTTGGAACTGACCTTTGCCCTTTCGAGAGCCGAAGCAGCCACCTTTGTTGGCGGGAGCCGGGGCCTGGTTGAGGGGTGTGGTCTCTGCGTAACGTTCGCAGCCGGGGACTTCGCGGTGAACCTGATAGGACAGATTCCTCAGGAGACAGACGCAGTTCTCCACCAACTACAGGGACAAGAGACGACAGGGAGATAAGACAAGGAGGATAAGGAGATGGAGAGGTTATGCTTTCGTCATACACAGATAAAAGCTATCTTTCTGTGAAAACATACCTTATTATCCACATCTTTGCGGTTGATCTGTGATTGGACAATGTACATGAGTGAATCCACCAATCCCGTGCACTCTCTCAGCTTTCGCCTGGCCTCGCTGCGCTCTGAACTCACATTCCTGTTTATAGAGGGAGAAGTTATACACATAATTGCATGTTTTCTTCTCTAAATAAATCTCTCTCTCTCTCGCTCTCTCCTTTCCTTGACATTCTTTTCTTTGCTTTCATCGGTACCATGCATACCTAAGGCAGCCAGCAGTGTTGGTCAAGGCGGTCTCCCACTCCAGATGGCGTGGTTTGCAGCTCTCCTCTCCTCCATTGCTCCCTCGCTCCCAGCCCGAGTGAGGAACTATCACCTCGTCAGCCAGGGCGTGCAGGGCGTGGTCCACAATCTCCATCTTTACTGAGTCGTGGGATGAAAGGTTCCACAAGGTGCCTGGGGTGATATAATAATACTGTTACTATGAATGAAATGAAAGACAATTTGACCTCTAAAACAATAAAATGAACTAATTAAACGTGCTGCTGCTCTCACACAGTCAAGATTTTGATCATAGAAAGTATTGATAAAAACACTAAAATACCGGACAAAGAATCCATACAAGCATTACACCATTAGTGATCGGTGATACCTGTGATAGTGTCAGTGAGGTCCTGGTCGTGGGTTTTCCTCAGTAACCTGACCAGAGCAGGGACTCCGTCGCAGTTCTTGATGGCGATCTTGTTGTCTTGATCTCGTCCGTATGAAATGTTCTTCAGCGCTCCACAGGCTGAGTGGTGCACATCCTTGCTGGGGTGGTCCAGCATCGACACCAAGGATGGGATACCCTTCAGGCGACGCACTTCTGATTTAACCTAGACACAGGCAGGCAACATTATTAAGCACACATCAAGGAAGTGCCAATTAGAAACAATATAAATGTATAAAACAGCTGTTTTTCTGTGGCTGAATGTGAACATTGTCTCACCTTGTCATTTTTGAATGTGAGATGCTGGAGAAAGGCAGCAGCGTTGGTCTTGACAGGGTCAAGACGGTAGTTCAACATGGCAATGACCTCTGGCAGCTCAGGCTGTCTCCATGCAGCAGGGGGACCCTTCCTTAATGTGCTGTCCAGTGAAGCCATGCTCCCCCTGTCCAAGGTCATGGGAGCCCCCCAGGCATAATGGTCGACTGCTCCCACGTCACCATCCAAGGTATCCTCACAGCTCCTGTGTGGCATCCGAGAGTGTCACAGATTAAATGCAGTGCAGGTGTTTGACCCATTGGCAAAACAAGTATGACAGGCATGTCCAAAGTATTCCAGGGCCGTGTGGCTGCAGGTTTTTGTTTCAACTAATCAAGAGCACACAGTTTGACCAATCAGCTGTCTGAAGACTGAGAGCAGTTGATAAAATGAGTCAAGTCTGATGTGCTGCTGCTGCTTGGCTGGAAAGAAAAACCTGCAACCACAAGGCCCTTTGTGGAATAGTTTGGACATGGCTGAAGTATGAGATTTACCTGAGTCTTCGTCGGTCCATCCCCCCTGGGCCGGGCCCCAGACGTGGCATGGTACCGTAGCCCCCAGGGTGCATGGGTGGTGGCCCCATGCCGTAATCATCGTATCCCACGCTGCGCTGGTCATCCTCCAGACCGTAGTGACCGTGGCCATAACGCATCTCCATCGCCGAGCCCATGGCCCTCATTCCCCGGCTCACCTGGGGCTGTGCTGCATACGGGTCGAGCTGCTGACGGCTCGGGGCCCGGTAGCCAGAGTCCAGGGTCCTGTAGCCATCAACTGGCCTGTGGAGAGGAGGGAAGGAGAGAAGTGATCAGAGATGTTTAAGTCACATCCCTTCTAGAGTGATCGTCAATTTCATACCATCACAGGATAAATTGTGAGATCAAGCTAAACATCTCAACAACTGTTCACTGGCTTGATATTGGTGTCAAGGGGGACTGGATAACTAGAGGCTACGGTCTGATTACTGTGTTACTTTCTCCATTAGACTTCCATAAGCTCAGAGTAAAGGAAGGAAATCAGATCTAACCACAATGCACATTCAATCTTTTGAGTAAATATTGTTGTAACCACTTTGGAAGAACTGAAAAAACATAGTGCTTTACAAATACACAGTGCTTACTTAAGGTTTGGTTTGAATGGTAACAATGTTGGCACATGCCTGTCTGCTCCAAACAAAGAGTCTGTGTGTAACCCTGCAATGTGTGATAGATTCATGTGCTATAAAGTGCACTAGCAAAAACAAAAAGCTGACTGTGACTGATGTGAATGCTTTGCCCTTACAAATTACTGGAAAGAAAAGATTTGTAGTATTCCTCCATGTAGGGGACTTATACCTGTATCGATCATCCATGTGAGAGCCCCTGCTCAGACTAGTGTATGCCTCTGATGGCGGGCCACCCCGGTAGTCATCATAGCCCCCTACTGGGCCGTAGTGGTAGTTCCTAGGTACTGTGGCTGTCGGGTAGTCTCCAGCTCCAGGCTGTCTGTAAGGACGGTCCAGTGTGGCGCTGTAGCCGCCCATGCCAGACACCGACAAGCCCCCGTCAATGGACATGGAGTCAGAGGGCATGACTGTGCGAGAGATTGGTTTCTTCATCTGAGGGAGAGTCGTGTCCAGCCGTCGTGTTGTTCCCTCTTCAGAAAAGACTGAATGGACTTCCTGGGACTCATCTTCTGGTGTGTAGCTCTCATCCAGAGCGCCGTGTGCAGGGTCCACCATCCTGTACTGTAGCAGACACATAATACACATTTAGAAAAATAAAATCACTGCATGAATTAAGAAAAATAATTAAATTTACATGAGGATCTGTGCACACCGTCACATACCTGTGTGCCGTTTATGTATGAGTCAGTCAGTTTCAGTCGTTCTATGTCTGCATCCCCTAAACGCCCGTTCTGGGACAAAGGAGAAACAACTGTGAGTTACAGTATAAAGATACTGTGACACCACCAGCGGCTTTTGCTGATACGCTCACTGCAGTGACAGTGAAGGCCAGATTCCAAGTAACCAGTGTGGTCGACTTTCTCACAACCACCCAGATGATATTACTGCTTCTGAAGCACATTCATTGCTGACCAAGTCGGCCCTGTGTGTTCATGGTCTGTGAATCACTGCTGGACTTGGAGAAGGACATTTTGGAGCGTAGCCATTCCCCCATCCTCACAGCCCACTTCCTCCTGCTCTAAGCTGTTACATAATCAATGGTCGTCACTGTGTATAACTCGGACATTTCCTGCGTAACCCTGAGTAATACTTTTTATGCAACATATCTGCTTCAGTCATGAGCAGCAACCTCAAAAATGAATCACATGTGAACACCAGATAAACAGACCACTACTGTGTGGAATACTATTGACTTATACAAAACCATGTTATGAGCCTCATTAAATACAAAAATCACACTACACTTGCAGGGGGACATTATATTGTACTACTATGTCCACAAGGAGGCAGGCTGTTATAAAAAGCAAAGGGAAGTGAATGGGAAGTGGATGGTTTTTGTTGTTTTTTTTTTTTCTCTTTTACAAGAAAAGGCACAGTTCCTACACAGCTGCTTAATCCTATAATACTACCTCATTTACAAGCAGCTCTATCATCCATTACGAGCAGTGCTGGCAGTGTATGCATATATCCTCACCACCATTAATATTTTTAGACATAAAACCATGAACAGTTAGGACAAGGCCAAAACCACAGAATCTCTCTGTCTTAGCCTTCATCCTCCAGCTGCTATGCACTAATCACAGGAGTCCCTTCCAAGGACTCAAAGAGACAAAACATTAGATCTAATCTATGTCAGCAAGCCCTTAGAGGAAAGAAAATATTTAGGAATAGATTTTGAACTATTCTATTTAGTGTACAACTCCAAGTGCTGAAAGAACCATGCTCAAATATCAAACCCTGAATGCTGCACTTCCTGACGTGTTACCTGAGAGGATAACGACAGTGACGCTGCTTCAATTGTTCCTCTAGCCCACAGGCACCTGAGTGACGTGTACCACTCAGTGTTAGTCTGACAACAGACATAAAGGAAACAGTATAGGAGCACATACCAGCAATTAACGTGGCTGTGAACAATACAGCAGAGTGGAAGTCTTCAGCTATCAAGACTGACACACTTCACTTTTCTTTTCCGCTGCAAAAATCAATATTGCAATAAATTACATTTTCTGGAAAATCAACTCAGGAACTGTTGATATGAATAATCACCTGGGAATGATAAGATCATGGTACTTCACTGCACTGATGCAAATATTGTCCTGCAACATGACTCGCTGTGGTCAAACTCAAAGAGATATTAAACTGACAGCTACCATTGGTTTTCACTGCTTTAGAGCTTAAACTATCCATTCAAATCTGATGCCTAAAAACTAAAACCAACAATTATTCATTTATGTATTTCTGACTGTTGGTTCGTCAACACCAGCTATTTTACGACATTAGTTTGAATTGTGGGGAATCGTGAGGAGGATTTATCCAGAAACTTCAGACCATCCAGAAAATGACAGGCAGGTCAAATCATCTGTGAGAATTAGTGAGGTGAATCACTAAACAGTTTATGTTGTGTTTGATGAATGACATAAAAATAAAAAAAATAGGATAAAATAATTTATCGGGATAAAAAAAAAAGGCTAAATGCAAAACTATGTGACACATGCAGGACAGATGGCTGCATGCCAAAGGACAACATGCTGGAACAGAGAGGAAAATAGCTGAGATTCCACAGCAGGGTCCGACGAAAGGTGTACATGTGTCAGAGCGTATCCGGCGAGCGACAGTGAAGGCATGCTGAGTGTATGATGATGACAACCTCGGGCATGTTAAGAGTAACACGGGTATGTGAGGGCACCGAGTGATAATATCTGAAGATAAGGCAACAAGACAGATGCTCTTACAAGATACATGAACAATGAAGAAAGACATTTAATGATAAACAGATGCACACAAACTCAAACACATGGACACACACTTGCTGAGCACTGGCGGAGAGAAGGAGAGACGGGGAGAGAAGGGATGAACGATGAACGGGTGAAGTCAGAGGGAGAAAATGATGCATGACTTCACTGCAAGGGGCGAGATGGAGGGAATGATGTACTCCATGTACTGGAGGTGAAAGACGGGAGCTAGTACAAAAGACTCTGGGGATGGGGATGTTTGTCGGGGAGTGTTACCTGTGTGTGAGGGAGGGGGTGACCCAGGGCCGAGGGGCTGGTGGCAGGGAGGCCCACTCTCCTCCTCTCCTCCTCCAGCGCCCGGGTCAGCTGTTCAAACTGCACCTCCTGCTCCCTGACCGACTCCAGCAGAGCTGCTGCGCTCTCACACTGCTCCATACACACTACACGGCCCCGAGGGGAGAGAGGGGGGGGGGCGTTACACACATCCATACAGCCTCAAACACACTACAGCGCTGGGCAGACAGAGAAACAGACTCACCTCTCCATACAAAGTATGTCCACACCCATGGGATGCAAAATTCTTGGGCTGATGTTAAGTAGGACCTGATTTGTCTGCTGACAGATTTTGACTCGGGCTGAGATGCCTTTTTTTGGAAACCCATCAGCACTACTGTGGGTTGCACAACACCCTCGCTAATGACCGTACAGCAGTGACCTCTGTAGACAGGACATGCTTTTCCATTACGCCATCTTTTTTGTCTACACCTATTTATGAGGAAGCCTGTCATGGTGTAATGATTTATTCAGTATTTTTCCTCCATATAGAAACGTAATGCAGATATTCTGACAAAACTTCATATCTTGCATCACAGGAAGTGTGTTACATCCTTTACGAACAGAATGATAAACTTCCATCAGGATTATATTTGCCTGCGATCTGCATAACACAATACTGTAAACTGATCAGGTGTGGAAAAACAGCAAATAAGGCAAACAGTGTAGGAAGAGGTTAGTCATGATACAGGGGAGAGTCTGAGTCTTGAAAAACCCAGCTTAATACACCGAACATAAATTTTGCAACGTATTGATCACAATAATGTGGAGATGGTTATTGTAATATTCCCCACATACAGATCAATAAACATATGACCACTTAACGCATGCATGGCCTCTGGGCTTTCAGATGCCAGACTGGAAAATATTCGCTTCAATACAAACAGCAGACAAAGAGATTTTATGATAAATCATCTGCAGTTTGCAGACTGTACTGGTAAAATACTGGTGCAATGCAAGGCAAGGTCCTCATTAAAATTAAACCATATCTCTTTGATATGCTCTACAGTCAAGATAATGTTCACATAATTGTAGTGAAAATGTTCAAGTTGATGAACTGAAGATAAAGCCAATTTTAAAATCTCAAAGCTTGGTGTAGCTTTAAATGAAAATGTCATTGTTAGTCAAAAATTGCAATGACATAACCAGTTTATCCATGCATCAGCAGAATAATTCATGGTGATACAGCAACTACACAAAAAGCCTGTCAAAGAGGATGAAGCCTGTTTTACACAAAGAGAAGGGCTTTTTTGAGGAAGCTTCACATAACAAAAGACAGCCAGCACACAAGAGAACTGCATACTTATCTGCACAGTTTCAGCACAAAGCGGATCATGCGTTCCGGGGAACTCGCGCTCAAAGCACATTCAAAAGCACATTTCAGAGAAAAATCGGGGATACACACCTTCACCTGTGGGCGTGGTTTGATAGAAGAGGTGAGAGATCACGCCAAGGTCAGAGGTCGAGCTCTAGCTGCTCATGTGTAGAAGGTCACCCAACCACCAAGCCCAGAAACAAGGAGAAATGAACTGCAGAGAGAGAAAGAGAAAGAGAGAGAGAGAGAGAGAGAGAGAGAGAGAGAGAGAGAGAGAGAGAGAGAGAGAGAGAAAATAATAAGAAGGTCAGAGACAGTGAGATGTTTCAGCGAAGGCTAAAAGCACCTCTGTTTGAAAAACAGCAACATAGTGAGAATACCGTACAAGTGTGTCAACAAGGTTGTTTGCTCTGTGCGCAGAGGAACACAGGGAAAGACGGAGACATACAGTAGCTCTAGCTTTTAGACACACCCTGTATTTACTCAACATTTGGCCTGAATACGGCAGCTAGCTGCGGTGAGTTGACCAACCTGCAGCACTTTCTGGGCCAGAGAGCGTTGACTGTCAGCAGAAACACAGACAGATCGCCTCAGAGATAGTAACAGCCTTCAAGAACGAGCTCATATACTTGCATATCTACTCATCTTTTCTTTCTCCAGCTTAACCTTCGCTTTTTTTCTTTTTTCCCTTTCCTCTCTAATCAGTTTTCATCTATCTCAACTGTGGCCCAACTCTTTCACTCCACTACTCTTTCAACTTAACTGCCTTTTACCCCCCCCCCCCACATCTTTGTTATCCCGGCTGTGCTCTGAGAAAAAGACATTGTTATATCAGAGCCAAACAAGTGTAGACTCAGATCCTCTTATCTGCTGCAGCAGCCAGCAGCTCCTTTTTAGCCTTGGCTAGGAAGTAGACTAAAGCCAGGCATTGCCACACACACACACACACACACCTGCAAGACCGGTTGGACAAGGCAGAGGAGGGGCAATCAAATTTTCGGTTCCTCTGTGTCTCTGTCTGGCCAACATGTACAGACACTCCGAGTGTCGCAAGTTTGGTCAACAAACGCAGTCGTGCGTTTACGCTTGCTGCAGGTGTGTGTACGCACAGCAGGTAGACTGTTAACAAGTGCCAACAAAGTTACACTCCAAGGTAATGAGTTCTAAAGAAAAACTAGGTTTCACCTGCATCAGATTGTGCAAAAATAAAGACAGACACGATGATATCAGCGTGTGATAGACTATTACGACACCCTTACGCTGGTAAAATGAAGCAGTCAGAGGTTGCGTCTGGTTCCTGGATGTCTGTCAAATGAATGAGTAATACACACACACATACACACACACGTATATGACTTTGCTTATTTAAAAAAAAAAAAATCCCCGCTTGGGGTGTGCCCAGTGTGGGAAAAAAGGGAGGAAAGTGGGATGGTCTGATGAGAAAATAAGGAGTGGCTGAAGAGTGTTTCGCAAGACAAAGGAATGTGAAAGAGCCAAAACTGGGATTTGCATGCGGGATAAGACTGACTGACAGGAAGACATGATGTCACACACACACACACACACACACACACACACACACACACATTACCCTGTGTTTGGTGGCTGTCACGCCCCAAAGCCATAAACTAACCTCCCACCTGAGCAAATCGCAAACTGCTGTCCTGTAGCACACATGCCTATATATGGTCATAGCCAGGACGGGGCTGCTTTTATCCACCACAGAGAGAGAGAGAGAGAGAGAGAGACAGGCAGAGAGCTGCAAACAAATAAAACTGAAAGACTGACAGTGGAGTAAGACAGAAGGGGAGGGAGAGGGTGAGCAGGAGTAAAGAGGGGGGATAGAGATAAGGAAAGGAGTGATGAATAAAAGATAAAAGCTAATCTTGCATTCCTTGCATTGTCTCCTGCCAATTCAACGCAGCAGCCCACCCACTCATCCACTGTGAAACGACCTTAGTGGGACGCTGGCTAATACTCATCCAGAGGTCCGTCACAGCAGTCACGAGAACCAGGAGACACAAACACAAACTTTATGGCCATAACTGTACGTCCCATGTAAACACTGTCACACTCTTCCTGTCACCTCAGACACACCATGTCATTAGTTAATGTGCCACATGAGATCACATTACATTAATGAGTTCAACTGTCACTCATACAAGAATAATCATGTGCTGTGATTAATATTACTTGGCAAGTTAACTTGCCAAGCAGTGTGTGTGTGTGTGTGTGTGTGTGTAACCACAGTCCGAGGAGGGAATTTGCAGCTGTCTGTCCGGGAGGTTGTTAGAACAATGAGAAGTTTGTGCAACTGAGAACATGAACGCAAGTGTGAAAAGAGTTGGAGAGTGAGGCCGACATCTCTGGACACATTTGATTGTGAGAGCATCTGTGTTTGTCAGCGTGTATATACGTGTGTGGTCGAGCTCGTGTCACTTAATACACAGTCATGACTTCTGTCCCGTCTCCCTCTCTGCCCCAGCTGTTAGTTTCAGCCTTGAAAGTGAGCACTGAGTTTCGCTGAACAATGAAAACAATCAGCATCGCACCGCGGCCGCTCCCCCTCCTCTTTTCCCCTCTTACCTGCTTCCTGAGAAACAGGATGTTATGGATTCAACATTAGAGATGAGTAAAAGGGACGTGGCGGCTACGCTGGGTCACCAAAAAGCAGCTCCCTCGACAGAACCGCTTGTACACAAAACCATGCAAACCCATAGGACACACACATTAGTAACCACCCGAACGACTGCTTCCTCCATTACCAGTGTTGTTGTCGAAAATCCCCCATGGTCAATATGTTGATCATGTGACTCCAAACCACTTCCTACGTTTCTGATCCAACAATTTCTGTTCTGCTTTCGTGACCCTTTGAAAAAAATGGAATAAATAAACACATTTTGGTTTGTTTATTTAGGATGCGTTCCCATTTTTGAGGAGCTGAAATGATTCATTAATAGACAGGTTAAGTCCATGGATGATGATGTTGTGTGTATATCGTTCACTTCAACAGAGTTGAATGTGAGTGTTTTTGAAAACCTTGGATGAAAAAGTGAGTGAGGAGCCAGGAACAAATAGGGAAAGTGTCATCTCCCACTGACCCAGCTGTAACAAATGGTCAAAATGTCAAGCGCAGTGCCTCGAGTTCAACAACTCCTCAAACATCTGATCAAGCCCTGACACACCACGAGTCACATATCTCCATCTGCTTCTGGAGCCATCAGTCAGCATGACTCACTCAGCCCTGTCAGAAGTCATCTGCAATCATACACACACGCAACCAACAATTCGGCCTTTGTCAACTTAATGAAACTCCGCACAGTTCAATAACCACCTGCCGCTAGCCACAGAAACTCCGACCACAACAACCTAGTCACTGTCAAAAAGCACATCTGTTCACGCATCTTCAGGTGACCGACACTGCTATTTGCTTTTTCAGTCACTGAGATGCCACTGCCGGTGATTTAAGCCGAGCGTGGCTTGTAATGAGATTGAAGCTTTAGCCCAGTAATCCACTTACCTCCTAACACATACACACATCATGTTGACATGCACGCAAATGCGTACACACACACATACACACATTAGGCCCTTTGTGGATTAACCTGCACACCTAAAGGGAGCAGACACAATTGCAGTCGGTGTTGGGAGCATGCATCAACAGTCAAACAATGACCTGGAGACAAGTAGTGCAGGGAAGGCCAGTACCTGGGTGTTCATGGTGACATATGGTGTTATTAGTGGCAGGCAGCACCTGCACCACTGCCCCCCTTGTACCAACATACATACTGTATAACCATAAACCATGACTGTACTAAAGCCTACAAGGAAGACACTATAATAGAGTGCAGTGCGTACCTGCATGAAACCAGTGTTTACGGGAGAGAGCAGCTAGTTTACTTGTTCACACTCAGACTGACAGTTATCCCCACCCAGGCCTTTATACTCCTACATAAGCAAGTTTGTACAGGACCCACCCAACAGGTTCACGGACTGACAAGCTCAAAAAAAAAATCCCAGGCCTTGTGACACACTCCAACAGTAGGGACCACCACCCTTACAAAACGACTCAGATACACAAAACAGGCTCAACATAAATACAGAATACAAACACATCTAGTCAAACAAGAAGTGGTTTCCAGTTAACCTTAAATTACTCTCTTCTGTCTGAGGTGATGAGCAGATTAAACGGTCTGCTTCTACCAGAAAGACGCTTTTAGAAATTAGATAATATCATCCACAACAGCAGCCTTAACTAGGTCAAACTGTAAATGTATATGATTAGGGAAGTCCACACGGTCCACCTCAGGGCTGCACACCCGCCTGACCGTCACGTTGTCATGCCCCCTGTTGATCTCCGAGCCTTCTCCTTAATAATAGCAGACCTTGTCCCGATCCATCTAGAACCGGCTGCACTTACACACCACATCCCCTCTGATCTAAGAATTAAAAAAAATCCCACATGCAATCCTGAATTGATTTGCCAACGTAATACACCAATCTGGGGCAGCAGAGACGAGCAGACAGCGTTATCTTAACACAGGGGACAAACACGCTGGTATAAAATGACTCTCACGAACAAAGACTCATGCATTTGAGCCGTTGTGTTACACGGTGGTTTTGCTAACTCAGTTCACTTCAACTCAGATAAATGACAATGTTGGAGATCAAATCAGCCCACTTAGTCACAATGCTCGCTCAGCACCCGTGTGACCTGGTTTGGCTGTCTTGCTATGTTAGCATCACAATAACCCACATAGCCGACAAGCGGGCTAGCGTTAGCATAGCAAACACAGGTTAATCGCAAGAGCTGGAGTTGGCGTGTGTTCAGCTAAGCGGCCTTTTAAGCTAATTTAGACGGCGTTGTGTGGTTTAGCTTTTGGTACCGGGAGGGGGGTCGGCTGGAGCCGGTAATCGCGAGCAGACAACGGCACCGCCGCGTCTGGCGGTGTGAACTTTACGTTAGCATCGGAAGCTAACGTTAGCAACGGAGAGTCGTGTTGCTGATATGTCGATGTGACCACTCCTTGCCAACGCTGCAGTGCACCCACAATGTCTGTGTGTAGCGGGGGGAAAAACAACAACGCGGGCCCCGTCATATAAACCATTTGAAAATATATCTGTATTTCACTCACCTGTTTGTGGAAAGCCTGCCCCAATGCCTTCCAGACTACTCCGTTTTCGGTGTGTTTTCTCCCCTCTTCTCCCCTCCTTCTCCAGGTTCTGGGTCAAGCTCGTTAAAGACGAAGCGACATCACCGAGTTTTCTATCAAAGGGAGGGCGGGGTCAACCAGCGGCTTTACCGTAAACACTGCGCACGCACAAATCCCTTTCTCATACAGGTGTTTGTTTGTCACAACTTGCGAGTCAGGCCTACTCATTCAGTATCCTAGTCAGCACACCGGAACAAAGCCTTTGTATTCCCATGTGGGGCCCGCATTACATACGGCCTCTTGATGTCACCAGACACGCCACAAACCAACCAGTGAACCAGAGATCATTTTCACTGGTTAGTATATTGCATTAAAATGAATGAATTGCCTCGGATGGATTCTTAAATGTTCTTTATATGTTTTCAATGATATTAAATAAACCATATTTAGGATTTTAGCTGTTGGGTCAGACAACAAAGGCTTTTCCAACTATTTTCTAACTACTCAAAATCAATCAGTAACATAGATATGATTCTGTGATCAGTTAATAGAAACTCATCCCAGATTCTGTGTAGATTACTTCAAATGCAGAAAAAGCACAACTTTACTGCAAATAAAAACTACATAAACACAAAGGTGTTAAACACAGAGCTCTGTTATCAGATCAGAGTGGTAGTTACCTGCTTGATTTTTGTCAGATATGAGCAAGCATATTATGAAAAAGAGAGTAGGGGATTTAAATTCTCTCACAGTCATGTAATAAATGGGCTACCTCCCACTGCCTCCTCTCTCCTCCCATTTTCCATCTGTCACCCCCTCTCCCTCACATATACACCACCCACTAATGTTATTTCATTGATTGCCCAAGAACAATAGCCAGAGGGGAAGCAGCATTTCTTGGGGAAGTTACAACAACTACATTCCACACCAATGCGACAAATACTGACACACAAAACCACTACCACCGACCCTCACATAATCTACATGTGCCTGATCAGCAACATATAAAGTACTGGATGAATCACATCCAACGTGAGAGAACTATTTTGGGATCATTGCATGACCGTGATTCTGAAGAAGAAAAATGTCTCTGATTGTTTATTAATTTCCAGCTTTTACAGTAATTCCCATTTTTTTAAGTCCCATATGTGCTGTTCATTTCTGCCCTTATAGATATAGAGGTCTAATTTAAAGCCAAACAAGTGGGAATGAGTCAAACAATACTTAAGTGTGGGCAGGATGGAAAGAAGAACAATGCAAGGAATTTCCCCCGGTTTCCTTGAGAGTCCCCACCCCCCCCTCCTACCCAACCTACCCCCACAGACAGCACTATACAGTATGAGTAAACCTGTGTCACAATATTTACTAGGAACAAAAACAATGCTGCACTCTAGAGGTGCAAAATGAAACTTGCCCAACACCAAAATCTGTGTATAAAAAAATCAATATTTATTCATAATTGCATATCCAGACTACAAATCCACAGGGGAAAAAATCCACACTAACTTGATTATTGCCAAGTCTGAAACTATCTAACAGTATAAAGAGAGAGAGAGAGAGAGAGAGAGGGGAGAGCTGAAACAGAGTCAACAGTGGAGGTAGTTCATTTTGAAATGAAGCACACGGGAGGGAAAATGCCCCTCTCCGTATCGCACAGTAGGTATGGTGACCACTATCAGACAAGTCAAACATTTTAAATTCCTCATTAGTCATAATGGTCTGAGCCTAATCTGAGGATTAGTCAGTGTGTCTGGTGTCTGCATGTGTCAAGAGTGAAAAGATTAAACTGGTTGCAATTCTGCAAACCTTTATGACAGTTTAAAACACCTTAACGCTCATTTGACATTTTCTATTGTGAATGGGGTTTGGTGATAAGACATTCATCGTGAGATATTACAAAAGAATATCAACCATATCAGAACTGGATTCTGTCTTGTAGCGCCAGCCTCTTAAACGGCCAGAACAACAAGCACAACTGCTTAGTATCAACATGATGACGTTACTTTAATTTGTAAGACATTCAAAAAACTGAATTAGCCCAACACTTGGTCCTGTTTGGTTATTTCACTGACAGTTCCTCAACTCCCTTTTCCCCCACAAAATCTATTGTATCACAATATATATATAATATATATATATATCACAATATAAAACTACATACAGAGATAGAAAATGTATTGATATGGCTGACACAAAGCTGTCATGTGTTTCCTTTTTTTCGAATGTTACTGTCCATGTCTTTGTTCATTTTAGCATCTGTTGCACAGTCCCACATTCAGGGAGCAGTGCAGTGCCACAGCTGTCCAATGCTGTAATGGAGTGAGTCGGTAAAATCATAGTTTTACTCCAGTAGCCTATGTGATGGACTGGAGCTGAGGTGATGCATAAAAAAAATGTTTGATTTTCAAAGTGTGTATGAATTTACAAAACAAAGAAGGCATTTAAATTTGAGGGTTGTTTTCCTATTGCTGGTTTTGCTATAATTTGAGAGAATGGAAGTTTTGTCTCACTGAACAAAGGACATTTTGAGCCATAACAGTCCATTGATTGTAATGGGGAGTTTTCAAGATACACATTGTAGTAGTATGTTAGTAAGTAAATGTGACCCTTGACAAACACCTTTCCCCAAAATATACATTGTGGCAAAAAGTGTATGTACCAAAAAAAAAAAAACAACAACTGTAAAACTTATGTTGTAACCTTTCACTCTTTCCATCAGTCACGGTCAGAGCACCCCGTTACTACTGTGCGTGATCATGTGTCTGCGCAGGTTGCTGGGGTTGTTGAAGCTGGCAGAGCACTGGCTGCAGGTGTATGGTTTCTCTCCAGAGTGAGTCCTCAGGTGGATCTTCAGGCTGCCGTTCTGTGTGAAGCGCTTCCCGCACTGCGGACAAGCGTAGGGCTTCTCACCGGTGTGAATGCGCATGTGGATGCTCAGCGTGGTCTTATTGACGAACGATTTGCCACACAAGGTGCACGGAATGGGCGACTCCCCGGTGTGAGTCGCCCGGTGGACGATCAGGTCCTCGCGGCTGAGGAAGCGCTCGCCGCAGAAGCTGCAATCCAGAGACTTGTTGACAGTGTGAGGGAAGATGTTCTGCTGCTGGGAGAACTGGCTGATATGACTGGGGTGCCCCGCTTGACCCTCAGTTCCCATTATTGTTTTTACTGCAGGATTCAATGTGGTTGAAGCCATTTGAGTGGATTGATTTCTATCCAGCTGACTGTTTCTCACCAGGGCAGCACTGTTATCCTGCGTCGCTCTCATTGGTGCTCTGTCACTGGCTCCAGTGGTGAAGCTGAGGAGGCTGTCATGGGTGACGCTGTGGTCTGGAGACAAGGAGCTAAAAGCCTGGAGTTCAGAGGCGGTAAAGAGGGTGTCGCTCTCCTCCTGCAGGGGCCCCTCTCCTCTGCCGTGAACACTTACGATCCTCAGCTCCTTGCTCTCATCAGTCAGGCAGTGAGAACCAGCGGAATCTAAATTCTGAGTCCCTGTGGCGACGTCTTCCTGCGTACTGTGGCTCCCAAAGTCATTCTGACCTGAAAAGAACAAACAACACAATGACACTTGTGAATCAGGCCTGGTGTCTAAAAAAATATTGCAGAGGTGCCATTCCTAAGAATAGCCTCAAACTTTTAGTTGTGTCAAAAAAATGACACACTTTGTAGACAGAATTTAAAAGTGCATGATAAGGAAGTGAAATGTTAAAATGAATGGGTACTGCGATGCCCACACCCACTGCTCTGCACGGGTAGATGAATCAGCCAGTACTGTACTGAATGTGTCATGGCTGAATCATACCATGCATCATGGTTTAAAACACAGTGCTGTACTAAATAGCCATAAGAAGCAGTGCTGTACCCTCCGACTTCTGTACCCTGCAGCTGCAGGGGGTTACTCATTTATTTTAAATGCAAAGTTATGATTTGTCTTGTCAAAGTGATCAAAGACCAAGTCACGTCATAAACACAGTGGAAGTTGTCTCAGAGCAGCTCTTACAACAGCAGCAAGCAGTTTTCATAATAATACAGACATGCATAAAATACTACAATAACAGTGGTCTCAGTGCTTTTAAAGAGCCTGCCTGTTGTGTTTGTTTGCAGTGATAATATTATCACTTCCCAGTCAGACATTTCAATGCTGTACTGTACTCCCAGCTTCCCTTCCCCTCCTCTTAAACCCCCACCTACTGCAATAGGTGATATTTTTAATTGGGCCGAGAAGTCAAGAGGTTTGAGATCAAAGTTTTAAGGCAGCCTCTCTAAGGTCCTGGGCATCAATGACACAATTTCACAGAACCTGGAGTGCCAAAAGTTAGACGATTACACATGGGGTAGAGCAGAGGACAGGGTATTTTCATCTTCCTTTAATGCCAGACACTATTTTCTGCAGGTCTAAACTGTACTAAACTCTGCTGCACTGCTCCCTGGTATAAAATCCAGAATAAACTGCTTTGTAACCAGACTTGACTCCACCTGCACTACATGCAAATTAGCAACCAACCTCCTTATACCATCAATTCTGGGCCTGTCCCCAAGTGGCAGGATTTTGGGACAGGATGTCTTTTGGATATATATGGCATCATTATTTCACTTTCTCCACCACTTGGCTTGGTGTTTTGCCAACTGACTCTCTCCTCACCAGTGCCCAGAGATAAGCCCTGGCTACACACCTTGCTAGAAGGGTTACTCCTTTGAATCATTAGTCATCTGCCACGATACACCAGGTACATATGACTTTTTTACCCTTATACCTGTGATCCTTAGAAAACTTATCATGCAAGTAGGGATTTGTAAAAGTATACAGTTGTGCACATGAGTTTACACACCCTGGTCAAACTTGTGAAATATTGTCCATTTTTCAGAAAATATACATGATCATGCAAAAACAAAATCACTTTATTCAGGGTTAGTGGCTGGGTGAAGCCATTTATCATCACACAATTGTGTTTGCTTGTTTTAAATCATAATGATAAGTGCAACCACCCAAATGACCCTGATCAAAGGTTTACATACATATAATACAGATAATATACACACAAACTGACACAGACAGGTTTAAATGGCTACTACAAGTAACTGTCCAAACTTGTGACTTGTGACTTATACACGGACTTTGTGTCCGTGTATAAAAATTCAGCGAGATTCTGGGCTCTTGACAAACACCTGTACATTTTCATCCACTGCTGTACTGACTTTGCTGGATTCTGAGCCACGGGGAAAGCAAAAGAACCGTCAAAGACCTGAGGGAGAAGGTTGTTCAACTTTATAAAACAGGAAAAGGATATAAAAAGATGTCCAAATATCTGAGGATGCCAATCAGTGGGGTTCAAACTCTCATAAAGAAGTGCTAATTGAGGGGTTCTGTTGATGCCAAGCCACAGTCAGGTAGACCAACAAGAACTTGTTGGTCATACTCTCTGACGATCAAATGAAATTAGATCAGATATGTTTGATGATTGTGTTATTTTGGGATGTCTCACAGTTTAATGTGAAACGTTTACACATTTTACAAAATCTGTTCGGGTATGTAAACTTATGAGCACAACTGTAGATGTACAGTATATACATACAACTATATGTATACACATTTCCTGCCCATTATCCTCCTCACTTACTACTGCAAACAGGTACTCATGGTAATGCTAATTACAGTTTGCAAATGTTCTTGTGTTGTTCTGTTTACATTTGGAAAAAGCGTTGTTAAACAGAAAATCCAACACTGTCTCTTCTCTTCCCGGGGAATAGGTGCAAGTTTTGACTTTAAAACTTCTTTTACAAGATCTGACACAGGATGAATGGAGTTTCAAGCTTTAACGTTCCAGGTTTTCAGCTATTATGTTCCCTTACTCATGATTTATATCAACAAATATCCTGTAACATTTGTGCAACTAACGAATGTCTGATTCAATATTATATCTGCAGTGACTGCCAAAACCAAACACACGTGACACTTCTTTAGAAATGTGGTCTAACACAACAGCCCTGGCATAGTCAAATGAAGCTGGCAGCTTTTAATCCTGTCCTAGCTGATAAATGACTTTAATCAAAACAGAGAATAAAAACCCCCCGCTGCTAACAGTCAGGTTTAACATTAAACAAAATGCAAACTGGGAAAAAAAAACTACTTGCCTACAACTGGTTCACACGCTGCAACATCGTCTTCATCTTTGATCAGGATGACATCTGGACTGTCCACATCTGCTGCACACTAAGTGAGAATAACACATGTGCATGAGCAAACTCTTTTTTTTTTTTTTTTGCAAATTAACCCTTGAAAGTAAAAGTGTGCACTGTGTTCACCTGCACTTGAGTAGCAGAGGAGGAAGTCTTGTTTTCAGACTGTAGAGACAGAGACACAGCCTCTCCAACAGCCTTTTGATCCACTGGTGGCTTGATGACAACTAGAGGGGAAAGAGAAAGGCCGAACATCAACCAACATCACACACTAAAAGTTTGAGCCTGTATATATCGCCTAGTGACCAGCACATGTATCTTCATCATACATGGTCAGACTTTGTGATGAAGTTATTTATGGTGATGAATATTATTTGTGACGTGTTGTGACTATAGATTATTGATCAGCAGTTGAATATTCAGAAAATCTGTGTAGGGCTTTAAGCAGCTTTTCTTTTCAGCATTTTATTGGACTGATAATACATCAAGAGTGGTTCTGTAGTTGGTCAACAAAAAAGGGGCGTTACTTCAGTACTCGAGTATGAATTACTTTTCAAAGTAAAAACCCCCTCGTTACCTTGCGGTTTAGCCCGTGGTTTGGGGACGTTTCCTCGGACCGGAGAGAAGCGGCTCGCCGGTCGGTTGGTCCTGGTCTGCAGCCTGAGGGAGAAGAGCTCGCTCCTCATCACCTTCATCCTCATCCTCAGCGCCTCGTTTTCCTTCAGGCTCTGGGTTAAATGCAGGCGGAGAGACCCCGAGCTCTCCGAGAACAGCTGACTGATTTCCGCCACCGCCGCCTTCACCAGCACGTCCATGATGGACAGAAGCTGTGACTCCAGGTTCAGGCTGCCCGGCGGCATGTCTGTGGACATGTTTCACTCTGCTGCCGCCGAGAATTACGGTGAAAAACAGCGCGACACAATCGCTGGGTGAGCGTACAAAAGGAGAAACACAATGGCTCTTCCGGTAGCATTACGTCGATTACCGTAATTACTGGAAAGCAGAGGCCTCCCATTATCTGACTACCTGACCCCTTGCGTGGTCAGTGTTGATGTTTTATCAGCACATTATACACCTTTAACACTTTACCCAAACTCAGTTATCTAAAACCAATCATTGATAAACACACAATCAATAATATTTAGACCCAGAGACTAATTATGACACAGTAGAGGGAGAGTGGGCATATAGCCTGTATTTGTCAAACTGATAACGGTAAGTTTAGGTGAAGCAAGAAGCTTTCACTTTCCAAAATAAAGAATAAAAACAGTTTTAATCATGACGTCAAATGCTCTCACAAAGAGTCTATTGAATTTGTTAAGAGTGAAGCTTCAATGATTGCAGTGCAGATACAAAGCCTCAACAACCACAACTACTGATAATAAATCCTGGTACTGAGTTGCTGCAACCACTGTTCACCGCTGCTCTTCTGCAGTGGTGAACAGTGGTTTCTCTGTTTTCCACATGTTGTCTTGCGGCCAAATTTAATTTCAACGTGTCAGCAAGTTTCCTGCTATTTCTGCTCCAATTATATTTATACAGAGATCCCAATGCTGGTTGTTCGTCACGTTTCAAATATCACACGTAAATAAAATCAACCTTCTTGAAAACTGTGCTGTTTGCAAAACAACACACTGAGTGTAAACTATGACTTAAATATGTTAAATATGGCAGATGCGGGGTCTAGTTTCTTTCTGGTTGTGTCTGCTTGCATGTGATCAGTCATGTGATCACTCTAAAAGTTACTTCTACACTTTGCTATAAGAATCATAATCTTCTTTGTATTGTAATTTGCTATAAAGTGTAATATGTTTTGTGTAGCTGCTTTAAATGCTACTTTGTCTGTGGTTAAAATGACAAACCACGGCCTTTGTGAACACACCATCCATTCCGCTCTCGTCATAATTCATTTGTCTTGACTGAGCCTCACATCCTCTAAAGACAACGATTTTATTGTTGTTCAAAAAACTTTGCAATACACAAGTCCATTATTTCATTTATAGTTTCGTATAACCACAGAGCAAACAGGATAATTCGATTTTCTACTTTATGTGCTCCAAGACAAACAACATGGCTGTCAATAAAAAAAACAGTGTAATACACTTTCAAAGATAAACAAGCAGCTAACTGTGAAATCACATTGACACTTTTGGGTTGAAACTCAGAGAGTATTCAGTCCAACACTAAACTAAGACATACTCATTGTTGTACTGCAACCATCAGCAATCTCTTTGGTCTGTTCAGTCTGTTGGTGTGTTGTCAGTATTTTCTAGGACTCTGCCTCAACTAACGCTGCTCCACCTCCCTCCATCTCACAGCTCTCTGGTGCTTCTTCCTCCTGCCCAGCTCCCTCTGGTTCCGCTCTTTCTCCTCTCTCTTTCTCCTCTTGGCCATCCATTATCCCGTCCTCAGTGGACTCTTCTTCATGCTGCTCTGTCGATGCCTCTCCTGCTGCGTCCTCTCCTTTTTCTTTCTCCTCTCCTCCATTTCCAGACTTCTCTTTCTCCTCCTTTTCTTTTTCTTTTCTCTCTTTCTCTATCTTGCACAGGCTGTGGCAGAGGGACTGGACGTACGTGAACACACACATGGGGTCTGGGTTGTTGCCCATCATGATCATGTCAGACACCTCCAGCAGAGGGCAACAGTCAGCCAGGGATCTGGGAAGAAGAGAGACAGACACAGAGGAAAGGAAAGGCAAGGCAAGGCAAGGAAAGGAAAGGAAAGGAAAGGAAAGGAAATATTTCAGCTGACACAAATCAGTTCCAGTCACCAGTTACTTTGCAGATTCACCTTAATACTACAGCTGACCAAAATACAACCTAATACAACCAAAACTCACAGACTATACCCAGTTTATAAACTTAAAGTTGCTGCAACATTAAAAAAGGATGAACACATACACTGACGTCAATAACTGCCTCGTGCTATATCTCCTTCCTGTTCTTATCGTCACAGTTTTTCCTGTGTCTTTAAATAAATCTTTTATTGTTGTGTTTATAGTGCCAGCACTTGTAATGCTTTTAATTGTTTTACTGCTGCACTCATTTGACAATAAACCACTTACTGCTAAATTAGTTTCTTTGTCTCAGGCAATCAAGGTCTGAACTGAACTGAACTGAACTGAACTGAACTGAACTGAACTGAACTGAATTGAACTGAACCAAATGACTGAATGAGGAAGGGAGAAAGAGATAGTCCATACTCCGCAGTTTCAAAGGCCAGAGTAAAGTTTTTCTCCCTGTCCTCTGGGTCGAGGGAGCTGTAGTCGAATGCGTCTGGAAAGAAGCGATGGATCAGAGCACAGAAGGCCATTCCATTGCACCAGGACGATGAGAAGTTTTCTATGTCAATGCCCTGAAAGATCAAGAGTCAGGGACTGAACAGCCTCACCTTCACCTTAACTTCAATACAGGAATTGGCTGAATCTGTCTCACTGGAGGAAGAAGATGATCAACTGACCTCATAGTTTCGCGTTTTGTTGCGACACCACTGAAGTATCTTCTGTTTGATTGAAGCTCCAGTGGCCGCAGCCGCAGATGACCTCTGAACTTTGAAGTTGCGCGGTATCGCAGATCTAAATACGTCACAGTAAAACACAGTTTCTGATCAAACCCACAGTGAACCAGTATTTAGCGTCACTTAGGAAACTATCTGAAGTTCTGTGTGATGACTTACGGTGGCGCAGCTTGTTCAAACTTGGCGATAATGTTATTCTTGTTGGCAGCCCTGATGGAGCGTGCAGAGGGTCTTGGTCGTGAGAGAGCAGCGGAGGAAGGACCACTCTTTCTTTTAGGCTTCCCTTGCTTTTCTACCTCCTTAATCTTTCCTTTGTCTTTCATCTCGACATCTACTCCTTTGACTTGTTTTTTCTTTTCTTCCACTTGACTTTTCTCTTCTTCATTTGGCTTTTCCTCAGATTTACTCTTCTCTTCATCTTTATTTTTGTCCTTTACCTCCTCTCTGTCTTTCTCCTCCACCTGCCCTCCTCTCTTATCTTCCTCCACCTCTCCCTCCACTTCTTTTTCTCCATTTACCGGTTCAGTATCTGTTGTGTCTGTTAATGCTTTGTCTTTATCTTGTCCCGTCTCTTCATTGTCACCTTCAACAGGCTTTGAAGCTGTTGGACACTTATCTGTATCTTCAGTACTGTCCTTCTCGTCCCCTCCCTGTTGAGGTACTGTCTCCTCTTCCCTCTGCTCCCCCACCTCCGTTGACTCCTGACCCTCTGTTGTCTCCTCTTCCGTGTGCTCGGTACCTGCGTCTTTATTGTCTACCAGCACTGGTGAATCTACCTGGAGAACAAGAAATATAAATTTGTACTTTGTTATGCACTTTAGTAACACAGTACATCTGTGCGTCTCACACACAGAGTAAAGATGATGTATTTTTCTGATGGATATTTTCACTAGTGCAGTTTTAGAGCTGAAGATGAATCATCTAAAATCATATGCATTCTGTCCTTATCCTATACTCCACTGTTCCAGTGTCAACATGGAGATAAATTTAAGTTTCAGTCTAAGAAAATACAAAGAAAGTGAAATTAATTTGTGAACCTTCTGTTTGACAAACCATGAATGCAGCGTCTGTTTGAACAGTACCATTATGTAAGATGCTCACTCGTGGGATATCACTATACGTAATATGAGACCTGAAGCTCTAGTGTGTTAAGTATCTCACTTATGTAGAGCAGAGGGGTTGAAAGGTCACATGTTGAATGAGATGGAACTAATCAGAAACCAAAATGATTTTTGCTGGCTAATGTATGTGTCATTTCAATTTTACAGAAATAAAACCCTGATTCAATGAACTGTTTTAAACCTCAGAAAATTTTACAGCTCTTATTACACACATCCTGACATGATACTTCATTTAAGAAATTGATTTTATTTTGATTTTATTTTTTTTTATTCTGATTCAAATATCACTGTTAAACCAATGTGCTCTCTTTATTTATGACTTGCTGCAGCAACAGTCACTCCAGGTCACACCTCACAGTGGTGACTCACCAGAAGGAATAGGAAACTCCAGCGTGTGTTTGTGCATGTGCATTACTTTGCATAACTTTTGTGTGTGCATGTGTGCTTGTGTGTATGTGTGTGTGTGTGTGTGTGTGTGTGTGTGTGTGTTGCAGCCAGGAATAAGAACAGGTGTACCACAGCAAACCTATGCAAGTCTCTTTCCTTCTCCTGCCCTCCTCACTCTAACACAACACCTGCCACAGCCACAAATGCTCGCACTGCCTATTCCTGGTAGAGAACATAACACCAGTCATTGTAGGCTTTTACAAACAAGAAAAACTTTTACTCTACATTTAAATCTTAACGTGCAAAACACACACCTGATCGCTGTTGTTGTTGGTGTCAGTCTGATTAGTCGTCCCTGTGCACTCAGTTGTCTCCTGGCTTGGTGATTCTCCATCCATGATCAGAGAAGTTTCTTTAATTAAACAATTAGAGGTCAAATAAGATGAACCAGGACTCTTAAATGATCCCTCTTTCTTAGAAAGTTGTCATTCAAAGGTGAATCCTCTTCACAGGAGTCCTGCTTAATGTCTCTCTCTTCTTTCCTTCCCTGTCCTGGTCTCCTTCTCTGTCCTCACTGTCTTATGTGTGTGATGTGTGTGTGTTGGTTTGTGGATATCTGCCTTCACCCCCTTTCACCCGACACCCCCACCCTCTGCTTTGTGAGGATTCCTTCGCTTCTTTATCTGACCTTTTGAACAACACATGGTCCCGAAATAGAGTCACAGTGACATAGGCGCAGTCCAGTGGGCCGGACAGCTGCGTCTGCTGTGGAAACCGTGGCTACACATACAGTATACACAACCACGTGGGCGCACGCATACAGTCCTTTAAACATGCTTGTGCACAGTATAAACCTCTCCTTGTTTGGTTGGAATATAAAATAGGGGTTTGGATCAAGTTGTGTATATAGCTAATATGGCTGAATCCGAGAGAGACAGTGTGACACACACTTGTCTAACTGTCAGAAAGACAGTAATTTCCTAGTGAACCTCTCCCCGATTAAATCTGGATTAAGAAGATCCTCAACCAGGCTGCATTCTCCTTTTTATTCTATGTAGAAAGATCTTTGCTCTTGATTCAGATTATAACCATGTTCACCATGGAAGAAGACTACAGGACGAGGACAGTGAAGGGGTGAGAAAAGTGGAATGGGATAATGATAAAATGTAAATATGAAACACTGAAATGTAAATTTTCCATCATCCCTTGAAAGCTTTGCAGAGTATACAGTAGATACATGGTTAAACCAGTCGAGTTTCTTCTCTGACTGTCCCAGCTACACTTTGCATCTACTCATTCAACACAAAACAGATGGTTTTAAAAATAAATGTCTATCTTTATTTCCACTCTGTCTGTCATTACCCTCTCATGCGCTCCACATCCTCGTCTCCTCCTCCCCTCTGTCTATGTCTTCGGAGGCTATAATTATGTCAGCACCTTCTGGTGTATCTCTTCCACTCCCTCCTGCTCATGGCCTGATCACCGAAGCACAACTCTGCGTCTGTCACAGTAAAAGTTATAAAATCAGACGTGGTGAACTTTAAAAGAAGGAAATGCTGAGAGATTTTGAGATTATGATCTGTCCGTGATTAATGGATGACAATATGTGTGCATGTGTGTTCATGGGTTTAGTGACATGATTACATGTTAAGGCTGTTGTGTGATTATTGTTATTTTTGCCACTGTTCAGGGGTCATCTCATGTTATTGTCTTAACACTGGCTCCCTCATGCTTCTCAGATTCTCAGATTCATGCTTCTGTGTAAACCACTCCTCCTGTTGTTGCTAGACTCATAGTGGCAGCACCCTGGTATGAGTTTTTTTTTTTTTTTTACTATTTAATGTGAGCACATAGAAACTTGAAAAACAAAGAGGAAAGCACAGATTAAACACAGTGTCAGTGTTTTGTTTTTTTGTTTGAGTGATCATCATTCATCTTTATCCAGTGATACAGAGTCTTTATGTGACTAAACACGGATGATGGAGATGGATCTGCAGGGATAAAATCCCTGAACATCAGCTGTGGAGCAGCTTCATTCAACAACACATCAAAGTGACATGAAGAGATGAGTGAATCAGCTTGATGTGTCATTTAATTGACTTCTAGAGATCAACTAGACACCTGTTTCAGTGACCTTGACGTGATTTGAACACGCAACCTTCTGATCTGGAGTCAGACGCGCTACCGTTGCGCCACAAGGTCTGAAAGCTATTAGTGCAGTGGCACTTTATATGGATCAATCCAGCAGGATTCAAAACAAAGCTTATCTAATCTTAGCTCATAATGTATTTCTCAGTATGGTGTTTGTCTAATATTGCATGGAATCACTTCCAAATAGATATGAAGTGATTATGACAAGAGGATTCAAACTTTTACTCCTTCAAGTTATCTTTGTCCAAATGGTATTTTCTGATTTGGGGCACTAATGATGGTGGAGACGCGCCACTGTTTGTGCCACAAGGTCGAGAAGAACAGGTGCAATGACCCTTTAAATGAATGGCATACCTGCATATTGCTGAAGCTGGACTGAAGGCTGAGGTATGACGCTGCTGCAGTTTGTTTTAGTTCACACTAATGTGAATCATGATCTCATTTGCCATGGCGTTTGTAACACAATATATTTTCCATTATGAGAATTTGTTTTCCTGTTTTACTTTCACTGGCTCTGATTCTAAACTTCTCACTTTAATTGATCTATTTTCCATTTTGCCCCTGAAAGCTCTGGCTATTGCACAGTCTACTGTTTGTCCATGACACGCAAACGTCTGGAATGGAGGTAGACGCACTGCTTTTGAATCACAAGATCAGCAACAAATTGCTGTTTAAGTTGGAGGCCATACAAGTGCAAAAGTGATCACTGCAGAAGCCTTGACACATAACCTTTGACCTCCAGTGATACCTTGAGCTTGGGTTGGTGGCATTGTCCTCCAGACAGACCACTGCAAAGTTTAAGTCATAATCTGATTGTTCTGGATTAAATTCCATTTGTCCAGTGGGTCAAACTTGGCCAGTGAAGCAAGTTACATTATGGGAATCATGGTGTAGCAACATTTCTTGAACATTTCAACAGAATGAGCTCAGCTACCTCCTGATATAATTCAGGCCTGCCACATCGGGTCTTCACACCATTTGACTTGATGTGATGTCAGCAAAACCATGAGTGAGACTGCCATGTGGGCTGACGGCCGACAGCTACATTAAAGTCCTCAACACACAGAGCCTAGCTTTTCTGCTTGCTAGTGGAGCACTTCCAGGCTAAAGTAGATGTTCAAACCGCAGGCAAAGTAGTGAGCTGTGAAGCATTGTCAAAATTGCATATAATTTCAGCTCTAGTGAGGTCTAATGTACTACCACTGCATTAGTGACCGTCAAACCAGTTGCATGTGTTCATGTCCAAAGCCAATATCAGACAGTACATGTCTTGTGCTCACATTCACACCAAGGCTTTGAGCAGCTTGACATGTGGTCTTCAAGATGAGCTGCCCTGTAGGTGTTGCTTTTAGAGGTCAAGGAGCAAACAAGCCAAAGTACTTTTCAAGAATTTATTGATTCAGAAACATTTGTTCTTGTGCTGCAGTGAGCCATCACCTAGTAGCCACCCTTAAAGACAGGAAGAAGACAACATTAGGACATGTTAAATTAGATCTAGATGTCATTTGTGCCAAGTTATGTGAGCTTACCTTGACTCTGTTGCGGTCCACGTGCCTGCCAGGTGGCTGTGAAGGGCGGCCGAGGGAAGACCACGGTAAACCAGGTGCTGCAGCTCCTGCTCCATAGGGAAGCACAGGAGGCAATGCTGCTTTTGAGCCTTGACGGGGTGCTGAGTGATCCTTAATGGGCTCCGCCTGTGGTACAGGTCTAGGGTTTTGTGGGTAATGGTCTCTCACATAGTGCACATCTTGCCAGTGGTCCCTCCCCTGCTCAAAGCTGCTGCTGGCGTGAGTGACTGTGCCAGGAGGATACTGGCCTGTCAGGAACATGTAGTCGTAGTAAGGATAGAAACCCCAGCCAGGATGAGGCATTGGTCGTGGTTGGCTGGTGAAGCTTGGTTCAGAAGACTTGTGTACAGGCAGTGGAGGGGGTGGTGGCACCGGTGGCAGGAAGCCCGTCTCCTCCGTCTCCATCTCGAAGTCACCGGACTCAAAGTTGTGCTCAGAATGGGCCAACTCTCCTGCCTCGTACAGAGGTTCAGGTGGTGGAAGAGGTACACCAACGTAACCAGCAGCAGCTGGCACTTCCCCACTAAAGACACTTGGAGGTGCAACAGCCCATTCAATTTCTGAAAAGAGAGACAGGATCGCAGAAGTTGTTTGACTTGGTAATTGAAACCAATCATAAATCCAAACTAAAGTTTCCCCAGACACATAAGAGTGCATCTACCCAGTTGCCTACAACTGTTATCAACTTGTGTTCATAGTAGTTTCTTTTGACTGCTGTCCAGAACATTTAAGATTAGATTTGGTACCTCGAGAACCAGGTTGATAAGCAGCTCCTGGGGTTACAGAGCCAACAGGCTGTTTCCTCACTGCACTGATGCTGTGTCCTGACTCCACAGGTCCTGAAACAGAACTGGATTCGACAGGTGCAGTTGGCTCTCTATGGACAGCGGGCTGAGGTTCAGGTTGTGGCACTGGCTGATAAGATGTTCTGGAGACACCTTTGGAGGGAGCACTGTATGACATATCGCCAGGTGCATAGGAGCTGGAAGAAGCACCATAATGCGACCTGAAACTAGGAGCCTCGTATGTGTGACTGCCACCATAGGAGCCTGGATGGTTAGAGCCTGAGCACAAGAGAGGTTAAATCAGAAGTGAATTTAAACTCAATGATGCAACGGTTTAATAGCATGAGTGATTCATTTACCTTTGCTAAGAGGGACACAGTGTGTGACCACAGCCAGCAAAGCAAACAGGGAAGCCCTGAAACAGTTTAAAAACAGGACAACAGAATGAAAAACTCCACAGATGAGAAAACAAAAGGCTTCTCCAAGAGCTAGCACTACTTACCCCAAGAAAAACTGTGCAGACATCATATTGAAAGCCAACACTGACAACACAGTGAACCATGGAGGATTATAAAGGTGCCACCCTAATTAGTTAGAGTTTGATGAGTTAACCATGAGCAGCTGCTGGTCAGCGGCTCCCAGTGAAGGCAGAGCCAGCAGCATCTCTTCAGGGTAAACGAGGATCAGGTGGTGTCTTACCTTCCTTATCTCCCACGCTGGTACAAAAACGAACCAGTTTGTTTATTTCCGTCTTCTTCAGGCAGAGTTTTGTCACATTAACATAAAATCTAACGCAACTGAATGAATAAATGAATCCATTCACTTATTTAAAATTGTTGTTTTGGGGATTTTTTTCAGTCATTTTGAACCATGGGACTCTTCAAGGTAACTTTATTGTCATTGTTAAGTTTAAATTTAAAATTTAGTCCGGGACCGTGGCAGAGCTTATTGGCATTCTTTAAAAATTGGTGTTCAAATAAGGAACCGAGGAAATTGTCCGGATAAATCTACGCTCCAGTGGGAAATATAGCACACATATTCACAGAGGTCTCAGCTGTGTTCTTTCATGCACAGTTTGAGCTAATGTGAACCGATTTGTTCTGCATGGAAACCATTAACTTCCTGAAATGATTTCTTTTCCTGATTTCCCAATTAGAAAGCTTTAATCATCTAATCATTAACTTTCATAGTCTTCGTCTGGAGGCCGCCTCGTGAGACTTGCATATAATCTGAATAAAACCTCATAATTTTATGTCTCTCTGCACTGTAATGTTTGTCATCACATTATTACGTGGTTATTTGTTTCTGGAAGCAGGTCTAAGATTATTGGAAATCATTACTTGTACTAAGAAACTGATGTAAAGCAATGGTGTGTTTTTGCACATTCTTTGGTAAAAGGAACAGCACTACAGTACAAGTGCAGTCCAGGTGCTTGGTACTGGGACAGAAATGGCCATGACTCAGCTTAATTTTGAGTCAATGGCTGGAGAGACACATGAAATCAAAGAAGATCATCATGTTCAATATTTTTAGCGTTCTTTGTACATCCCACACTTTTCTTTCCAACTGTAAAATGAACACACTATCCATTATTTCATCTCAGATTGGACGTGCTACTGCTACTACTACTAATAATAACGAAGCATGTTTCACATTGTGCTTTTTATATTGAGGACAGGCTACTTCTCACATCAAAAATCCTTATCAGCACCAACTGTTGTAAAATAAATGGAGAGGAATAAAAAGTACAATGAAATGGAAAAGAAACTGAAACTAAGAGGTAACCCAGCTGGGTACGTGTACCTCAAATATGTGGCTAACTGTGGGAAAATACGTTTGATTACCTTTGTATTTGCCATTAAATACTGTTAAAGCGTTAAAGTTACTGCAATTGCATTAAACCGTCAAACGGTGGCGCCAGCACACAGGCCCAGGCCTCTTCTCTCTGTTTATGTCTGCAGACTGTACGTGTACATGTCGTCATCTTTACCAGTAACCACTGCTCATCAGATATGGTGAGATGGCAGTGCTGTAAAGTTTCACTGCATTCATTTTTCAACGATTAAAGAGCAATTTAAGGAGACGAAACATCTCCAGAAATCGAAAGTACAAGCCGAGTCAGAGCACACACTCACAGGCGTTTGCATGTTTGCATTACCGGTGCCAGTTTTGGTGGAAATGACTACGAGGCACCAGAGGCGGGAGCAGCAGACTCGCGTGTGTGTGTGTGTGTGTGTACGGAAAAAGCAGAAGTCACTGTACCCGCCCACGCTTCCAGCAACTGCCACAGCATGAGGACCCTCCTCCCCGTCGACCTCTAATAGCTTCCAGCCCATAATATGTGGATGGTATGGACAATGGGCCCGCAGTAGGAGAGCAAAGCTTCACGTAAGTCGACTATAGGAGCCTACATCCTCCCACGGTCAGACATCAGACAGCCATTGTGTGGGGAAAAGAAAAGATCAGAAAGGTGTGGATCTGTGTGATCTTATGTATCACAGTGTTGTGACTTATGCTACCTACTGTTCATCACACGCTTGTAAATCTATGTCACATATGGTGTGTGTGTAATATGTAGTAATGACACGTCTGTTTTTGTACAGGACGTTGTGTACATTATGCTCTAGCTCAGTCAGTTTCACCCAACCCCGTCCTGTGCAAACATGTTATCCACCTGACATGGTGTGTTTTCCACCATGAGACCTTCACCACTCCACGTAGTCTGACTGTACTGTATTATTTTCTTTTTTTTTTTCGAGGATGAGGATGATGGTTACAGGAAGAGTGTGTGCTGTGTGCTGTGGAACACGTGGTCAACAACTTTGTTTTTTGTGAACTTTTAAAGCACAGTAATATTTGTGACCACATGTTCCACATCTGGACCACAGATAGTTGCTGTATTTCATAAAGAAAGGTAAGAGATTAGGAGAAATGTAAGAAAAACACACACACATGCCACATTTTTGTGGCAGATGTCAGAATATTTCCGGTAAAAAAATCCCCACGTGTTTGAATGGTGCCAGTCAGACAGGTTCACTTGATGTGAATACTTCAGGGTCACAGACTGGTATGTTATGTTATTCTTTTTTTGTTTTAGATTTTGATATTTGAAGTATATTAGTATATTATATATGATAATATGAGCTATATAACTCATATTATCTATAAAATGATTTTGTGCCCTGCAATTGAACAGGAAACAGGGGCTTTATTTGAGGGAAGCAACAGAAAAGCTGAAAATCAGCACTGACTTTACAGTCATTGTTCAATGTCAAGTCGGATTGAATGAGTACAGAGCCAACAACAACAACAACAACAACAGCTTGATCAATGAACAGATTCTACTCAACAGGGTAAAGTTTTACTATTTTTGTTGGTTTAAAATTTGCTCTTCAACTTTAACTTGTAATCATTCACTAGTTGTGTGTTTAACCCTGCTGCCGCAGTTCAGTCTTGTATAGTTCACTACAGTTCAATACACATTACACTACACTACTACTGCCTCGAGTTTATTTTGAAATTGGCAGCGTTTCCGGTCATCAGATGGTCGTATATGTCACATGACTTGTCATCTATAACTCTCTCTTTATCCTCAGAATTTTTAGAAAGAAGAAGTAGTGGGTTCGGAGGAAAAACAGTCCCGTGGCTCATCTCTGTATTAGAAAGATAGTGGCATCTGACCATGAGCTGTCCAAGAACTTGCTGATAGTGGCACTTTTGGCACGACCACAGAGTGTTAGTGGTTATGCAAACACACACAGAGTCACACACGCATTTACAGGCCTGCTTCACCCCTGCTGGGACATACACCACAAACTCACAGTTTACCTGGTGTGGAGTTGCTGTTTGAAGAGCAGTCTTGTGTCACAGTCTAGTTTCTGGACCTTCGTATTTCACTATATAATGTGGTTTAGTCGTCCATATTCTCAGATGTGAATTCCAGCTGGACATTTACCCTAACTCCTCTCATACACTTGACACAACATGCCCCCACATCATCAACAGCTTTATTATGCCACATCGTAAAAGTAGCCTAGTGGCCAGAAAACAGATTTTAAGCAAAAGTTCTTTGTATTGATCATTGAAATGATATTTGTCACTTCACAATCACTTTTAATCTTGCCTAATTTTTTTTTCCAAACTTGTCTGACCACTGGAAAGTGACCAAAAACAGATGAACCCCACAAAGACAAAAACAAGAATGTGTGTTAGGGTGCTCCAGGGTGAGACAGAGATGCCCCCATCCTGACAGAGAGAGGGAGAGAGAGAGAGAGAGGTTGGACCGTGTTGATACTATAGCCATTAAAACCTGGGTTTCAGTGCACATCCCTACACATCACATTTTGCAGATGAAAGCTAATCACCCGGCCTGTGAGAGTTGAGTAATGGACCCACAGTCCTCCAGTTGAGTGTGTCTGCTGTGCACAAAGAGAGGGGGGGTCGCTTTGGTGATGGAGGGCCATGATGTGGTGTCAGTGCTATCAGTGCTTTTGCTATTGATCCACCTTCATCAGGCAGCCACTTTCTGTCCTGTTTTAATACAGTTTCAGGAGAGCAATGTGTGAAATCAGACCATGGCGCTCATGCTCTGAGGATGATTTTAAGTTAGTTTTGTTTTTTTTCTTTGCATTGTGGTTTGTTGATAGTAGTATGATAATAAAATTAATGCCACCTTTATCATTTAAAATGTAGTGGGTAACCAGAGGGAAGTCATGTGGCTCAAGACCTTTGCTGATCCTCTTTTTACTTAGTATCGTGAGTGTGTACTCTGTAGCTATGCATACATGTACCCATCAATTGTTGGTTTTAGGAAGTGTGAAAGAGCTTGTTTATGTGCATGTGTCTCATGATGAGATGATGATGGCGATCAGGCATATAGGCCAGTCCAGCAGTGACCTCTGTCTCTGCCCACAGTTACCAGCCTCTCTTTGACCTCCACCATCAGGCTGGACATATACCACATACCATAGCCACATCAGCAAAACAAAACCCTCCAAATGCAAATTTTTAATCTTATATTCAATGTTTTATGTTCTGTAGTCGTATTATTGGCAGAAGAATTTGTATACAATTTACAAAATACACCATGATTTTATCATCCAACAAAATAACCAATAATAGGTTCTTCAGATCTAGAAAATGAAAATGAAACTGAATAGTGGACGTTATCATCTCCCCTTTTCCACTCAAACACAGAGACAGAATTCCTTTGAGATAAGGACATGGACACATTTAACCCTGAAAAGAAAACTCAGAGATTCTGTTATCACACAGATAGCATGTTCTGAGAAGACTGTGTTAGTGGCCGCCACTTGTAAGGCTGTGGTTCTCAGTCACTGTGATTTATGATAGATTTAAGATTTAAGATCAAAGATTGTGGTGTGATCTCAGCTGTATTTACAGCCGTACTTATGGATACCCAGAGAGAAAGGTGGAAACAACTGAATATCTTTCTTATTTACACAAAAACCACAGCCTTTGGCCAGGATCCACAATAGTTACAATTTATTTACCTGAACTCCAAAGGGGATAAGTCCATTATTTCTACTTCCCTGTAGCATCATGGGACATCATTAGTCAGTTCGTTAGACTTTCTTCCAGCCTGTGAAGGAGGGAATCATTTCAATGATGCTAATATAGACTTAGTTATGAACACAGACTGTAGCTGAAGAGGGACGTAAGCTCTGCGACCTCACCTACAGGTGGGCAGATCTGACATCGCCATCTTGCTGCTAATCCAAAACAGATTAGCAAGATTTGTGTCCCAACTGGTTACGACACCGAGGGCAAGTTTCTACACAGGTCTTTCCGGGGTTGTTTTGTTTGCAAGTCACATGACATTGAGACGACCAGCATCCTTATCTGGAGCGTGTCTCCGAGCTTCACTGCCGTCTCACTGGTTGGGAATGGATGTGTTTATACTTCTGCAGCTACCAGCACCCCAAGCAGAGGGAGTTTATCTGCCGCACAGCAGAGAGAGTTATAGAGAAATGTGAAAACAAGTGGGAGGGAAAGAGTGACGGTAGACTGAGGAAGGAAAGACCGGCCTCTATAAAGAGCGCGCAAGAGCTGAGAGGTGGGGTTTAGAAGATCACATCTGTTTCCTACTTTCTGTGAGTACTATAGAGTAGTAAGCTGTACATGACAACTGTGCTTCTTTGTCTTTTTCAGATTTTCTTTTCGTGGATTCAAAAGAAGGTTATTTTGTTTAAAATTTGCAGTTGGACAGTATATTTGAATTGTTTCCTTCTGTTGTTTTGGGGAATATGTGACCAACCAGTCACCCACTTAAGATAACCCTCCTTACACCATCCAGCTGATTTTATGCAATCCATGTGTTTTTTGGAAATGAACTGACCCAGTGACCGGGACTTAAGTTTGTCTTTGTGCCCGGATGTTTCTAGTTGTAGCTCATGTCTTAGCTCGGCTTGTGAATTTTACACTTACTAACATTTTCCACTGAAGTGCATTTTCATGCAGGAATGTGTTTTTTTTTATAAAAATGAGTGTTAAAGATCTACACAATGAGGTCATTTAATGCTTTACCCTTTCTACATGTGTCAAACTACCAATTTCATTTCTAACTCTTATTTTCTGTTTGGCAGGTGCAGTAACAGGCGTGTGTGAGACAGAGTGTGGAACGATGCGGGGTTGTGAGGGCAACGGTGCAGGGAAACGCTGGATCACCTTTGTGACAGGTCTGGTGGAGTGTCTGTGTTTCGCTGGAGCTGTGTTCGGATGGGCTTCGCTTGTTTTTGTCCTCAAGACAGAGGGCTACTTCAGCTCTCTGTGCGTCAACACAACAGAAACCAACTCAACGCAGGTCTTAGGTCAGTTTGATATCCTCTCTTCTATAACCTCTCAATGTCAAATCCTCAATGTCCATAGAAACTGTCCAGTAATTTTAAACATGGTTTTTCGTAAAAAGTGAAAGTTTAAAATCATTTGCCACTCTTTTATTTGACCTATTGATATTTTTCAGACATTTTCAATCATGGTTTTCTTATTGCTTTTTTTTTTTTTATTCGTGTGTCTGCAGATTGCAGTGGACAAGATGAGCAGTTTGCACTTGTCTTCACCATCGCCTCCTTTATGAACAATTTCCTGACACTTCCCAATGGTTTCCTCTTTGACCGGTTTGGCACTACGGTGGCTCGGCTCTTAGGAATGTGAGTCCAACACCTTTTCCAATCACTAAAGAGAAACTGGTCAGTAGATGTTAAATATTCCAGAAGTTAGCATGCAGCAAAGTAGTTAAGAGGATGAAGGTAGTGATAAATGTTGCTAGTAAAGAACAAGAAGTTGTTCATTAGTGTGATTAGTAAGCAATAAGTGGGAGGTGTGATGAGTAGTTTTTCCTGGGTGGTTATGCATGGTCAGTCATGAGAGCTGATGGTTTCTTCCCAGACTCACTTTCCTTTTTTAAAGATCCAGTATTATCTAATTCTACATCAGCTGTCACAGTCTGTGTGTGATTTGCATCATTATAAAGTGGATTTGATCCACTGTGACAATTCCAAAGAGGAACGAGATCCAGTAATATAAAGTGACTTAAACAGCAAAGTTTAAAATATCAGAATAACCTTGAACCAAACTTGAGGGGTTTTTTAAATTTGTCATTCACTGAAAAGAAAAACTTAGTGACACACCTATGTTTTTACACTCCAAGGGCTGAAATGTTATTAAGTCTATCACATTTGCACCGGAGATTAGTCTTATACCCTCCAGGGGGTTTTGATTACATTACCAGCTGTGTTCTCACAAAGTGGTACGGGGTGGAGTCGTGAGGTGAGGATGTGGTATTGTTTTTATTCATTAACATTGTCAGTCCTCTAAATCCTCTAAAAGTGATCTTGTTATGCAGCAGCATTGTTGGTGAATGATAACAGTAGCCCTGGACAGTGACAGCAGGAAGCTGCTGATGAACTACTGCTAATTTGAAAATGCTGTCGCAGAAAAACTTCCGCATTAAATCATTATGTATCACATTTGTCGTACATTTACTTCATTACAATACCAATTTATTATAGTGATTTTTTTTTTGCTGCTGAAGTTTGTCATTGTAGCCGTGTATCTATGTTCTTAATTTCCTTGTTTTACCTTGTAAAATAAAAAGAATAAGAGAACCTTTAGAGTACCAGATCAATAAAAGACCCGTGAAAAGTACTCCATCAGTAAGAGAACCATTAAAGAATCGGATTGATCAGAGAACCGTTGGCAAGTGGTATTAAAATCTTACCAATCATATCATATTCACAGAGAAATACAGTTAATCTTGAACTTTTACAGTGTCTTTGCTCTCGTTTGCCGCCTTCTGTCACATAAAACCTAATGGGAAAAAGAAATAACCCAAGTATATGCCAGGAAGCTGACGTGATGTGTTGAAAAAAACTAGACAAATTTTTTTAATTTTAGTGGCATGTTGTGTCGAGTGTTCATACATGATGAAAACAGCTGAGGGAAATAGTTGAAATAGTAGAATAGCCCGGCTGCACATGGTGGGGGGGCAGTTGGAAAAGCGAGAAGTGAAGGCAGAGGCCAGAATAGCTCTCTTGAGGGATGTTATGTAAACTAATGGAGGTTTCCAGAGAGCAGCCTACAAAATGCACAAATAGGGAGGAAGCACATACAACAGAGCCTGACACTCAGTAATGCAGCATGGAGACGAAATGTCTTATGCTAAATAGGAGCAATAAAGGAAACAAAGCCGTAAAGGGCAATGAAATGCCAAACCAGTGAAAAAACTAAAGCTGTGAAAAAGCTAAAATAAGAGAACTGTGAAGAAACCAGAAAGGTTAGGACCATAAATCACCACAGGATCGAGCAATGTCAGACAGAAATGTTGTTGGTGCCGATTTTCAGACCCTGGAACTGAGAAGTCTTCCCTTCACTCAAGACACCACACAGAGACAGACAGACAGACAGACAGACAGACACACACACACGCTAACATACCTGCCCAGTTTGTTGACCCAGCTTTATATAAATCCACAATAACAAACTGGTGCTAGAGTCCATATGCTTCCAATAAAAGAGGGTGGAGGGAAAACAAAAACCATAGGAATGCGAATAGTTGTACAACAGGCAGAGATGGAGGAGGATGGATCCAAGATGAACCAAGAGAGGGAAATTAAGGTCAGACAAAAGTTCTCAACAGAGCTGCCCTGAATGTGTATTTGCTGTGATAATATTTTATCACAATTTTCTTTTAATTTAATTGCTGATAGCGTGTAATTAAATTTTGTTGGATCTAACAAAATGAATAGGAGATGTAAACAAATGATGTGAAAGCCATCACCATCACTACATGTCTTATAGTTGGCACTGAGGAGCTCTCAGTATGCCAGTAAAACTAGGTAATCACTCTGATTTTTTTTTCCATCAGTGGCCTTTACACCACAGGGACCTTGATGGTGGCTTTCTCCAGTTCAGGTGAGCAACAGTTTTGTCTGGTTGCTGTCTGGTGGTGTAACAGCTAACAGGTGTGGATCCTCATTTCTCCCATTTCTGTGTTTTTCCATCAGCCCTATCCAACCTGCTCTTCCCAGCCCTCTCCTTCCTGGCAGTTGGAGGCATCTTGTTTCTGATGACCAACATGCAGGTACTAAAACGATTTGCACTCTCATTTATGTTTGTTATATCAAATTTGTCAGATTTATTTTGTCGTCAGTAGGAAATTCTTAAAGGTAGGGTTGGAGATCCTGGAGAAATGGTTGGTTAGTTTAGTGCATGATCCAATCAACTGGGGTTTTTCCAGGACTGACTTTTTCCACAGGCGACTGACTTTTTTCGTTTTTGCTAAAAAGCATTTAATTAATTGGTTGTAATCGGGGTGTGATGAGGATTTCAAGCAATTCAGTAAAAAATGCTCCAGAAATAGATCTCTGACCCTAACTTTAAGATTCAATGAAAAGTGAAAGTTGATCTCTTGAATGATGCAATTTAAAGTTGAACGTTCAATGTTTTCTTTCCAAAGCAGAAAATCTGGTTTCTGCCATATTGTTTCATGACAAGTTCTTGTAGACATCTAGTGACGCCTTAAGGCTTAATGTGTTCTCTGTGGAGCAGCACTTAAAGCTGCAGTGAAAAAGACACATGATCAAGAACCACTAACTCTAACTCATCCTATGACCCATTTTTGAACAGAGCCGATACAAAAAACAGAGTTGTAAAAGCTTTTTTCTGGAAGCTACTCATGTTTGGCTTAATAACTTAAACTGAACCCAGATATAAAAACAGCAGCCTCTGCCCCCCTGTGTTGGCTGAAGGGCTTTTCTCAGGCTGAGCGCGTGATCTGGTGGCGAGAAAACACAAAGCCCTCCGGGCCAAACTGTAATGAGTTTGAATACTTGCTACTGAATTGAATACTTGTGTAGCTGTGACCCCACTATCACATCCTCATGTATAATCATGTTTGGAAGAGTTGTCATAAAATGTCATTTTACAATCAGCGAAATGGATGCAATAAAGTCAAATAATATGATGATATAATAATAACAGAAAAAAATGCATTAACACTGATTAAATTAACAGTGCTCTGTGGTCCTCGTTGACCGGCCTCCTTTCTGGTGTCGTGCCAAGTATTCATCCCAACAGGAACTGTGGCCTGCATACATTGAGCAAGGCTAGACTGTAGCTTCCTGTCCTCCATTGTTGTTCATTGCATGATTGTTTACATAGTAGCTTTCTATTACAGTAATTGTATAACTTTAGATCAGCTGCTTATTTTAGTGTCTCTCACTCTGTCTGAATTTGTCATTAAAAACATGTTTACTGTAAGATAAAGTTCAGTGCTGCTGTTTAAACTCATTGTGCATCTTAGTTACATTCACTGGGCTTGAATTCAAGATTAAACTGAAGGCGGCATTGTGCACAGTAAATGATGTATACATGTAAATGATCAGCCGACCTTGGACAGATGATGCATTTATAGATTGTATACTGCTGATCATAATAAGAGGCTGTACAGTAAACTGTCCCACCAGGCTGCACATATGGCCTATCGAAATTTGTTATACAGTTCTCTGCACAAAACAGATTATATGCCCAGTTTTATTTTGTTAATTCTTCAGACTATGAAGAGTAGTTTTTCATACTAAATTCCCCTTCATAGAAACTTAAAAGCACCATTTGTGTGTGTTAATAAATTTTCATTTTGATCTTAAAGGTAGGAAACCTGTTTGGTTCACGTCGCTCGACTATCATCACGCTTTATAACGGGGCCTTCGACTCTTCCTCAGCACTCTTCCTCGTCATCAAGGTGAGAGGAGCCTGTTCATATAATCTAAAGGATATATTCATACTGTTTACAAATACTTAAATAATGGTCTCCTCCCTGCCGTGTTTTCTCCTGTAGTTGGTACATGAGTCTGGTATCTCTCTCCGGGCCTCCTTCCTCTTCCTGTCCGCCTGCAGCATCATTCACCTGCTCAGGACTTTCTTCTTGATGCCCAGAAAGTTCATTCCCTACCCGCTGCCTGATCACTACACATACGGGTATGAATCCCCAGCACAACACACATCACATTCCATAAATAATCCATGAAAAATAAAAATACAATAAAAAAATACCTCTTTCAAAAGTTCTGGTTACATAAATTCACTTCCTGATATTGCAAAGCAAATAAAACACTTTTTTTTTTTAAAACGTTTCCAGGCCCGTTCTTTTTCATAGTACTATCCCTCCTCTTCATGGAAATATCCTTCATATCCTGTTATGTGATTAAAGGGAGTTCGGACTCCAGACTTTGTTTGTTCAGTTCAAAATTTCTCAGTGAACTCCCACGGTTTCCTTTGGCTGTGGCTGACTCCACTGTGACCTTTGACCTTTCTCAGGATAACCTGTGGTACATCAGAAACTCCAGAGAGCTCCAAGGTGGCAGCAGAGGAGGCAGAGGAGGCAACATCATTGAAGACGGATGTCCCCGTGAAACAAGGTTTGTGTTTCTTTCATATTTTTACTGTATAGGCAGATGTAGCTATTTTAGTTGGATTGGTCATTTTTGCTTTTAATTTTCACTTTTAATGTTACAGTGACTACTTTTCAAAAATAAAGCCGCTGAATGACTTGGTAGATTCTTCTTCGTGATGTGTCCATACAAAACCATAGTCAAGACCATGTGCAGTTTTAAGGGTTTTTATTGATGCAAAAATCAAAAAGACTGGAAAGCAGCTATGTTTCTTTATGTCTTGATGAAATGTGTCTCTGTAGCAACACAACACACAACAGTGCTAACAATTGTGATTTTGATATTGCACATGGCCATCCATATGGTGGTTTACAGTGTGATTTATTGTGCAGCTGTAACAGTAGGATATAAAGACAGTGTGTGTGAAATGTTTTACATATTTCCCGTATTTTTTTTTCCTGTTTCCATCATCTCTCCTCCGTCTCAGAGAAGAGTTTCCGTGAGTGTTTCCTGTCCAGATTCTTCATGCTGCACCTGCTCTGGTTGTCGGTGATGCAACTCAGACATTATCTGTTTATTGGCACCCTGAACCCCATGCTGCACAGGCTGACTGCAGGAGAGCCCTCGCTAGGTAAACACATACACAAACACAAACACTACATCGCCTCCCCCTCATAGTGAAAGTGAAAGTATGTAAAAACCTTCCTCATTAAGCAAACTTCCCAAAAGGTCCAATAAATACTTATGAGTTAATCTATGCTTCAGCACATAATATTTAGTGTCATCAGAAAAGACAAAGTTAAGCTACACATGGCACCTACAGGAGCATGGTTTTATATTGTGTTGACCCTTCTAGGACACCATAGTTACAAAGAACAGTAGCAGAAGGGAGAACAGCCACACTTACATGCAGAAGTTACAGCCCACATATCTTACCTCTTACTGTGTAATCAAATCAATGATCAATTATATAATCAACAGGTTCTTCATAAAACATTAAAATCATGTTTAAATCACCTGCATCTGTTAAATTATAACTTACATGATAAAGTTCATCTCCATGGATGACTCCATGGATTTCATAGTTGCACACTGGAAAGGTATGTTTGTTTTCTACATCTGTGCACCCTCAAATCATACAATGAGGACATGATAGTGAATGTCTCCCCTGGATCTCCTCTACCATATTTTTCTTTATCCCTCTTACCAGTCGTTCTCTAACCATCTCATCTTTGCCTGTGTGTTCCTGCAGTGAGCCAGTACATCAATGCCTTTGCTATCACCCAGTTGTGTGGGGTGCTGTGTGCTCCCTGGAACGGCCTCATCATGGACAGACACAAGGGCAAACCCCGTGCACAAGGTACTAGAATGACTCCTGATGAACCCAAACACCTGTAGTTTGGAAAGTACTCTTTAAAAGTAAATGTATTGAAATCATCATTTGTCTCTTGTAGAGACCATATTGCTTAATTTTTGTGGGTGTATAAGCATGAAAGCAGGTCCTTCAGATGTCCTCTAGGGGGCGCTGATCTATCTATGAAGACACAATTGTGGAGGAACAGGTGTGTTTCATTACCAATTTCTGATGTGTGTTTATAGGGGAGAGTGAACAGGAGGCAGACCTGCGGGCCTCGGTGCTTTCTCTCTTCCTGACAGGGCTGCAGTGCCTGTTGTTCTCCATTTGTGCCGCAACCCCGTACCTACCGCTTCAGTACCTCACCTTCGTCCTGCAGGTGCTAAACCGCAGCTTCCTCTACGGCGGCAATGCAGCTTTCATCAGTGTGGCGTGAGTACCACATACATGTATCTCCTGTAGATGACAGAGACACATTTTATGAATACTCCCTTGCACAACACAAAACACTCACAAGTAAAATGCAGTAACTCTGGTTTTTCTCTCTCAGACCAAAGACATTCATGTTAGATTAGTTTCCGTCTCTATATTCCCCATAGAAGTGAGTGTGGAAATGAATGGTTTCTTGTCTCTGAATCTCAGCCCTGTGGCCCTTGGCTCCGTGGCTAATGGATGGACAGATGAAAAAGTGGAACAGTTGAGAAATACTGTGCATGAATAAATAAAAGTTTATTTATTACTAGTTATTTGTTGATGTATATATTTTAACATGTGCTATGCATACTGCTCATATAACATTATGCAAGACCTGTTGCACTGTTGCAGTAAAATAAAAATCTGCGTCGCCTCCTACTTTACTATGCTTCCATCTGTCCATTTAATATGATCATCATATGCTTTTATACTTCTTATGAATCAGAAATTAGGAGTTACATTTCTCAATGATGTCTAATGTGGTTTCTCATTGTCTATACTCATCTTTTCCACCACTCTCCCTTTGCTCTGTCGTCACTTTGTGTTTAGTTTCCCGTCATGTCACTTCGGGAAGCTGTATGGTCTGGTCATGGCTTTGTCTGCGGTGGTGTCACTGCTGCAGTATCCCTTCTTCGCTCTGGTGAAAGGAGCTCTGGATGGGGACCCTTTATACGTGAGTAGATGACATACAACCGCTGCAACTGTAAATTCCACCTACTTACTCTCGTCTTTCACTTTATTTAATCATTATCTCCTCCTCGTGTGTCTGCAGGTGAACATCGCTCTGACGCTGATCAGCCTGCTCGCCTTCATCCACCCCGTGTCTGTCTACCTGCACTGTCGCAATCGTGCCTCCAATCGAGCCAAGAGCGAAGCTGTCACTGCTTCCTCCTAACGTCTGTAAAATGAGACCAATGACTCAAGTTTTAAAACTTCCCTCATATCACCGGTGATAGTGTTACCTCTTCTGTTTGTGTGTTCACGGCTGCCTTGCCACATTTGTCCCATCCTCTCATCAAATTCAAACTTAACACCAAACACTTCAGCGTATTTCAGATTGTAGGAAAGCATGACTGTACCCAGCGCCTCGCTTTGCTACAGTACAGTTTAGGGCTCTGCAGGCAAGTTCACTGCCAAATTATAACGATCCATCATAATTAAGAGCTTCTGGTGTGCAGCCTGCTCTGCCTGACCCTCTGTATGATCTCCAGTCCTGATGATCACACAAGGTCTGACAAATAATCCTGATCTTTTAGAATTTCACGGAGGTTTTTCCTAAAACATCTACATCTCAGGACATTTAAGCAAGCTTATAATTTGGATTGAACACTGTGCAAAAAAAATCATCATCATTGTCAATCTGATTTGTAGGCAAGGGAATCTTTGTAGCACCTTTGTAGCTTCTACAATTTTTTTCAACTTATGCAAATGGTGGTTGCGTTTGGCCATATTGCAATTGCAGTTTTGATTTGCACTCTTGCTTTTTTGTATTCTGTGTAATGTTACCCATCTTACACCATGTTTATGGTGACAAAGTGCCAAAAGACAAAGCACTTTATTGTAAAAAGTTGAAAGTGTTACAGATGATATTAATACCGTGCAGACCTCTTCTATATTCTGTATATTTTTACTGATAAAACCAGTAAAGGGCCAATAGTGTTTTCTGTAGTGAGTGTATAAGGGACATTTGAAGAGGCAGCACAGTTCTGCCCTCTGCTGGACTCTCTGAATCTGTTAGCCTGTTAGTCTTAAAACATCATTACTGGACCAAACCTAGTTGACAGTAAGGTGACAATGTTTTGCTTGTTTCCAACGGCCTCAGGTGTTTTTGTGTTTGTGTAGGTCAGTCACAGAATGTGTCATGAAGGATCCTGTATCTCCAGGGAAAATTTGCCATATGTAATGTCAGCATAAAAAGGATTATAAAGGGATGTTTCTCATCTTTAGTGTTTTTCTGCAAGTTCACCAAGTTTTTTGGTTGTTGTTTCTTTTACAATGTATTTATGTTTCTAAGTTGTCTAAGTACTTTTGTTTACTGTCAAATGGCAGTCGAACATGGTTGAAATGTATAAATATGCAGACTCTTAATAGTGCTGCACCAAATGAGATGAAATGTACCTTTTCATATTAACTTTAATCTGTAGTTAAAAGCCAGTCTTTTTTTTAACATGCCCAGATGAAGGTTTCAGTTGTCAGCTGTTGTGAGAAGAATTAATGTGCTACAGAAAATAAGATTATCTACTGAACAGGGAAGACTATGAATTACACAACTCTTGTGATTGTATGTTAAAATAAACATTTACATTGATCCACTGAATCTTGATTTTTGTAAAGTGAGTCCATGGATTTTCTGTGATTGAGTACTTTTCAATAATTTTGATATTTAATGCAATGCTGTTGGACAAGGTCTGCTGGTAATTCTTAAAATGCAAAATTTATTGTTAAAGTCTAGCAGTTATTTTGACATGTTCACATTTATATTTTGTGTTTACTTGCAGGGAGAGCAGTTAATCAATGCCTGGCATTTGATTTTGAGCTGAACAAATAACAAGATGCCCTTAAGTGCATTCATTTTAAAACCAACGTGTTATCAAAAATGTACTCCACGTTAGTCCTACTTGGTTGTGTAACAGTTGTCTTAGCTTTTGCTTGCAGAGTGACTGTCTCTCTCACATATCCCCCAACTTCATGGAAACCGTGGAGCAACATTACAATGATATAGTAAGTGGGGAAAGGAGCATGAGTAAGTCCAAATAGAGCACATATGATTAAAGGCTCCAACAGTAGCTGCACCAACTCCTTGTAGAGGAAATAAAAGATCTGAGTTAATGAATGAAACTGAAATCTCACACAAGCTCTGGAGGACAGTCTGTCAACAGTTGGCAGTCTGGGTAGGAGTTGTCATGTTGTTTCTTCAAGTACTGGACAAGTTTCATACGGGCCAGAATAGTCTGGGGGTAAAAAATCTCTGGCAGGGTTTAAACCTGGAATAACAGGGACACTCCCCCACAACAGCCTTTCTCAAGTTCTCTGTTCACCGTCTGTGCCACAACTCTGTGAGCCCAGAAAAGCTTGATTCAGCCCCACAGAGTCTGTCACATCCAAGTATTTGTGTCTGTGTGTGTCTGTGTTTGTATGAGTGTGTGTGTGTGTGTGTGTGTGTGTGTGTGTGTGCATGTGTGTGCGCACAGAGACGTGTGCACAGTGACAGGTTCTTCCCCTGTCATCTGCGTCATCGATGATCACAACTTCAGTATCTAAGCAATTTAAAAATACAGCCTTGTATAAACAAATATAGGACAGAAATAGGAAGGAAAGCGGGAGGAGAGGAGGATAAAAATAATCCATTCTGTTAATGAGGTGATTTGTTGTGCGTTATGTGTTGTGATTTAGTATATATTTATTCAGTGCAAATTGTCACAGAGACTGAGGATGTCTTTATGACACATTTGACAAGCCTACTCAAAATGTGCCAACTAATGAGTGTCCATTCTCTTTGATTGGAGTAACAGGACAAAAAAGATGTAATGTAATGGCCTCACATTGCCAGTGTTGCTTTTCCATCTGCTGTGAGGGACAGTGGCTACCACTTACATGAATGAATGCCTCTGAAGGTGCCAACGCTTACAGTGAGCTTATGGATGCTCTGGGTTTTGGGTTTTAAACCCAATTAAATTAAAACCAAACCTACAGCAGTAGTCTTTAAATCTGAAAACTTCATTATAATACTCCTCTAATGTAAATGGCCATCTATGAACACAGTGCACTTAGGCCAGAAACAAAAGCTGCATCCAACTTCATCAACCAACCGATGGCCTGCTAGCCACCTAGCCTTAATGTTGACTCTTGTTTCGAAAATTATGTTTCTCCTGTAAACTCCTGTCTAAGACATCTTTTCTGCTTACGGTAGCATGCTAACCAGCTAGTCACAATGTAAATTCTTGTTTGTAACCTCTTTGTAATAAATTAGGTTAGCTTGCTAACTGGCTAGCCCAATGGTAGGCTAACCCCTGTTAACATAACCATTATGTAATTTCACATAGGACTTGTAATTAAGCCTTTTACATTGTGGCAAAGACCATCTCAGAACAAACTCGGCACGTGTAAATATTACAAATGATGGCTCTGACACATTGTCCTTTTATTGCATAACACAAGGACAGGGCCTTATGGCTAGATGGGAGCAAATCCTGAGCCTTCACAATATCTACACTTTAGATTTCCCTCACTTTACCTCTTCACGTGTTAATGGGATGTAAGTGTGTTTTTTAATTTCTGTCCAACCCAGGATGACAAAGAAGAGGCTAACACCCACAACACGTTTGATTGTGATTTTGAGGCCTTTAGCAACCTGAACATGCGTAAATTTACACTGACCTTTACTAGCTGAGGATTCTCTTCTGACACAGCAACTAAATATCAAATGATTCATTATGTTAACAAAGTCTTGTCAGACCTTTGCTGTTGTGATTACACCCACATTTTGCCTGATTCATGCGCTTAAACACATATCAACCTCACACTGGATTTAATTGCTTGCATGCTTGGGCAAGAAGGTCAAAATTTGATTCATTTACATAACACAGTGACAACCTGCCTAGCATGTAGCCATGTTTCAGGTAAAATAAAAGTGCATTTAATGCTTATTTGTCGCCCATAGCCTTGCATCAGTGTGATGATTTCTTTACCCAGCTCTCAGCGAAGGCAGGAAAAAAAAAAAACAAAGTTATGCACAGTTTCAGTCGGAGAAGTTTTTAGAAAGCTAATTGGACAAGTGTGTCAAACGCACCCAACACTCAGTTTCTGTCTACACAAAAGGTCTTCAGCACAGCATGAGTGTGTTTGTGTGTGAGTGGGGGTTTTGGACAGAGTCAGCATTAGCAACACTTTTTTTTTTTAGGATCAGGACAGATCCATTGGACATGCTGTGTTTACACCAGTTCAAATGCCAATGTGCCCGTGATTCACTTTGACACAACAGGCTAGTGAGAGGTTGTATGTGTGTATGTTGTTACATACATTATGCATTTTTCTGCTCATGGATATGATGACTGTAGGATTGCGTAACATATGTTTTACATGTGTGCAAGTCTCAAATCAGAAGCAATGCAAAACCTCCCTCTCACACACACAGAGGTGTGCACAAGGAATCTGAAGGTGTCTGTGAGGAAACTGGATAACGTTGGTTTTGTAGAAGATTCACCAACAAAAACCTCCAGCATTCACACACACTCCCACAGCCTCTGCCTCCATCAGTTACCCTGGGGCCAAAAACACACACACTTTTCCACAGCCACTAGTGCCGACTTGTCGAGCTGTTTGCCTCCCCCAATCACTTCGCCATGACCAAGAAACAGTGTGATTCCAAACACACAACTTATGCCCTGCGCTGCGTGCACAGCTTGGAGGTGCAGATGACCTTCCATGGGCCAGGTTTTGGTGAGTGTGTGTTCACTCGGGAACAGATGATGTGCATCATGGTTGACCTGGCCTTGACACATGTCATGAAGGGAGGACTCAGTAGTGAGTAAAGCCAGCCCACCCATGCACCATCACCCCGTACCCATGCACAAGACCTCCATGTCGCATCCCATCCCACGTCCTGCCCACCTGCTGCACCACACCTTCTATCACTTGTGCTGTAGCCAACAGATAATGAGACTGAAACTGTAACTTACATGGTGCCCTTCACCTTCAGTGTCAGTGTCAGCGGTGCCCCATGGGAGTGAGCTGACAGTGTATCCTCATCCAGAGCCCATGGGAGAGGCCATGACACTGTTCGAGTACAGTTACAGTCATCTAACCGGATTCTGATGAATTTGAAATGTAACGAGAGGATTTGTTTATGACACATCCAACTAGATGCACAGAATGTTTTGTCCCTATGATATTAGTCAGACATATATCATCTCTCCTCCTTTACACAAATTCAACTGGTCCATATGCTGCGTTAGATCATTTGGCTCCACCGCTGGGTTTCCCTTTCATGTTCGTCTGTTGTTCTCAATAGTAGGCGGCTCTCGGCTACTTTCCAAACTGGCCTACACTAAATGAGACAAATGATTTTTTGGCTTTAATGCCAAATGAGTTTTCCCACCTCTTGTTCTCCTCCTACTCCCCCTTGTGAGCAAATGTTTAAGGGTGGAACCACACAAACCCTGTTCATCTGAGGCAGTAGTCATGCCTTTAATAATTGTCACTTTTTTCTTCTTGAGGAACTGTAAAGATTGTTGTGACCATAAACATCCATCCCTCCTCCATCCTTCATCCTTCATCAGCAGCCGCTTCCTCCCACACTGAGTTTTGTCTTAAATGGGAGTTCCTACTTTAAGTACATTAAAGGAATTTATCATTAAACACTGGCACATTTTTTGCATAGGCACCATTTTCTGAAACAAAGTGTTAAAAGTTTAGAAAATATATGTACACACAAGTAAACTGTGCTCTTTTAATGATCTCAAATGTAGAAACAATCTTCCTTGTGTCAGACAGTTGTGCGTGAAGACAGTGAACAGCCACTGGCACTGCCTTTCTTGTCACTTCCTGCGGTGACTCTCACCCCTCCTCTCGGGTTGACGTAGAGCGGGTCCTCCGCTGCCCACGGTTGTGGGCGAAGACCAGCCGCGGGTATAAACTGCTCGCCGGGACTCCTTCACGTCACTGCCTGAAGCCGCAGCAACTCGGATCACCAGAGCTGAACCTCAGCAGAGATAGCAGCAAGCAGGCACCTCCACGCCGCGCAGGCTAACTCGCTTTCGGCTTTGGTTCGAGATGGCGACTCGTTGGTCCAACAGGAGCTCCAGCGCCCACAACTTCAAGAGTAAGTTTCTGTCCGTCTGTTTGAATGGAGCGTGTTTGATCATGCAACTGTATTTCTGTGATTTAGCTGCATCACTGCAGCCAGGAGTCTTTGCGTTTTTACGCACAGTCCTTTTTGGTTGTATTTTGACGTCGTACATCCACATAAACGTTGTAGGCTACAATTTAAATTTGTCAATTGACAGAAACGATTTGCCATTTACATTTCAATAGTGTTTTGCAGTTTGATCGTTTGTGGGGCTCTCAGCTCCAGACAGAAGTGCGCGGTTTTGCGCAAATTAGGTTTGAAGTTTTGAAGAAAAAACTGTGCATCATTTTATTTGTCAATCCATGTGATCGTATGTTGTTATTGTAATGTAACAGTGAATATCGTTATAGATAAAGATGAGGAGGATTTTTTCTGTAAACTTCTCCAAAACTCTCTTTTACGCATGGAGCGATAAAAAAAATGTGGCTGTTCTTAAAGTTTTATTTCTAAAACCTTTATTTCTAAATCCGCATCGACTTTGGGGTAAATAAGGCCTAGGGTGACTTTAGAAAGGTGTCCTGTTCCATCCTAAAAGCCCCAACTCCAGTTCTCTTCAGCGTCCAGCGCAGTTAATGGTCCAACTTGTTAAGAGGTCAAGAGGTGAGCCGCTGGAAAATCTTGCGCACAGCCGATGAATGGGAACGTCATCATTATTTCATGCATGTACTTTTCCCGCGGTGGCCACCTTTGTGCACTGTTATCTGAGCTGTGCCAAGAAGCTGTTGCAAAATTGAGAAGAACCGAAACTGATCCGTGTCTGGTTACCTATTTTACGCCTGTCCTCTCTCCTGTATCCCTCAACGGAAACATCCTTTTGGTGTAGATCGCCTGAGAACTGGGAAACCAGGTTAATTTAAGGCAGCCAGGCACGTGTAATTCACGTTTTGCCTTTTAAAGGTTTGCTTTGTTGACTTGTTTGTGTATGTGATTTTTATAACCCCAATTACTGTAATTCAGAGTTATGCAATCATGACACAACAGACACTGAGACCTATGTAAAATGATCAGGTGGATATGAATGGATGAATGTGTTCTCTAAAGTAATCTGGTGAATTATATATGAACCTCAAAGCTCTCGGGACCATCAACAAGTCACAGATGAGAGCACAGCAGTGCTCAAAGGAATCACTGACATCAGCAACAGGTTTGACAGGCAGGCAGTAATGACGTGCTGGTGCCAAAAGTCGAAATCAACTGCTCTTTCTTTGTGCGATGCTCTTTAACACACACATGAGCATGTTTACCAAACCAGAACTAACTAGTGCAGCAAACCTGACCTTCACGTGTGTTCCTTTATTTCTCATTGGAAATAACCACCTCTGTCTTTCTCTCCCTCTCTCCAGGTGGATTATCCCTATGGCTGATTCTTTGGCTGGTGGTGGTGAAGCCGGGCGGGGTGGGCGCATGCCCTAAGCTGTGTGTGTGTTACCCCACGCCCATGACGGTCAGCTGCCAGGCCCAGAACCTCACCATAGTGCCGGCCGGTGTGCCCTATGACTCACAACGTGTTTTCCTGCAAAACAACCGCATCACTGAGCTTCGCGCAGACTCTTTTGGCTTTGAGACACAGGTAAAAAAAAGGGGGCAGTGCTCCTGTATTTGGAGATACCGTGAACACCCTTTTGTCCTCTCACAAACTTATCATTTCCTCTATGTTCTGTGCAGGTGCTGTGGCTATACGGAAACAATATCACATGGATCGAGGCCGGGGCTTTCAGCAACCTCAGAGAGCTTGAGGAGCTAGATCTGGGTGATAACCCTTCGCTACGGCACCTGGAAGGTGGAGCCTTCAGGGGATTGGAGAAGCTGCAGAGCTTGCACATGCACCGCTGCAAGCTGGCCACTCTCCCCCATGACCTCTTCCACAAGCTGTACAGTCTACAGTTTCTCTACCTGCAGGTAAAGCTAATGGTTACACATATGAGTAAAAGCACACACATATTCTCTAGATGTGCATATTTAAGGTAGTCATGCATGAGAATGTAGACTTGATGCTTGCAGGAACATGACAGGACAGGAGATTTGATTTATGAATACATCAGTCCCTGTACAGTTTCCCACATGTAGGCTGCACACCCACACACTGGCACTCACTGGCACATGCTGCATGATACCATAATGCAAATTGAGAACATGTAAGAACACACAGAGGATCTTGAACAAAAGCAACATACTATGTACCTCTGCAGAAATAATTAGCAGTATTCAACAGCAGCGAAACACATTTCTGGAATCTGATCAGTGTTAGCAAAGTGAGCGGCTGCCAAATCCTCCATGCACATACTCTGTAACCGTATGTAGATACATGACAAATGAATGAGCCCACACATTTTTCTCTCAGTATTAGTTCCAGCTACAAGTTAGATGAAACAATATCAAACCAAGAAATGAAAATGTTCAGATAAACTCAATTCTTTAATTGATTTCCTTCATTTTCAAGCTTGTTGAGGGCCTTGTTTTCATTATTATTCAGTGTGGTTTCTTTGCCAGAGTTGTCAGCATCTTGGCAGCAGGCTGTCAGTTCTCAGCTGTTAGAGCGCCTTTGAATCTAATCAGATAACAAATCTCTGCCAAAATGATGAGGTTGGGAATGAAAGAAATCCCTCTCACGTTCCGTTTTGGTTGGTCCTACTTATAAATAAGACATTCCCCAAGTGAACATCTGTGGTTCCTTCAGGGGCCATGTACATGTCACACGAATGACAAAGAGCTTCTTTTACTTCTGTAGGAAAATACAAGTTAGTTTCCCCGCCTGCTCTTCCACAGCACTAAATCTTCTTGTATTTTCTTTTTGCTCCAGGAGAATCAGCTTCACTTTCTCCACGATGACCTGTTCTCAGATCTGGTAAACCTCACTCATCTCTTCCTGCATGGAAACCGAATCCGCACTCTCTCTGAGAATGTGTTTAGAGGCCTGGTCAACCTGGACCGCCTCCTCATCCATGACAACCGCATCAGGCAGGTCAACCGCCGTGCTTTCCGTGACCTGGGCCGCCTGACCATCCTTTACCTGTTCAACAACTCCCTGGCCGAACTGCCGGGCCAGACCATGAAAGATGTCCAGGGCATCCAGTACCTCCGCCTGAATGGTAATCCCTGGTCCTGCGGCTGTGAGGCCCGCCCCCTGTGGGAGTGGTTCCGCAAGGCCCGCATTGCCTCCTCTGAGCTCATGTGCACCTCCCCATCCCAACGTCGTGGCCAGGACCTCAGATTCCTCCGGGAGCTGGACTTCGCCCTCTGCCCCATGCCTGACCCCGGCTCTCTGGCTGGATCCACCACGACCACCTTCAGCACCAAGACCCGCTGGTGGTTCTCCAAGCACAAGCCTGCATCTTCTTCAAAGTCCTTGTACCAGAAGAACACGGAGACGGTGAAAGCCTTCCCCTTCTCAGCCGTCAAGCCTCAGTATCTCCCCAAAGCCCCTGTCGAGTCCATCCCCTCCAAGTATGAACTGTCAGAGGATGAGGCAGCGCTCCCCAAGCTGGACCCAGAAGAGTACTGGGCCAATTACGGCAACGAAGACTCCTCCATCCGCTGTTTTGAGCTGGACTGTCCACCAGGCTATGACAACCCAGCCTTCCCTTCATCCTCCTTTTCACCCATCACCCCATCCCTCCTCCAATTCCTCTCCTTATCTATAGTCACAGCTTCCCTTCATTTCCTCTTCGGCTGAACTCTTCTTTCCTCCTCACCCTCTTCTGATTTCTTCCCCCGCACTTTCCAACTCTAAAAAAAAACCTGGATCTTGATTCCTTTCAGTAACCTCCAGCAGGGGGTGTTTACACTGACACAGGAGACAGGCAAGGCAGCAGGGAGCTGTTTTAAAGAGCACAGATCAGTTGAGCTCATGTAGTGCAGGACAGGATTTCAATTTTGAAGTAGCTGCTGCCTACCAGTACAGGCTTTTTTTTTTCTTTAAAGCAGGGATTCAATCATGAATACTGGCTGTGATACAGAGGCAGAATCCTACAACAGCATCAAGGGATGAAACAGTAGATACAACACAAAGAGCTGATGGGGTCTCCAGATGTTTTTTGATATCACAGCTGTAAACAACGCAGGCGTTGTGAGTCATCAACAGCTATTTTCTATGACAACTAGGGCTCACCATCCAGTCACTGCTAACACTATCCCTCGCCAGTTTACTTTTTTTAGAGAATAAAGGTGGTGAGTAATGGGTTATTTGGCACAAGCAAGAGGTGGATCAACACAGATAATGAGAGAGAAAATCGATAGTGTGAGAAGAGTGAGATTTAGATATTCATCTAAAGGCAGAAAAGAATTAGGAGTAGATGATTAGACCTGCAGCCAAGAGCAGCTCTCCTCTCCTTCAGATTCGTAATCTTGATCCCAGAGATGCCAGCAAACCACCACCACCACCACCCACAGTTGTACATACCACACATCATCACTGTATCCATTACACACTGCTCTGTGTTTTAGAGCTGGATTTGTACTTTTCTTTTCAAATCTTTTAGTAAACGGCAGCTTGTGGTGATAGAAGAGATACCTAGATTGCAAAGTCTCTCTCTCTCTCTCCCTCACTCTCTCTCTCCCTCCCTCCCTCTCTCCCTCTCTCTCTCTCTCCCTCTCTCTCTCTCAAACAACTGAAAAACGTATTCCCAATTCTCCAGACTGAAGTTTAAATGAAAATATGCAGTGAGATGAAGCATGTCAGCTCACGTTCAGCCTGAGAACAGATGTAGATTGTCCTGACCAAAAAAGGGAAATAGAGGGTTGTTTTGTGTGTGTTTCAGTTTTTGTTGTGGTTTTGTGAGAGTATCACTGGACTATTGTGAATGTAAAACCCCAAAGTCCTGAAGAGACCAGTACTAAAATGAATGCCTGTGTATTTGTGACTTGTGTGTCCTGTTTAAATGTGTCTTTGCTCTGTGTGTCTGGATGGATCACACTGTGTGCGTGTATATATGTGAGTGTGTGTATGTATGTGTGTGTATGGACCCAAAACTGTTTCTCGACCAACTGTATATTTTCAATAATGTATGGGGATGTGAGTGGATAAATGTATCAGTTTGTTTTCTGAACACATATCCAAAGGTCTGATCTGAACTGAGTGACACACTCTATAAACAGATCACAATAATAATGTCCCATATTAAAGCTGTGTTAGAGAACTCCTCCGACTCCACCATGTGTCTTTGGAAAATAGGATGGTTGTTTTCTTCTCAGTCTGTTCAGTGCAATGCCAATCCTGATTGTGGTCTGCATTATTCATGCAGGGCATATGTTTCTTGTCAACCCCAAATATTCAGTCTGAACCATCCTGAATCATAACTGTGAGTTTTTGCATAGAGCATGAAAGATACTGTGATGCTGTTAGATTCTGTATTTTTCAATATATAAACTTGTTAGGAAAGTGCTTTGCTTTATTAAAAAAAAGAATAAAGAAAGAAATAATCAAAATGAAGTGAGTGGGAGTTTTTTGTTGTTACCCTGTCATCTTTGTCTGCCAAGGATGCCACAAAGAAAAACATTAAATGAGCAACAGTTAGCTGCCGATCAAGCACAGTGACAATGAATACTAATGGAAGTGGAAGAAGCCTTTAATCATGACAAAACTGGTATGAGTATCAAAGCAGAAAACTGCATCGATGCATTTACCAAGTCTTAATCAACACTTTATTAAACAAAGCTTTCACATATGAATGTCTGCGGTTCTACAGTGAAACCACTCAAACAATATACTAAATGATAAATGTGATCAGTATGATCCAAAGTCTGTGTTTCTGATGCCTTTTTAGACAAAAAAGGACAGCACTGTCAGGAAAATGTTTTTAAAGAACATCACGTCATCGTGTTCCTGTCAAAGCCTGCAGAATAGGGAGGTGTGTGTGTGTGTGTGTGTGTGTGTGTATGAGTGCGTGTGTGTGTGTGTGCCCATGTGCTTGAAGAGAAGTCCACGTGACAGAACGAGATTGTGGGGAAGGTAATCAATCTCAACATGTTCGCTTCACTCCCCACCCCATTTCCTTTCTCACCATGTGCAGAAGGCAGCTATATTGGGCTGTGTTATGCAGATAGATGGGTGGACGAGCTGTTCATGTGTGTGTGTTTGTGTGTGTGTGCGTGTTCTGGATGCGGGGGTATGATTCAGGTTTGGGGCCAAATGGGGAACACGCCAGGATGAAAATGTGACGATGTGTCCAGTGATCAGCCCACCCCCTCAACAGACTAACTCTCACCATGATGATGATAATGATGATGATGATCATCATCACACACACTCATGCATGTGTTTATAAGTGCATGGACATGAATACTTTCACTGCAGCAGCCTGTGTCCCCTCACATCTGATCTTTTTTTTTTCCAACTCCCAAGTTATTCAACAGTTTCACACCTTACTATGATCTCACTTTTACTTCTTCCTCTCTTCTCTCTTATTTTTTTTCTCTGTAACAAAAACTCCCTCACTCCTTTCAGTCATACTTGGCAGTACATAAATCATCAAGCCCACATACATTCTTGCCCTCATTCTTGCAGAACTTTTTTATTTCCAACCTAACATGCACATGTTGAACACAAAAGGCCTGACTGTGCGCTCTACTTTAACACACTTACTGTTTTGCTGTTCTAAGTTGTTCAAATTATATGACTCACATGTCTAAGGTATATTATAATAAAAATGGCCAGCAGCAACATTTTGCAGTTTACTAAAATATACAGTTGAAAAATTGAAAAGTATTACAAAATGGTTATTTTACTATGTCATGGGAAACAGAGGGCAAGTATGTTTTATGATCAAAACCCAATGCTGTTCCAGATAATGCACTGTCATACTCACAGTGTCTATTTTGAGCACATGAATCCATTCACACTGATGCATGGTAATATGCACTGTACAGTAAGAAATTTAAGACTGTTGAGGGTGAGAACCACCAACACATTTTCAAAACTTGTCAAACCAGCAGATGAAAAGGGAAGAGATGTTGTCGTTGCCTGTGGTGACGTACGTCACGCAATACAGAGGGTGCAGGAGGGTAAAGCACTCAGTTTCAAATCAAGTGAGTAAAGCATCCAGCATGTGGATGACAGGCGAGGTCACTGATCACTATTTCTTGTGCGTGCAGAGGTGGACAGTGTTTTGTTTGTTGCAACACTTCTCTTTGAACAGTTTAGGTCATGTTGCATGCTCACAATGACATTACTAGCATGTTGACAGAAACCAATGAAAGCACTAAAGACAATGTCAAAGCACACAATATGTTCTAGACTTAAATATACATATTAACACACACAACTACACATTTATGTATGACAACCCACTGCACCTACTTCTTTGATTTATAATCGGTAATATTGTACAACAATTGTTTTTATAGCTTTTAAATCACATCAGTTCTGCGGACACCACAGTAGACCCATATTTACAGATAAGACTGGATCAATCGATCATCTACCAGAAACTGTACTGTCATCATATATTTTGAAGAACAATTACCCACATATGTTAAGCTTTTGTTGAGCACTTATATGTAGACAGCAGCCAAGCTCAACTGACAATATTCGGCATTTTGTTTAATAAAGTGGAAACAATTTTTTAATTAAAACAACTTTTGGAGAAGTGTGATTATATAATGTAAGAGTAAATTTACTGTCGGTCATGATTTCACAGAACTGCAGAGATGGCAGTAACGGGTGGTGTGGACACCCCCTTCAGCTTTTTGTACCCATGTTAACCACCTCAAGAAATGCACATCAAAAACTCCAGTCGTGACTAACGTGATAACCTCTCCCATGTTTTGAAAACGCTTTTTCACGGCACATCAGTGGGCGTTTGCTCTCTGTGCCTGAAAGCAGCTGCCTGGGTGGTCATGGGACATGTTTGCTGTACTTCCGGTGCAAGAACAGAACCAAGACATTAGCAGAAAGAAAGTCTCTGAAGTCGTCAGACTTTGATGATGGGCACTTATCACAAACTGTGCCCACTAACCCCCCCCCCAACTCTTCATCCTATTTTTCTTGCCTCTCTTTTATGTGTCTGCCTGCCTTTCATATGCTGTCACTCAGTCGTTGTCTGGAACCCTATCACTGTGGCTCTTCTCTCTGCCAGTCACACAGTCTCCCCTACATGGTTATCCTTGTCTTGCGTGCGTGTTGGCTCCATCCAACATGTCCATTTGTGTGTTCACTGACGTTCACCTCCACACGTCTCATTTGCAGAGGACAAACCGAGACTCACACCCTGACGTCAGAGACCTGCAGGAAGGAAATGAAGAGGCTGAAGGAGTCTTTCTGAAGGATGAAATGAACTCACTCACTGCCTCAGCATACTGACTGTTTATCCTGAGAGAGAACATACCAGCTTTCCTCTTTAGACATGAACATAACAGGTTCACAACTAAAGTCTGCAGCACTGCAGTCAACATTACATCTGACCTATCACATCCATAATTGATGAACATTATTTGTGCCATTGCTGCAACAACCAGATCTCCATTGTCCAGCATGTGGAAACATGAGCCTGTGAGACAGTGAACCTCTGCTCCTGATCGCACACCAAACAGAGCAGGAGGGAGAAAAAAGACACAGTGAGGAGGACATTCATGGACTGTATGAATAAAATCATTTTGAGTAAGCAATTTCTCAAAGAATCAGTGAGCTTGTTGCCATGAGTTCACCCAGGGAAGCAATAATGAGCTCATGTGTGTGTGACACTACATGAAGTGTGACCAAAAAGTTGAGAAGAGCATCACTGGGGAAACTTTCAAGATATTTACAAATTGTAAAGGATAAGAGAAGAACATTTGACTGTTTCTGATGCATTTAATGACCAAAAAGCTGGACACTCACACCATAGAGGATCATGTAACGTCTCACGTGCACAGAGAGTATAGAAATAAACAAATCTTCATATGCAACAAATTCACCCAAAGTTGAATGTGATATAGAACACAGCAGCAAAGTTCACTGCAAAATATGCAAAAATTGACAAGAAACAGCTCCCTTCATCATCACTGAGCAGCCTCATGCATGTATTGTGTATGTGCAAACTGCAACTGGAATATGGACAAAGTAACGCATGAGCTAGCCTTGAACCAATTACTCATGCATCTAACTCACTTTCAGTTGAGAATGTATTTTTAATTCAAGAAAGCGATGAGTTGAAGATACAGAGTCTTTATGCAGCAAACATACACAAAAAAGACCTTAATTTATGAATGGAAATTCTTCCTTCTGTTGCTGCCTCTCTCCTCACTGGTGTGTAGGCTACAGACAGAAATGTCAGAATGAGTGTTGGTGAGCATCAATGTGTGCACTAATCATGGGAACACAGCCAGGCGCGGTACATCCGATCTTGAGTCAGAAATAAAAGAGGAAAGCGGGGTGAAGACAGGGCACATCTGTGTGACGGTCTGTCTGCTCCTCCGAAGGTTTACGCACATGGCTAAAAATACACTGCAACAGAATGCAAACGCAGACTGGGCAGCTGGAAAGAGATAGTAGAGATTTGATGTGGGACACAGTGAATGAAAGATTTAATCATATGGCAACGAAAACATGAGTAAAAGTGACTACACTGTCAAGATGAAGCGTGCATCTTGAGTTTGCTGTTAACAAAAGAACAAAAGAACAGTGATTAAATGGACGCTTATGAGTCAGTCACACCGCCTCGTTCTGGGAGGTTGTATAGCCCATATTTGTTGGCATAGACGCAACATGTGACGTCCTTTAGATAATTTGTTGAAGTGCCCAAAAATGTGACTGCCACATCCTCTGTGGACACGAGGATTTGCAGTTGCTATTCCGGCAACACCATATTTGCTCCAGACTTTGGAGTTCTCAAACAGATCAGTCTGTTGCTCTGCAGGGGTTTTCTCACTTTTCCCTTGTTTGTCTTGGATGCTGTCTTTCAGCCATCTCCCACAATCAGGGATGTGTCTTCATCTGTCCCATTGTTTGCAGAGGGCATTATAGAGATCTTACATTGGAAGTACCAGAAGGGAGATTGATCCCAAAGTGTATCTTGGGTTTGGCTGGATGGGATGACAAAGATATGAGATCAAATATGTCTGGCCCCACAAATCTGTCGAAGGTCTAAACACATCGTCTGTAACAAAAGTTGTGTCTTTACTGAAAACATGTTTTAAATGTAGCATTTTATTGCATCAAAAAACTTAAGATACCATAACTGTAGCAGGGTAGTTATCCCCCCGCCCATCATGAGTCTGTGAATGCAACATCAGCTGACCTATCTATCAGCAATCCCAAAAGACTGAACAAGAATTAAATAGTTAGATTAGTAATCGGGAACTGCAAACTTTACTGCTTTGCTCTGGTATCTTATTGAGATTGCACAAGAAAGAAAAGAATGGCTTGTTCCAGGTTGTACTCCTGGCTGCAACACAATATTCAGAATAACTTCAAATACAAACAAAACTTTTCACATTATTCACACAATGAGTTTTAGTCATAGACTGTATATAAAAAGTTTTTCGTCCGTATAAAAGGTTTTAGTGCGTCATACTGAAACCCCCTCCCCTAAACATATTGGTACAGCCCCACGTCCCGCACGCGCGAAAGTTTTGTTGCAGTAATGGCGTCGAAAGCAGGTCAGTCTGTGCTGTGCAAAGTCACTGTAAACAAACAATGGATAATTGTATAATTACGACAACAGCGTAAGTTAGATACAGCCTGAGGATGTGCTGTGTTGTCTTCCCATTTGATAAACGGGTTCTGTGAGTAGTTTCTTTTATTAAGCGGCCGTCATCTCGTATTTTGGTCAGACTGCTGCCATGGGCTTATCTCTTAGCACCATGGCTAACAGTTAAACGTCCTCTAAGCCGGCCAGATTTCACGATGAAACATTTAACACTTGGAGACATAAATTCTTGCACGTGTTTGATAGTTTGTGTTAGCTGAAACGAATGGCTGTCTGTCGTCGTCTTTTACAAAACTCTTAAATTACCGCCTGTTGGAAGTTTTACCCATTTGATAAAGATTGAATTATAGCGACATTTGCTATCTAGGTCGTCGAGGGACTAAGCGTAAAGCAGAGGTTGCGGTAGAGGAGGAGAAGGAGGAGGAGAAGGGAGACGGAGAGAACGACCTGCAGGGCCAGAGGGTGGTCATTGAACACTGGTGAATAACACACCACGCCTTATCGTGGAGCATGTACTCTGGTTGTTAACTTACCACTTTAACAAATAAAAGTTACACATTCTCCATATTTAAATCTTTGAATTTTCTCTTCTTTTGCAGTCGCAGAATTTGTTATTCATGATACTTGTTGAATGTATAAGCTGCCCTCCAATGTAGATAGTCAGTCTGACGTACACAGCTGTGTAGTTAGTGCTATCATAATGCATCATACCAATGAAAAGATTTTATATTTTGTATGATGAGTCTTTGTAGGCTTTTGTGCTGCTTACAGGTTCGCCCTTTAGGGAGATGTGCTTCACTACAGCGGCTCCCCACTGTTTGAAATTTGATTTTTTTATTTTATATTTAAAAATAGATGTGATACATTTGTGGGGAATTGATGCCTTGCAGCATCTTTTGTAATGGGCAGTTCATTACCGGTCGTCATGGATCAGTTAAGTGTCTCTAAGAAAAAAAGAAATGCAGCAGTTTCCCACCCACCCTGAGTCACATCTGAATAAATGTTTGAATTTTGATCACAGCATGACAGCCCTAATGGGTACCTTTGTGCACAGTGATGTTATGAAGCACACTACCTCACACCTACTTAAACACAAAACTTGTATATAATAATCATATGTAGCCACACACCTCCTGGATAACATTAGTACTCTCTCTTGATGGCCACCTTTTGGTTGATCTGCTATTTCTTGCAGTAAGAGCTGACGAGTATATGGGCGTAATGCTGAGGAGGTCAAATCTGCCCTCCTGGCTGCCCACCCTGAACTGAATGTGGTCCTCAACCCTGAGAAACCCCGCAGGAACAGCTTCGAGATCACTCTGCTGGATGGAGGCAAAGGTGAGGAGGACAAAAGGGGGAAATCCAAGAATAAGTCAGCCATGTGGTGTCCCTTAGGGAAAACTGACATTCTCAACCAAATGTCACCATCTTCATGATTGGAATTATTTCTAGTGGCTATTCACCAAATGTATAATCACCCTGAAACATTGCATTTTTCCAACCACTACTACGACCTGTGTTCCCTGTTATTATGCTGCTGAATGAACAGTAAGGACACAGAGTATTTCAGAGGGAAAGGTACATACTGTCACATTTAGAGTTCAAACCTCTGAATTAGCCAAACATGAATTAAACATATTCTCCAAACATTCAGCATAGTCACAATACAAAATTGTTTTTCATCCAAACGTTTATAAGGTTTCTCATCACTTATAAATCCCAGACGTTGACCAAAGAAGTGAAAAAAGACATTTTTCCAGTCAGTGTCTCTTCTGGCTCATAAATCCCTCCTTGAACAGTAAACAGAAAGCTATGTTTACCAGTGAAAGCAGCTGAAGACCGCTTGTCTAATTAGATGTAATGTCTGCCCAGTGTTTTGTGTTTCAATATGCATGATGATGATTTTACTCTTGAGTGAATGAGCTTGGCACATCACATTCTCCTCACTTTTAACATCTTAGTTTTTGAGACATTCAGCACATCTCTTTTGATTTTACTGCTACCACTGAATGACACTATCCTTGTATGCCTTATCCCTAAAGAAACAACTCTCTGGACTGGAATAAAGAAGGGTCCGCCTCGTAAGCTGAAGTTCCCTCAACCTGATACTGTAGTTACTGCCCTACAGGAGGCTCTGAAGACTGAGTAGATGCCCGGTGAAGGTGTGTTTCAAAGATGTCAGACACAACACAAAGGAACACACAAGTGTCACTCTTACACTTGGTTGTAGTGTAATAGTGGAGGTAAAAGGTTGCTGCTATCAAATTAAGTTTCACAGACAGGTGCTAAACAAAAATCTTACACGTATACATTTATATAAAAAAAAAAAACACGAGATTTGAAGCATTTACTTTTCATGGTTTTTCATTTATTGTTGTACTCATTATATATTTGATTTCTTTTTAAACTGTCTCTATAAACTTTTATAACAGGAAATGCTAGAATGGCAGTCTCAAACATAAACATATTCACTCATTGTATACTGCATAGCTTTTACCAGCATCTCAGAGTAAGCAGTTGTTGCTTCTGAGTATTTGTCTTGATTCACTGTTGCTTCATGCATATTTCAGTTTTTTCCTCCAGGCCCATGTGCCATAACCTAAACTTAGATTTCCTTTCATATCTTAGCACTTTGAGTCACCAGCCTAGAGGAGTTGCTAACTGTTTGTTAGTCAAGCTTATGACACATTGGCCTTCAGTTATTTGCCTATATCCAACACACTTAATACTTTGACTTACAAACTGATTGGTGTGGACCCCTCCTCTGTAGTTAAACTAACAGGTCTGCAAATGGCCTGCTAATTTCTGTAGTTGGCATGTTGAATGCTAATTTTGCATAGGATAAATAACATAACATAACATGGATTTTACTTAATTTAGTCAGAACTTCTATACTCACCCCCATACATACTGTGTCAACTGCTGCTGGATGAGATTGATAGCCTCATTGGTAGTTCGGGTTGTTCAGGAGTATCTAAGTTCTTATTAAACAGTGGTTTGTTGGGAGTATTATGAGTTTAACAAATGTGATCTTGTCTTGGATGCAGCCAAGTGTTCAGAAGATGTGGCTGTGGAAGCAGAATGATGAAGAGTGACCAAGGAGATGCACTCAGTCCCTCCTCTGATGATCCATGCTCCAACAGCTCATCCTCCGGACACACAGTGACACCTAGTGGAGACTCTACAACATGTTTCTCAAACGCACAATTTTGAAGTGTTCCCTCAGTCAGTACTGCACTTTTAGATCTGTTTTTGGTAAATAAAGTCTTTCTTTCTTTTTTTCAAAAAAAATGTTGTGTTTTTCTACTCTTTCATTTTGCATTTTAGAATTTCTTTCTGTGGTTTTAGGAATTATCATGAGACAAGCCCCAATATCTCACATATCCCAAGAATGTATTCATTTAACTCAGAAAAAAAATAGTTAATTTCTTAATTTATTCAGACTCTCATTACATTGAGTGAATGCCTTTGGAGAGGACCATGTTCAGTCTGAAAATGTATTTCAGACCCAATATGTCAGTTTAAAAATATTAATTTTGTGTGAAACAGGACTATGAAGGACCTTGTCTGATTTGACTAAAGATTTTAGTTAAAATAGGCAGAGCAATATCCACTATTATATGATGCTGTTGATACATATCTCAACATTAAAACGATGTAACAATGATTAGATCTGACACACCAGATTGTTCACCTTGTGATAAGGTCCAGCACAGATAAGAAGGATTTGCTGAAGCTTCAGATAGTTGATAATCGAGCGGCTTGTCTGGGCCTGACTGGTCTATTTAGACTGATTTGGGCAGATGGTTGGTGAAATGTACACTGCCTTGGCTGGTAAATGTTGGAAGAGAAAACTGTCCATCCAGGGCAGCCACTTGGTTGAATGTTTTACCATAATTTCTTACAGAACCTCATTTTTTTCTCTCTCTCTCAGATTAAACTGGATTTTCATTCGCAACTTGACAAGTATTTATTATGTAATAAATACTTGTCAATCAAGCCACTTGTTTGAATGGTCAGCAAACGGCAACAAAAATAGTTTTGAATTGAATTTAATATATATTCTTGTTTTAAATGGTTGTTTATGTTATTATTTCCAGCCTGTTTGAATCTCAAATAAGCAAGCGTTGCTACGATAGGTTGCTAAGGAAGTGGCGTCATCGTCACGTGTTCTGTCACTGACACGGTTGCTCATGATCCGAGAGGGTACTTTGTTTCTACAATAAAACTTGGAAATAGAGCGTAAGTACTAGATATGAAAAACTATAAACTCACAAACATTGACTTGATAATACGTGAGTCGTTTATAGTTAAAAATGGAGCGTCTCTACGTTGGCGCTAAGTCTTAACTGCTAAAATTAGTAAGACTAAGTTAGCTACGGCCTGCTAACTGCTAGCATGCTTGTGTGTTTGCTTGCAAGTGACTGGTAAATAACTTAGTATTAAAAACGTTCCTTTAAACTGTAAATAGAGAAAGATGCCTCTTTTAATTTTCCCACAATTCAATGAGCTCTGTTGACAGTGTTTATTTCATTTGATTAACTGTCCAAAAGACAAAGACATTCGATTTACTAAAGAGGAGCTGGGACTAGCAAGTGGTTTGCAGTTTTAAAAAACTACGAAAACTAAGCTAGTTGCCATTAGAAGCCATCTTTTATCTGAGTATAAGTTACGAGTCACCAGCCTAGAGGAAATGCTACTGGTTGTTAGTCAAACTTGTGGCAAACTTTCAACCCTCAGCCATTAGGCTGTGTTTTATTGGCTTCTTACTTTGATTGGCAATCTACATGGTGTGCAACCTCCTGTCAATTTGCTATACTTAAGCTTTCATTTCATGCCACACCACTTTACTCTGACAGTTGTATGCATGCAGGTAACTTTTTCCTTTCAGTTGGTTGTTATTGTTAGGTATTTGTAACCCAGACTTTCTCTCACCAGTCATGGCAACAGAGAGCGTGGAAAAGCCAAGTGAAGATGCTCCAGCAGCTGGCAAGGTTAGCACCAGGTTTGACCTGGAGAAGGAGACTGAACTTCGGTTTGAGGTGGAGGCAGGAGAGGCAGCAGAGCAAGTTGAGCTGGAGCTCCTCACGGGAATGGCTGAGGTGTTTGGTTCAGAACTGAACCGCAACAAGAAGTACACATTTGGACCAGGCTCTAAAATTGCTGTTTTCACCTGGCAAGGCTGCAGTGTGAATCTTTATGGGAAACCAGAGGTGAGCAGCAGAAGAAAAAAATTGAATATCATGGAAAAGTATTTTTCTCATAATTTAATTCTAAAAGTGAAACATTTAAACAGTCATTACACAGTGAAACATATACGTCAGAGTGAAGTATTTCAAACCTTGTTTTGTTTGAATTTCAATAACAACTGCTTAGAGCTCATGAAAACCTGTATCACATTTAACCCAGTGGCACTTGTGTTTGACAATTAATGAAGTGAGAGGCTCAAATAACCAGTTTTCTGCCCCGTACACAGGTGGCTTATGTGTCCAAGGACACTCCCATGCTGCTCTACCTGAACACACACGCTGCCCTGGAACAGATGAGAAAACAAGCAGAGCGGGACAATGAGAGGGGGCCGAGGGTATGTTTAAAATTAAGAACTACTGTTTTCAGGGGCTTTTTATAAGATTCCAGTAAATGAATTTTGCATTAATATTAACTAATAACTCATCCCTCAGGTGATGGTGGTGGGACCCACAGATGTGGGGAAGTCCACAGTGTGCCGGTTGCTGTTAAGCTATGCTGTAAGGGTAGGCAGAAGGCCCACCCTGGTGGAATTGGATGTTGGACAGAGTGGGGTAAGTTGAATTGGAGTCATAATCAACCAAAGGTTTGGACAATAGTGGATTAACACCAGCTTATATTTCAACTGTTTTGCATCATAATCGTCTTAAAATATTGAAACTACAACCTGGATTGCATCTGTTTTATAGAATAGATATGATGTCCCACCTCTTGGTCAAGAAATATGGAGCAGACTTTCACTATTGATCATCCTCCTTACTCATTACAAAGATTGAAACACAACAGAAAACCTCAATATTTTAGTACCCAGTGTACTGGACAAGATTTTTCACTTCCCTTGTTCATGTGAGGCAGCAGTACTACCTCATTGTATTGGATGTTATACTTAAAGTAATAGTAGTATGTTTTTACCCGCATCATTGATGAATTTCAGATTTGGTTTAAATTATAAGGATCATTTTGCTCCTTTAGGTGTCTGTACCTGGGACAGTGTCCGCACTGTGCATTGAACGTCCAGCAGATGTGGAGGAGGGTTTCTCAGTTCAGGCTCCTTTGGTCTACCACTTTGGATCTACTACCCCGGGGACCAACATCAAACTGTACAACAAGGTGAGAAGACAGAGTGTACATAATATGTCATCACTGTTACAAAGTTATTCTGCATTGTATCTGTCCTCTACCTACTTAACTTACTCTTTCCTTGTGACTTGTAGCTGACATCATGCTTGGCAGAGGTGTTCTCCCAGCGCTGTGAGGTGAACAGGAAAGCCAGCGTGGGGGGCTGTATCATCAACACGTGTGGCTGGGTGAAGGGATCTGGATATCAGGCTCTAGTCCACTGTGCCTCTGCATTTCAAGTGGATGTCGTGCTGGTTCTAGACCACGAGAGGCTCTACAATGAACTCAAACGAGACCTCCCTCACTTTGTGCGGGTAGTGCTCCTCCCCAAGTCTGGGGGAGTAGTGGAACGCTCCAAGGAATGCCGGCGGGATGCCCGGGACGAGAAGATCCGCGAGTATTTCTATGGCTTCCGTGGACTGTCCTTCTACCCTTTTTCCTTCGAGGTGCGTTTCTCAGACGTTCGCATCTATAAGATCGGGGCACCATCCATCCCAGATTCATGCCTGCCACTGGGAATGTCTCAGGACGACACACAGCTAAAGCTGGTGCCTGTGACACCAGGGAGAGACCTGACGTATCACGTGCTGAGTGTGAGCAGTGCTGAGGACGGAGAGGAAGGTGCTAGAAAGGGTATAGTGGAGAGCCCTGTGTGTGGCTTCATTGTGGTAACTAATGTGGACACACAAGCACAGGTGATGAAAGTACTGTCTCCAGCACCCAGACCACTGCCCAGACACACTCTGCTTATCATGGACATCCGCTTCATGGACATGAAATGAATTAACATGGGCAAATGTATTTTGTTTCCAAGTTGTCTTATTTGTGCTTTGTATAAACTACAGCAGGCAAAACGAAATTTTTAAAAACTTAAATTCGTTTCTGCTGTGAATTATGCCCTATTTTATAGATTATTCTGTACAGATGTTTGGGCAATTTGTGGCAGCACTTTTTTTTTTTTTAATCAGTGGGCGAATTATTTTCTTGAAAATCTGTTTTATAAACATTGATTTTTTAATAAGTAATAAATTTTGTAAATGTGAAAAGTTCTGTGTTTTCTATTAACCACTAAGTTCCCTGGCCAGCATCTCTCCTACTTGTGTACACTAGAGTGTGATTCAGTTTACATTTATTTGCATTAATCCAGTACCTAATGGGTTGGTCATGAAAAACAGAAAAGCATTGGTGCGTCTGTATTTAAAGACATTATTTTCACAAAGCCTCATGTAGGGCAAAATCAAGTGGTGGAATCTAATTAAATACTTTTTTAAATACTACAAACAGTGCCCCTAAGATAAAATCACATGAGCAATTATAATCTTCTGTGCCCTTATCGAACCACATTAAAAAGTCACAGTACTGTTGGAAAAAGTAACTGAATTCTTAGATTTGATAACTGGGCAAACATCCTTTGGCACCAGTAACCTCAAACAAGCTTTTTCCCAGTAGCTGCTGATCAGAGTGGCACTTCCTTCTTGCTTCAAAAGTGCCTCAGCTTCAGTAGGTGGACAGCCACCCTGACATCCTGTCAGGTACATTTCATTTCAGCTGATGTTGTTGAGCTGTCCAGGCCAACTTCAAGCAAAGCTCATCATGATCCACCCTGCACCTGTGCAACCCCACCATCCATCCATAAAACAGTTTTGCTAGTTGTGTTAATGAGTGTTAAACTGCTATCTACCAAACTTACGGCTATGTATGTGAAGTTTTTTTGCTCCATGCAGTCATCAAAAAAATACTAACAGTCACCATGACTGTGCGAGTAGTATTTTATTTTTTTTTAGTCAAAGTGACTCACAGCACACAAGCCTCTTATTCACTACAAATTTATACATAAATGGAGACAAGTCCAAAGACTTCACTTACTTTTTCTTGCAATTCAGTTGGGAGGAACTTCACGTGAGTATTTCCTGCTACTAACTGCTATACCATATTCACAAGTTATTTTTCAAATCAAGATTTTACGTACAAAGCTTGTTAGATGTTAAAAGTTGGTCCAGTTAAAATATAAAATGCTGCTCAATTCATGGATATTAAAATCCAATAATAAGATAGATATACGTAATGGTGACATTCTGTACACTGAGTATATTTTTTTTAAAACCTTATCTGCTTCAAATTGACAGTAATTTTGAATACAGGAATTTTACTTAATAGAGCATGTTCATACTTTGATACTGGTGCTTTTTCTTGAGTTAGTTATTCTCAAAATATCCCCCACCACTACAAACAACACCAAACAGACACACCATTATGTCAGTAAATGTTTAAGAGCACAACAACGTGAACCCGTTTGTTTGTTCTGTCAACACCTGCCAGCTCATACAAGGGCTCATCAGACTAATATTAAATTTCAGTGTTTCACTGTCTCGTAATTGAAATTTTATGTAACTAGTGTAAGTGGACACATATTATTTGCATAACAGCAGTCCACTAAACTGTCACTTTTTTCAGCTTTAGGCTACCTCTTTTATTTTCGATTTTCTTGGTGTCATATGTATTTTTCTTTTCCAGTTGTAGCTACTCTACTAAGTGAATGTGTCTGACTGGATTGTCATATTTAGGCATTTTCTGTGCCTCTCTAAACATTAGCCTCATGTAGCAGGATGCTGCTTAGTGTAGGTGGGTCTGTTGTGGGAGTTTTAATTCGACCATCTGTGATCTGTGAAGAAAACTAACATTTTTCTCTTATCCGACTAATGTGCTATTATTTCTGCCAATATGAAATGCTAAACACAATGATTATTGATTAGAGTTGTTCTTTTGGGAATTGAAAATTGTTAAGTGTGAAGTGATTGCCAGTTTCATGGTCTGCCATGTAATCCAATTTATAGATTCATATATGTTTTCAATGTTTTTCTTTACAGGACTGCTGAAAAGACACACAGGGGTAAGTTGAGTAATTCATTAGCCTTTTATATGTCTGTGTTCTTCTCCATTTGTTGAATAGTGGTGTAAGAATGTTTCAGTTTTGAGGTATTAGTGCCTTGAATGAGTATTTCAACGTTATGTTATATAATTCTTCACTCCACCACATTTCATGGAAAGAAGAGAAATGTTCGACCCTTTACCCCAAAACATGTCATCTGTATTTAAATTTTGTGTATGTGCTGCAGTTACATGTGCTGCAAGGATATTTGTATTTCATATTACAATGTGGTCTTTTCACTGTATGTGATAATAAAGTGGGTGACAACTATAGACTGTAAGGTTTATGAACTGTATATCCTACACATAATGTGTATATACTGCTACATAAAGCTTTGATATATTACATCCTTTATATAAAGTTCAAACATTGCATTCAACATGAAAGGTTCAAATTCTGTATGTTGTGTGTATATATGTAATTTGCACACTTCATCCACAGTCTGTGGGCACAACATGGGTCACAAACTAGAGTCACAACAGACATTTTTCTTACAGCCAATCACCATCTACGGTGTTTGAGCTGTTTTCACAGAGCACGCCCCCTCGCTCTCTGATTGGCTCTTCCTCCCACCTGAGAGACGACGGACCAGTTCCGGGATTCCGATGTCGGCCTAGCCAGCGAGCTAACTACGTTGCTAGCGGCTAACTCAAGGAGGACCTAAGCGACCCACACCCTAAAGGCAAGAGAGCTCTCATGTTCGGCTTTAGGTGCTCGTTTGATCTGCTTTTTGCGGTGACAGTTTCGCTTAACGTAGCCACAGTTGTCTTGTCAGTGAAAGCTATTCGTATAAGCGAGTGTAAAGCTGCCATGCTAGCCAGGTATTGGTAGCTAACTCTTTTAGCAGTGGTAAAGGATTGAACTGTGTCGCAAAAAACTTTCGAGGCTGGGTAAGAGCTAACTGATTATCAAGTATGCTTAGGCATTATATTGCGTTATTGTTCGTTTGAAGTTAAACATCCCAGGCTTTGTTAGCTAGTCATAAAGAAGTGGAGTGTAATTTAAAGGGGTTCATACTATGGTAGTGCTGTCTTGACTGATTCCTAGCTCTGCCCTGGCCTGTTGTTTAACGCCTAGTTTGTTTGAACCTATGGCTCAAAGATGAAGGGATAGCCAGCCAAATGTTACAGATAAAAACGAGACATCAGATAGAAAACTGTGAGTGTCACTGTTCCTCCGACATTGATTATAATTACTCGACCGGCCACTTAACGATGTAGCTTGCGAGCTGCAGATTGTTGCGGTGACATGACAGGCAGAACTCGACACGGAGATTTTAGGATTAACATCCATTATAGTCGAGGGGGATTTGTTGTGGGGCAGATGAGATGACTAACAACAGGCACACTGACACTCTGGCTTGCCCCACAGCTCAGTATTTGTTAGCACTGATGATTGCTGAAGAGGGGTGTGTCCAAACTATCAGATTACACTGTTAGTCCGGCTTCGTTTTCAGTATTTTCACACACTGGCCAGACTAGTTTTTCATTTGGTGATTGGGTAAATTAGCATGATATGTGTATCACAGATCCTTGTCTCCGTCGTGTTTTGAATTTCCAGTAATCGGAGGTGTTTCAGTTCACCACCTGGGGGCATTGAGGTGACAGCTGTCTGTGTAACTTTATGACTAATGGTGAGAATTGTGCACTCCCATAGAGCAAGGCAAGTTTTTTTTAGGACACTAAGAGGTTGATTAGTCGTCTGAGTGTTGTGAAATCAGAGTGAAACCTTTGCTGCAAGTGTATAACCCCGCCTTGTAATTCAGCAAGAAACCTAACCAAGATTTCTGTTATCTATTATCACATTGGTGAACAGAAACAGAGACTAGCGCTCAGATTAGCTGCTGTGTGATCTAACAAAGTACTAATTATAGCAGGAATATCTGTAACGTTCGCCTTTTTGTCGCCTTGTGTTTTGGCTACCACTGACGAATTGTGTAATTTGTTTTCAACAGGGACAGAGACATCCAAACGCTTACCCACAGAGCAAGTGGGTGAGGGAAGACAGGTGGATAAAGAGGAAAGAAAAGGACTAAAATGCACCCGACTACATAACATCCCTGCTGCACATGGCTTTAAGAGATGCAAAATGGGAAAGGAGGTCTATCTGCAGAGAATCTGGAGGTGGGAGAGGTCTCTACATGCTGCCCCGGCCAAGTGCAGTGACACCTCGGTGACATACACGGGGCTTCTTTTTGGAATGAGTTGATTTTGTCCCCATATTAAAACAAAGACTGGAGGCAGTGGTCCCAAAAGATCCAGAGGACTCTGCTTGGATATTTGAGTTATTTTACGAGGAACGGCAAGGCTAGACATCATTTAAAAAAAATTTGTTTGTTTTTAGCAGCTTTTTAAAATAAATTCCAGCTGGACTTTTGTTTGATGTTGAGCCACTTCCCACAACTGGTTTAAAAGTGAATTTGTTTGTTTAGTTGTTTTTCCCTGCTGACTTAGTTTGAAACGCTGGAACTGTCCCTCCTGCCGCCACCCTCAGTTTCTTCAACCCACCCAGTGCCTCAACAAGCCCTCTCGGGACAATCACAGAAGTCATCAGCAGCTGCTACGCTCAGTCCTCTGCCTGCTCTCCTCCATGTGCTTCTGCTCTCAGCGTGCTGGCTATTCACTCACTACCTCTTTTAGTTTTCTGCTCTTTTCTTTTCACGTTCATTTTTCTCTGAGAGGCATAATCCGAACTGGAGCACAGCGACGAGGATTGATGTAAACACTGAGTTTCGGGAGCGGAGAGAAAGCTAGGTTTCTCCAAATGTAGCCGCGTATGGGAGTGTCTGCACTTTTGTGTACATGCACAGCATCGTTAGGGTTGCAGGTGCCAGGGAGCAGCTTAAGATTACTTTTATTTATATTGTTGCACCAAATACGGTTACATTAAAGCCATACAAAAATATTTATGAATTACCTACACATATTTTTGTATCACATTTCTCTTGTATAATTTAGCTTTTATATGCCTCTATTAAGATTATGCACACAAATTAAATATCTGCAGCAAACTTTACACATACAAGAAGAGCTGTATAAGGCTATATAAGAGAAAAAAAAACATTTGTGAGCGATTATTTTAGTGCTGGGAGACATTTTGTGTGTGGACTCAGAGAATCCCTCATGTCCCTGCTGAGTCGCTGCTTTGCATAGTGTTGGTTTTGTAGTCATGGCCCCACCTCCCAAACAAACACCACATTTGCCATTTTGACCTGCAGAACACCTTTATACAGTAGGTAGACAGTAGCTATCTACCTCTCTGTCTTCCCTCCCTCTCTCTCTGTCTCTGATGCCGGGCTTCAGTGGTGGGGGGGTTGGGGGAGGAGTTGGTGGCCCCGCTTCTGCTCCTCCCCGTCCGTTTCGTCCCAGCCGATATGTCCCAGTGTCAGCAGCCACCACTTTCCTTGTTGGATCCACCACCCTGTTCTTCTGTTTCACGTGAGTGTCTCTCGGTCCATCCCTCTCATATATGCAAACACTAATAATGCAATGCAAACATGGTGCCAGAGGCTCAAAGTATTTACACACAGTTGTGTCCCCAACTGATCTCTGTGCATATTTGTGTTTGCTAAAGGCATGTGTGAATATCCCTGTTGCGGTGTTTCATCTTTAGGTGCCCTGTTGTTTATTTAACCCATTCACAGTGCATCCAGAAAGTATTCAGACCTCTCCTACTTTTTCACACTTTATTATGTTGCAGCCTTTTACTGAAAAACAAATGTACAAATGAAAGTATTCAGACCCTTTGCTATGACACTTGAAATTGACCTCAGATCTCTTATGTTTCTCTTGACTGACCTTTAGAGGTTTTTACACCTGTCAAGCTGTAGCTGTGGAAGAGGTCACTTCATTTTTTTGTTAAATAAATTTGTCTGGTAACAAGACTTATCAGCAGCTCTTGATGGAGCATGGAGCATTGCTTGCTAACAGTACAAGGACCCGTGCGGGCATGCTTGTTTATTATCTATTAACTGCTGTTTCTATCTTGAATAGAAAATATGTCAGGCTTTGGAAGACGAGCAGTTGTGACAATAGTATTACAAACTGTACATGTTGTGTTTCCTTCCTCTTTCCTGCTGTCCAGGTGCCCGTGGTTGTCAGAGTATTTCTCCTCTGTCATTCCCATCTACAATGCCGTGATCTTCCTCTTCACCCTCGCCAACTTCTGCATGGCCACTTTCATGGACCCTGGAGTCTTCCCCAGAGGTAAGCAAATATGAAGAGTGTTGATGTGCAAGTCTTTGTCTGTAGTTTTATGGGTAATGTAGATTATAAGTAATGGTGCTGTCCTTTGTAGGTCATTTTAGATAAATTTAGACTAAGTAGAAGACAAAGCAGCATCAATAAGAGGCAGACTAGTGATCATGTTCTGTGATGTGTCTGCAGCGGAGGAGGATGAGGATAAAGAGGATGATTTCCGCGCTCCACTCTATAAGACAGTGGAGATCAAAGGCATCCAAGTGCGCATGAAATGGTGCTCAACCTGTCGCTTCTACCGCCCGCCACGCTGCTCACACTGCTCAGTCTGCGACAACTGTGTGGAGGTACACACAAACACACACACACACACACCTAGTATGACTTGGCTTTCTCTATATGTAATAATTCATTTCGTAATTTCATGCAAAGTTCTACAGTGAGACAGGGTGATGTTTGTGATGATCTGGGCTCCTTTTGGATTTTTAAATCTTAGATTGTATTGTTGTTTAGTACATCAGTGGAACTTTTATTCAATTATTGAAATATGAATGTCTCTAAGTCTGGTTAACACTCCTTTGTGAGTTTTTATTACACAAATCTCTGTGTGTTAGGAGTCTTAGTTTTAATAGCAAGTCCTACTTTCACCATGAGCTTTTATAAACTCCTTTGTGACTTGACTGTTCAGCCTAGATCCGTCCTATTCTTAGTTTTCCATGTGTGAGTGTGGGAGGTAGAAAATTGTGTGCAGATCTTATCTTTTTTTTTTTGCTCTCTGTCATATAATCTGTCATAAATTGACTTGTGCTTGCACCCTGGCGGCCTTTGACCCTGTGCTGCCCCAGGATTTTGACCACCACTGTCCTTGGGTGAACAACTGTATTGGTCGGAGGAATTATCGATATTTCTTCCTCTTCCTGCTGTCACTTACCACCCACATCATGGACGTGTTTGGGTTCGGCTTGGTTTATGTCCTGCACCACCGCCAGCAGCTGGACACGCCACATGCCGCTGTTACGTATCCTTCACTTGGCACGCAGTCATAAAAATACAAAACAGTTTCCCATTTTTCTTACTTTTCCCACATATGTACGATTTGCTGTACTATCCTTGACCCTCTCCTCCCAGTATGGCTGTAATGTGTGTGGCTGGTCTGTTTTTTGTCCCAGTCGCTGGCCTGACTGGGTTCCACATAGTGCTGGTGGCCCGTGGTAGGACCACGAATGAACAGGTACATTAAAGGGCTGATTGAGTGTATCCCATCCTGCATCATTGACTTCACTGATACAGTTCAAACAGATTTTTCTCTTCAGCTTTAAATCATTAACGTTGCTGTCAGTGTGAACAGGATCATTATTCTCTTGCTCACTGTAGGTGACAGGAAAGTTTCGGGGTGGTGTTAACCCTTTCACCAATGGCTGCTTGAGGAATATTTCACATGTGCTGTGCAGCTCCCAGGCGCCCAGGTCAGCCTTCCTCTCCCATCTGCACTCATCTGTTTACTCCAGTCCTTTAACACTCTGCTCCACAATTATCCCTTTTCCACTGCCTCTTTCTTTCCACTGCTCTCTCTCTTCCCGTCCACTTTTCCACCCTTTTCTTTTATTGTTCTCACTCGTCTGTTCAGTTCATGGAATAAATGAGCTCAAGCCTTCAGCATGAGTTGCTTCTGGTGTTAGATTGTGTTTGTCCCCAGAGGAATATAATGCTGTTTAATGCTTGTATCATTTTAATTGGAATTTAATCATATGAGTATGTTCCTCTTGCAGATATATGGGCCGGTGGCGCAGCCCTCAATCTGTGGAGGTACAGCCACCATTTCTTAGACCGCCTCTCACTGAGGCGCAGCTTGAAGCCAAGGTTCTGGACAATGGCATCCAGAACGATCGACACAGCACCAGGGTGAGTGGTGGTTAATCCCACAGATGCCCAGAAAAGAAATGAAAGAAACTCTTTTGCATGTTATTCAGAAATGACTGGTAGACATTGTGTTAATGCATTTTAAAATCTTGTGGTGAACAGATGAGTTTTAACAACACTTGTATAATAGAGAGGCCGCTACCTTATTATATGTCTACGAAAACATTGAACAGTGATTTCTGAATTAGGGTTTTATTACTATGGCAACAGGCATCATATATCAGTGTGGTGAACAGCAGAACGATTATCATATCCAAATCAATTAATGTTTCCTTTATGGATTGGAATGTCTTTTCATTAAGTTTCTCTGTGTCTTAACCAGTCCAAGAGCAGTCTTGATCAGATGGAGAGCCAGTCAGCTGATGCAGAGCCTCCACCTCCTCCAAAGCCAGAGCTGCGTTACCCTGGCCTTCCCCGTGCTGACACTGAGGGTGAGACATTCACACAGCACATAGCGAACAACAAGGAAACCTAGATAGTTGCAGGTGTATCACCCGACATGTCATCCTGAGTGTCGGTTGTTTCACGGTTTCTCTTCTGTCACTCAGAGAGCAGTTTGTTGACTGAGGCTCCACCTACGCCATCGATGTACAAGTATCGACCTGCTTACAACAGCCCGGGAAGGAACCACACTGCCCTCACACACCCCAACAAGGTACATGTCAGTTTACATTTGCGCAGACTTCAAAGTGTCACATATAACCTGTTAACATAACCTTATGTAGGTCCTTCCTATTAATCATATGTCTTTGCCTGATTGGAAACAAAACATATAAGACCCATATCCTTTTTAATCAAACACAAGAAGTAAAGAGAGCCGAACAAACAATGTCCCATAGATGACTGTAACAGATGGTCTGGTGGCTGTTATGCCCTCCCCTTCTAATTTCCTTTGTGGTTAATACCATGCCCCTCTTTTTGTTTTTACTTTAAATTGATCATTCAGTGGCCATCGGTCGATCAGTAAGTCTCAGCTAGTGTCATCTGTGTGTGTATCCCTTTGGCTGTCTCTGTGTGTTTTGAGTGAATCTGTCCTTTTCCCCTGAGACTGCATTGACTGGAATGTGTAGTCCATGTATTGTATGTATTTGTATTTCCATTTATATGTTGATACACACAGTCTTTGATATGCAATGTCAGTGCTTGTTCAAGCCAGTCAATGTTTTCAATCCAGTAGTGTGATGATGGAGTAGAGCACCGGTCAAGCATCCAGTTTCTCCCTACCACTATTTCTTTTTTATCTGGTAGAAATGATAGAAAACTGGGCGACACTTTATTTTAAGTCCCTTTTTCATTTAGCCTTTGTAAGCAGTATACAAACAACTGATTTAATATATGTTTAACTGATAATTCTAATAACAAATTAACACACTGTAATGTAGTTGTCAACAGATAGGTTGTATATGAAGTGTTTATTAATTTATTTGTGTACAGCAGTAGCTCCTCCTAAACACAATAATAAATGTTGATGTAAAAAGAAACAACCTGGTTGAAATAATATAAGATTGTTGATGAACAGTATATGTTAATAAACACTTGAAGATCTTCTCAAAACTGCCTTAAACTACACTATGATGTGTTATAAACATTTTTTGATTGTTTATACTGCTTATAAATGCTATTTACTGAGACTAAAATTAAAGTGTTAAAGAACTGATTAGTGCTATGTTATCTGTTGCTGAGGTAACATGGTAATGTTTTCCTCACCCTCTCCCCCACTCTGCCTATGGTCTGTTTCTCCTCCTCTCTCCTTTCCTCAGATGATTCGTGGTGAGAGTCTTGACTCTCCGTCACCCTCCATCCTCCAGTCCAGCCGCCAGCCCAGCTATCGCTCGGAGCCAAGCAGCCTGGATGGGGCAACAGTAGTGGGAGGAGGTGTAGGGGTGCGCAGAGGGGGAGGGGAGAGGGGTGAGGGCCCCGGAGGCCCTGGCGGGACTGCTGGGGTGGTGCCAGGGGGCATGTCAGGTTACTCCCTGACTGGGCGCTCCTACACCTCCTACCCATCCTCTCTTGTTCTGTCTGCTGGTGGCTCACGCTCCTCCAGCCTGCGCTCAGCGCACACAGCTCATAACCCGCTGGCCACGCTCCAATCAGAAGGCACCACAGACACCAGCTACAAAAGCCTGGCCAATCAGACGCCTCGGAATGGCAGCCTGTCCTACGACAGTCTGCTGACACCATCCGAGAGCCCAGAGTTTGAGTCAGCAGCCCACGAGCTGTCGCCGCAGAAGCCTCATGCCCCGTTTCCCACGGCGACTATTACAGGCCAGCCTGAGGCGGTGTCACCCAGTACCCCACTGCAGGGCTACATGTCGCCCTTCCTCTCAGCTCAGATCGCCCAGCAGAGGGAGGGGCAGCTGCTCCAGGGCTCTGCCACTTTCTCCTCCCCCCACAGGGCCTACCTGCGTGCCGTCAGTCCACCCCCTCCCTCCTCCGCTGGGCCTCCTGAGACCCACCACCTCCTCCACCATAACCAGGACTCCTCTTTTCGAAGCCCTCGTAACCCTTCCTCCTCATCCTCATCCCCCGGGGCACGTTCACTAGAGCCCCCTGTCTCCCCACCACCTCGCGGCCTGTCCCTTGGCAAGTCCCACTCTTACACTGGGGAGGCAGGACCTCAGCACAAGCCTCGACCTGCAGGAGGAGGCGCTGTGCTGGGAGGGGGAGGAGCCGGAGGAGGGCAACAGGCTCCACAGTGAGTAGTGATCCGTCGCCAGATCCGTCAGCCTGCTGCTCTTCCTCCTCCTTTTCCTCCTAATCCTCCTCTTCTTCCTCCCTGGTTTGTGTCAGCCTTCCTCTTCCTCTCTGATCTGTGTGAGTCTTCCTTTTCCTCCTCCATGGTTTACAGTCTGTCTTTGCTTGTTTAGAGATTAAGTTGGGTGTGTGTATGAAAGCTTCATTGATTCAGGTGTTGGTATGTGTGGATTAGTGTTATAAGCCTGCCAGTATGTGTTTAGCTCTGAGAGCATGTCTAACCACGCTGCTGCTATTCTCCCCTGTAGTCTTTTCTGTCCTTGTCCTGTTCTTACTCACTCACCATAGTTACCAAATGCCTTACACTTTCACTGGTAGAGAAACCTTTTTGCTGTTTGCACTTGTTTGTCGTTATTTTTGAAGTAGAACCACTCACCTCCACATCCCTTTTTCTTTCCCCCTCCTCATCCCCCACACTCCTCCCCTCCCCTTCCTGATGGCTGTCCAATCAGATCCACCTCTCGCCCAGTCTTGGCCAATCACACCACATCCAAACCAGGGGGCGGGGTGAAGAAGGTGACGGGCGTCGGGGGGACCACTTACGAGATATCGGTCTGAGTGACAGATCTCCTTCACAGTCTATCACAAGGAGGGGGGAAAAAAAGACACTGGACTTCTTCCACTAGTCTCTTCATTGAGCTCTGGATACTATCCACGACTGCAGGCTCCTCGAAAAATGACGGTTTTTCCACTGCAACGGACTTACGGAGCACATCCTGTCTGGTACTCACTTTGTTATCTTTGTAATGCCACTGGCCAGTCTTCTCTGCCAGCCTTTCAGATTTGAACAAAGAGGAACTGGGGACACTGGTTCATTTTTCACAGGATCAATTTGTGTCCATTTAGTCACTTTGTGAGCCATAGACTGATGGGACTGTATCATCACGAGTGGGTACAGATATGTCTATAGAACACGCATAGCTACTCAATGATTTGCTGTTTAACTTTGGTACATTAGCACAGTACGGAGTACTGACAGCGATGTCCGACACTTAAGGAAAGAATGGCCTTTATCCGGTGGATGTCAACAGGAAAGATTTAGGACTGTTGACCAATAGAAAATGTCTTCTTTTCCACTGTCTGAACGGACCACACAGCCTGCTTATTGATAAGAGGTGTGGAGAAAAGAGTCCAACCTAAAAAACACAGTATCATTTTAGTTTTATAAATCTTTTTTTAAATATTGTTTTATATACATGTATAAAATCTTACAGATTGTTATTGGGTCAAATTGTCAGGTATTGAAGGTGACTATTGATGAGGGTGGCAGATGTACCGTGTGTAATCATTCATGAAAGCGGTTTTCAAATCAGTTGCCTGTTTTATATTTGATGGCTGCATCAGCCACTCGCGAGCTCTTGCTGGAATTTTCATCGTCCAAAGAGAAAGATCATCCTTTGGTGGACAGCTGAAGTGGCAAAAATCATTGAGCTTAATTTTTTAAAGCCACAAAGAAATTTTGAATCACGATTGCAGCACAAGCATCTTTGTGGAATGTACGCTTGTAATGTTTATGCTAGAGACATTATGCAAAATCTGTTTGTAGCTTTAAGATCATTGTATGTCTTTTTTTGTTGTTTTTTTTTTCTTCCTCTTTTCTGTAATGTTTTGTCCGTCAGTCAGTCGAGACGCTAGCATAACCTTGTACCTTTAACGGATGGCCAGCCAAATAGGGGCAGCGAGGGAAGGGCTTATTTATTTTCACCAGACAAGACAACCTTGTAGTTCTGGACACATTTTCAAACCAGTCTCTACCAGTTTGCGTCTTTCATTCCTTTTTCTGAGAGAAGGTATGAAAGTTTCTTTTTTTTATGAAAGTTTCTTTTTTTTCTGGAGAAAAGTTTATAAAAAGGAACTTTTAAATGCAATATGCCACTGAGTAGATTTTTAAGGAGGGACTGGTTTGTAACTGGAGACTGTTTCGATCGTTGTTTTGCCTTGAGACCATTCATAGTGAAGCAAGCGGATTTTTATTTTTTTTTTCTATTGGTTTTTATTTTTTACACTTTTCTGAGGAAAAAATCATCTTTTTGTTGATCGACTTGCTCATTTAAAAAATATAATTCTGTAAAGGTACAGTTCTTTTGTTTTTCCTACAGCCATGTTGAGGAAGGAAAAATAACAGGGAGGGAGGTGTGTATGTGAGTTTGTCTTTCGGGATTGGGCATTACAGTAAAGGATGTATTTAATTTTATGGGGTTGTTTTCTCTGTCGAGACACACAGCGGTGTTTGCAGCAGAATGTCAAAGCTAGCTTCTAAGGTTGCACATATTTCGGGAGAAAGTACACGCTTGAAGCACACGAGTACCATCGCTCAACCCAAACGACTGTGTTCCGAGTTTTCGACCCTCCCAGGCTCTGTCTTCAGTGTGCATGTGATTTTTTTTTTTTTTTTTTTTTTCGTTTGTTGTGCTGAATGCTTCACTGGCGTGCATACTTGTGAGAATATTGTCAAATGCCAACCTGTTTCATGTGTGGGTGGTGAACAAGAAAAGCAGCATCATTATGGCACAAGCAGCCATCGCAAAGAGATAAAGAAGAACCTGTGTTACTTTTCTTCCTTCTCTGGCCATGGATGGTGGCTATTGAACAATTTGACACCATGTGAGTATAGTAAGTATACTTCTATGTGAGATAAAATATCGCTATTGTGGGCTGTGATGAATGGAACGAGTTTCACAAATATCTGTAATGAGTACATTAAGACATTTCCAAAATGGCCTTATCAAGAATTTTTAAAAAGATGTCTTATCAGAATAAAAAGGTCAAACTGATGAAAAAACCTAATGTGTCATGAATCTGTGCACACAGATATTTTTATTTCAGTTTCACCTCCCCCTTCCTTTTCTTTTGTTGAAGTATGAAACATCAGTAAACACTGTAGTTGCAAAACACAAACAGCAAAATTTTAGACGGAGTGATGAGATGTAGCCAAAAATAATTACAAAAAAAAAAAAGCATCTGTTCTCAAATAACTTAAGGTCTGTAATAAAAATGTCCCCAAATCATTGTTTGATCTTTTGTGCAGCTGCATTCACACACTGCATCACACTGAGTCAGACCAGAGTGGTCCAGCTTCTTTGGATTTGTCGCAGTATACACTTAATGCAGAGATGACATCTAGTAGTGGTTGAACTCCACTTCATTATATTTTGGACTTAAGCAATAATGTAAGGCTTGGCAATGCTGGAGAAAAAGGACAAGACTCCATGCAGCTCCACCTCCCCTCGGAGCCGTCTTCATCACTGGTCTTTCTTGCTTTCTGTGGGCTGCTCTTGGGCGACAGTGTCATCGTGGATCTCGTTGCTGCCCTCTCCTGGCTGAGAGCCCTCTCCCTTCGCACTGCGGCCTTTGTTGAGTTTCTTGGCTTTCTGGAAGAGCTCGTTGAGGTTGAACTCCCGGATGATGTTTTCCTACGGATGCATAAGCTTCATCTTAGAACAGATGTGGGCAGGTGTAGGCAAGCAGCCCCTACCTGCGCACTGGCGCACAATCCGACAGACTAGACATACCTCATTGAAGGTCCAAGATACAGCTCTCCCTTTGTTGTCCACCATTGGACGTCTCATGATTTCCCGTCCTCCTTGAAAAAGCACCAGTGAGGGCAGCTGCTTGGCCAGAGGGGACGTACTAACCCGGTACCTGTTCAGAAATAAGTCACGGGAGCAGTCAACGCCTGTGCCTGTGAGGAAACACAGACAAAATATTTTTGCGATGAACTACTCCTCCTGCTCACCTTTCTGAAACCTCTCCGTAGCGTCCAATGTCCACCTTCCCAAACCTCAGTCCAGTACAGTTGTACCTGCAGCACAAAGGGGAAATGTGCATGAAACATTTAGGCCTCAGGTGTTGATGGCAACATTTTCATGTAGTGTATTTTACTATATCCTGCAGAATTGAAGCAGAGTTTAACAATGTGTATGTGATGACAGAAGATAACATTAAATGCACCTGATAGCTGATTTTGATTCAGATCTGAGGTGACAAGTACAAGCTACCAGGTTGAATAACGATGACTGATGAACTGCAGTGGTTTCAGCTGAGAAACCAACTGAAATATGTTAAACCTCTTGATTACTGGGAGGCTTATTAATAACACAATACATTAGTTTAAGAAGCAGTGAGAGTGAAAGTGGGGGGGTGGGTCTCACTTGAGAGAAAGGTCGGCAAAGACGGGAGCAAAGGACTGGCAGTCAGACGACCAGTTAGCGTAGAATTCAACAATCCAGGTGACGCGACTGTCCATCTGCAGCTCCTCCTAAAGACTCAATGACACAAAATTAGACCAAAGGTGTAGAGCTCTACAACAAATAACCTCTAAAAATATTCTGATGTTTTCAATTTAAAATACCCGTCTGTCATCCAAGCACACTATGATATTGACAGATTTACTGTAGGCATTCCAGTTGTTGAAAGTAACCAGATACATTTTAGTGGCAAATGTGTCTTTTATACTTGTACTATACATATTTTTACACTGGTAAGTTAGTCTGACAGCTTCTCACATTAAGTTTTATATTAAATCAACAGTTTTGTAACTACTATGAGTTGTGACAAATTATAAAGACAAAAATGACATCTTCTAACATGATAAAAGATTTACAATCACAACTGCAGCTGTTCATAATTACAGTATAGTGTGAGACTCACATCTATGGTCTTGTCACTGAAGTACTTGATGTACTCTGGGCCCATGTAGAGAGGAGGCTTACAGGTCATGACAAATGCTGGAGACAAGGTAGAGATAAACAGGCTGACATAAGGTCAAAGAGGCTTCCACTGAAACCAGCAAAAACAATGTGTGAGCCTATCTATCTATCTATCTATCTATCTATCTATCTATCTATCTATCTCTCTATCTCTCTATCTATCTGTCTATCTATCTATCTATCTATCTGTCTATGTCTGTCTGTCTGTCTGTCTGTCTGTCTATCTATCTATCTATCTATGATTTACATTCCGTGTTTGACTGTTGGTAACAAAGACAATGAGGCCACTGACCGACACACAATGCCAGGTAAAGGATGCCGAGCCGGATGTCCAGCCTGAAGAAGAGGATGGTGTTGGCCACTTTACTGAACAGGAATAAGTTGCCTATGTGCTGCTCCAGTGTGACTGAGAGAGGGAGAGAAGAAGAAGAACAGGAAGCGAGGAGGAACAATGAATGAAGCAGACAAATAACCTTCAGCCTGTTGCTACAAGGTCAGAGGAAGGCCAGATTACACTGCAACTGCAATGTTTACACAGCAAAGCCAAGTCTTTATTATAGCACTTCATGGTTGTGACTCATAAAGACAGATGTTATGAAGCCACAATTGCCTGTTTGACTATAGTTTAACAGTTACATGTTATAGGAAACAAATAAACAGTGTCTTTGTCATTGGTTGTGATGTGGAACACAGTGGTGGTGGAGGAAGGTGGGGGGGGGCTTAAACACTATGGAATAAAGATGTTAAGAGATAAGTTTCTCGTACGCCCCTGGCTCCTAAACTGAGCATCACTGATGAGTTGCAGAGGCCTCTTTCACAATGAGGCTGTTGATGGTGTAAACAAAGCACTCGGCAGGTGGTTTACACATAAATAATAGTGTGTGTATGTGTGTTAAGAGGTGGGGAAGGGGCATTAACCCCCTCAAGGCTTGCTGTTGGGGCCTACTGATCCCCCACTGACTAGTAGTGAATCAGCAGCAATTTCGATAATTGGATAACTGATTATTGTTAAATCATTTGTTGAGCAAAAATGACAAAAAATACTTTCAGCTTTGAGTGCTGCTTGGACAAAATAAATCTGAATGTGTTAACTTAGACCTCAGCAATGAATTAAAATGGCCATTTTGCTCTATTTTCTGACATATGTACATTGAAAAATAAACTGATTAATAAATAAATAAATAAATGTTGGGCCCAAAAATAATGAGAAATAACTGCTGGTTACAAACTTACATTACTCTAATGATGTAATATTATAATTGACACTTAGCTGCTAAGCAAATGGAACAATCATAGATGTAAATATGTCATGTTTTAGCTCCTCATCACATTATCTGACACTGTAATCATGAGGTTTTGGGGCCCCTTGGGGTCATGGGGTGGGTTTACTCACTGGCTCTCCTGTTCTTCATCATCACTATTGCACTGAGGAACATGAGGATCTCCAGCTCTCTCTGCAAAGACACAAGCACAACAAAACATGCAACAACTTCTGTGTGTCAGTGAGTAACCCATGTGAGAGCAGCCGACTGGAGGCCACCATATTTAGCAGCGCCGCAGCGCCACTCCGTCCCTGGCGTGCTCACCCAGTCAAAGTCGCAGGAGTTGCCGTCCTCCCGCTGGGTCGCCAGGTGCTCGCACAGACCCGGAGCCTTTCGCACCAGCAGGAAGGCGATGGTCATGAAGAACGACGTGATATAATAGGGTTTCAGCAGCCATTTGTAAATCTGAGGCAAATGGTACAAGAAAGTACAGAGTCCTGTGATCAGACCCATGTTGGCACAGACGACAGTCCACACACGGGGGAAGAGGAGCAGTGACAGCTGAAGGAGCTGACTGGAGGTGCTGCTGGGTCGATCTGCGCATGCGCTAAGAAAACAGGTTTTTTTATTACTAGTTTTTGGACACCGCTGTTTGCCGTAGATTTGACACATGTTTATTTCATAGAAGTTTATTTACACATACTAGATGTTATCCCGGAGGGGTCTGAGATCCTGTGCAGGAACAGTTAGAGTCTCATTTGTCTTACAAAGGGCTGTCAAAAAGAGAGGAAATGACAAACAGATGTTTAAATGACCACAAAGAATTGCAAAATGACTTCAGATAGCCTCAAAACCAGTGCAATAAGAACAAGTGCAAATAATATCATACAACATATACCAACCACAAACCGCAAAGTGCGTCAGCGTGACTACAAAGCGATGCAGAAAAGATCTGCAAAGTGGCTGGGGACTGATGGAAAACTAATGACAAAGGGACATAATATTACTAGAAAGTGTTGAAAGTAAATACACAACCAGAAAGAGATGCAAAACAATGACAAACTTCACAGTGTTTTGTGCCTCAGTCTTTGTGTCCTGCTCATATGTACAGGAGGGCTTGGGAGGGCTTTTTACATGCTCACTGGTGAGGGGCTTGTTTTCTCATAATCCATCTGTGAGAACACCAAAGGTGAGTTTTGTCTCGACGGGAAATGCAGAATAATGAGGCCTGGGAGTGGAGTTTTGTCTGACTGTCATCCTATAATCTCAATGTGTTTATTAGAAACACTGCTGGTAGATTTGAAATTTTTATGCCACCAATTACTTTAAAACAAAAAAACAAAAAATCATAACATATTAGTTTTTGTTGTTGTTGTTGTTGTTTTTTTTTTTTTTTTTACAGAAAAAGAAATGAAAAAGAGGGGACACAACAGAGGGGAATCGAATGTCCAGGACACTGCAGGAGTTAATTATCACCAGAAGGTGGCAGCAGTGAGGCAGCGAAGAGCCCAGTCGTCATGGAACGACGAAGAAGAAGTCGATTTGGCGGGTATTGCAAAACGTAAACAGAGGAAGATAAAAATGGAGGAAGGCGACACAGGAACACGAAAAGAGACTGTAAGTAATACCCGTGGCGAGGACTCCGCTGAAAAGCAGCCCGATGAAACCACAGGAGAGGTTCCTGCCCAGGTTTCAAAGCCTGGGTCCGTCCATAAGCCGTCGGAGGAGAGCGGAGCTCGGTACAACAGACTGAAGCTGTTCGACAAAGTGATGCAGAAGAGCCTGGAGAAGTTCATCGAACATGCCAGGTACAGTAAACAGTCTGTGGGTTTAAGAGACCAGACTCTCTCGAAACGATCAACCCATTAAACAGTAGTCCCAGTTTGTGGCGTGTAAATTTCAAAACATTTAAAAACGCGACTTACTTAATGAAAAACGTATTCAGATCCTTAACGTACAGTAAAACGCACCAAGCTCTGACTTGAAAATGCCCCTTGAATTGTTTTGTATAAAATGATCAAAACTAAATGCTGCTTTAGCTATCACTCGTGCTTTAACAAGTAAGCTGCATTTTACTGTTGGAGCTGGTTCATGTTTAACCTCTAAAGTTGAAGACTCCAACAAATGATAATTATCAGCCTGGTTATTGTCTAGATTGAATGATTGATTCCTAAATAATGAAACAAATGCATCACTTTCTCAGTGCCAGTTTTTTTTTAAGTATCAGCTATCAAAATAAAAATGTGTAAAATTAAAATATTTACAATGTATTTTCTATACAGAAATAACATTAAGAAAACAGAAGCAAATCTTTGTATTTCAGAGGCTGAAGTCATGAAATGTCTGACAATTTTGTGTGATAAATAACTTGACACAATACATGTTGTAGCATGAATAGAATATATGAGAGAACTACAAATATGTAGTCCAGCACCCAAATGGATTCAATTATATCATTATAAGTTATCCAGTAGGCAAAATTGTTGTTATCAATTATTTTTCGTTGTTCTAATTAATTAAATAACCAAACATTTCAGTGCTAGATGCAGATATCAAAGAAAAGGTCTGGTGATGACTTTTGCTTGACACTGCTTTCTCTCACAGTTTTAACAGATTCGCGACCACATTTCGTCCACTATACAAGAAAAACCCTCAGAGGATGGAGGGTATTCACAAACAGTTCACAGAGGAGCTGCGGAGGACAATACAGGTGTGCAGCATAATACATTAATGCTATGTTTGAAAATCAGCAGCAACTGGAAGGTATATTGTTTTTGTGTTTGTGTTATAGGAGGACATCACCAGACTGATTGAAGAAGGCCGGTTAGAGGTCAAACTGAATGAGCTGGACAAACTGGAGCGCGCTGCCAAGAACAACCCAGAGCCTGCATGGTTAGTATATAAGCTAATAGCACTGTGATAACATATTATCAGTTATGCACGTGTCAAAGTTTTGATTACACTGTAGTTTCTCCAATGAAAACACCTTTTTCTCTTCGACATCTTAGTTATTTGAATAACCTAATTAATTGTATGGAAACAGTTGTTGGTCAAATATGTAATTGTAAGTACTGAAAATACTCAAATAATGTATCATTTCCACTTTAATTCAGAGCAGATATATAAGACTGTACACCAGGGTGACTTTTTGGGCAGCGATATCAATACCAGTAATTTGCTGGTGCATTGTTGTATTAAGCAATGTTTAAAAAGAAAAGTTATTGTCCAAACGCTGTATTTTATATTGTTGCATTATAAATCACTGCTGGAATATTTCCATTTTGCAATGTGATTAAAATACAAAACATTTGAAACTGTCACTTGTTCTGTTAGGAGGCCCAGTGGGGTTCCTGAGCAGGACTTTTGCAGCTTTTTGATGCCCTACTATCAAAAGCAGGAGGCTTACATGCGACTGGAGCTCAAAAAGATCCAAGCGGAGAATGCTGCACTTGCACAGAAGGTTCAGGCTGGCAGAGAGAGTGTTGCTCAGACTGAAAACCGCATTTCAGCAGCTGTTGATGAGTGGAAGGTAAGAAGAGAAAGATCTAACATAAGTAAAAGAGCAATTTGGAGCTGGCACATATAGTATGTTTATTTTTCACATGATTCGCATAATCATAAAGTACAGGTTTGCACTGAGTCTTGTTAACAGTTTTATTGTTTTTTCCCCCAACCTTAGGCCTCAGTCACAGAATTTGAAAGGTTGGCGTCCTCTCTCTGCCCTACTGAGGTCTTCGATGTGTGATCTTCAAATGTGTCCATTAATCAAATAACTTAACTGTACATATTGATTGTGTTTACTCTGTCCGTTTTTCTTAAAATAAACTTAAATCCCTGTAAAATAAGTTGTGTTGTGTGACCTTAGTAATTACATATGTGGGCCTTCTCATATACAGTCTATGGTGTGAGCCTACACAGTATGGCGGGGGCCAACGTACACCAATCATTACGGTAATGTGCGTGTTAATGTCTGGATTTACGGTACAGGGGACATGAAAAATAATGCCACAAAGAAGTCGAGTAGTTGAGACTCGGAAGGATTCACGGTGGATCACGGCTACACAGAAAACAGCCTGAAGAAAACCGGCTTTTCTCTTCCCACATAAATGTATCACTCACGATAGATATGACGGAAATGTTTTCAACTATGTTCGGGCAAAATGAAGCTCAGGGACCGTCTCTGGCTTTCGGACCGGGGAAACCTCCGCCACCTCTTCCGCAAAACCAAGTCTCCATGTCGGGGCAGCTGCCACCGCAGCTCGGGGATGAAGGGCCTGCTCTGCGGAAACCTGGAGCCATGAATGAACCTTTCTACTTACTGCGGGAGCTGCCGGGTACTGTCGGACTGTTGTAGCTGCTATGTGTCATTTGTCTGTTAATTTAAGAGTGTAATTTCCGTGAAGGGTTGCTAGGCAGTTTGTAAACAGAGCTAGCCGACATTAGCCAATAAGATAAGTGTTAGCAATGCTAACTGCCGGTATTAGCTCACTTGTTTTCTGTAGGTAGGGTGGTATTACTGTTGCTTGGTTAAGTTACCATGTTGCTCGTGTGACACCATAAACATGAACGAGGCTGGTCCGTGTTTGAAGATAGATGTTATGTAACTGCTACAACCACAGGAGTGGGCATCCCCGGAGTAACATTGACTCCAGTCACCCCCAGCGATGTTTGTGCTACCTAATCTGAGGTGGTTACTGGTTACTATGTGACAAGGACTTTCAGTGAGTGCTGTTTTTACTAATATGAACCTGTGTGTTTAGTGGGAAACGAGTTGACGGGCAACACCAACCTCATCACGCACTACAACCTGGAGCACGCCTACAACAAGTTCTGTGGGAAGAAGGTGAAGGAGAAGCTCAGCAACTTCCTACCAGAGTTACCAGGTGGGTTTATATAGTGACAAAGGTGTTAATGGCGAGGACTGCACACACTTAAATAAAATATAATAAATATATATGGAGGTGAGATGGTGATGTTTCGATCAGCTTTAGGCATTAGTGAACAAGCTAATTAAACTTTTGACAGATGTTGATTCTCTATTTCTGATCATTGTGGGAGCCACTCACTCACTCACTCTGGAAATGGAGTTATCTTAAAGGTTCAAAACTTTCAACAGGCATTTACAGGAGGAATAGTTTCATCTCCTGCAGATGTTGTACAAAGGTGATCTGAGAATATTAGAGGTCTGATGTGTAACCTCAGAGCAGCAAATATATTGGTGAAAATGTGAGATGCACTGAAAACCCAAATATGTCTAAATCCCCCCATGTATGTTTATTTCATTGTGAACATTTCTTTATAGCTACCTGTACAGTGCTCGCTGCCTGGCTTTGCCTCTCAATGCTTCTCCTGCATTTTGATGTCTGTCACTTTCCCCACTCTTTCAAACTTGCTTTTTCTCCTTCTTGCTGCAGGTATGATCGACTGCCCCGGCACTCAGGACGGCAGCTCTTTGCGCTCTTTGATTGATAAGCCTCCAGTGTGTGGGAACTCCTTCAGCCCACTGACTGGTGCCCTGCTCACAGGCTTCAGACTACACACAGGACCGGTACTAACTGAATACAATGCACAACACGTTTACCCACAAGATGTAAAGTGTCACTAACTTTTGGAAATTATTACATAAACTTTGATGGTATTTTATTGTTAGTTAGAATATTAAGACCTGCTTGAAACCCGTTATACTTTTTAATTAGGTTGTTTTTTTAAATACTTCCATGCATCTAATTGTATTTTTTTTCCCCCAGCTCCCAGAACAGTACAGACTGATGCACATACAGCCTCCAAAGAAGAAGAGCAAACACAAGCACAAACACCATCGACCACAGGACCCACTACCACAAGGTATAACATGAACTGTGCATGTGCTCAAACATAAAGGAATGTAAAAAATATTTTCAGGCCACCAACCTGCTTCTTTTCAATGTCACAGAAACTCCATCAGACTCTGACCCCAAGAAGAAGAAGAAAAAGAGAGACGATGATCCCGACCGCAAGAAAAAGAAGAAAGACAAGAAAAAGAAGAAGGTGAGAAAATGCATTTGCAAGACCTCAGTGAGTTACTCAGTTGCCAGGTGTAGATGTCATTATGGATCCCACTGCCGTCATGGACAAAGATGAAAGTCCATCCAAAATCCTGACTTAAAATCCACATCTAAACTTTATTATCTACAAAGTTAATAATTTTTGCTCAAGCTTTAGTTTGTTGCCTGTACCAATGGAGTGAGGATGTCTCTTTACTGCACACTTGTGGTCAAGCTACAGCAAAGCAGGTTTACAAAGACTTCAAGTGGCTTAGCGTAATTCCATGAGGATATAAGCTGAGAGACTTAATGCTGTGGATAATGTTGTGAAACAAACTTTAACATTACAGTTCAAACTTTAGAAAATTAGAGTTTAGTTTTTATGACTCAGCTAACCATACTGTGATCCCCAGATGTTTATTAATCGGCTTGTGATTGACCAGAAGAGGCTGAATATCAATGGCATTTAGCCCAACTAATCTTAGATATAAATATGGAGGTTTTATCAGTATCACTTGTATTACTACTACTGTAAACTACAGTCACTATTACACCCTTATTTTGTATCTGTTACTTCAGCATCTCAAGTTAGTTGCACATAACTGTATATAACAACTGTAAAGTGTCCTCTTCATTATGAACACCATCTTGAATGAACATTATAAACAGTGTATTTGACTGATGCTCTGTCCCCCTCCAGAACCGCCACAGTCCCGACCACCCTGGCCTCGCTGGATCACAACCCAACAGCAATAGCCTCAGATAGACAGGAGCCCACTGTGTGCATGCCTGTGTTTGAATGTTTGTGTGACTGTCCATTTTGTAAAAGTATGCGTGTGGGTGCGTATGTTTTACAGATCACTGTATTATTGAGAGTATGTTGAGAGATGAGAGAGGGGGAGATTGAAAGGATGAAAGTGGTTGTTTGTTGAGAGTGAGAGTGAGAGGAGCAGCAACACAGTGGATGTGGGTGATTTCAGGATGACATGTTACAAAGCAGTGTAAAAGGCAGAAACCTGATGTTGATAAGCTGTGTGGTTTTGTGGATGACTGAGCAGGAACAGTATGTATGTCCCTCTTTAATTTTGTTGTGATATCTTTTGACCATAATGCCAAAATCAAATAAACATTGGTTATTATAGTTTGTTTGTTTCTCCTTTTTAAGACATCTTTTAAAACAATGTGACCCTTGTTTCTCCCTGTAAAAGGATGCTAAAAGAAAACGCTACTCTAACAATACATTTACATTCATACATTTATTTTTCAAATGCACAAGCTGGATATATTGATTGAAGGTTGGAAAGAAATGCATACATTTTGCAAAAACATACAAACACCTCACCTCTGAGGGTAAGGACAAAAGACTAGACAAACTGGTGTGGATGATACAATATACAAGATACAGCTACAGTCAATCTATATTTATTTTGTTGTGGAGACAGTAAAGGTGATGATTGAACACAATTTAGGTAACAGGTACTGTAAATCTCATTTACGAAAGGCATAAGCAGAGTAGAGTGACATTAACTTGAGGGCCCTTTGGCAGTATTGGTCAGCTTCAACAGGGACTTTTAAGGCATCTTACAGAGGCACAAAGAGGTCAGATAGTTGTTGGAACTGCTGGTACAATCGTTTCAAATATAAAACACTGACATGAGGGAAGAAAAAGTAACTGAAATTGGAAATCCTTCCCAACAGTGATTGAAATGCACTTAACAGTTTGTATAATGAAGAGCACAAACCACAGCCTCTAAAATGACCACCGAGCTCAATTAACACCTGTTAACAATCAATGAAAATCAAAATAGTGTGGCCAATTTGGTGATGAACCATTTTGTGGTAAGGCAGCTGTCAGCTGTTTGCCTCTGTATGTCCTCCTGAGGAAATGTACTGTACTATCAACTACCTTTACGGTCCCTAATCATGGCTTTGGTTTTACAAAGATAACATTTGGCAGAGACATTAAGCTCACACTCGGGATTGCAGCAAAGGCACAGAGAGGAAACAAATCACATCAGGGATCAGGGATGGGCAACTAACACATTCCACAAAGGGCTGCCATGGCTGCAGGTGTTTGTTCCAACCAATCATGAGCACACAATCGACTGTCTGAAGACTGAGATCAGTTGATTAACTGATTCAGGTCTGGTGTGCTGCTGCTTGGAACGAGTTGCCCATCCCTGATCCACACTGTGATGGATGAACACGTGTAGAAAAGAAATGCACCCTAGAAGGAGGGGAAAGTCTCCTAATGCTCAAAACTTAAAGCTGTCTCACTGAAATGAACCTATTGAAAAAAGAAAACTTATACATTACAGCTGATTTCTAAAATCTACATGACACTACTGCTATGTGCAGAACAAACATGTACAGGACAGTTACATTTTGTTGTCACTTTGGAATAAATGTACACTTTTCTGTTTTGATGTGCAGCTGGCTGAAACGAGAGGATCAGCAACTGCAGCTATGTCTTTTCACTGCAACTTCTTAGCATCACAACAGAAAAATCACATTAAAAGACAGGGTTTAACTGCAGCCACTGACCCTTCAGCCATTGGTTTATATTCTGTAATATACTGTACACACCAATATATAGTAAAGCAAGCAGAATATAATAAAATAAAAGACACACCTCGGTTTCTATTTACAAAATACAATTTTGTTGGAGGTGTGTTTGCTTCAAATCAATACATGACCAAAAACAAGCAAAAAAAAAAAAAAAAAAAAAAAGCCAAAGCAGACAACACAGTAAATCATGAAGCACACTACAAAATAACATACAGAAACAAACTCTTCCCTTTTGAATGCTACTGCAGCTAAAGTATAAAAAAGACACTTAAATACATTTTTTATACACACACTAGTTCATTTCTGTGCATAAAGCAGTACAAAGTGTTTAACAACACTGACACACACTGTGGGTCAGAATTTAAAAAATCAGTCATGTTTTTCCTTGTGAAATTTCCTTTAAAAAAACGTTTTTCCTATGTATAAAAATTCCAGAAATGCAAAGGCTGAATCGGCATTACATCTTAACAGGTAGAAGTACACAAGGAGAAAATCCTGCACTGATTAAATTTGTCATTTGGGATGTTGTTTGACATTTAAGGGATTAATATTTCCTAATTAAAAAAAAAAACAAAGCATGATGGACAGACATAGGAGTCGGTTGCAGAGAGACAGTACAAAACAAGGAAACAGAGGAGGTAGATATGTGTCTCTACAACCAGCCTATCTGTGCGTGTGTGTGTGTGAAAATAGCCCCAAAACCTTCTCCATCTTTACCAAATCTCTGGTGTTCAGATGTTTACATGCATTTAATAGTGTATTGATATATATAGTTATAGCTTTAGGTGAGGTGATCAGAGTTGAAACAAATACTAAATATTTGCTCCATTAGCAAACTTGTAGTACAAAAATGAGCTAGACAGCGAAATGTTCCTAATGTCACTAAGCTGTTCTTTGGTGTTAGCGAGGATGTGGATGGTTGTCAGAGGGCTGTGAAAACTACACAACAGTGTTTCAAGTACTGTGACGTCTGCAGTCTGACACAAAGAGGCACGTGCATGTGCGGCTGTGCGTGTTCATGTGAGTAAAATCTATGGCTTTAACAACATCACACTAATTTGGTTCGTTGATCTAAACCAAAAAATAAATAGACAGAAACAAGTGATGATGACACATCTTCTCCTGTGGGAGGGTGGGGAGAGGGTGAGGGTCCTGTTTACTCTTTGTGGTTTGTGGGGAACAAAATTTGCACCAGCAATGAAAAAAGAAAACTAAAGCCATATCAAGATATATAAAGTTTGACATGGACATTGTTTTTGTATTGATTGCGGGTGCTCCATTTGAAGGCACATACAAAAATAAATCCTACAATTTCCCCCAATTCTTGGTTCTGTGGTTCTGTCTAAGCCTCCACAGCAGCGACACCATTGCTGTGGGGTTTGTGGCCATTGGCCTCGGTGTGGTTGAGAGCCTGCATCTCCTGCTCGCCGGCCCGCCTGTCTCTGGCCTCCTTTTCCCTTCGCAGGTGTGAGCGGTGGTAGAAGAGGTAACCCGGCAACAGGAAACCAGTGAGTGAGAAGATCAGCAGACCGAGGTTGATCTGGAGGACATGGAGGGAGGGGAGTATGAGTCACAGTTTACTTTCTCTGTGTCTGTGTGAGGTGTGTATATGTGCAGAAATGAGAGTGGGTCCTCACATAGTAGGGGTCTCCTTTCAGTGGGCCGACCATGGCGATGAAGAGCGGCTGCTGAAGCAGGGCCACCACAGCGCTGATCATGGACTGGAGACCTGTCAGGGTGCCAAAGTGGTTTGACGGGTAGCTGTGGAAGAGATACTGGGTTGTTACCAAGAGTCCCGAGCAACATTTCTCAGCTTGTTATACATCAAACATTAATTTACAGTGATTATATTTAGATTTCATTTTATGGTTAAATGAATACAGATACTTTCTGCTGTATACAGCTGTTTACATATGAGATAACAAGAGAGATAATAATATAACTGTCCAAGAAACAACAGGAGTTCAAAATTACATGTAGAGTGTTATATGCCCTAAGATTGCTCTGCATGGTTCAAGATCAGATGAATACTGATTTGAAACAGTCAGAGAAAGACTTTGCTGAAATTGTTGGAGCAGAGTGGCTGTTGAACACATAAAACATCGCCTGATCCTGTCACCACATCTGGTTGCTTTTATCACACTGTAAACTGCTGCTTTATGTTCTGTCTTAATATGGTGCTGTGAAATGACTCTAAATGGGCCAGAAAAGAGTCTGTTGTCTCCTCTCCAGGTCTTAAATATTGTAAAGGTGTTTGGCTGAATGTCTTATTAATGAAGTGGAAACTAAAAGCACTTTTCTTACTCTGTTTTTCTACTTCGTTACAAGCGCATTCACCCATGACACCATGACAGCTGCTTTGTGGTTTGAATGGGAAACTTTTCACCCCTGAGATAACGTATCCAGTTTTCTCTTAAATGTCATGGTTTGTGTCAGAGCTTCAGCTTTGATGTGTTTGATGAAGCAGCAGTGCAGCACTCACACAGCGGCGTAGAGGCCTCCGCAGCAGGAGTGGATGAAGCCTCGCACCATGGTGTGGAGGATGAAGGTCAAAATCTAAAGAAAAAGTAAGAAAAGTTTAATTTAAGAGTGTTGTGGCCGTTTATTTCTTGTTTCCTGCGTGTTCAGGTGTGTGTGCTACCTGTAGAGGCAAGTTATCTATGAGGCAACAGCATCCGAAGGCAAGCAGCAGCAGGTTGGTGAGGATGAAGGCTCTCATGGCATTCGTCACTTTCTGGATCTTACGGTCTCTCCCACCGGTCTTTCTGATGGGTCACAGACAGAGAGGTTAACATTAACAAGTCATCCACAGCCATGTTTACATTTGAGATCACGACATGAAAAGGCCACAGCCAGGACCACTGACTGTGACCCATCTACCCCTGAGTTGGACTATACAGTGAAGTCTGAATGTACCTTTGCTCTTTGCCTGAGGGGACAACCTTCTCGTCATCGCACTCCTTCATCTTCCAGTCCATGATGTATCCAATCAGAGGACATGTGACCAGACACAACAGCTGCAGTGTGCCAAAGATGGAGGAGTAGAAACTCACTGAAGGAGGGAGGAAATAGGAAGAAAAAGAATTGTTAAAATACATCCAAAAAATTGTCATCAATCAAGTTCATAAGTCTGAAGTCACATTATCACACTGCTCACCTTTTTCTTTTGCCTCAATCACCAGCTCGTCAGAAGCTGAAACACAAACAAAGTCACAAGTTTTGTAACAACACGCAATAAAAAAAAAAAAAAAAAATCCAGTCATCGTCTGTGAGGGTCGGACACTCACGATGCTCTTGGCCGTGTGTCACCATGAACTCCATCATTTTGTTCATTGCGCCCATGAAAAAGATGATCCTCAACTGCGTCATCCCCATGGTAACCAGACTCCACAGGAAGATGGGAGAGAACACAGAGCGGCGGAAAGGTACGGTATCTACGGAGAGAAGGATAGTTCTGTTTTGTATGTGTGTTTTTACCTGATCATCAGGACTGATTTCTCATTAAGGATTAACCATTACAGATGATCCTAAATGTAATTCAAAACAAATTAAGACTTTCTCTTTTAATTTACCTCTTTTGACCATTTATACACAAATACACAATATAAGGAGACAGGATAACTTTGGTTTGACTCAGTGACACTTTGTTGGCATATGTGACCTGTGATCAGGAACACAAAACAAAAACTTTGGGAGCTGCCTAAAGCAAATATTTGCTGTGTGTGTTTGTCGACTCACTGGGTGCAGCGTCATGACCATTAGGAAGCTTCTCAGTGGAGTGTCGGATGTCTCCGTTCTTCTGTCTCAAGCTCTCCTCCAGCGTCTTCTCGTCAGATGAGGGGGGCTCTTTCCCAGTGGTGAGGATCTTGCTGTTGTACACAAACAAACACACACAATCAGTCTGGAGATTTGGGGTGAGGATGATGAATATTTCTCTGCGTCAGTGTTGCTGAAATGAAGTCACAGAGCGGACTGGCTCCACACTGACCTGTAGTCCACCTCGTCGGGTGTTGGGAAGCCTTCTTTAGGCCAGTTGAAGAAGCAGTTTACGAAGACAGACCCTGCAAGACCCGACCACACCCACATGATCACCTGGAAGGACACGCCTGCATCGTAGATCAGCTGTGAAGAAGCAACAGAATGACAACAAGCATTATTTTTTTTGTTTTTGTGAATAGCAGATGGTTTTTAAGATGTTGACTTGGACTCGTGGGCAACAGCAGAAGCTGTAAACACAACACTGACCTATTATCACCTTGTAAAGTTTTTACATGAATGTGTCAGAAAACAGTTGATTGTTTACACGTTCAGCAGACACAGAGCAGCTTTACTGTTAATCTGGTGTCTGGTTTGGTCTCCACTAAACCCTGAGGGAAATATGTGGCTCTTAAGCTGTTACTTGCTCCATTATGTTAACCAGATATCTGTGCTAACAGTGCTGACTTTGTGCCAGTTGTTACCTGAGCAGGTAGTGAACTGCTGCCTGCTGCTGCTTGAAACAGGGCTGATGAGTGGGTGTCAAACACATTAGACTTTGGTCATTTGATTAAAAAAAAAGGTTTGACTATAGAGTGACTGATGGGGTGAATGACACATCAATCTCTGGATCCCACCGTTTCTCTCAAACTTGACCATGATTATGTTGAGATGTCAACACAAGACCACATGATATTCAGGATGTTTCATTAATAAAATAAAAATGATTAAATCTTACTTTTTCAGCTCTCCTATGTAAAAAGAAGTTCAACCATGGTTTTGGATTTTACCCATACACTGACCATAAAGGCACCATAACATGGTTACATGATTAGATGTCTGTATGGTGTATTAGGGAATAACATATAGATGGTCACAGTTATTTTGTTAATGTAACCTTTGTAAGTTACCATGACCCCGGGGAAGGTGACAGCAGAGGAGGCGTAGGAGCCAATCATCAGAGACATAACAGTGGAGCTCAGAGCACCAAACATGTTGGGGAGCTGCAAGGACAGAAGAAAGGAGACATTAGAAACACATGATATGTGAGTGGTGGAGCGGCAGTGTGTCACTTTGGCCAGCAGAGGGCAGCCAGCTGCTTTGTGTCAGCAGGATGTACCAGACTCAGAGAGCTGAGCTGTTTCTACCTACAGAGTCTGCACTCAGTAACACCTTCATCTCCCTGCACAGCAGACTCATTAAAAAAATATTAGTTTCCATGTCATGGGAAACAAGAAACAAAGTCATGGCCCAGTTTGGGCCTTGACCCCATTGTTCAAACACAGACTAAGCTATACTTAGACACACATTCATGCTCTTTATTCTTGCAATTTCAACAGGTTCTTTGAATTAGGATTAAAAACGTCGAAGCCGATCTATAGCCACTGCTTGATGAACTTCCCTTGGCTCTTTGGACCCAGCGTGGGGGCACGCATGACACACCGTGGAGGGGACAAGTTAGTGGGCACCAGGCACTAACACATCATATATTAGGTCGACCTATTTACAGTAGTAAGTAGCTTAGTGAACACAACAATGACCTATTGTGCTGGCAGCACACTCAGTGTCCTTTGATTAGAGTTTTAAACGGGTCAATCATGATTAAAAAATCACATGTGTGGGATTTTAGGTGTGTTGCATGACAAGCTCGCTATTCTCTTTCAACATTAACTTTGGTTGTCCAAACTTCTGCTGGCGTCACCTAATCTCTCCGCTGGGTCAGAGTTCACCAACCACTGTCTGTGTCCCTTTTTTTCTCCCTATAGCTATAGAGTTCACTTTTTACACTGGTACACTGAGCTCTCTGAGGCCAGACCAAGTCAGGGTTGGGAAATGGTAAATACGTCAGTCAAAAAATAACTTGGAATGACACATGTAGACAGATATGTATGAAATTACTTGATATATCATTTTGAGTGCACCTGGTCCATGGGGAGGAGAATGAGAATGACTGAAGGGCGGAGAAATGGACTTACAGTGTGAGGAGACAATATGATCAAATATTTCAGTATGCACTTAAGTTTGTTTGTTTTTTTTTAACCTATTGAACTGATTTTTGACGACACATTAATCTTCTAACACATTACTGACATAACATCACCTCACAGAGTTTACATGGCTAACTTGTTAAGCAGCAGCACCTGTTAAGTATTTACTCTGTTTTAGCTCTGTTTTGGGTCTCCACCATCTCCTGAGGAAAATATCTGAGTCTCCAGCTGCTAGCTGCTCTACTGACTCACTTCACCAGCAAATCTATGAAAAACAAAAAAAAAAACTCCAAAAACAGAACAAAGCTTCTTAAAGGTTGATAGAAAGGTCTGTAGAGGCGGTGAACTTCAGTTTGAGGTGATAGTGGGCTTTTTTCCATGAATGACGCCATTCACATACACATACACAGCTTTCAGTAACGCTGATATCACAGTATGTGTTTCTAATCATCATGACGTTTATCGCTTTGGCTTCTCAGGACTGAGCACACCTAGAGCTGAGTCCAGCTGAATTTACATGGAAGGTGTAGGTGAGAATTTAAATAAAGGGGGTGATAGGGCTGTGGTGATGGCAGATGTCCCTGAAGGTCACTGTGAGTGACACAACAATGAGGTTGGCAGGCAAACAGGAAAAAAAAGCTTTCCTGTGGATGTTTGACAGAGCCCCACTGTCTGTCTGAGAGGAGAAAAACATCTCAGAGAACACCCGTCCTCATTCAGCTCTTCTTAGAACTGAAATACTTCACGGCTCGTCTGTGGCCACGAGATGTGCAGCGTCGGACTCTCTGACTGCGGAGGTCTGAGGAATGTAGGCGAGAGGGACCTCTGAGCACACAGGGAGAGTTTGCATCTCTCGCTAATGTTAAAGCAAAGATATTCCTGCGGTGCGAGATGTCAGCGAACCGATGTTTGCTTTTGGAGGTGTAGAGGCCGAAACCTGAGTCCTGTCTGAGAGGTTTGTGTGCACGATAGAAAGCAAGAGAGAGCGTGAAATGTGTGCATGTGACAGCAGCAGGTGTGATTTCCTGTCACTGCATCCTGGGCAGTTCTCATGAAATATACAATACATATTTCACACAGTGGCATTTGCAGCACATGCCCTGCATGCTGACAGCACCAGGAAGGGGGAGATGCAGGCAGAAACACGTGACTGCATGAGGGTCAACTGATTTCAAGAAGTCGCACACAGATGGAGCTTTGGCCGTCCACTTGTCCCGACTAATCAGTTCAGGCTCTACTCGTGCTGTGCTCACTCACTTGGGTGTAGTAAGTCTTTGGCACTGAGTTTAATTAAGTCCTCAACTGCTGAGAGAGTGGGCCAAATAGTAGCTTAATGAGCAGTGAGATTTTGATGCAGCTTTGAGAGGCAGATTGAAGGAGAAGAAATGGAATAAAATGGGAAGGAGAGGTATATGAAAGATGAGCAAGGACAGAAAGGATGAGTAGGAGGGAGACAGTGGGTGTAAGTTTTTTTTTTTTTTGGAGGGATTTGACTGATCTCTCCAAGCCACAGCTGCAGCTCTCTCTCTCTCGGAGGAGCTCCCAGCAGGAAACCACAGCTGATTAGCACCGGCTTCTCCTCTCCACCTCAGCTCTCTGGCTCCCTTTGTCACTGAACATCAAACCCTTTAGTCCTCACAGCGTTGGCACAGCACTCTTGTCCAGCTGCAGTCAACTTACATAACTCAAAAAGCAGCCACATGTAAAGATGTTGGTTCAACTGCCCTGGCCTGCATGGAGGCTGTACTGTAGATCTCAGGCTATGACCGCTGCTGCTTTTGTGGTTTCCTTGTATTTGACTTTTAGCATGTTTCTAAGAATCGCCCCCTGTGTAACCCTCTAATGCCTTTTTATTTGTTGAGCAATTTTAAAAGTAGCTCTGCCACTCTGCGAGCTGAGCCGACCCTGGAGGCAGCACGTGGAAGACTGACAGCTCTACGAGGAACAGCCGAAAGCTCTTGTCTCACTATGATGTGAACAGACAAGCCCCTGCGCTGAGCCAATGCTGTTGAAGGGCAACCACCGTCTGATTACAAACACAAGGAGAGCAGCCTCATTCCTCCAATGGTGATAGGTGACACACAAGTTTATGTCACGAGTGATTCACCTCTATATTATGCAACCATGCCCTTGTATGAACCTCAGAACCACATGGATGTTTTCACACAGGTTAATGAGGCTAGAGATCAGTCCAAACTAATGATTTGAACAAATAGTTGAGTAATGAGATTTGGACATTTTTCAAAGCTTATGCTTTTTTTTTTTGGCCAATCAGTTTTACATTGTACAAGGGAAAAGAAGGAGATGCAGCCCCAATGAGCTACAGAGCACGACCTCAACCTTTGATAAGTTAACATCCTTTACAGAGCTGTTCCTGTTACATTATAGTCACTTGCACTGTGCAAACCTGAACCTGCATCATAGTCTCTGATGATGGCTACATTTTCTCTTTTCTCTCTACCATTTAAAATTTACATGATCTTTTTCTCGTTTTGTTTTACTCCTATATAAGCAAACCGTATATGCACACAGACACACCCACAAACCACGTACAGTACCATCTGTTACAGATCATTTATCACCCAGACCGATACATAAACCGTATTCATTTACATACTGAACCCAGTGAAACAGTCGCGTCTCTCTGTGTTATTTTATGCACCCTGTGAGTAGTTTACGCGTTCACACTCTGGTACCTATTTATGTTAAAATCAACCATTTTTCAAATAGAAAACATATTGAGATTATTTTCTCCTCTAGGCTCATCCCAACACTTGAATCTGATTTCATGAAACAAAAGCAAACACATCCTGAACTCCACTAATCACTGACTCACTCTACACAATTACAAGTTGTTATAGCAGGGTGTTTGGCTCAGATGAACTGGTTCAGTGTGATTCATTCCCTTCAAATTCTCATTACTTCTTCTTTAAGTAAAACCCACAATCCTCTGATCTCTATGATTTATATGCTCCTCTTGAGAAATGTATTATCATTTCCCTGCCAATTTAGGGGTCTTGTTTGCAGCATGACTTCATGTATTAGTACTATACACAGTAAATGTGCACACAACACAAATGCAAATAAGGTACAGGTACATGATTTCATCAGCAGTGTTCAAATGAGCCTTTACAGAAATTATAATTCCCTCACCACAACAAATAATATACTTTCTTATTGTATATTATCAACTGTATCACATTATCTGCCAGACCCTATTTGTCAGATATTATGTCCCTTCATTGACTGACTTTACCAGGTCACATGTTCTTCCATATAACTCATAATAACACTTTTGTTTTCTTATTTTATAATCCAATTTGAGCTGTTACTCTGAAGAACATGGTTTAAATCAGAAAGGATTGTTTGTGTGTGTGTGTGTGTGTGTGTGTGTGTGTGAGAGAGAGAGAGAGAGAGAGAGAGAGAGAGAGAGAGAGAGAGAGAGAGAGAGACTCTCTATCTTTATGTCCGGGCGTCATTTGCTCTTCAGAACAACAACAGTGTGGAAGTCAGTCAGTGTGGGTATACCCAACCCAACCCAACCCAACCCAACCCAGGGTATGAGGGAGGGTGACACAGATGTCACACAAGGACAAAGAGGAAGTGTGTTTGTCTGTCATATTCATTTAAATTTTGTGTTAGTGCTAAAATACAAAGCAGCACAGTGTTTTCCTGTGAGTGGGAAATTGAGAGAGCTTTAATTACTGACCATTTTAACCAAAATCATATATGAATCTATGTATTTACTTGTGTATTGCATTCCCTGAACTTTATGAGTCAGCATCAATAAAGATACAAGTTTGAGTGAAATTCTCAACACAAAAAGTCTGTGTTTTCATTACCTTTCCATAGGGACAGTGCTGCTGCTGCAACTAATCTTGATTAATAAACTAATTGATTAATAGTTTTGTCTGTAAAATATGGCCTATTAAAAAACTAAAAATATATTTAGATAAAGAGGATGCTCAGTTTACAATCAGCAACTTAAAATTCAAATTTTGAATTTGAATCAAATATTTGGATTTTTTTTTTACATAAAGTGACTGTGCTAATGCAGAATATGTATTTAACCTGAGTTAGTCCACAGAGGGACATTGTCTTCTGGACAGATCCAGGCTACAGTCGGCTCACAGAGGAGAGGGTCATATGTCCATACTCAGCTTGGGCCTTCATCATCAAAACATCTGTTTCATGTTCGTCTCCCTGTGTGTACACAAGCATGCACACGCATTTGTACATCCACACGTGTCATGTGGAGTTGAAACGGTTCTGCACTGATTTTCTGCTGACTGCTGGGCAGAACAAAGAAACAGGAGAGCAGGGAGATGGGAAGACAAGAAGAAAAAAAAGAGAGAGGAGGACGGAAGTGAGGGAGCAGAGAAAAGACAAGACTCGGTGTGGCCTTGAGTGTTTTGAGCAGAGGTGAGTGGGCTGAGCTTTGAGGAGGGTGTGCGGTTAACCGCAGGCCGTCATTGGTGGGAATTCAAATGGGAGACTTTCCATCTGGGGAAAGTCATGTGCAGCTCTGAGAGAAACGCTGTTAATGCACACACATGCACATATCCAAACAAACACATGTACACACTGTACCAACACACAGCACAACCTACATACTTCCCAGGACACAGGAGGCAGCGGCAACAATAAAACACACTTGATAATACTGGCGCCAGCTGACACATCACACGCAAAAGCACATGCCTGATGTGAAGGTAAACAAACACAGCTCCCAGTCACAACACACACTGTTTCGTCAGCTGAGACAAATAGAGGACCCGGCCACGCTGAGACTCTCAGCTACCTACTCCTTTGTACCAAAACCACAGTCTCACATCAGTACATTCTCTCAATATCTCTTATGTAACCGTGTTTGCAGTTTGCTGCTCTTTCGCATGGGACATACTGCACACTGCAGGAAAGACTGGTTTTGTATAACTAACTTACTTTCTCCTATGTGACGATGACAAGAATCTGGTATGTATCATTTAAAAATATTTAGTGATTTTTCTTTGTTTTATTTCTTCAATCATAACAATCGTACCTTTGATGACTGGTCTGTTCACATCAAATATTACATTTTGTCCTGAGTGTCCTCATCAGATTTAGACAGCTTTACATACACTATAAATAAGACATATCAAGTTAATTTTAATATGTCACACACTGGGCATAGTGTGAAAACTCTCATTGTGGAATTCAGTGACCATCTAATCCAATTTGTGGTTTGTATTTAGATCAACAGACAGCCAGAGGTGAGTTATTGTTCTGTTTGTTTCTCAGGTCCAACTCTTATTTCTCATGAAAGAGGTTTGATGTTTTCTGTAGCACCTTTTAAGAAACACGATCTAAGAAACATGTGCATAGTCTTGAAATACGGATGTTGCTGCCGAGAGGAACTCATTCACCAAAAAAACATGAACTGATACGGGGAAGAACGACTGTCTCCTTCAAGGATTTCTAACAAATCACTGATCTATCAAAACCAGGAGCTGCTTTTTCCTGACCATGGAAACCAACTGAACTGGATCTGTTAAGAGCCAGAGCCAATCACTGTCATAATTAAAGAGGGACAAGAGGACGTGTTTGTTGTACAGAGGCATCTGAGTGTTAACGCTTCACAATGTCCACCTGTAAAACATTGATGATGTGTGAGTGATGTGTCTCACCGTGAGGGAGGTGAAGGTCAGGCAGATGCCTCCAAAGCCGTTTAGAGACAGAGCCAAGAAGATGAGTGCTGACAGAACTGCAGAGCAACAGAGAAACACGTAAGAAGAGTTCATGGCAAGATTTAAAAGATTGGAGACAATACCTCCAGCAAAAGTTCTACATTTTTATTCACTGATGACACTTGAGGATGAGACAAGAAGTGGGTTGTGACAAAGTGGTGAAAGCAATATCCTCATGTTCACCGGTTCAGACACTGATACAATGTAATTTTGGCTCCATGGCTCCTTCATATTTGCTTTTCACTCTTTTACTTTTTCATTCTTACTTTTCTGTTCTTCTGCTTTGTTTTGGTTGTTGTCTTTTTGCATCCACATCTCTAACTTAATTCTTTCAAGCTCCTATTGGCAATTAGGACAAAATAAATAATGTGTTAAAAAAGATGGATACTCTGACAGAAAAGCACAATACAAACACATTAAAAACCCTAAAATACTACATTTAGAAGAGAATCTCATTATCTAAAACTGAAGTCACACCATTTCTTAAAGTATAAGTACATGGCTGCCATTGCTGCGAGAGGCGATGCCCTTCAGTGGGTAGAAGGGTGAATGTGAAAAATGCGCGAGTCTGCCCGCCTAACATTTTTGCACACCTGTGCACCTGCACCTGGTGCAACAGCTCAACCATCTGTGTCGAAAAGCAGCCACACAGACCGCAATTTCCTAAAGTGAACATATATTAGCAGCTCTTAAAGTGTAGACAGGAGAGAGGAGAGTATACTTTGTAGTCATGCGATAAAAATTGACCTGCAGAATACATATGAATACACATAGTTCACATTCATATAAACACAGAACAGAGCACCATTTGAAAAATGAGTGCATGTCTGACAGATCACCAGGAAATTCCAGCCTATGGGTTGTGACATAATAGAAGCTGCAGATGTGCATTTTCATGTAGGGGAAGAAGAGCATTGTGTCTTAGCTATGTACAGTGTGTTAAATAAAGCACCGTATGTTAAAATGGAGAATGTTGCTCTTCTGGCTTTGTAATCTTAAAGTGTATCTTGACCTCAGGTGGAGCACATCCACCTGTCAGTCAACATTCAAACCAGCCAAAGTCTCTCTCAGAGTGAGATAGTGACAACATTTGCTCAGAAGCTTATCTTTGTCACAGACTTAGATTTCCTACGTCACACTGTGGAGCTGATTTAATTGATATGGAGCGTTGGAGCATTGGAGCGTTGGAGCGTTGGTGCGTTGGTGTGTTGGTGCATTGGTGCTTGTGTTTATGTTTGTTCTCACCTTCAGGGTTGTAGGCAGACGCGGCCATCATAACACAGGACAGACCGAAACAAAAACTGTAACAAGACATTGAGGACATTTTAAACCCTTGTTGACTTGTATTATAACATTACAGTGAGCTGAAAGTCACACATTTGCAGTCTGTGTGTGAATAAACAATTGCAGCACAGAAACTCCTGGAGGGCCGTGCTGGAAACAACTGAGATGCAAATGAGCTCAGTCACTGTCAGTGTGTGAGAGTAGCAAACGTTTGAGCGAGCGAATGACTGGTTAATGTCAGTTCTGAGCCACAGATGCATGCATGATTACTGACTCACATCTCTGAGGTGTCACAGTTTGTGAGAAAGTATAATTGTGTTGACATTTCCACACCCAAAGGACTTCACTACTACACACTCAGTAGTGCCTCACCCACTCTCATGATTAAGTCACTCCTCCTATTCTGGGAATGTGATCAGTCAGCTTTTTTTTTTTCCTACATCCTGAGAAGTGGGCGGCTTTTGAATCATGCATCATTCCTCATTCTCAGCATAATATTAATAGTTGAGTTATCAGTACAGTATTCAAATCTCCATTAGAAACATTTTCAGGCTAATCTTTATCTAAGAAAACAGGTTTAGGTTTCTGGGAACTGTACTGAACATTAAACATTAAAGCATGTCAGCCACACAGAGATGCAGATTTTCCTACACATCTGACACATCTGTGCCTATGCTGACAAGTCTTACCTGCCAACCAGGCGAATAGGACGAGGCCCAAACTTGTCCATCAGGATCCCGAGTGGCAGGGTGGTGGCGCTGAGCAGGAAGGAGCCGATGGTGAAGCCCAGATTGAGCATCTCCTCCTGGTCCACGCAGCTGAGCCAGACCCCCTCTTCACTGTTAGAGGAGTTCCTCTCTGTAACATTCTCTGTAGAAATGAGTGGTAAGAATGTGTAAAGAGAAAGTCCAGTCAGTGCAGGTGTCAACAGAACCTCAACAATGAGTCTGGAGCTCAATCTGTGCATAGTGGAAATAATTAAGGAAGTAACCAACAGAAAAGGGACATTTCAATGTTGCAGTTCATTTTACCCTTTGCACCTTTAAAAAGAGCTTACATTACTTTGTTTTAAGTCAAATGCCAAACAGGATAAAGAGTCACTGCCTTAATGGTGATTACTGCAAAATCAACCATTAATTCTCTTTTTTGACTTTGTTAAAACACGTTCTTACAGAATAAGTGGATAACTATAAAGCATGTTATTCCAATCCCCTTACAAATGATATGGACTGTCGATAGACTAATACATTAACAGTTTGTTATCGATCATTGTAGCATGATCAGTGTTTCTGTAACAGCTCCTGCTTTATTAATTGACTGGATCATTTCCTGTTGCAGATTTATGTTACATGTTATCAATTAAAATCAGTCCGTTAAACTGGGCAAAAATGAGGATGCACCAGGAAGACAAAGCAAGTTTTAGCATGATTTTGGATCTTTGTTTCTTGATGTCTACAAACAGCAGATAAAAATTCAGTGATGCTGATTTTACCTGTGCACAGGTGGGAGTAGAAGCCCTCCCTCTTCAGCATGATGAGCAGGGAGCCCCAGCCAAGCAGCACGGCCGAACACAACAGGTTCTCAATAACTGCCGTCACTGCCATCCACCAGCGCCTCCTGTAGGCCTGGAGGAGAGAGGGCGACATCGCTGCTGCTCTGTGAAGGAGGGGGGACAGAGAGAGGGTCAGAATGAGGTAAATAAACAGGATAAACATCTATGCAATAAACAGCTGACCTTCCAATCAGAGATGAACTTATTAAAGGTTGCCATCTTCCCTTCTATTGACTCCTACTAAACAGAAAAGTGTGATATTTCAACACTGGGACACATCACCTTTCCCTCTCTTTCTAAAGGCAATGCAAATGTAACAAGTCACTGTTCTGTAAATTGTTTTCTAAAGCCCAGTTGGCTACCTGACCCCTGGCTCTGCATTGTCCTTAGCAGCTCACACACTGTGCTGTCAGCAGAGCAGCTACTACACCCTTGATTTTGACAATGTTGCACTCTCACCCTGTCTGCTTTTGTTTTGGAAATAGGGATTGCATTGTGGAAAAAAAAGGATGACATTTCCATCTAAAGCAGCATGGAGAGGAATTGAAGGGGTCTCTGAACAGCATGGATCCACAGTTTAGTGCTGGGGTTTATCTCTCTGGGTCAAAGGTAAGAGGTGATTCAGGTTTTATGTAAACAACAACAAACAAAATGGAAAACTGATGAAATGACTCATCAAATAAACTCAGGTTAGTCATGACCACCTCAAAGCTACACACACAGACACAGGACATGTCACAGTCATTGTAACCTGTGACAAGAGTGACCAAAAGACATGGTCCAGTCATGGCCACCCTGTGGGGATCTCTCTCTCTCTCTCTCTCTCTCTCTCTCTCACACACACACACACACACATCTTCGAAACATCTTAACAAAACACAAAGGAAACACTTTCAGGAGTTCCTAATGAGGGCATCTCCTGTGTGTGTGTGTGTGGTGTGTATGCGTGTGTGTTGGACTGGAGACAGGGACAGGATCTAATGGGGACAGATTTGTCTCTGCGTGTGCCCATGAGTCTTCGTATGTGTTCATGAGCCGTGCGTGTAATGCGATTATCTACAGCCCAGTGAACCGGCTTTGTGCTGAGAAGAAAGTTTGAAAAGGGGGATTTCTTTGTAATTGACACCCCACAAAGAAAAACCCACTGAGCGCGCGCGCACACACACACACACACACACACAACACTGAGGTAACAGAGCGAGAGGGTGCTCATTGACCCTTCTCTGTGAATGTATAACACACCAATTAACCTGTTAATTAAGAACACACACACTTAATAGTGCACAGAGTACAGCGCGTACAGGGTTTGGGTATGGGTGTCTCTCATCAGAGGTGACAGGAAAAACTGATAGAGAAACTAGGGCAGCAACTACTGACTGTTTCTGAATCAGTTAATCTGCCAGTTATTTTCTCCATTAATTGTTTGCCCTATGACACATCAGTGAATAGTCAAATAAAATAGTCATCACAATAAGCCTCAGAAAATCCCCAAGATGATTTCGTTAAATGTCTTGTTTTGTCAGTCCAGATTTTCAATTTAATGAAAGACCAACACAATGAACAGTGAATGAACTGTGTTATTTTCCTCTCAGTCATCTAACAGTTACATTTACACAACACTAACTCTCAAGTAGAGTAGGAGACCTTGAGTGAGTGCAGGGAGATGAGACAGGTGCACCAAAGTGAAAAAAGCACTAGTTATGGCAAAGTGTCTGAGATGCATAGTGGCTGACAAGGAGCATAAGTCTATATGACTGAGGTCATGGCCCAGAAGTGACTCTGAAGGCATCACTTGTGACTTAGATCTGACGATGGCGGCCGTGGTTCACATAATTAGCTCCTTTTTCAACTAAATGTATCAGCTCTAACAAACACTAATGAAGTAAATAAAGCCATGTAGATTTTGAACTGCTCTTGTAAACCCAGGTGCAAATCTAGGTTTGTAGGGTGAATACCGACTTCTGCCCTTAGTCGTCTGAGCTTTATTAATCCTGTCTACACTTTCAGAACCAACACACTCAAAGACAAAGAGTCTTGTGACTCTGTTTAACATATTAGCCTCAGAACTGTGCAAACTGTAAAAATCATGTAGTATTTGCTCATGAGTGGATGCAGCAGAGTGGACAGACAGAGCAGTACTTCAGACTCAGATGGACATGGTCCATTAAAGGCCTAAGAATAGAGGCTGCTGTCACATGGATTGGATTTTCTGGTGTCGTGGTCGCACCATGAGCATCAGCAAACACACACACAACAAATGCTACACATGGCATCCACACTCATGACGGACATTGCTCAGGAGAACACGATGTTGTAAATACAACCGGGAGTCTGTCATGAAAACAGAGAGTGTGTCTGTAAGAAAGGCCATGGTATCACTTGCTCGTCTTGTGCTCAGGTTATATGACAGCGTGGACTGATGCAAGACACACAAGTGTTGCAAATCCAACGCAACAGCCTGGCCTGATGCCAACCTTTGCTTACACGCATTCTTGTGCTGCTTGGAAACTATGTGTTGACGGAAAGTGGGCTGACAACTATTAACACGCTGTGGTTAACAATAAGGAGTGTCCTGGTGCTGTGAGAGCGGGAAAGTCAACTCAACGACAACCTACAAACGAGCCAAAACATGAAACCTTTAAAGTTGGCAGGCAGCTGTGATCCACTAAAGGATGACTGTTAAGTGTGTGTGCGCATGTAGGAGGGAGAGCAGGTGAAGTCTGGGAAGAACACCATATATGGAAGCTGTTTCCTGAAATACCTGAATGGTGCAACATAGGCTGACTTAAGTGTTTGGTGTTCAAGGCCATGCCATTTTGGATCAGTGTTATCAAAACAAACCGTCCCTGCTCACACTTTAGGATGGTTATACTACATTTAATTGATCACGTGTCTTGCCCTCTTTCAAGTCTTGCTGCTGCTCCCATCCAGGCCGCCTGCTCTTTTTCTTTTTTCCTCGCGGGGATGTTTCTGACCTTGACCAGCCGTGTTTATCAACCTCTGCGGGACACAAAGGACCGCAGGCCAAACTCTTTATTCTCACAGGTTTTAAAGAAAATAAACCATGCGCCCTACGAGCCTCTGTTCCCCAAGGAGTCCAAAAAAAACGCAACCCCCGAAGCCGCCTGGCCGGCCAGCAGCTGTCTCTCCCCGTGGCGTGGATGACCTCAGCCCCTGCCGGGTCCAGTTACCGGCTGGAAGAGGCCCATTCACGTGCCGTGCGAAATGTCGGAATTCACCTCATTCCCCCCCTCACTGATGCCTGCTCACAGATGACAAGGAGGGTTGAAATGATTGATGGTAAAAATGCTGATTGATAGATCAGGTCATTTGAAAAGTAAAGAAAGCTAGGACTACAATAACAGAAAATTAATCCACAGTAAGCCTCTTTGATGACTGGTTGACCTTTAGAGAACATTTCTTATGTACACACATGAATATTTGCTTTTTAAAATATTATATATTATTATAGTGAATTACAGTTGCAAATGCTTGATGAATGAATGGATGAATGGATGAATGAATGAATGAATGAATGATTTGGGCTGTTGGTCAATTAACCAGGTGATTCCCCCTGTACTTTACAGACAGACATGAAACGTGTCTAACTAATCAATAATGACAGTTTTTGATAGGTACAACTTTAATCTCTGAAACAGTTCAAACGTATTTCTCACTGTGGTGGCTCTAATCTCATTTGCACACTTTCTCGTGCAAAGAAAATCCCTTTTACCGCGTTTGCAAACTTAGATTTTTTTTTTTTTTCTTTATCTGTCTTGACATCAGCCTTTACCGGTTGTGCGAAATCTAACTTTAACGCGTGCACGTGAAGGCGCCATACGCGAGTACTATATCATTATCTTCCTTATAGTAGCTCCCTGCTTCTGGCTCAAACTGATTAGAAAAGAGACAGAAAGCCAGCAAGAAGCGACAGAAAAAGAAGTTTGGAATAAAGTTAAATAATATTAGTACATGTGTAGCCGTGTCCGTAGATGACCACAGACCCGTCAGTGAGTTCACAGCAGCAGCAGTTTAGCCGTCGAGAGGATTAGCAAAGAAAATACAGTAAAAGCATGTAGTCACTTCCTACACATCCCCACTCGCTGCTAAACACCGACACTTCCTGCTCTTTATGACACTTTCATACCTTTTCTAATACAAACAACGCGCGCGCGCGCACAGACACACACAAACAGAAGCGCACACATACACATTTTGGCCATTTGCGGAGTTAAGAGTGAGACTTTTGTTGGTAAAGTTGTGTTGTCTCATCATTGAGACTCATGCCACGTGTGACTATGAGCAGCCGGTTAGCCTCATGCCACCACAACACACAACACACACTTCATTACAGTTAATACTACACTTATTAACGCAGCAGCGGCAACCCAGTGGAGATTTAAGGTGGAAAAGGTCATTTACTTACTTCAGTTGTTCTCAGAGAGGAGAAATGCTGGAAATGTGTCTTTTTAACGGCCTTTGCTGCTCACTGAGTGAGAAGCAGATTATGAAAAAAGGATCTGCTCTCACAGCTGATAGCCCTTTGGCTAGATTAATAAACAGTGTGAGCCTCAATCCCCTGAATTAAACCTTTTCCTTCCTGCTTCCTTTCTTCCTTGTGGAGGTCTCGTGGTAGTTTTCTGAAAGGCTCCACAACTTCTTTTCTCTCTCTGGTTTCATTACACACTCCCCCTCTTCTCCTAATTTGACTTCTAATTCCCTCCCTCTTGCCAAGGGGTGGAGAGAAGTCACCACCCTTCATTCATGCTGTGCAGAGGGACAAATGTCTTTACTCCACTCACTTCAATGCAAATGTCTCACTCAGAGCCTGCAGCTGTGAACTATCAGCAGCTTTAGAGACGAAATTCAAATGAGCTATGCATCAAAAATGAAGCTGTAGCCAGACATAAGCGATAATATTGCTCGTTGTTAAATAGATATTGAACTAAAAAAGCTAAAGTTAGACAGCAGATACAGATTTGCAGCACTTTATACCTCACATTTCCCACAGTTACAGGGCACGTATGTTAATGGACATTTGTCTACAGAAGGAAAACTGAGGCTAAAGTCTCTGCCTCCTCTGTAAATAACTCTCTAAAGCTACTAAGCAGGAAAAGCACACATTTCAGTTCACCAAAGCAAATTAGTTCAGTGACGCATCTGATGGAGCAACTACACAACATGATGTTTAAAACACCCACTGCTACTTTTACTTGTACAAGTTTCTGTTGACCAATAAACATGGTTTTTGATTAGTAACAATCTTAATCATTTCCTTTTCTGCTGTCGTCTCTATTACAACAGCAACTCTTGCACAACAGGTCTCCACCATTATTGACACTCAAAGGCATGGAGGCTGACTACAGTGTCATTTAATCTTCTAGTCTATATTTACTGTAAACTAAATTAACAAGTGAATACGTTTTGTTATATTTTCCATTTTATTCATGACCTTTAGCCAACGGGTTTAAAGTTTTCAGTCTTCAACGGAAAGTTTACTTGTAACACTAAAAGATGCCGTGAGGAGTTTACCTGTGCAACAACAACAAATGAGGTCTGTGTTTACATTCAGTAGTTCTCTTCACAGCTAACTGTCTATATCCTTGAGGCCTAACAAGTGCATCTTTCGGTAAACCAGTTTTCTTCACATCCATGTTAACTCGCTAAACAGTCCTTTACCTGGAAGACTGTATTTTATTGAGGCCTTTACAGTCACCCATTTGCTGTGTTACATTTGTATTAAGTTGTTCATTGGCCTCATTACTATTTAATTGAGCCTATATTATTCTGACAGAATGTGAAGGGATTTTTACAGGTGGTATTCCTGCATGTTCAATGGAAAGACAAACAAGGTGAATTCAAATGAACACACCTTTGTAAACACACTTGTTCAAATATGAAGGCTACAACTGAAATCAGAATATACATACATACTGTAAATAACATGCCATGTTGGTGCCTTTCCAAGCTGTATGCCTCTGCTGTATTTAGGCCTTCAGATTTATTGGGGTATCATTGGAGGTCTCTGGCCCCTAAGAGGGAAAGGTTGGGAACCTTTGGCCCCAAATGACACTTCAAACATGGAGATCCTACTAATTTAAGACAGAGATGACGAAGTCCAGTGGTAATAAAGCTTAGAATATCTGAGAGTCAAAATTATATCCTTCAAAGAGGAGGAGTGGTGTGGACCATCAGCTTATATCAGCTTAATTTTTCCTGTAAGTGCAGAACATTTGGTCTCCATCTCTTTTGCTTCCTTGGATCCACAGAGTGCAATAATTCTCAACTAATTCAGGTTTCCATACAAAAGCATTAGTCCTGCATACTCAGTACTCAAAAGAAAATCTGCTCCCTGCTGGGCTCACTGGGGTGTCCAGCTTTCCATTTCAAGCCTATAGCAATTTGCCATAGTTTACGCTGCATATTCGCAGCTACACACTTGGTCCGGAAAACATTTGTTCCAGCTGCAGGGGCAAATCAGGGAACTCTGGGCCCCAATTTCTTAATAAAATAATCCTCTTGGAATTTGTGAGCTCTCTCCAGCTGTGGACACCTGGAAATGTGACCTTTAACCTCACCTGCAAACCAGCAAAGCAGTGACCATGTGAACAAGTCCAAATTGGGTCAGTCTAAACTCAGGTTGACCATGTCATAATGTACTTTCCTCACAGTGGGGCAACCTACTGAAATATGTAGCTGACCGACTGTGCACAGAAAGACCAAGGCCTGACTGATTCTGCAGAATCAGCCAGAAGCAGTTCTTCATAAACTAGTGAAAAATAAAAAATAAAATAAAATTGTTGCATTCTGCAGTTTTGGAATATGCCACTTTCAAAATACTAAACATTATTTGAGTCATTGCAATGAAATGGTATTAATACATTTAAAGTAATGCTTTCTGTAGAGGCTCAAAAGCCGCTTTAGCTCAGTAGACATCTATTCAACAAGTGCAACATTTTCTCCTGAAATAACAAGACTGCACTAACTGGCTTCAAATCACCCCTTCAGAAATATATAGGTCAGTTTACCGACGCTATGTCCACGTTTTCCATGACTCAGTCAGTCACAGTCATTTCTCAGACCTTACTGTGATATGTATATTGGATTATAATGTGCACACGTTGCTTCTGTGGTGTAACTCCCCTACAAGTGTAAGCACCAAGTCTGACCTGAATCAGGGGCATTCTGTGAGGACTGTTAATCTTTTTTTTAAAAAAAAAAAAAAAGATCAGTTTCACAGTGACAGATGAAGGTTTCCATCTGTTTCAACTGTCTGTGGACATTATCTATAGAGATGTGTATGAAACTGTGGACCCCGCCTCTTTTATCAAATCCAAAGTTTTCAGTATTTTCAATTGTGGGGAGGGTCTACATATCATTCAGATAAACTACTTTTGCAGTAAAATATTTTTATACAACCATCCATTTTATAAAATAGACACGTTAAACATATGAGAAAATATGGTTTTGCTTTGTTCAACCATAACGGAAACTCACAAAATTAAGGCCAAAGGGTCTTTTATCCCCTCTAGTTATAGACTAACAGTTGATCCCTCAGGAAAAAAGAATATGAAGAAGATAAAAAAATAAAGGTATAGATGTACATTTACAAAGATAAATACACAAAGTAGAGAAATATATTCTTTTACTATATTACATAAAAGAAGAAATATGTAAGGAGGCAAGGTTTATGTTTGCACTTGTCATTTGCATAAATGAATAAATAATGAGGTAATGTCTGCTGACCAGGGTGAGATCAAGCCCATAGATCAGTCTATTTCTTCTGAGCAACTGAGCCTCGGAGGGGCAGGCTGAACAGGGCCACAGACAGGAATGACTTCCTGCTGCGCTCTGTCGTGCGTCATGACTGGATTATTTTTTATTATTATTTGGCAAAGCATCAAAAATTCCCACAGTTTCAACTTTTTCTATATGGAGTCAGATGCCTATTTTAGTTCTCATCATACTCAGGAAAGGAAAAGATAGAAACTGTTCCTGATGTAGCTGTCTTCTGGACTGTTGATGGACTGCTCCACCTGGAGGACAAACTGTAGTACTGATGAGGGACTCAGGCAACAGCTGCAGGAAAGGATAAAATATTAAACAGAGCGGTCATGTGTCAACCATCCACACATATTCAGTTTCATGCAGGTCCCTGATCTCTAAGTCAAAGAAAAAGCTACATCACTCTAAATGCACCTTTTATTTTCATGCTGAAGTGATCAAATCAAAAACTTCTTGTCTTATTCAAGAAGTTGTGCTTTCCTTTGAATTACTTAAGAGACAATGACATAATACCTTTGAATTATTATCAAAGCTCCCAGTAATAATATCATATAGTGATGTTTTTGTGATAATAATTCTTTTTTAGGTATGTCACAGAAAGGTCAAAGGTCAGGTCAACTTCAAAACAGCACCTGAGTGGATGCAGTATGTCTCTTGAGGACGTTTCAGCCGTTCCACAGTCTGTCTGCTCACTGTACAGCCAGTACTCTCCCCAAAGCAAAACTGCACTTTTAATGATGTGGAGCATGTAAACAATTAGTTAATGAGTGACACATCTGGAATAAACACAAGGAAATCAGGCAACGGAAAAATTTATTAATGAGGTCTTTCCGTGCAGCTCCAAGTCATTAACATGGTCACAGTCTCAAAAAGTTAGCATGACCAACTGTTGCAAATTATAGCCATCCTTGCTGCTTTCTGTCTCATTACACTGACAGTGCACAGTGAAGTGAGGGATCAAAGCCAGTCATTTACAGAAGTGTGCAGCGACACACTTGATACACACCCTTTGATTCTTCTCCACAGATGTCTCAACACCAGAGATTGAAGAAATTGTTTTATCACTATGAGCGACGGGCAAACTTGGACAAACAGAGCAGCGCCTGGTGAGTTGAATGAGGACATCTGACTTCCATGATACACCAAGAGCAAGTTGAGACTGATTCATGGGTGAAGCGGCATATAAAGCAGACGCAGATTGATGAAATTCAGCCACGGTATCAGTGCAAAAGAACAAACACTGAAATATGACTTCACAAGAATGAATTAAATTTATAATTTACACAGCATAGCCAAAACACTTGTCCCCTCATCTGAACCAGGGCCTTTTGTATTTGACTTTTTTTTCTTCTTTATTATCAAGCCCCTGCTGTTCTCATGTGTGATAGCGCTTCAAAGACAACTCTAATGTCAACCATGAATTGTAAAAAAAAAAAAAAAAAGCTGCTTTGCATTAAGATTTACACTGAGTTATGGTTGAATGGGCAGTTTAAAAAGATCAGTTTCACAGTGACAGATGAAGGTTTCCATCATATGTACAAGACATGTCTGTTTGATGGATGAGTCCAAAAAATGTGAAACCCCAAAATGGCTTCTGAAGTGTTACTTAAACGCGAACCTGAAACGATATGAGTGACCTTTTGCATTGTCTTCCCATAAAACATGAACAAAGTGTTTATTTCACATCCTGCTATGTTCCAGTGCAACACTGAATAGTATGAAGTATGTTTTTCATTTGGATGCAAAAGGCAGCCAAGAAAATACCCATTTTTGGAAAATAACTCCAAACCACTTCAGTTCAAAAAGTAGTTAACACTTTTCTATATAGCTTTTTGCAGCCAACATGTAGAAGCTGAGTCTCCTCACAGTGTGAATTCCTCTCGCTTTGACCTTTCTGCTCAGTTCAGGGCCGATTCAACCCTGGAGACATTTGTGGTTTCAGAGTGTGAAGTTCCTGTTTTGGTTTCCAGCATCTTGGTGAATATATAAAAGAAACATTTTTCTCACATCAGACTTACCTGACTCTAGAAAAAGCACAACTAATTTGGTTCTGTTCTGCAAAGTATCATCAGTAAGTCATGGTGGTGAGACAGCGTGCACACGATCGACCAGCTGCCCTGGTTCCAACGTAGCTAAATGAGACGCAGCTGTTTTTACTGTTATCAACAACACCTGCACATTTGCATCGTATAGGAAGGAAGGCGGGAAAGACTTCTGTGTTAATGACCTGCAAGTGTCATCAAGATGTGCTGTGATTGCTGAGCTTTATGTTAAAACTCACTGACAATATAACACCACATTTGGCCGATGTACGGTGACCATATTGGTTTTCTGCACAAGTCAGATATCTCAGAGTTTCTCAGTCAGAATCAAAAGCCACATAGTCAAAGTCAAAGGGTCAAACAGTTCAGGAGCAGTGGTTGTTTTCTACATGTGCTGGCTAACCAGTTACCTTTTTTTTCTAACTGCTAGAATAAAAAACAATGGTCCTGATAATAAGGAACAAAAACAACTGAGTTAGACAAGTATCTAGAGTCATGCCAACACTTCTGGCTTTGATAAGATAATTTAGCTTAATCAAAGCCTGATGCTTCCACATTCACTCTCAATAGAGAAGTAGAAATGCTGCTTATACTGAGTTTGACTGTGAATATATATGCACCATTTGTTTTTTCTGCCATTAACACCAGGGGGTTAGTTGTGAAGCCTACTGTATGCGCGTTTGTTTGCCAAAAGGTTTTACCTCTTAAGGATCACATGGGTGTGTTTTGGCAAACTGGAGACAAGTTTTCATTCCTCTTGCAAGTGAGCAGTGGTTCCTGTCTTGGTACCCTGCCACGACTCTCATTTTTCTCCAGCTTCCTTTTTGACGGAGGACTCATGAGCACTGACCGGAGCCAAGGACGAAGACGCCTGCAGACCGCTGCATGTTGAAATGAAGGTTCTTTTTGACTTTTTTTTCATTTGCATGAATTTTATACTTACTGAGCTCAGAGAAATTTTGGCAGGATGACCACGTCTGGGAAGATTCAGTGCTGTCCCACAGTTTCTCCACTTGTATGATATGTAGCTGGCTGGGATTCAGCGGAGCCCTGGAGCTTTTGGAATGACTGTGGAAACATTTCCAGACTGACAGGCGTCAACATCTTCTCTCATGAGATGATGAAGATTTCGTTTGATCATGATATGATATGGTTGTGAAATCTGTGTGCTGATAGCTTCTCTCTCATGGTAAAGGCCAAAGTTACTCAGATGTGAAATGGCTGAGTCTGATCCACGTTAGACAGGATGGCTGCCACTTTTGCAAAAGTCTTGGAAACTGAGACAAGGCTCTAACATATAATATTTTCTCTGACTCCCACTGATCTGACTAAACTCTAAGGAAACACAAAATGTAAAGAAATTGTTTGACATCTTTGGCAACTTCAGCTGAATAAGATAAATACCACTGTCCATTAATCCAAGGCTATCAGAGGCTGATTGGTGGCTTTGCTTTGCTTGGCCCTGTGTGAGCATCTCTAGAGTTCAAAAATCAACTTAAAAGATACATTTGCATACTCTTTTTTTCTAAAAAAAAAAAAGCAAAAATGACAATTCACTGAAGTTTTCCAACACATAACCCCCCAGCAAATCATTATTTTTATTCCTCAGTCCTTAGTGCAGATTAAACAAATAAGACACAATATGTGAATTAGTGAACTTTAAAGGTGATAGCAGGCAGATTTTTATTATCTTTGGACATTAGTATTAGACCAGCTAGTACTAGGGTTAGCTAAATAAGACTATGAAGATACTGAATGCATCACTAAAACTCACCTAAAAAACACATACTGTATTGTTTACAAGAACAAAAGTATAAAAAGATCAATTGTAGTTGTATGTGTGGGGCTATTTCTTGTGTAGGAGCGCACACACATATATGATATTGACTTTCAGAACAAAAGCAGAAACGTGTTCAAACCAGTGAGTTTATATGTAGCATTCATCCATGTCACTTGTAAATTTTAAGCCATTTTTTATCAGGAAAATAGTAAGTAGTAGTAGAGTTATCATAGGCCTCATATTACCTTTGTGTGTGTGTGTGTACATGTGTGTGTGTGGTTTCATTTGATCAGAGGTCCCTTCTAAAGCAGCCCTGTGATGCTGCTGCTGTTTGACATAGTTAGGGAAATTCCATCTTATTAGACCTAATTATCATTCTTCAATCTGTTTCTACTTAAATAAGGTCCAGACAGCAATCAGCGAACGCATACACACACACCCGCACAAACTCAATGTGGTCTTAATTTTCATTAATGCGAGGACGGTTGGAGGGTTGTTGGCAGGGGAGGGGGCGAGTCTCACGGTACCTGAAACATAAAACATATCTAATCCCATGATTCCATTAGCAGAAGACCATAACACATCATTCTTCTCAGCTCAAAACTACACACAGGTGGTCGAACACGCTCACAGACACTGAGAAGTCATGAACAGTTAATAGTAACGCACACTGCTCGCCACAGGAGGGCAACAGAGGCCTATAAAAACAGCTGGGTGCTACTTTTTACAAGAGAAGTCTATTTAACCTCTTAAACTACTGGCCAGTCATTTAGGAAACAGCACTGTGGGCTGAAACAAAACAGTTTCCAATGAGGTTATTTACCCGCCGGTAAAAAAAAAACTTGGAGCAGGAGCTTTCTCCTTAATATAAACCAGTGCCTTCCTCTGACCTAAGAAAACAAAGTACATATACATCTTTTTGACACATCTCCTTGTTTTCCGGCCTCTTGTTCCCTCTTTGTCATCATAAAAACTATATCTCTTGACTTGTCCAAGTTGGAAACTATTTGCCCCATTATTCTTCTACACAACATTCTGCTCAGTATCTCACCGGTTGCTTCACTGCAGGACTCCATGCATCATCTCTATGTGGCTGTGATCCTCCAGTCCTGTGAGATGAATGGACTCACCAGAAATGCATCCAAAACCTGCAACGCCCCAGTACACACACGCACACACACACACACACACACACACACACACATCATGTCATATACTGAGACAATAATGGGAAAGTTAACAATAAAACAATATGAGCAATGACTGTAAAGGTTTTTCGGGGATGATGAACTGAGATTAAAACAAATTTTCTTTTGAAACCCGTTGTTTTGTATTTATTTGGTCAAAATTGATCTTAACAAACAAAGAAATTAAAGCATGTTTATTTGTTTATCTTGTGTGATTGGCCTCTGAAAACCTCCAGACTGTGGAGAATTATTCCAGTATGGCTATTACCACCACTGCTAGCCTTGTGGCCACATTATTTAAACATCCTACCTTAGCTAAATTTGCAGTGTTACCATATTTGGAGCAGAATTGGTAAGTGAGAGCATATAAAAGCAAACAATGTCTAGCAGGCTTTAAAATATCTGAATTGATTGTGAGATCCCAGGTGTTTTCATCACAGACAGTCACAGGCAGAGATATAGTTGGTGTAACACCTTCATGGTGACAAATTAAACACAAACCTAACAGCAGAGTGAGTTTTTTGTGTTACTTGTGAAAATGGTAAAGGAACTTGCTAGGGATGGACATTTTAAACTGTTAATGTTGCACAACCAGGGAAACAAAGACTCTTGTTTTACTTTTTGTTGGCTATATGTTGATACTACATGCTCCAGTCAGCTGCACATTATGGAAGTTGACAGTGTGTCTGCTCTCTATGCTGACTGTGAGAAATCAGTCCACTCAGGTATGTCTAAAAGTCTTTATTATATTATTCTCTTTTTAAAAATAGAACAATGAGAACAATAGCAGCATTGTAGTGTCTATTTCCTGTGACAGAAAGTGAAGACATTTTAAATTTCTGTTTGACTTTTTGACCCCTTGGCACTAACCCTCGCTTCAGAAGAAGCAGACCCTGGGAACTTCTGAGATTGTGTTTTGTAGCGAGGAGTCAGGCATGCTGGCAAGAAAGGCATACATGAGATCAGATTTATTCTAACAAAATAAGACCGTGGTTAGAATTAAAAAAAGATGTGAAAAATGGAGTCCAGTTTGAATGTGGCCTGAGTTATGCTTTCGTGGGGCATTCGTGGGCCCTCGGGACACCGAGTGCAGGCTGTGATTAGCCTCCCTGCTGCTTCTCTGCATGCTTCTGCTCTGAAGCTCAATGGGCAGAGCATGGCATCGGCCGCGCTGTGGTTAGGGGTTAGACCCCCACTGTGGCTCCTCAAATTGAAACTGTATGTTTGCACAGTACTGAAAGACCAATAATAAAAAGTATCCTCCAAACTGCTTATGGTGCATTTGTCCCCTGTGAGGCGAGGAGGTGCCTAAAGGCAATTAAGACGCTCATATTTTTTTTCTTCTTCTTCTTCTTCTTTTCAGGGAAGCCCGTTGGCTGAAAATGACAGCCACCACTGGGAGCAAAGTAAAAATCAAAGAGATTCCCTCGGTGCCGTTGGGCCCAATCAAACATCTACCTCTGGCTTGAATTATGGCATGAAGCTCTTAAAGTCGAGGGCATGGATTCAAAAGAATCCACAGTGTGCATTAAACCAACGCGGCAACATAGAACAAGCATATTCACATAAATATGAGATAATTACACGACAGCATCTGAACCGCCGGCGACAGCACATGATGGATGAGCTATAGGGAAAGAAAACATGAACAAGGTGAGCGGAGAAAGAGACAGGGCTACTGGTGTAACACAAACTCTGGATGGAGGGATGGGAGTGAAAGGCAAAACAAAAGATGGATTGACGGAGGAATGGTGGGGGTCTTAGTGTCTCAGGCCTCAAGTATTACGCCTCTACTCTTGCCCTTCTTCTATTTCTGCCTTTTAAGGAACTTAACTTCAAGTAGATAATGAGTGCCTCGAAGCAGGCTGAGTAAATCAGACGGAGAGCGGTGGGGGGAGAGGGAAAAGGTGTGTGTGTGTGCATGGGGGGGGGATTGAGGGTAGACTGGAGAGGCAGTGGGAGACAGTGAAAGGAAGAAGAAGATTAGAAGTGATAACAAATGAAGCGAGAGAGGCCGAGAGAGGAGCTGAGCTGAGTAGAGATGCGTGATAAGATCATGCATTAACTTAAAAGCATACTTTAATGAAACTCCACCAAGAGCTTAAGAGAGGGAGAACCAAGGATGGGTCCCACATAAGGTTAGGAAAATACATGTTCCTGGTAGATGTCTTTGAGGTCATGACTTTGCGTTTACCCTCAAATCCCCTTCTCACCATTCTTTACACTTGCCATGTTTCTCTTCTTTCTTTTTCTTCACTGTTCTTCGAATTACAAAGTACAAAAGTCCAGCTTCTCTGTAGAAATGTTGACTTTGAAGGGGCCTTCAGAGGTTTCGGCAAATTTGGGATTGAAGGAGTCCACGACCTCCTCACTGGGTTCAGATCAACAGTGATTGAGTCAACTTTAACCTTTGACCCTTATTGGAATCATATGTGAGAGAGTAACAGAGGAAGGCCTCAGAGAAAGTGCATGTCGGGCTGTTGTTTTTCATTCTTCTTCAAGTTTTAGACAATCCAAAATCACAAATTTCGAACAAAGGGCTTTACAAAGTGCACAAACACACACACACACAAAAAAAATACTTTTTCTCTTGGCGAAAGAGAGATGAAACCTGAAGAGCAGAACAGGCAAGGTTGCTCCTCTGGTACCAACAGGCATACAGACACATCAGCGTAGATGTCATATATATGTACTCCATCCAATAACTACTTTTGTGTGTTACCCAGTGCAGCACACTCAAGGCTGCTGAAGAGAGACAGCCCGAAAATGTGTGCTGTTATCCCCATTTGTACAGTTCACCATGTCGCGACTACACAGATTTGCAGACTTCTTGGAGAAGGATCAGGGCGGTGGCGTGATGGAGCCAGGAGAAGAACAGCAGGCTTTTTGTCCTGCCTCAGAGTGAAGGCCACTCGAATCAAACACCAACATTTAAGTCTTGACATGTGGTCGAATGGCACTTTGTGGACCCAGTGAACCCACACAGCTGTTCTAATCAATATTTTAGTATTAATAATGGCTCTGAAGACTATGTGTAATGCAAAAGACGCTGCACGCAGTGACAAGTTCACAGACAATTATCATCCAGCTCTGCATTCCTCTTGGCATTTCGTTAAATACCAGGTACTTCCCTGAGGAGGCGGTGGAGACCAAAAACTGAGCTAAAAGACAGTGAAATCCGACTTAGATTAATCACAACATGAGTTCAACTGAATGTTTAAGTTATGTATGTTTGCTAACATGTTTGGCAGACAAACTGTCAGTGTTGTGTTGTCAGTCTTTGTACAAACCATGAGTAGCCAAAACATCAGCCGATGCAGGTTTAAAGTTGCCTTGAAGCTCTTGAACTTGAATTTCTTTTTCTTTGGCCTGAAAATGTAAACTAGTGTTAAACTAATGAAAAAATTGTCAACGTAATAAAATGGCTGCCTTACTGGCTCCATATACTGTTACTGCAATAGAATGCGAACCCGCTGTATCTGAACATCTCTGCGGTTCGCTTCAGTTTCCGACTTTCCAGTCACTCTCTTGAGTCAGAAATGACAACGGTCAGACTAATAGAAAACAAATAGCACCCAAGCTCCAAATAATAATCTCATGTGATGTCAAGGGGGGAAAAAAGAAGTCCCATTCTTTACCCTTATTTCAAACCCTTTCTCTGTTTTCTTGTGTTTCTCTGTATTTTGCTTTCCCATTCGTTCAATTCTCTGTCGCTAAACCACAACAGTTGTGGGAAATCAGTCCCAGCTGTCAGCACTTTGATTTGATTGTAGAATGTGTCAATCAAGCCGGGGCACGTTGCACAAAATCTAATTCTAGTCACTCGTTATTTCAGCTCCCACTGAGCTCTTTGCCGTGGGATTAACTTTGACTGTCACACAGCACCGAGGCAAAACTGACCAGCGCATCTGATCTTTGTTCCATCTACCAAGCAAAAAGAAAAACCCCACATGAAAGCACAATTTATTCAAAACAACTTGTTCTGGATCCCTTTGAATATTATTGCTGCTAGCATTAAATACTTGCACGGAGAGGATGCATGTCAGCTGTAGGGTTCTTTCTTTCTTTCTTTCTTTCTTTTTTAATATTCAAGATGATAAAACCTTCCTGAATTCAAACTCAGACTTACATTCAGATTCACAGTCTCTGCTCTGCAGTTGTGGTTGTGCAGGTTCGAGATGAAAAGTTCAGATCTCTGTCAAACATCAAGCTGATGTCTCAAATAGGATGTGAATTGGACTCATTCATCCGTCTGGTCAGGACTATACCCGCTCACCATTTCCTGCCCGTTCATCCACGTCTGTCCTTCCAGGCAGACACATGCATGCCTCTCTTCAGTTTGTCTTGGTCCAGTCTTGTCCTAATGTCCTCAGAAAGACAAAAAAAGAAGAATTAAAGAAAAGAAAAGAAAACTCAGACAGCGTTACGGAATGAAGAAATAGCATCGTATTACTGTGGGGTTTTTAAGAGGACCGTAAAAAGATATGCCCTGTGTACTTTCCAGGCCTGGAATGGGAAAATATTTGGTTCTGCCTTTTGAAATCGTGCACTGTGGACAGAAAGGAAAAAAAAACAGGAACCTGGGGAAAAGTGTGTTATCTGTGTGTTGTGTCTGCACAGGTGTGTATTTTGTTGCTGTCTGCAAATCTGAAGAAAAGATGAAAAGTCAACAATAATCAATTTCTCAAAATGTTACCACTCCCCCAGTGCCAAGCTGCTGCTTCCTTGAAATATATATAGTGACACACCGGTCAGAAATATTTTTAAGCTTCAAGGCTTTCAGCTTCTTAAAGGAATATTCCGGTGTAAATTCAACCCATGATCTATCGCACCGTGAGACCGAGTAGGACACCCCCTAGAGAGATCAGTTTTGCCGACCGCAAACTTTCCAAGTTTTAGTGACTTCAGCAAAGACAGCATGATAGCAAAATACTGCTGTCTTTGTAGCCAAGAGCCAACTGTGACCAAAAAAGCCACTCACAGCCACAAATAATGCTCAGAACAGCACCATACTTCGTCAACAGTACAAATAAGTTCCCAGCACATAATAGGAGGCAACAAACATCTGCTAGCTTTGGCTGGTTTCTATAGGAAAGAGACAAAAACAGAACTCACCCACTCTCCTCCAGCTGCATGCTAGTTATGGGAAAGCCCTGACGAGTCGGTCAGATAGACCATGGGTTACATTTACGCCGGAATATCCTTTCAAGGAATGAACATGAAACATCACCGCCTGGTCTGGTTTCCAAGTTGGTGAATAAACCACAACATAAACCACAACATCTGTCAGCAGCAGTGGGTTAATACACATACAGGTGCTGTAATGAGTATGTAGAGCAGTATATTTTAGTTTTTTGGGGGGGGTAATGATTAACTGCAGACAGTGGTTATATGAAGGTTTGTTTATTGTTGTTTTTAATCCTTTTGTTAAATATGTTGACAATTAAATAGATATGGAATATCACAAGACTTATTTTTAAAGGTTAAGGTGGGGTTGAGGCATGTTTTTAAGGTTAAGAGGGTGGGTCTTCAGGGACTGACTGTAAGTCAATGTAATGTCTCCTCCCAAGTGACAAAAACAAGTGTGAGTGTAAGTGTGAGGGAGTCTGTGGTTCTTCCATAATCTCCTGTCTTTGTGTGTCACGCAGACAGTTTAAAAGCTTTCTATTTACCTTTCGCACCAATCTCCCATTTTCAGGTCGCAGGGCAGGATGGAGGTGTGTGTGTGTGTGTGAGGGAGAGAGAGAGAGAGAGAGAGAGGGAGAGAGAGAGAGAGAGAGAGAGAGAGAGAAAGAGAGAGAGAGAGAGAGAGAGAGAGAGAGCACTGTAAGTCCTCATAGTGTGGGTGGACAGCTGGTCCAAAACAGGCGTTTTAGTCTCTAACAAACCGTGACATGTCAAACATGTAACGTAGACCGCGACACAGCAGCATGTAAAATGCCTCATTGACTCCCACCCAAGGCCTCAGGGAGAAGAAAATATCTTTTTGCTCACACACTCCACTGCAGCCATTAATCATAAATGAAATTTTACGAGAGATGGGAAGGAATATGATTGTCATAAAATGAGCAAAACAAATGCACGGAGGGAAGTTCCTGGCTATGGCCCCTGGAATCACCTTGGGATATCTTGGCTCAGGGAACAAAGGTGCTGAGGTATACCTTGCATTTGGATGCGTGTGTTTACCTCACTGCGGTTCGCTGTAATGATTGCCCTCCCCTCCGCTTCTCCCTCTGTTTTGCATTTGTGTGTCTGTGCTTGTGCCAGGATGCATGTCAGTTATCAGACTTATTAGATGCCATCAAACGTCTCCTATATCATCCATCTATCATCTGGCTCTGCTTTCTCCCTCCCTCTCTCTCTCTCTCTCTCTCTCCCTCCTTTTATGTGCCTGTTTTCTCTTTTCATCACTCTCTCACCAGGTACACACAAACAGACAATAAGTATAACCCCTGCAAGCGGAAGGAGTGAGAGAGTGAGAGGAAATAAGAGCACACAAACAACACACAACACTTTAACATCTTCAAGATCACACACATAGTCTGAACAGGTCTGCTGAAAACGGAGCAGGACAACACACGATGTTTAATTTAGGATTCATCCATAACAAACCCAGACTGAGAAAATTACACTGTCCTCAAACATATTTAGTGTTAATACGACTGCAAACTGGAAAATCTTAGTATGAAACTTTTGAAGTGATTAAAGATGGAAATCTGTCTTGACTGTAATCTGCAGAAACCATAACACTGTGGCATTAAAAACTGAAATAATTGTTCTGATTAGCTACTATGTGTCTCATCAAATCACAGTCTAACCACAGTCTAACCACTCCCCTGAATCAGTGTGAAAGTTTTATTAAACCACAAGTAACGGACAGTAGAAGCCATCAGCTGACATATAATAACCAACAGCTTCTCTCGGTACTATACTCAACAAGGTAAAGGTCATAACAGATTGACTGCTGCTACATGTCAGTGGGTTCTTTTTTACATTACATCACGACTCTTCAGTTTATGTCTCTTACATCATCCCACCTACTCATTCATTATTGTTTACGATTCAACATTTTACTACAAAAGTTAAATTACAAGTTATGCCTGTAATTTCACTGCTGATCCCACTGGGAACCAATAACCAGTCGACACTTGTAGGTCACTGTCTTGGTCCTCAAGTCTGAGAAAATCATGAGTGGTTGTTAACCTCACAGACAGCAACTCCCACAATTCAAGCTCACACAAGCTAAATGCCCATTACTTGTGTAATGATGATAATGATGAAGTGATCTCTGATTGTCCATCAAGACACTTTTAAACATTATTACTGGTGACTGATTGACATGTTTAAGCGACATGATTAAATAATTATTTCCCCTCAGTTTGATGACAAATAGATCATGAATCTGGCTGCTGTGTCCATTGCTGCCCATCTTTGTGTTGTCACAGAGTTTTTCAGCTCTCATGCATTTTAAACGTTGATGCAACCACACAGCTGTCACTGTCCTGCATTTATGTTGATTTTATCAGATGATGTCATGACTATTACAGTGGTGTTTCCTGTGTGTAAATGTGATGTTAGCCAAATGAAAAGAAGAACTTTTATTTCATTTTTGTGTTGTGTAGGTGTTTCACAGTCCTCAGTGGAAAAGCTTTGTGTTTCAATAGGTGCTAAGAAAGAAGAGGAGAATATAGTCTGTGTCGCCTTCACTGTAGCAAATCAGGGCTTGTTTCTCTGAGTTGTTTTTTTTTTGCCAAAATTTACCTCATCAGACATGTGTGACGCTATCACTTTGACTCTTCACGGCCAGGTAAGACTTCTGTAAGATCTTCTTAACACCATCACAACCGTACACAAACATCCACCATACAAGCCATTCAACCGTCAGATGAATGAACGCCCAGCCCCAATTTCTCCCTAATTGCTTTTGAAAACATGTTGAGGAGCTGAGCAACATGGGGAATGACAGCTCCCAGTGTTTTTCTAAGGGACTAAGTCAACAAGCACAGACAGTGACATGAAAGTGCTCGCACACCTCTGTGGTTTTGCTCGCTCACACGGACAACCAATTGATTGACTCATAAATCAAACTCATCCGAGGCCCTGGGGCCCTGGAGCACCCCTCCACCTTCACCTCCCACCCCCACTAACCCAACAACGGTGGTGAGAAGCTGCAGCCCATCCCTGTGCCCTCCAGCTAAGTAAGTGGAGGCGGCAAGTTCCTAGTCATGGCAGAAACCCAGCAGGAGGGAGAGGCCAGGTGGGGCAGATAGAATGGGTGCAAAGGCATAGAAAAAAAAAAATAAGGTGGGGTCATGGAACCAACAGGTATAGGATTAGTGTGTGTTATAACAACGACAGGGACGGATGGAGAAATAAAACACAGAGGGGCTAAAGAAGGATACAAATGTGTTAAAAGGACAAAGGAGAGGGATGAATCAAGTGCTGTGTAGTGCTGCCAAAAAAAGAGAGAAACAAGGGGAGACAGATATGAGGGGAAAGAGGGAGAGACAGCATAGAAGAATGCAGTAAATCCCTGAGCGACTGAACAATTCTCTGGAGAAAGAAAAGAGGAATTTTTATGTGCTGCAGGTGAGCAGAACAGAGAGGGAGGGAGACGTAGAGAAGGAGATAGACAGATGGAAAAAGAGGGAGAGAACGCGGGGGTGGCCGAGGGAATTTGAGGGAAGCGTGAAAGGGTTTGATTGTAGCAGAGAAAAGGGGACACACGGGGTGAAAATGAAGCGCAAATGACACAAAATGTCACAAAATGGCCACTCGTGCAGTTAGAGAGGAAGGCCTACAGACAGACAGACAGACACGATAAAGGAGGAAGGCAGAGAGACATATGGAAAAAAGATTGGGAGACAGAGTGTGTGACAAAAAAAAGGATAGTGAGCAGATAGGAGAGAAAAAGACAGACAGGGAGGAAGAGGAGGTCCGAGAACGGTTCGAAGAACGCATCTGTGTGTCTTAAAGGAATACACCAGGTTTTTGGGAGTTTGGTCAGTTGGCCAGCTTCGAAGACGAAATCACACACACACATGACTATCATGTGACTCAGAAATCACATTTAATCTTATCTGGTTCAAGACAGATGACCTTTAATAGATGATAGTGTCTCCTGTTGTACAGACTGTTGATATACCATGACCTTAGTTGTTTCAGGAGTAGTCTAAGTGTGTCAGAGGAGGATGGGTACTCTGCTGCGTTTAAATGCAGTCTGAGTGTTCAGTATATCCATCGGTTCAACTTTGTTTCTGAGAAAGTGCTTTTTGTGTCAGGTTGTACTTGCATGAATCATCTTTAGGTCCAGCTCATTGTTAGTTAAGTATGAAACAATCATTTGTTATCATCAGATATTCCCATTGAAATGTGTACAGTTTTTCACTCAAAGATTGAAACCTTTGACTTTTGCTCATATTTTCTCTCAACTTTTGAATAGTGCCTCAATTTCCAGTCAATAAACATGGTCCATTGAGGGAATGGTTCAGGTTGTTACTCTACTATTCTTATAGACAGATTAAATAAACCTTAAAGTGGAGCTCCACTGATTTTACACATGGAGGTCTGTTTAGTTTTTACGGGTGAACTACTGTATATGAGAGCAGCTGTATGAAGTCGAGAAGTCTCATAAACTTCCTCAAATGATGTCCCAGAGTCTGTAGCCAGCCAAACTGTCAGTGGTCAGTAACCTGTGTGTAGACACATCTGGTTCTGCTGCTCCGACTCTGACTGACATTAAATGAATGCAGTCGTACATTTTTCATAGCTTCGAATAGTTCGCATTATGTATTGTGTGGAGTTTGACCTCCACAGCGGAGTATTGGTGTTTTTCTGAACCACTAGGTTTAGGATTTCTTAAAGGAAAACAACCAAATGATAAGGTGAAAATAAAAGCTGCTCAGCGAGATGGCCCTCACATCCCAGCCCCCTGTATGTGGTTAGTCTCACATTAGATCGCAGCCTGCCAGTCAGACAGACGGGCCTGTCTGAGCAGCAGAGCGTCTCTTCTGTCGGCAGCTGCCTAATGGGCCCAACAACCCAATAATGTCAATGTCTTGTCACTCACAGTTTCCTTGTATTGGTATCGAAGCACTTGCCGGCTGAGTCATGCTAAGGGCTGAGCTATCCTGTTACGTATTAGTTACAGCAATTTGTCTCTGCTTCGCTGACAGAGAGACAGACGCAGAAAGAGAAGGATGGAGACAACAGTGAGTGATGGCTGTTAGATAGCTCCGCATGACGAGCCTCATTCCAACGAAGTTCTGACACATAGAGATAATGATTCACACACGTGCTGGGTTTGCAAGCCCACACAGGGGCAAACAATACTCACACACTCACAGATAAACGCACACACACACTCAGGCCATACAAAGCTGCCTTTGTTGACTACTGGCAGCCCCTCTGTCACTGCTTACTGAATGTAAAAAACACACAGCTTCTCCAGTGTGTGTGTGTAAATGTAAGTGTGTGTGTGTGTGTTTCTACATATGTGTCATGCCTCTGTCAGCGTTAACCCTTTCCCCCACTTGGTGAGAGTCATGAGTGCATGTGATGATGTGTCAGTGTTGACAGTCGACCTCTCCTGTAAGTCACTTCCTGCTGAACTACCTTCTTCTAAAGGCTCATGTGTGTGCTTGTTTGCCGGAGCGTGGTCTGGGTTTGTGCGCATGGGACTATTTGTGTGTGTGTGTGTTTCTGTCAGGGTGGGTGTATGCGGTTGTGTGCAGGTGTGTACCTCGGAGGTGATGGACGGGAGATTCTCATTGATCCCTTAATATCCAGCCCGAGGCGAGGAGAGGGAGCCAGAGAGCTGCCGAACATGTGAGAAAAGGAATAGTTGAGAGCAAATAAAGCCAAACAAGAAAGAAAGACTGAAAGAAAAAAAAAGATAACAGGTGAGGAAGCGATAAAAGTGTGGATGATGAGACAAGGGGACGTGCAGAAAACCCGATAAGATGCAGAGGCGGTGACGGAGACACAGAGAATGGCGGCAGTGAAACAGACACAACAAGAGAGCTGGACGGTTGGTGGGATTAGGGTGTGTTTGTACCTGTGCCTGTTTGTGCTCATGTAAATCCCTCACACACAGGTCAGAGCCTTGGATTTTTTTTTTCTTGGAGGGGGGGAAGAGGAGCTTCGTGAGATAGTGTGATGAGAAACAAAAGCAAAGTGGGTGGAGGGATGATGCGGTGGGAGGTGGGAAGTGGGAGATGAAAGGAAAGAAGAGCGATCGTAAATTTTCACCCGGACAGACAAATAAAAACTCTCTCATACCCCCGCCTCAGTCGCTCTGGTTTTTGCCGTGAATGTGAGCCGGCCTTTGTTTTCCAGAAGACGCCTCTCCCCTTGTGCCAATCACCCGTAACCATCCCTATAAAACTGAAACCATTGCAAACAAAAATCCCAGATGCATTTTTTGTCTCTCCTCCCAAATGGCCTCCCAAATGACCACTAACACCACGCTCTGTACAAAACCTACTATTTATTCTCTTCTGAGTTACAATACAGTATTTTCACACTGGAGAAAAAATAATAAATAAACATCTTGTTCAATAAATATAATAGAAATATGATCCATAACCTTTAGCCACATCATCTGAGGCACATTGTAAAGACATAGCAATAAATCCATAACAAATGAAGCCATCTGTAAATTGCAAAAAAATGAAAAAAGGCCAACTCAGTGTTTCTAATTTGGAGTGCGAAGTGACTCAGAGGAACAAGTTGACATATTGGGAACTCTTGTTTTCACCCCAACAGTTACACACGAACACTGATACCACTCTTATGTCTTTAGGCTTCAAATAGCAGATGCTGAGATTATTTGAGCCTGAAAGCCATAAAGGCTGAATTCAATGAGTCAATGAGGTTCAGAGTGGTTTCACAGAGTAACTGTATTTACATAGTTTCACTCACTGCAATAGAGAGTCTTCACAGGGGAAATAGATTTGCTAGATGAGTCTTTCTAAACATAAGATTATCTTCACTGTGATCAAAATTAAACGCAAGCAGCTCAAATTGACCAATCACAGTTCCTGCCATGTGATATCTCTGTAGCTGCTTTAGCTATGGCATAAAACTTCACATAGCAGTTTAAGGTTGAGCTAAAGGTCAAAAATTAACATGTTTTATAGTGTTTGTTTAGTCTGTGCAAAAGCTCATATGGAAGAATAACACAGTGTGGTTTAAATGGTAATCATATACTGGGATCATATCCCAGTCAGCCAATACCAGATTAACCATTATGAGTGTAAAGGCTAAAGATTAAACAGACAAGATACACTGTGTTAGCTGGTGAGTTTTAGAGGTGAACACATTATGTATCTTTGGTCGAAGCCATTTCCAGTCTCAGTATCATTCTGATACATAAGTCATGTGAACTGAACTAAATTTTCTCATGAAAACAAAGAAATGTTCCCGAAATGTCTGAACTGTTCCTTTAAACATGGAAAAATTACAGGTTGATTAAGGCTGAGTTAAATATGTCATTAAATCTGGTACAAAGCACTGAATCAAAGGCAGCAAAGAAGTGAATGGTAGGTTAAGGCACCAAATGTGTGTGTGTGTGTGTGTGTGTGTGTGTGTGTATTTCTGGACAGCATGTGTAGCGTTGTTGTAGGGTTACTGTAACTGACCGTTTAACTTCAGATTACTCAGCAATACCACTCTGCCCGTTATTTCTGCCACTCACCCCCCTTGACTCACTCCTCCTCCTCCTCCCCGTCTTCCTCTCCTTTTCGGCCTCTTCCTCTCCTCATCCGTGCCCTCGTCATCCCTCTGGCCATTTCCTCCCTTCCTTTTGTCTCTCACCCATTCAGACATTTTCCCTTCTGCCTTTAGAGAAAATGAATGTTTGCTGATTCACACATCTGGGGGTCACTGAATCAGTTCCCAGTCAATGGCTGCACTGTGTCTTGCGGCCTGTCACTCAGTCTATCCTTGTGTATGTGTGTGTGCGTATGCGTGTGTGTGTGTGTGTCTAACCACCTACAGTGGCATTTCTGTTGATCCATGAGCCGTGAAGTCCGGTAACTCAGCCCAGTCTCAGTGTGTCTCGCTCAATGAGCTGCTATGTGCATTAGTCGAGTGACAGTGCTGGTAATGTGTTGGCTTTGTGTGTGTTATATTCCATTAGCACTTCTGGTGACCTGCCAGACAGTCCTTCATTCACTTATTCCAGTACAGTATGAATGAATGTGTTAAGCACGAATGTGTTTATGTGCTTTTGTCTGTTAAATCTCTCACTTTGTTTCCACTCTTGTTTTGTGCAATAAACTGTGTGTGTGTGTGTGTGTGGTGGTGGGGTGGGGGTGGGGGGGGGGGGGGGGGGGGGTCGTCTAAGTGTCTGGTCTCGTCTCAGTGTCTCAACCTCGCAGTCTCCTCTTGAGGCGGTTGAAGTCCTTCGCCGATCTCCACAGCCAACTCTGCAGCTCGCGCAATATCCAGAACCCCTCCACCTTCCTGGCGAAGTCGTTCATGGTCGGCTGCACCGGCAGGAGTGAGGTGGAGGAGGAGGTGGAGGAGGTGGAGGAGAGCAGTGGAGTCAGAGGAGGTGAAAGGAGAGAGGTTCCTCTTCGTAAAGACAGAGGGATGGGCTGGGGGAGGAGGGTGTGCTTCTCACCTGCTCCGAACTGGTAGAGGAGGGAGAGGGTGGAGAGGGAAGGTTGGAGGGTGGGGGAGAGGAGGGAGCGAGGAGGCCGACGGTGCTGGTAGAGAGAGGAGGTGGAAGGACCTTCCATATGTGACTGTTTCTCCTCTTCTACCAATAAGTCAATGGTTTCCTCTACAAAAAATCCATCTTCTTTTCTGAGTGAGTCTGTGTGATGTGAGTTCAGGTTGTAGCTGTACTCGTTGTTGTTGTTGTTGTTGTTGTTACTCTGGATAGTTGGCTGTTGAACTGGACTGGAGCTTTGTGTGCCTGGGTAAGACACCTCAACCCCAGGTTCAGGTTGTCCCTCCTTCTCCTCTCCATCCTCATTGATACTCAACAACCTCCTCCCCCACCTCTCTGCACCTCCACCTTGCTCCAGCTCCTCCTCTCCCTCCTGCCCCACTTTCTCGTCTTCACTGGCGACCCATTTCCAGCTCTCAGGCTCCTCCCTCTTCCCTCTCCTCCCTCTTTCTCCTCGTCCCCTCTCCCTCGATCCACCGCTCCTTCCTCCAGACGTCGTCACCTCTGCTCTCCTCCCCTCTTTCCCTCTCCTTTTTTCCATCAGGTCAACATTGACGCCATCTTCCCGCTCTCCTCTGACCGCCTTCATCCCGCTTCGTTTCTGGTTGCTACGCTGACTCACGTCTGTCCTCGTCCCAGCTCTGGACCGGTACATGCTATGGCTCATCAGAGGAGCTGGTCTGTCTCCTCCTGTCTCCCTCTGAGGGTACTGCAGCTCACCAGAGTTGCTTCCTGTGTTCGCAGATGGAGGAGGAAGTGTGTAACCCAGCGTGGTCATCAGTGCGGATATGGAGCCGAGCAGTCCATCCAGGCCGGTGCAAAAGTGCAGCAGGGAAGTCTTGAGGGAGGGGCAGAGGGTGGAGCGGGCCAGCTCCCTGACAGCTGCCAGCAGCACAGAGTAGGCCCTCTGGTTCTGGGCCAGCCGGGCCTGGTTCTCCAGGCCGTGCCACAGCTCCAGGCGGGTGGCAGCACTGGGCAGGGACAGAGCCGTGCTGTTGGGCCGTGGAGGGGAGAAGTCTTTCTCATTGAATGGAGGGCCCAGGTAGGTGAGCTGGAGGAGAAGAGGGAGAAGAAAGGAGAAGAGGTTTTTGTTTAATGGACGATTCTGAAACACAGCTTCGTTCTTCTTCATTTTCCTTTTTTTATATATAAAAACCACATCTTCTCATTGGTTGCACTGTGTGAAATGAATCAGTGGTGACGCTTCAGCCCTTTTTTTTCTTTGGCAGGTTCGGGCCGGCTTTTATGCCACACTTTGTGCTGTTGTGAAGCATGCGCACATGCATTGTCCAATTTCAGCCAGATTAAGGCATATACATGCAGAAGAAAAACAATCACATTGGGTGTTTGGGTGTTTTAGATTTGGAGAAGTCCGGTATTAGTCGGACTAACGCGTTTACATGCACTTCAGTTGTCCAGTTATAGTCAGATTAAGGCCATAATTTGTTTTTTTCAACTGTCATGTAAACGTACTGACTGGGATTCATCAGGCCAAGAATCAGTTAACCAGACAGGTGGTAATGGAACAGTTTCACCCCTTCACCTCAGACCATGGATCAAACAAAACATAACTTCTCCAGTCAGGTCTGCAGTGATCCCTCAACGCACAAGAAAAGTGTGCGCACATCAACACACAAGAGAAGCAGGTCAAAGCTGGGTAAAGACTTTGAGGTTTTGCTTCGCTTTCTCTTCCAAACTTTGATCTGATCTTCTCTGTTGCCACATGCTCAGTAATTAATATGCTGAGCACAATGTTATGGGTAATTATATAAAACTATGAAACTATGACTCTGATGTTAGACCCTTTGAATTACATTGAAGCAGATTAAAATGGTCTGAACCGAATGATATCACAGAGAATTACTCACATAAACATCTTTGATTTCCTTCAGCTGATACTCCAGGTACTTGGTCAGCTCATATGTGCTCTCTATCGAGCTCCTCTCGCTGGCCAGGGTGTGTGACGAATCCAGGGCCATCGCCATGGCAGCAGCCAATAGCAGGACGAGCTGGTGTTGATGAACTGTGGCGAAATGAAACATTTAAATGAGACATTTAAAGTAAGTCTGACTAAAAACGCAGGGGGACAGTGTGAGATGTTGCTTTAATGACATTCAAATCATGGGAGCGCAAGTGATTAACACACACACCGCAGAGGTATTTGTAATCATAACAGTGAGATGAAATTCATCTGAGCCATTATTTTCTCAGACATTTTGTGAATATTTCACTTGGAGTTCTTAATTAATTTGATTACTCCAGAGCTCAACAGACAAAAATCACCTCCAGCAGCAGTTTCCAAGCTTTAGCTCCGGCCTCTGTGCCGTTCACACTGTTTATAGGAATTTTTTTACAATATTCTGGTTTATTTCTTTGTCTCTATGGCGATGGCCTCGTCTGTTTACATATTGCCAGGTCAGAGTCATCTGACACTGCCAATAAAGCTTTTTCCGCTTCTAATCTAATTTTAGATGTTTCTGGCTGTCGGAGGTTTACTCTGGCTTCAAATAAAACCTTGCTTAATAGCCTAAGACAGTCGGCTTCAGACAGTCAGACAAATGGCTCCTATGTTCGGTGCACCAGCCTGTCAGGAAAACAGCCGCTCACACACACACACACATGCATACACACACATGTTCATTCCTGACCAATATCCCCAAAACAAAGACATGTGGCTTTCTTTACAATCACAAACATTAATGTGTTTGTATCAGTTGTATGTTTGCTGTTGACTTCTTGTTTATGTTTCAGAGTGTTTGTGTAGGTGTTTTATGTTACTGTGTGAGTGTTTGTGAGAATGTTTGTAGCTGTAATTGAGTATATACAATGATTTTGCATGTGTGTGGGTGCCGCTAAGTGTGTATGTGTGTGTGTCTGTGATGATGGGTGGGAGGGGGTTGTAACACTGGGAACCTTTTAGTGCCCCTGTCTCTGGTTTCAAACAGAGAAAATTGGAGCTGAAAGGTGGTTTTCAACATTAAGAAACTTCATGTCCATCCACTCGTCTTCATCCTGCGCTCCCTCTCCCTCTCTCTCCTCAGCTCCTCCACTCAGGCTCAACACACACACACACACACACATTTCTCTTTGTCGTCTCTGCTCTCTGTCATCCTCTTCCATCTTCTCTCTCTCACTCTCGCTCTGTCTGTCTGTCTCTCCCTGTGCTCGCTCTCACCTCCCTGACACCCCCGGACGGTATCCAGTGATTTATGCTCGTAATTATTGGCAAAACAAGCTGCTGTTCAACAGGTGTGAAATATATATTGCACAACGTGTGTGACCCTGTCAACTTTCTCTCATTTGCTCGCTCACACACTTTTGGCCTCCTGTTGTCTGACTAATTTAATTCCTTTCTCCCATGGAGCATGTCACATGCACTCATTCTCTCACCTTCCTTTCCCTACTTTTCCTCCTTATCTCTCTACTAATGCTATCTCATTATCTATCTATCTGATCATAAGACACCTCAAGTGAAAAGCTTTTATCCTCAATAGTGGTTCAGTCGTTCTAAGAAAACATGTTCTGACCAAAAAGAGTCAACACCTTTTCCCTCTGACTCAACCACTTATATTTGACGTATCGGTATGCACTCCCTTACAGGGCTGGGTAGGAACTTAATGACGGTATGTGCTCAAGACTGCTCTATACACAAAAATGTATAGAGCAGTTGTGCAACATGTGTTAGAACTGCAGTAAGCGAGTAACGAGGGAAACGCCAGTTTTCTGTCCATCAGTCAAACACGTTGCAGTCATCAGAGATGAAATAACAGGATAAGAAGTGTGGATAATCCCATTGTGTGTAATACAATTTTCATTGATGAAGTGGTGACAACATGTGATTTACTCCTGAAACTAGATAAACAAACCAACTTAAAAACAATAACATCAAATAACTGGGCTTCAGTAAAAGATTGAATGACAGATTGTTGGCGATTCAAATTAAAATGGGATTAGAAATACTTGTCATCAAAATGACATCGACACAACCTGCTCCATTTGAAAGAGTACCGCTTGACCCTGAGTTGGCGGCTACATGAAAGCATCCTCCCAGACTATTTTCCAAATCACAGTGCTTGGGCCCGGGCAACTCCCACGCACTCCCACACACACACACACACCTTAAAATCAGTCAGCTCGGACAACCCCCGTCAAGCAAGGCTCATCTCCTCAACCACAAAGGCCTCATCACTTGTCAGGTGCAATAAGCATCTTTCATCAACATCAGAGACTTCAGAGCTAATCAGTCCAATCGTGCAGAACATCCTCCATTAGCATCAAAACACCCAGAAACCAACACAACAACTGTGACTCTCAGACTACACAGCCTTCTAGGAAAAGGATCCACAGCATGCAAAAAAAAAAAAGGGTTGCATTTGGGAGAAATAAACAGGTACCTAAAAAATACCCTGGGATGGAGAAAGAACATTCTCCTTGGCAAAAATCAACCAAAACGGCTCCAAACCGTTTCCTTTTGTCTGCAGCCACATGTTCGGAGATGATTGCCAGACGTGAAAGGCTCTTGTTGTTTTGATTGAGCCCTGACATGGCTAAAAGCATCTTCCACTGTGGCTAAAAACAACCGCTCTTTTGTACGCATAAACGGAGGTAACTCTAACCCAGAGCCATGTTGTTGTTATATAATATTATACCGAGTAACTGCGCTGCAGTCGGCATGCAGCCTGACTTCAAGGCGAGCCCTGCAGGCTTGGGGCTGTGTCTGTGTACCTGGCAGTGGAAGCACACTCCGCAGGGCAGGGTTGAAACCAGAACATTCTCTGCGGGAGGATTGCATTACAGCAACACAGGGGTTCCCTACAACGGCCGACCATGACCCCGCCTCTGTATGTGTGTGACTCCACGCATTTTCACGCACATACCTATTGTGGTTACACATATGTGTTCACAAGGGGAGCTCCATTATTCACAACAGATCATATTTTCATCCTCGGTTTGTCCGTTGATGCCGAGTCAGATCTTGCACTCTGGAGTCTGGCTGCCATCTGCAAAACAGAGCTTGAACGCAGAGCTGCTGTGCTCCAGATAGGTCAGGATTAAACCATTCCCTACAGGGTCAAGGTTCACAGGTGAATTGTGGGACGAAAGGTTGTGTTCAGGGGCAAAAAGAACCTTGTAACACACTTGACATGTTCCACTCCAGCCGGCGTTTTGGTAAACCAGTGACCCGGTGTTTTGTGGGTGCTGCAATGCTTCCATCCAAGAGGACTAGTATTTCATCTTTCCCAACATGCACCACCATTTGAGGTTTTAAACAAGCACTTAAACAGAATTTGGTATTGTGGGAAAACCATGTGCGAGTAAATCTAGTCCAGGAAAAACTACCTCCGGTGCCAAAAAAGGTTGCCCTCCGACGATGTAACCACTTGAAAGAGGTCTTAAACAGAGAGGAAACATCAGTAACGTGGAAGATATTATAAATCAGGGCCAAATGAGATGTTTATCATTTCCAGGGCGGAATTGATTAGGATAACTATAGTATATCGTAATGGCATTCTTTTGGTGAGTATACGTTGTACGGGTTTGACAAGGTTTGACATTAATCAAGCCACTCAAGCTGGTTTCGGAAAAACAAAGGATTAAACATCATCTGCGATGTGTTTTCCCGGCTGTAGGCTATGTCCTCTCACTCTTCATACTCCACTTGTATCTCTTTAGTGTGTAGACCTCCTCTAGGCAGCATTAGACAGCATTAGAGACAGAAAGGACTGCTGTACCGAGCCGTGATGTGATATGATGACGTAAAAGACAGATTTTTATCCAGCCTGAGTCTGCAGACACATCTTCACAAGCTCAGCCTGAACCTCACAAATTTGATTTATGTTAATATTACGTTCAAAATCAAAATCTCTTTTTTGGCCTGCAGTCCTGAATGTCAACATGAGTCCGTTGCTGATCTGCCATCTTGATAAAATTTTCAGATGCCAGGATCACGTCATATGAATCAGGTCGTAATTTTGAGCAGCAGAGTCAAGAAAACCGCTAACATCAGCCTCCTTCTAAATCAGACACGTCATGAATTTGAAACAGCCAAAAAGATCCGTTTTACTTTTTGTTACCACATCTCAATTTTGTATGAGCAAGACTTGAAATAATACACCCAAAAAGAAAATAAAAATGGTTACTGCTGCTCTTTAACTCTTCTGATTCGAGTCATAACTCTGGTCTGCTCTGAAAGGTAACTCTTTAAATTTTACAACCAAAATGTCACAATGAATATAAGCGATATTGAACTGCAGGCACAGAGGCAGAAACATGGTGAAAGAGAAAAAAAAACTAGGGGCCTTCTTCGGTAGAATAAAGGAACATAAGGCCTGTAGTAGTAGCAGTGTCTGAGCGGCCTCCGTGTCGACAGCTGTTGCAGTGATATGGGGATCCTAAAATGCTTTGCAGAGATACAATCAGGACACTTGGAGCTTTCAAACAATGTGTAATTTGTCAAGGTTGTGTGAAGACTAAAACACACCTAAAACAGTGTTACCAAGGCCAAAGCGTCCCACGGGTGGGGCGGTGTATTCACAGTCTTCTTCAGTGAATGAACAATCGAACTTGTGCATTTACAACATCCAACAACACCAGGGTAAGATCAAGTCGCTAAAGAAGATTGTGGGATGGGGTCGAAAGCTCCAGAAGTTAGAATAATCTGTTTGTGTTCTCAAGATCGAGAATGAAACTCCTATTAAGTACCACCAAAATCCACATACTGCAGCCACATGTGATGACTTTGATCGGTTATTATATCGCAGTGTTACTTTTAAATGTCATTGTCTATTTCCCCATTTTTTTAAATAGCTTCACAAGTCTCGCGTTTCTGTCCCTGTGTGTGCAGCGATCCTCCGCCTTGTCTCACATATTTGTTGTCATCTAGCTAACGTGGCAGCGGCAGAGCTGCAGGCTTATTGTGGCTTTGTTGACAGAAAAGTTCCCAGTCGGAGCCAAATCCAGAGAGGCTGTTTGTTTCTTGCATAGCTTTTTAATTATTCTGTTGCACTGTACCTGGTGGCAATTTTGCCTTCTGTCAAAACACTTACTCTAAACATAAACACACCTGCGCAGGGACGCCAGGGGGCAAAAAACATGTATCAACACACCCATGTGAGCGATTAAGCCACAGGGGAAGTGGACAGTGACACACGCCGGGCGACTGAGGGTGAGTGGGGGTGAGTGGAGGTGGAGGGGGTTGACAATGTGGGGGTCAGGGTCAGTGTTGTGTGCCTGTGTACAGTTAGGGGCCAGATTTATGTGCAGTCTGTACTCAATCAAATGTGCATTCCTCCACTAACTCAACACACACAAATGTGCATGTGCATGTGCACACGCGCCAGATTGTGCACTGGAGCATAGATCCCTGTATGCACAAATGTTATATTGGATAAATCCATATAAACAAAAAAAAAATATGCACACACACACATGCACACACACACTTTCCTATCTCTTCTCCCAGGAGATTCCTTCCTCTGGAGTTTGTTCATACTGAATTTCAAATTGATCCTCTTGGCACTGGACACACACTGGGTTGCCAAACAGCATCAATGACCCACAAACAAAGCCAAAAGAAAACACACATTAAAAAAGCCAATAAAAATTATGTTTATGCCCAGAAACTCTGTGTGCAGCCATCTCATGTCGGTCATAAACTCGGCCTCCTCCCCCTTTTTGCCTTGCTGTCTGTCTTCCTTTTCACCTTATAAGCCAATCTATCCTTGCCCTAAAAAAAAAAAAAAAAAAAAAAAATTGTGGATTCCAGTCGCTGCATGCTTTATCACCATGTTTGGTTTCAATTTTGTTGTCGCTTCATCTGCCCCCCCGCTCTGCTGCCCCTAAATCTTCCAGAAACGTCGAACTTCCATTTCAGAGTTCACCTAATTAGCCTTCTCTTCACTTCCTTTCACTAATTGGCTCCACTCGTTCCCTCCGTCGACATCTTTCATTCCCCCTCTCCACATTTTTCAGACCTTCCATTTTTTAATTTACCTTTTATCCCCCACCCCTCGCCCTGACTGCTCTCCATCCTCTCCAAAAAAAAAAAAAAAAAAGAGAGAAGAAAGAAAAAGATGATCAGGCAAAAAGCTGGAGCTGAATTTGAGCTACAAAACCAACAGTGAAAAGTTAACGGGGTCATGCAGTAGTTATGGAGACGACAGGATTTTGTAAAGTGTAATTCTAAAAATTCATCACCTTCAGTCGGAGCAATCAAAACACAAATTAGCCATGAAAATTGTTATTAGTTGCAGCCCTAACGTACAGGCTTCATTTAATTATCTTTTTCCTGGTTGGACCTCACTTGTGCTCTGCTTTTATTAATTCATCGATCAATGTTACTGTTACCAACAAATCAGCTTTTAATTTAGCAGCTGTGCTTCCTGCTGCGACGCAAATGTCTTCTTGTATCAGTTCTTGCTGTTGTGGCAGGATGTGCTCCATGTTGTCAGCTGTTTGTTGCGTCTATTTTGCCATTGCAGAACACATTCCTTTTACATCTGTGGATTAATGATTGGATCTATTATTGATTTGAGTATTTCAGTATATGCTGCCTCATAAATATCGCACATTTTGCACCACTATATTTATAATGCAGCACCAGGTACTTGTCGCGTACTGTAGATGAATCTACAATGATAAAATCTACAATACATTGTGAATAACTACCAACATTGTATATATTTTTAAAAAAAAGTTAAATGAACTTCACTGTCATTCGTCACAATGTTAAAATGAAGGTAATATTAATCCATCAGTAATAATAAAGCTCAACACAAGGTCTGTTCTTTCTGCGTAATTTGTATGAGCTGTAATACCAGCTCTGCTCAAGCAAAGGATTTGAGTGTGAGGAAAGATATTCTGGGGCCTTGAAGGATAGAGACAGAGGAGAGGTGGAGGAGGATAGGGAAGAGAGGATTTGAGAGGAAGGAGGGAGAGGAAAAGGAGTTGGTGGAGGAGAGAGAGAGAGAGAGGAGAGAGGGAGCCAGTGAGGGAGAGTTTTTGTGAAGCGAGGGGCCATGTTAATTTGGGAAAAATGTAAACAGCATGTGTAACTGTTCAAAGCGTGACCGACTCATTTTATATCATTCCCCCCTTCTCTCTGCTCTCTCTTTCCCTCTGGGTGCTGCTAACTTCTGTCAATCTGCACTGCATTAACCCCTCTACCGCCAGTTCCTCCTGCCCTCTCCCTCTCTCTCTGTTTCTCTATTTACTTTTATCTATCTCTACCTTCACTCTCTCTCTCTCTCTCTCACACACACACAACCATCTCCACCCCCACATGTCCTCTTCACATCCATATATATGTATGTACCGTGAAGAATGGAGGATGCCGCTGAGTGAATCAAAAGATTTTTCCTCTCTTTTGCACATCCCTCCCTCCCTCCCTCCCCCTCTCTTTCTCTCTCTCTATCTATCTCCGTTCACTCTTCCTTTGTTTCTTCCTATTGGCCAGTGTGTTTGAACTCAGTGGTCCAACTTTTATCTGAAACACACCGACACTAATTCATTCCTCCCGGCAATAACAGGCCTCTTCTGTGTGTGTGTGTGTGTGTGTGTAGAGAGAGAGTGAAAGAGAGAGAGGAAAGGTCATGTGTGTTTAAAATCAGTGGTGATCAGAAAAGAAATGTTTTTCCTCTACATTTCTGTTCATGTCTGTGAATGTTTGTGTATGTGTGTGTTCACCTGAGTGTGTGTGTGTGTGTGTGGTGTCAAAGGTGGCATGTTATTCAACAGCTGAGGTTTGTGTGTGTTTATTTGCTCTGTGTAGTTTGTCCTGCCCTCAGCTCTCTAAGTAACTCCAGGTCTGCTGATGTGATGTGACCACCTCAACGAGAAAGGGGGGAGGATGGAGAGAGAGACAGAGGGAGACAGGAAGTTGGTGCCCTTCTGTTCAGCGCATCATTTTATCCCTTCGCTATACTGTGTTCCGCTCTGTCTTTCTTTCTGTCTTTCTTTCACCTCCTTGTCCGTCTTTTCACAGACACGGAGCAGCAGCCGCAGCAGTTGTCCCACGGGGGGGAAAAGAGTTTTTCTGTGTGTGTGTGTGTGTGTGTGTGTGTGTGTCCTCTCACACCCTGACTAACGTGAATCATGTACTTTCTCATATCAGTGACAGCTAACTAGACAGGGGCTTTAGCTGCCTCCGACCTCTTCAACTCATGTAATTTTTTACTGTGAATATAAGACCCCCGCTCTCACCCCCCCCATCTCTCTCTCTCTCCTTCTTTCTCTCTCTCTCACACACACACAAATTCTTTTAAAAGTCTTTTCTCACTCTCTGTTTCCGCTCAAACACAAATTCCTGGCAAATATGAAAAAATATAAAATTACTTTCAAAGCAGATAAAATGTCGCTCTGTGCTGACTTTGTTTTTTTTTTCTCCCCTTTTCATACTTTTCGATAGTTTTATAAAGTTTGGCCCCTGAACTCATCTGTTATGTCATCTTTAATTTTCTAATGTGAAGAAATGACTCACATCCATCTGTCAGCTTGTTCTGTGTGTGTAGAAAAAAAAAGGAAATAAATAAACACTAAAACACCTTTGGATGAATTTGTTCCCAGGGTCACAAAAAACCTTTGATCAGAGTTTTCAGGTCATGTTTGGTTTTACATTATTTTTTCTTTTGGCTGCAAAATGTGCGCGCGAGATACAATTAGCCTTCACCAGCTCTGTGGCTCCCAGTCCTGTGCTTTTTTCACAGTTCCTATATATGATATAATGTCCTCTGAATGTGCGTGTTTGCACTGTCCACACTACAGGCCTGAGGTAAAGGAGTAAAAATGGGAAATAGTTTTTTAAAATCTATATGTATAACTGGAAAATTATATTACAGGCAAGACTGACTGTGATTTTTGTCCTTCCATAAAACACCCATCAGAAGTTTTTTGCTGTCGTGAACTCACCTCGAAGGATCCTTTTCATTTTTCTCCAAATCCTGTTATTCCGTTCAGTGCGCTCAGAGGCTCGTGCGCTGGAGGACTGAAGAGCCGAAATAAAGCGCTGCTGCTGCTGATGATGGTGGCGGTGGTGGTGGTGATGATGATAATGATGATGAAGGTGATGGGGGTGATGATGATGATGAAGGTGGTGATGATGATGCCCTCTCTCCTCTCGCAGTTCAGTTCGCTACCTTCAAAAATCGCAAACTTCTCATCACGTGTCGGCTCCTGTAGTTCAGTCTGCTCTCCTCCACTCTGGAGATGATGAAGAGGGGTGGGAAAAAAAACTTGCAGGTGATGACGACTTGATCCTGTCAATGAATAAAGTGTTGATTATTGGAGAGATAATCGAAGCCTACATCAGAGAGAGGGGAGACAGTCGCAGGATGGAGCTGAAATATTGACGCTCCGCTGCCTTGGTGTGTGTGGTCTGTGTGACAGCCTGAATGACGGCGGAGCCTTTTTGTACCTCCTCCTCCTCCTCCTCCTCCTCCTCTTTTCCTACCCGTTTCTCCCTTTTTTCTCCCCTCCCATTCTCACCCCCTTCTCTCCATCTCTTCTCCTCCTCGGTGCTGCCGGTGGTGATTCACCGGGTTGACGCATCAACGCAGTTCAACCTGACAGAGCCGCGTGAACCACGGGACTTGTCGCAACTCATTTCGGTCTCCCTCCCCTCCTCCTCCTCCTCCTCCTCCTCACCTTCTCCTCCACTCTGACTGCAGCCGTTTGATCTCTAATCTGCTTCCCTTTAATAAGGTGCGAGGTACAACCCTCAAATCATCCAGGAATTACACGTGGTGCTCTCTCTCTCTCTCTCTCTCTCTCTCTCTCTCTCTCAGTGTCTTTTTTTCTGGTCTGTGCTGTTTAATGATTATTTCTTTAAAATAAAATAAAATAAAAATCACAAAAGTTAAGAGGCTTACCAGCAGGTTGCCTGAAGCCGCCATAATATAATTCATACACACACGTAATGCTGGAAAAAAACAGCAGCTCAAAAGGTTTCCATCGATTTGTTTAGTGAGGAAAGTTTTCATTGAGTAGAAACGTTGTATTTAAAGTGAAAAGCTGTCGACAGCGACATTAGAAGAAGACTAAGGCCTATAAATTCGGAGGCCTCTCTCAGATTCCTGGGTTGCCTCTCTGAGGGAATAATCTCGTCTGTTTCCCACTCAGTTTCTCAAGGTGAGGACAAGTGTTTGCCTGTTTCCTTCTTCTCTTCATTTCCTCAGGTTTTCGTTTTTATTGACAGTGGGATTATAGTGATCTTCTCCCCTCACCCCCAGCTGTCACTCAGCATACCAACACACACGCGCGCGCGCGCACGCACGCACACACCTTGGAGCGCTCCGCTGTTAACTGTTTGTCTGTTTGTCCAGGGAAAATATAAAAATTCACTCACTCCTTGTCGTTTGTTGGCTCCTCCGAAGAATTCCCAACAAATGCGAGGCTTGTGAAGCCACCGCCCAGGTAGTGTGGAAGTAAGAATGGATGGACTGACCTGATTATGTGGGATGACCGTATCCTCAAGGCTGGATCAGCAACTGGCCAAGAGAGGGGGCAGAGCTCCAGGGCCTCAGGAGCTTCCCACTCATTGTGCGTCAACTGCAGATCTAAAACTAACTCCCCGTGGAATATGCACCACTAGAGCACAACTTTAACAGACATTATTAGGTTTTTCTATTTATTTTTTTAATGTCCGGTTTCATCTTGAAGTCCCATCTTCAAGTGAGCCCGTGTGTTGAAATAAGATATTAGTTTCAGTTACGTTTTTATCTGGTATGTTGCATTATCTTAAATTAATTTGTTTAATAAATTTACCATCAAGCAAATGTAGGTCCAGCAAAGAATAAACGACACTCATAAAGTCCACAAAGAGCGTGACATGGGGCCAGATATTTCCCTCCATATCAAGTTAATCCGACCACAATGATCTTGCAGACACACACACACACACACACACACACACACACACAGAAATAACTATAACCTCATATTTAGTAGGCCTATGGTCATATCCATTTTCATTCATTATAAACTTCTAGAGACAGGCGATCTCTATTTTACTTTGTATACTGAGAATAGAGTAGAATAGAATAGAATAGAAAAGAATAGAATAGAACAGAATAGAATAGAATAGAATAGGCCTATATTTGATTCGCTATGTTGTGTGCCACCCAGTGGTGAGGATTGCTGATTGCAGTCTGCTCTGCCTCGCGCAGGCTCGGAAACTTTTTTTTTTTTTCTAAACACAAGTTGCCACGAGTGAGTGGACATTTAAAGCGTCTCATAAAGAGATGCAGAGTAAGCACTTCGGTGTGTGTTTTTGATTCTATCAAGGTATTTTATTTGCCGAAAGAAAAACCGGAAGTAAATACAACCGTCCAGTGACTCTTTCCTGTGACGTAGCGCTAGCTCCCGATGCTACACGCGGGAAACAGACGAAGCTGTGCATCACATTCACAGTAAGACATGAAGTTTTCATATCGTATTTATCTCTTATTTAGAGACTCCATTGGAAACATCTGTAAACAAAAACTGCGTTTTTATCGTTAACATGTTCCATTTGCAGCTATTTCGTTTGGTAAATATACTCAACATCACTTGAGTTCTTTACACCGGCCTAGCTCTGTGGGAGCGCTCGATTTATTGGACGCAGCCTCTCCAAGTGGCGGTGCTACAGCGCCGACGGCCCTGTACTACATTAAAATGACGACTTTGTCCTCCGTCGGTGTTTAAAAGAAGCGACCCCGGTGCAGGACAAGTTAGCCTAGCTATTGTTGGTAGCGCAGCATGGGAGTTAATTAACACAGTTTCTGCTCGTTTTAAAGTGAGACCGCGAGGTTAGCCTGTCTAACCGGTTTATATCTGAAGAAAATAACAATTGAAATGTTCGCAAAACGTCGTTGTATTTGTTTTAAACGGTCAGTAACGGTTATTGTTGGCTAGCTCACAACTCTGCTCGATGCTTCATTGCCTGCAAGAGCGTGGTCGGAAATGTGAATATCATTAAAACAGCGAAAGTAAATCCAACATAAAATATTTTTTTAAATACTTAAAGTCTTATAGCTTGGTAGGTTTGTCTCGCCTCCTGCTGCGTCACTCAGTGACTGGGCTCTGTCACTTTGTCTGACCACGGTCTTTAAGAGCTAAGTTTTCTCCTGTGCAAGTGATCGGGACTTAAACTAGAAGAGGCACTGAAAATTTACAGAGGTGGGAACATTTGCGAATATTACATATATTATTCAACACGAAATTATTATAAATACCACAAAGTAATGGCTCACGACATTTTGACTCTTGCGAGTGCCCTGTGTGTTAAACGATTGTCCGTCTTTTAAGTGACTTTCACATTAGTTGGTCGTGATGAGTGTCGTTGTCTAACAGATGTTTCCAGCTCCATGCTCCTGATTATACAGGGTAAAAATCTGATTATGAGTGTGTCAAGTGTAATAGAAATCCTCTGGTCAACCTAATGTGTTTCCTTTTTGTCTGTCTGTAGAGCATCAGTGATTGCCTGTAGCTGAGATGGGAGACACACTGGAGTTCAACGAGATTTACCAGGAGGTGAAAGGCTCCTGGGTCAGTACCTCCGTCTGCGCTCTCTAAGCTAATGTATAGAAAGGAACCATATTGGAAAGCAGTTGACAATTGTTTTTATTGCTAGGCATATTCATGCAAGGAAGAGAAGTCATGATTTATGATGTGCATGCATGTGGCTAAGTCATATTATTATAGTTGCCACTTAAACCTTTTTTTTTTATTATTTAAGAAGAGGGCACATTTTTCAATGGTAAACTTAATTTTTTTCTAATTTTGAATTATAGGCAGTAGCCTTTACATTTATCTCAAACTAAATTATAGCTTTCAAAATTATATTTTCACATTCCAATATGAAACTTATTATCTTTAATAACAGGGTTTAGTTAATGCTTGTGTGGCTGATCCTAACAGTCATTTTAGTTCATGATTATCAGCTCTGAGACAAAATTGGTTGTGAATCGGAAGGTGGGATGAGGAAAGTCATTGTTCACAATTTATAACAATTTGGCAGCTAACAGTGGTTATTGGGATTATTAATATACATTGATCTGCAGATTATTAACACTACCTAAACAATTCATCTACCATCAAAATTAAATTTTGTGAGATGACTAATCGACGAGTTGACTTCTTTTCAGCTTTACAACAAACAAATTCTTACTTTATCCCAACAAATTTTAACAAAAGTCTTGTGTGTGTTTGTATGTGCTCCCTGTGCTGCAGAATGACGGGCGACTGCGATTCAGTAAGCAAAATGTTGTTTACAAAAGCAGCAAGACGGGCAAGGTGGACAGCATCCCGGCTGGTGAGCTCAACCTGGCTCAGTGGAGACGAGTGTGTTTGGTCACGGCATCAAACTGGGCACCAGCACAGGACACATCTACAAATATGATGGCTTCAGGGACACAGTGAGTGGGCTCTCTGAACACAAGGCTAAGACTTGCATGCTCTGTGAATTTGTTAAATTGTGCAGTAAAATATTACAGATGGACACACCACTCTGTGTTCAGCTTTACTTTTATGACAAAGAATGTAACGTAAGCAAGGGCACTGCTGACAACCTCCATCCCACATCTGACATTTTCATGGAAAAACACTACCATCTAGCACAAAGGCCACCACTTAGTGCCTGTGTGCGTGTATGGGTTGCTATCAAAAGTATGTGAATGAGTCGGCTCTTCTCCTCCAAAGCTCCTAATGGGATTAATGAGGGAAACCAGCACAAGCATGTGTGTTCCATAAACAGTGTAATCACTGGCTCATGAGAGTCAGTGTTTATATCAATCCACTGAAACAATTTGGCTCAGAAGACAGACAAGAAAAAAAATTGTGGTTGTGTTTGTTTTTTATCACCCTATTTTTCCCCTGCTGCTCTGAGTGTCTCGGGAATGTCAGCACGCAAATGAAATACTGCGATGGAGGAGTGGGTATAACCTGGAGTCTGTGGCTGCGAGCAGCAGCGTCTCATGGGGTTAATCAGCCAAACTTTTTCGGAGATGGATCCTCTCGTCCTGGGGCACAGTCTGTGATGTCATTGTTTATTATCCCACAGCCAGTGTCAGTAATCTGCAGTTGGCTGGATGTTCAGCTGCTGGCGAGTGGAGTAGACGCTTTGATTTATCTGTCCTCCTGCTCTGTCCCTGAGCAAGGTGCTGAATCTCTGCCAGAGGAGCTGAATGTTATGTAATTGTCTTCTGTTTTTGTCCCTAGTAATTGTATTATTATTAATAATTGGCCCAATACATCATTATTTACATTACAAATGCTACACAATTTTTGCTAATGAGAAGTGGATATAGCATCCAAATTTTTTACTGGCACCAGGTGTCAAACTGTGGAGAACTTCGACATTGAATCTAGATCCCTAAACAGAAAATGTATCAACAGATATTTTTGCAATCACTTATATCGAGAAGGCACCAGGCCAGTTCTGTCTTTCATATATATTTTTGTGTTTTATATAATTGAAGAATAACACAATAGTGTTTTAGAATAGTATGATGGACCTTTTCACTATTTTCTGACATTTCATAGGACAAATAATCAACAAACTGACAAAATAATGCTAATAATTGCTGTTGTAATTGAACACTAGCCCAGATTGGTGATAATTATTTCCAAAAAGAAAATAAAAGTCAAACAGTCAGGTATTATGCCAGATGAAAATTGTATAGAAAACTGTCAGTCTCCAATGCCTGGACGGATTTAGTCGTGTTTATCTTACCATTGTTGACAGTTCAGTCTGTTCTTGAAAGCACAAATGCTGGTAAGCTATTAAGGTTTTAAATGTGTTTGTCCAGTGGATTGTCTTTACAGTTAATATTTTGCCTTTGTGTAATAGAGAAGATGGGGATGTTGGGAAAAATGTTCTTCAAAATAAGCAAACAAAAGAGAGTAGAAGCTGATGAAATGAGTGTGTTTTCACTAGTGGATGAAAGTTTGGAGAGCAGGGTTGGGAAATGCAGTAAAAACAGACATGTGGTGGTCATGTTGGGTAGGAGTGTGTGTGTGTGTCTGTGGTGGTTAGTGGAGGTGGGGATTAAATGTGCTGAGCAACAACAAATCTGCCAAAACTATAATGAGGAGTAGAGAAACACTCAACAGCAGGTCTGATGAGGACACTGGGAATACACAGACACACACACACACACACACACACACACACTTACACTTCAACAGCAATAAGCCAATTCTGCACACACTCACACAGCTGCTCACACATGTTCTTCCGTCTAAACAATGCCTTAATCGTGGCTAACAAACACACTGATGAACTTGCTCCCTCTCTCTCTCTCTCTCTCACACTCACACACTCACACACACACACGCGCGCGCGCGCTCTGACTCTAGGCTCTAATTGGCTATAATAACCTTATGGACAGGCAGATATCCAGGTGCGTTAACTCTGTTTCCCACAGAGTCTCATTCTCTACCCTGCACACACGCTCGCACACCACAATCATTTCCACATGTGTGTGCACTACCAGGACAGTGTCTGTTTGTGTGTGATTGACCATGTGTTTGTCACTGTGTGTGAGTGTGAGTCCTTTCCAGTTGTAAGCGAGCCTGCAGGATAAATAAACAGGCTGATTGTCAGGGCCAGCGCGGAGGGGTGGAGGACAGAGAGGGCGGATGGATTACATTCACCTCCAGTGTTCCCAAGAGGCCCAAGCGGCGGGCGCGGTTATAATTGCGTCTTGATTAATTAGCCCCCTTCCCCTCGGCTTCTTTGGAGCGTGCTTTGCGAAGCTTTGACCCATGCTGTGCCAGTGCATTTACTGCCATACTAACTCTGAGCCTTTCTCCTTTTTGTGTTTTCTTTCCTCCCCTGTTCTTTTCATCATTTCTCACCTGCCGACCTCCACCAGGACTTTGAAAGGATCTCTGAGTTTTTCAAGGCGAACTACAAGGTGGAGCTGACAGAGAAGGACATGTGTGTGAAAGGCTGGAACTGGGGAACCGCCAAGTTCTCAGGTAAAACTATACAGAGCACCAAACAAACATGTCCTCACTGGTTGGCCACTGACAAATAAACATCAGCACACATCTGTAGGTGCTTTTCTTTCTCAATCACAGCTGCATAAAATGAAATAGTGTGAATACATTCTTAAAGTTGCTGAAAATAAACTGCCACTCATTTCTCCCATCACAGGGCCACTTTTGTCATTTGATATAAACGACAATACAGCGTTCGAGATCCCGCTGTCCAACGTCTCCCAGTGCGCCACAGGGAAGAATGAAGTCACCTTGGAGTTTCACCAGAACGACGACACCGAGGTGTCCCTCATGGAGGTCCGATTCTACGTCCCACCAAGCCAGTCTGATGAACGACAAGACCCTGTTGAGGTGAGGAAAGACGTGCAACTTTCATCTCTTCGTCTAGTTCCTTCTCTATAAAGTGACACTCTACATTAAAAGTGTCTGTTTTCCCACAGGCGTTTGCCCAGAATGTGTTGTCTAAGGCTGATGTGATCCAGGCCACAGGAGACGCTGTGTGTATATTCAAAGAGCTGCAGTGTCTTACACCCAGAGGAAGGTAGAGGATAAACACACAAACGCAGGCACTCATTTGTTTTTACATCAATTGAAAACTAACCCAGAACATCGAAGCACTCTGCACTCTCTGAACAGGAAAGTGTTAAAGTGCTTCAGTGCCACTGTTTACACCATTTACTTTAAAACTGACTGAACTCTTATTTCTCAGATATGATATTCGTATCTACCCGACATTCCTTCACCTCCATGGTAAGACCTTTGACTACAAGATTCCCTACACCACTGTTCTCCGTCTATTCCTGCTGCCACACAAGGACCAGAGGCAGATGTTCTTTGTGGTAAGTGTTTTTCCTGGCTCTTTCACTTCTTCTTCCGCTTGTTTCCCCTTTTGATCTTCCTCCTGTATTCTCTCACTCTTCTCTTTTATGTCTTTTGTTGTCTCCATAGATCAGTCTGGATCCTCCCATCAAGCAGGGTCAGACACGTTATCACTTTCTGATTCTGCTCTTCTCCAAAGAAGAGGACATCAACCTCACCCTCAACATGAGCGAGTGAGTCTAATACGAGCTAAGGATCGGTTGACGAGTTTGTGTCAAAGTCTGTAGCGTTGATAATGTAAGGCTGCACTTACAGAAACACAACTTGATAATATCTCAGGCTGTTCACTGTGGACTTTTGTTGATGAGCATGTATCCACCAGGGGGAGGCAAAGCTCTTGAGGAGAATATTTCATGTCTTTATAGTTTCACAAAAAAGTTCACCACTTTGTCATTATTTCTTTGTTGCTTATAAATGTTAGAAAGCCAAATAGTAATCGTGCCCTTTCTTCTGTGTCTGCCAGGGAGGATGTGGAGCGTCGTTTTGAGGGCAAACTCAGTAAGAACATGTCAGGGTCACTGTATGAGATGGTCAGCAGGGTGATGAAGGCGCTGGTCAACCGCAAGATCACCGTGCCTGGCAACTTCCAGGGGTAGGCACCTCTCTTTAAAATGCATTTTTGTTCATGATGATGAACTAAACACAGTTACACGTGCTGAATTCTTCTTCTGCAGTCACTCTGGGGCTCAGTGCATCACCTGCTCCTACAAGGCATCCTCGGGCCTCCTCTATCCGCTGGAGAGAGGCTTCATCTACGTCCACAAGCCACCTGTTCACCTGCGATTTGAAGAGATCTCCTGCGTCAACTTTGCTCGAGGCACCACCACAACACGCTCCTTCGATTTTGAGATTGAGACCAAGCAGGGAAACCAGTACACCTTCAGCAGCATCGAGAGGTAAGGACAGTAACACTGTTACACCAAACAAACACAAACAAACTAGATGATTCGGGTTCTGACCAAGGTTGGCATTGTTTCTGCTCCTGTCCACTTTCTGAGCCCTTCCTTTCAACATAATTAAATACAATCCACTTTGTTGCATTACCACTCTGCTGACTTGGCCTCTCCATCTTATCATCACTGATAGAAATTAGCGATAAAAATAGTACATTATGAAAACAAAGTGAAAATGCAATAACTGGGATGCAGAGGACTGAGCATCTGCTCTGCGAAATGTCCTGTACCGATGTCCTAAGAAATACTTAAAGTTGTAGTCATTGCTGTGGAGATAATGTAACAGTTCATTATGATGTAGATTACAGGTGTAATTATCCAATCCTGAATATATCCATGAAATCAGCTAAAATAACCTCTGTCTTCTTTCCTTTAGAGAGGAGTACGGCAAACTGTTTGACTTTGTTAACGCCAAGAAGCTCAACATAAAGAACAGAGGCTTCAAAGAGGTAACACTTTGGTCATTTACACATCTCCCACTTTGTGAAGCAAACATTTCTCACCAATTTGTCAGATATATTTCATATCACAGATATTGATGTTTGTTGCCCTTCTCCTGTGTGTCTGTCCTTGTACCTTGTAGAAGAAGGTGGGTATGGTCACGGGCGTCACGAGTGGATTAGGCACTTGATTTTATTGGTGTGGAGTGATCTCTGCTTGCATGGCGTGCTGCTGATGTGTGTGTCTATGTTATTGAGAGTTGTGTCCAATGATCTCGAATTGATTTGACATTACCAATATGATTAGTGTTGAACTTGATAAATCTTGAGTGATTTATGACTAATCATGGGACATGGGAGTGAAGGCGTGTGTGATTGATAACTCAGTGAGTGAGTGTGTGCGTGTATGTGTGTGTGCGTGCTTGTTCATTTGCATTGTGCTGACTAATGTGTGGTCCGGGGGCTTCTGGTGTGCTTTAACACTCGACACAGCTGTCGGCATGACTGCTGCCTAACATGGGCAGTGCTGATTGCATTACCCATAATGCTGTCTGTTGACATATACAAGTCCCTGGCCTGTCTGACAACGCAGTCGAGGACCAACTTGGTTTCACTGGTAATAGGGGCCATCTGTTACCATGGCGACAGGGTTAGCAGAGCAGGTCAATGAAAATGAATGGGGCCGTTTTCCATTTCCCTTTGGTGTTTTAATAAGAGCCACGCTGACTTGTTGTCTGCTCTTCTCCTGGCTGACACAGATGCTGATCTACTGAGAAAGGAAGGAGGAGAAAATAGTTTGTGTTTTGCTTTGGGTCTGACGTGACAACACAGTCTGCCTTAGCAAATCCCTCAGCGGTTATCAGCAGTTGTAGTAAACAGTGGTAATTTACTTAAGAGGAGGATGTTACACTAAACTGGTTAGAAATGAGGAGACATTATTTGCAGGGTGTCTGATGCGCTGAAGCTAGAAATTCAACAAGAATTGTGTCAAGCAACCACCCAAACCAGTGTGGTTCCCTAGTTTGACGATTTCAGTCAGGCTAGAAACATCAAGAAATCATTGAGTAATTCATACGATACTCAGTGATGGTGTTATGTTATTGTTTTTCCGTTTTTCCATCTTTCCAATGCTTGATAAGGTAGCACCCCCTTCAGATTTAACCTGACAAACTTAATGGGGGTCACAACACCGAGGCTAAAGCAGAACATCAATCAGCAACAATTAAGATATTCAATTAAACGTTTCAGTCCTTTTTATTTGGAGCAAAATGCTAAATTTGCTCTGCATACTGATTTGTATCACTTGGAATTTGGACAAAACATGCAATATGGAAATGTGTCTTTGGCTCAGTGAATTCTGATTGGCATCCCCCCCTACTTTCTGACATGTCAAAGACTGAACGATTAATTGATAATGAAATAATAAGTTGATTATTTTTTTTTGAGTTGTTGGACTTCAAGCAACGCTCCTGTGGGTAGTGGTGCGTTTGTTTTTTGGGTTTGTTTTTTTGTTCTGTTGTTTTTCTTCTTTTTTTTGAATGTGCATTCTTTCTTTCAGGGCATGAAGGGCAACATTGACGAGTACAGCGACTCCGACGATGACCAGCATGATGCCTACCTGGAGAGGATGAAAGCTGAGGGCAAGATCAGAGAGGAGGGCAACGACAGTGACGAATCAGATGGTGGAAGTGGTGAGCAGCTGTCGCACCATGACCGGTGTCAACGATACATGTTGACTTCAGATGTTCAGTAGATCTGACTCTGGGTTTTTCTGTCCTATTTCTCTCTCCAGATGAGTCATTTAACCCTGGAGAGGAAGATGATGACATTGCAGAAGAGTAAGCAGTTTTTTCTTGATAAAAATTCAATCCTGCTTCCTTTACCAAGCTGAACTTTACCCACTTCCTGTTTGTGTCTCTACCACCGTCAATCAGGTACGACAGTAATGCCTCAGCTAGCGACAGCAGTGAGGAAGGGGACGAAAGTGAAGATGAGAGTGCAAAGAAGAAGAAGGCCAAGAAAGCCAAAGTGGTTAAGGAGAAAAAAGAAAGGAAACCACGCAAAGAGGTCAGAGAGTAGAGAAAATAAAATATTAAAAAGTTGATTTCTAGTTTAGTTTTTTCCATCAGGATGCTCCTGTTATTGAGAACAGATCTGTAGAGTATATGAACACGCATTCAGCGGCTGATTTTCTTCCCTTCATCAATCTGAGTAGAAGAAGCAGAAGGATAGCGGTGGCCCCAAGAGGCCGATGAGTGCCTACATGCTGTGGCTGAACTCCAGCCGTGAGCGGATCAAGGCAGAGAATCCAGGCATCTCCATCACAGAGATCTCTAAGAAGGCCGGAGAGATGTGGAGACAGCTGGGCAAAGATGAGAAGGAGGTGAGGCATGAGAACAAGGACGGATAAGAGCGTTATATACTTTACAGTTGTACTTATTCTTTACATTTTGTGTCACTGTGATGCGTGCAAGTTGTGGATATGTTTAATTTAATTCAGATGTTCTATGAAATGTCTTGATACTTGTTTGTTTTGAAAATATTCTCTATAATTTGAACTAGAAATGAAAAAACACTAGAAAAAAGAGACACGCACATCTTGTCCTGACAGAATTGAGCCTACACTGTGTTGTGTGTAGCTTCCTTGAGATGCCGGATGTGATAGCTTCACCATATCTGTGCCTTATTAGAGTTGTGAACACCAATCTATCGACAAACTAGTGATGTTTGCAGTCTCATTTCATCTGTCCCATCAATTTTTCCCCCCATTTTCCTGATATTTCTTTCATGTAGGAATGGGAAGGAAAGGCAGGAGAGGCCAAGAGGCAGTATGACAAGTTAAAGAAAGAGTACACAGAGAGTGGTGGTGGATCATCCTCTAAGAAGTAAGGGTCACACCAGTGAAATGTCTTGTTTTTGTCTCTGTACACTTGGACTCTTCAATATGTTAACTTTTCAATTTCACTCTGTTAGAGAGAGCAAAAAGTCTGGAGGCAAAAAGGATGAGAAGAAGAGGAAATCTGCCGGTGGAGACAAAGACAGGGAGCGGGGAGGAGGCAATGACAGCTTCAAGAGCCGCGAGTTCATCGAGACCAGCGAGGAGAGTTCATCAGACTCTGATCACAAGAGCAAGTCCAAGAGGAAGAAGGTAAATCTTTTTCAAATCTTCTGGTATGGCCAGTGGCAATCCTCATTTGTTTGAAGAGCAGGTGTTTATTACTTTCTTGTAACTGGACAGTAAAACCTGCACAATAATTCCAGTGATCTACTCCAGTACTAAACTGAGAGCAACATTCAAACTCCCACCATGGAGGTACTCTCACAGATTCTGCTCTTTGACAGCCATGCAAATTCAAAATCGAGTGTTTTGTGACCACCGATGTTACAGAAAAATGATAAGCTGTGTAAAGAGAGCAAAATAACTTGGCATTGAAGCTGCTGCCTGTGGGTCTGAGCGACACCTGCGGGGTCATAAGAGAGGAAACGTGACTAGAAACCACAGAAAAAAACAGGGAAGCAATGTATTTCAGACACAGTCCAGCTGTAGTCTATTTTTATGCCTCCGTGCAGGTGACAGACATGACTGGAGGCATTATGTTTTCGGATTGTTAGTCCACACGTCCATTCGTCTTATCTGCTGAGTACAATATCTTGGGAAGAGGAAATCTTTCCTGCTTGGAAAGAGCCAAGATCAGGAGTGTGTTCAGCCTGAGCTCCCCTCCCTCACCCAGAGCTGTGTACAAGGAGAGAAAAAGAGAGATGTCAGAAGCAAGTGTCATTGAAAATCACTTTCTCAGAGGCTTTATAATCAGCTCAGTGGGAAATTCACTTAGAAGCGACTAATGATTATGACCTCTAAACTCTACTACTAACCTCATTGTTGTACAACCAACCCAGCGTAGCAATAACGATAAATATCAGTGTCAAACCAGCAGCAGGGAGCTCCTCTGGACGACATCTTGAGGAAAAGCAAGGAGACAGTGAGGCAGAGCCCAAACCAAACCACATCCAGAGTTCATATACAACAATACAACCTCACGTGTGGAGCTCAGACCAAATGGCACTGGAAGAAGACCAACAGGAACAGGACTTCAGTTGGTGCAGTGGTGATTAAAACACACACTGCAAAACACTTTGCTGGTCATTATTCACTCCTGTCACTCAGAAGCACGACTGTGACCATGTTTCACATTTGATCGGAAAAACTAATCTGGGGCATCCACCTGAAACCTTTGGTGGTTGCATGGATGTGTGTGAAGCCTCAATGTTTGAATGATTTCAAGATATCCATTTGGCTGATTTATCGATCCAGCTCTTGATGCCCCTCTCGTCTTTTGCGTTTTAAACTCTTGGCTCGGTCAGGGGACGTCCGTACCTTCCTGTTTAGGCAGACTTTCAGGTACAAGAAACATTGAGTTTTGAAAGTTATAAAGTGTTACTTAAGAGTAAAAGTAAACGAATGTTGAATGATTTTTTCATTCCCACTGCAAGTGAGTAAGAAGACTGTAATGAAAGCTTCTGTCACTTACATTTTCAACTTGATTTGACTTGATCTCAACTTAAAGAGGGAATAATATTCATCATGTTGATGCATTGATCTTCATTACGCTCAAATATAATTAACTCTCTCATGATGTCCTCTTGAACCAGGAGTCAGATGACGAAGAGGAAGAGGCTGTGTCCACACCTGCAACCTCAGAGGAGGAGTCTGACTAAACACACACACTTTTGCGCCCAAACATGGACCAAGCATTTATACTCCATCACATAAACAGACTGAGAGGTGAATCATCAGACTTGAGTTGTTGTTGTTGTTGTTGTTTTGTTTTTTCCTCTACATGTTTTGTTTTGAGGGTACAAACTCATCATGTGATAGACTCTGACAGCTTGTGTCATACTGGATTTCTGAGCTGGTTGTCACACTGATGGATCAGTAAAATGGTGATATACAGGTGCAACATCTCACCCATGAAGATGGCCGCTGTAGATTTATAGCACTGAGGAGTTTAGGGGTTTTTAGTGGATGTGGAAAAAGGCAGAGAAGAGTTGATGCAAATCCATTTTGTTCTTGTGGTGTAGAGAATTTGAAATCTGAAATTATGTGTTTTGTTTTTTTCTGTAATGTTTTCCCATGTTATATTTTCAGGCTGAAATAAATAAATGAATCATTTTTAATAAATAATCTTTGTTTTGTTTCTACACAACCATTTGCATAAGTCTATTGTGACACAAGACGGCAGCAGCTTCAAACCCACTATCAGTTTATATAGTATTTTTGTATTGTTGTCTATGGCCTTTCTTAACACACGCAGGATAAAACCACAGGTGTTTTCAAAATTTCTTTTGGTAATTCAACTTTAAGGTGTTTGGGCATGTATAGACTGACTCCCTACTTACTCTGTATATGGCACATCGTCTTATTTCAGTGTACAAATTTTTCACAGAAGACATGTAGCAACAGGAAAATGTAAATAACAAAATGAATGATGGCTGCATTCAAGTGTGATCGAGTGTGAATGTGTTTACATAGATCCCTTCCTGTGGCATGATGATCACTTTCACAACGGTTTCTTCTTTCACATAGAAATCCATCTTAGCGTCGTCCTCTACCATGGACCACCACTCATGTTTGCATATGTGTAGGTTTCACAGTATGTCTTGTCATCACAGAAATGATGAAATGAAATGAATGTTGTGATATTGGTAAAGTTAAAAAAAAAAAAAAAAGTCTCAAAGTCCTTGAATTGTTTAGAAAAAGTGTAAAACCAAAATCCCCATAGGAATACTGTCCACTGTGGTGCTATCCATCAGGTCCATTTAACCAGGCAGGGTGGTTTGGGAGTGTGTGTTATCGGGGGAAAGAGGGAGAGTTTGATGGCGTCACTGGTGAATGTTAGAGAGACAGTGGTTTCAGACGGGTGGCCACAGGGCGGTTTGTGAAAGGGCTGCTATATTAGGGTCGGAGAGAGTGGTTTTTAAGAGCCAAACACTCCCGGATGTGGGGCTTTGATGATAAGGTACTCTTCCTGCTGCAGTAACAATGACCAGCCCTCCCAAGGTTGACCCCTTGTGTTCATGTCAGCTGACATTTTTGATATCAACTCCTCTTCCATGTAGTCATTTGAACTGATATATGCACAGATTGCTTTTATTTTGAAAATTTGTCCTGTGAGGTTGTACTGAGACAAAGTGGTAGTTCCTGTGTGATGTGAGTGTGGTTTTTGAAGGTAAAAACGACCGAGGAGGGATCACCTGAGGAGAGATGCTCTGTTTTAATGGCTGTGGCCTAAAGACATAAACGGTTATGATGATTTGTGTCATACTGCACACATTGTGTTTGTCTATACCACTGACTTTGATGAAGATCAAATCACATTTTATTACCAATTAACAAGGGAAAAAAAAGTAATTCCAAAAGCCCCTATACTTTTTCTTGCTGCTGTCAGTGTTATGTTCAAAGAAGGATCGAGTGTGAATGTGTTTACATAGATCCCTTCCTGTGGCATGATGATCACTTTCACAACGGTTTCTTCTTTCACAGAGAAATCCATCTGAGCGTCGTCCTCTACCATGGACCACCACTCATGTTTGCATATGTGTAGGTTCTACAGTATCACTTGTCATCACAGGAATGTTGATGAAATGTCTTTGTGATGAAATGTTATAGTCATGTGCAGCCTGAAAGCTTGTGTGCTTCTTTGAACGTCCAGAACTCGCATGTGTGTTTATGCGCGTCTTGTTTAGTATTAGGATACCATTAATTCACCGCAAACATAATGGACCCACTTAAGAAATGACATAGTCTCTAGGCACATACATCTACACACATATACTGACACACACACACTCCAATCACCACACGCACAGTCCAATCGCATCATTACATTATCTCTTGATGTGAGAGGCAGTAATGCTGCTGGTGCTCATGATTGTATTGAGAAGTGATCATATCATATGTCACAATTATTGCACAAATGTCAGTAATGCCACAGTTTGTAATTTGTTACAGTGGCTCAAGCATCTTGTCAGGAGCTTTCAGAAGCTATAGAGTCAGATTTCTTTTTTCTTCTATACTGTTGATGTACAGCAACCCTGAGATGTTTAATGGAGACATATTGAACATTTGAATTTCTTTTAGTGGTTACTGGTTACATCTGTAAAGGCAGGACATTCTCAGAAGTCCACACAGCCGATTACGAGAAAGTGAAAATGCATCTTACATCGACTTGGTCCTGACTGAAGCCGCTCAAACCGCAACATTTGGTGTAGTACTCTTACAACAAAAATATTTGTAGAACACAAAATCAATGAATGAATGGAAATAGTTCTGGGCTGAAACATTTCTTCATCCTGGAGTTAGATTAGATTAGACTTTATCTGTCATTGCACAAGTACAATGAAATTGGTCGCAATCCCATTGGTGCAGAAGAAATAAATACCACAAGAATAAATAATGGAGTAAAAACCCTAAAAAAAAAAAAATCACACTCACATACTCACCAACAACCATCTGATAACCAATTCATAGCTCCATAACATATTGCACATTGGTCTAAGCAGCATTAAGAGCAGCAATGGCTCTTGGGTAAAAACTGTTTGTCAGCCCTGTATCTTCTGCCTGATGGCAGCAGCCCCCAGTATGTTCCTGGCTTTTTTAAGGCAGCGGAAACTGTACGGTTCTTGCAGTGAGGGGAGCTGATGATCCTCTGAGCAGTGGGGATGACTCTCTGAAGTGCTTTCTTGTCTGCAGCCGTGCAGCTGGCAAACCAAGCACAGATACAGTACATCAGGATGCTCTCCACAGCAGGTGTGCCACTGTATAATTCATACATCAGCTTCTAATAGCCTTAATAAATCCTTTTGGAAATCAATTGGGGAATTGTTCATGGATAAAAAACTACACAGGGATGTCTTTATGGACTAACGCAGCTAATGAAATACCTTACTTTACCACACTGATGAAAGAAATCATTAAAATCTAACATTGTCATCAGGTAAACCTTCCCATTGACTACATTTCCTACAGTGCTCTAATAACACACCACATGTTACAGCAGATGTAACAGATACAGATACATGTTACAGTAGAGAGTCAAAATCTCTGCATATTATCACCTCAGCCCTTTGGATGCACTTTAAAACAGTGGGTTTTATCATGACAGGTGGTTTCAAAAAGATGATAATCGATGAACTCTTAAATAGTTTAATCTCTTCGAGGTAAAGGACCCAGCCACTGTAGTACAGTAGTTCAAGATAAGAATATCCCTCTAGCAGAATCCACTTTATTTTGGGACTTGCTGCTCTTTAACAGCTTTAGATCCTGGGGCCTGTAGTGAAATGTGCAAGTTTGATTGTTAGATTCCCCTGATTCATTCACTCATACTCAAAAATAAATAAAGTGGTAGCGGTAGTGTAGATTGCTTTGGATAAAAGCATCAAATGAGTGTCAAAGAGGCACTGAGAGGATGTCTGAGATGTGTCTGGAACAAATGAAAATGACTGTGAGGGATTATTGATCATCGCCCATGAACAAATGTGAGAGCGTGCTCGTTGTTTGTGTGTTTGCAAAACTGCTGGACGGAACTGGAATGAGCCAAAGATGGAGACAGAAAAGAGGTGTGGGAGATGGGGACTTGTGGTGAAAGAGGAAGGGGGGGGGGGGGGGGGGGGCAGAGGAGACACTTTCATATTTTCCTGCCTCATTTGCGAGGAGGAAGGGGAGGTTCCAGTTTGTGTCATAAACCAGTGAAGCCAATGACAGAGAGGAGGACGAGAGAGAAAGTGAGGTTGACCATCAAATACGCAATGAAGCAGATGAACACAGGCCACAACAGGGACTGAATGACAGCATCAGCGTGACGATCAAGGCCACATTTAGAATCAGAGGTGAGGTCCTGGACGTTCAACAACCGTTTTATCCCAGACACTCACAGAAGGCACCTGTTGGCAGCTGTGACGGGAGTTTGCATTTTTCTCTCAGACTCAGGAAGACCAGAGCTTTTGTACTTTTGTCTCACAGCCATGGGCATGGCGTTGGGTTGCATCGCTGACTTCTTCACCTATGAGACCACCAAGTCTGTGGTGGTCAAGAGTTGGTCTGTGGGCATCATCAACCGGATCGTGCAGCTGCTCATCATCACATACTTTGTCGGGTCAGTAGTGTGTTTGTTGCTTCTGTATTGTTCTCTCTTCTCTATTGTTGTTATCATTTTTTGTTGATATCCACCTCTGAGGAATCTAAAAAAAAAAAAAAAAGTCCATCTGACAAATTCAAACCTGTCTCTTCAGAAACAAAATGACTGAGCAAATAGTTTAGTGAGGACTATAAAGTTTCCAAATAGTTTTAGATCACATGTGGTCAGGGTTGAAGAATTGGCCCCCACAGAGCCCCCTTCCATTTCAGATTACAGGAAAAAGAGGAAGTGAAGTAAAATCGTGCCTTTACTTTACAGAAGACTACTCAGCCCCCTGGTAAAAGTTTGAAATACTCAACTCCAGCTAAAAGTCCTGCTTGCCTCTTGTCAGTCATTAAAATATTTCTGGTTATCAGTGATGCATTCACATGTAAACAGCTTTTTATTGTTGCACCTGGCTAGAATAAAGTCATCTACATACATTTCTATAGGTTCATCTTTCTGGAGACGCAGCGTATTTTACAAAATAGTCATTAGTTTCCTTCTAAAAATGTATTGTACGGTCGTGTAAAATAAAAATACAAGAGGTGCAGAGCCAGAGACAAGGTACATAAGTGATGCACAAAATGTGATAAAAGAAATTAGACACAGAATAAAATAAAATGATTAATGATTAATGTTGATGTGAAAGTATTTCCACAATCCTCCAAGATGTTTGCAACTGTATGGATAAAATAAACTTCCTATCTGCTGCTAGATGAGATTGTTGTTTGTTTCATGTTTTATTATTATCATTATTATTAATATCCCTAACAGATGGTGGCTGAAAATAAAATACATTTGTTACAAATCTGAGCCAATATTTAACGAATATAACAAAAATTCAAAGTGTGATTTTAAACTGAGACTGAAATCAAAATAATGCGTTAAGTTTTGTGAGAAATATTTCGCAGATACCAGATTTGGACACGATAAGCAAAAGTCTTTCAGTTTAATAGTGGCCAGAAATGAACTCGTCTGTTGAACCGTGTGTTCCTGCAGATGGGTCTTCATGCATGAGAAAGCTTATCAGGTGACCGACACCGCCATCGAGTCCTCTGTAATGACCAAAGTCAAAGGCTTCGGTTACCATGAGGGCCATGTGATGGATGTGGCCGACTACGTCTTCCCCCAACAGGTGTGTGACCCTGATAATACATGGTTAACACAGACACATCACCTTTGACCTGAGGAGCAACTGCCACTTTCAAATAACCTTTTTCCTGCACTGTCAAATGGTTGAACTTCTTCCTGGGGTGCTCTACTCACATACCCTCTCAGTTGACTGACAAGTTTGGTGTTGGTTTGTGTGTCTGGAGTCGGTGTGAGCTCTCTGTCACTTCACAATTAGATCCACCGCTGGGTGAGGCTCCCACTGACCACTGCACAGCTTTACATGAACCTACAGTCTCCTGAAAATGTTGTGCTGTGTTACAGGGTGCAGCGGTGTTCTGCATCATGACCAAACTCATCATCACCGAAAATCAGTTCCAAGGAAGATGTGCAGAGGTGAGGACACGTTCACTCTCCTTCACACTCTCCCAACACTGTTATAAATGTTTATTTTTATTCAACTGTATTTAATGTATTTTAGCATTTACACCCAATGATATTCTGTGTGTGTGTGTGTGTGTGTGTTCCTGTCAGAATGTTGACATGTTCGAGTGTGAGACGGATGCAAACTGCACCAAGCATTTTGGTGCCATCCTTTCCAGTGGTGAGCCTAATTTCTTAAAGGACATATTTGTAAAGTTTTGTTACAGATACACAGCCAGCGTTACAGCTCTTACCTTTCCAGTCTTACTAATGACGTCAGTGTCAGCAAAAGCTTAGGCTATAACACATCCTCTGTGACGTGACTTACTATTGGGAAGCATCAAAACAATCCTGCAGGGGTTGTCATACAGCTCATAGCAGGTGCACAGACGCTATAGTCCTTGTGGCCCTGGTTCGATTCCCCCATTGGCCTATTGCTTCATGTCATTCCCCTTCACTCTGCCCCCCCCCCCAAAAAAAAACAATCCTGCAGGGCCAGGGCTAGCTGGTTTGCATGCTAACGTCAATAGCAGAAGTAGAGTGATAGAAGTGGAAGAAAAGTTGTTGAGTGCATTCATGTTGTTTGGAGACAGTTCTTGGTGCGTGGAGGAATGAAGTTTGATGCAGAGCTTGAAACGTTTCCTCTAGACAGATAACACCTGCTAATGCTAAAAATATCTATGTAGCAATAGCAACAGCTCATGTATAACCCATAGTTTGTATGAACAATGTAAGTGTAACATGTCAACATTAAACAAGTAATGGACATACCATATCTCCTCTCTTTCTCTCTCACACACACCAGGGGTGATAACAGGTACTTGCCTCAAATCTGAAAATCAAACCAGGGGCCAGTGTGAGATTGAAGGATGGTGTCCACCGGAGACAAGTAATGTCCCCATGTAAGATTGACACACTCACAACCACAAAGACAGACACAGTTGTGCATTAGACAACAGTCAATTGTCCCTTACTTCTCTGTCAACGTCTTCCTCAGCGTACCACTGAATGTGGCGAACTTCACCATCTTCATCAAAAACAGTGTTCGCTTCCCACGCTTCAATGTCACCAGGTAGGACACACACACACAGCGCACACTCACCACACAGGCATACATACACATATGCATAGTGTCCAAATTTTGCAGATAATTTAATGATCACAACATAATGATCATTTAATCAGGACGTGTTTGTCTCTTAGAGGAAACTTTCCCAAAAACATGACAGCCAAGGAGATCAAGAAGTGTATGTACCATCCAGAGACGAACCCTTTCTGCCCCATCTTTCGGGTGGGGGATGTGCTGAGCTACACTGGGCAGACTGCAGAGGGCCTGGCACAGAAGGTCCTGTCTTTCCTCTCTCCTTCTCCCCCTCTCTCCCCTCTAATTGTATTCACTCTACCATTTTCTGGTGTGCCCCAACGCTGATTATTACATGCAACAGGTTGATTGTATTATTTATCAAAGGTATCAAACCTCAAGGTGCATCTCTCTTTTTCCTAATCTTTACTCTTAGGGTGGAGAAATAGGAATAAACATTCACTGGAAGTGTAACTTTGACCTGGACTATGAAAAATGTGTGCCCAAGTACTCATTCACGCGACTGGATTTACCATTTGCCAAGAATCCAGTCTCTAAAGGGTACAACTTCAGGTAGGAGAGCTGATTTTAACTCAAGGCGTTCCACTCACTCTTTATTCCATTTCATCTTTTCAACTATTTTCCTTAACTATTTTTATCTGTTTGAATGCAGATTTGCTAAATACTACAAGACAGAGAATGGAACTGACTTCCGGACACTTCACAAAGCTTATGCAATCCGCTTTGATGTTATGGTGACGGGAAATGTGAGTTGGATTGAGGGAATTATGTGTGTGTGTGTGTGTGTGTGTGTGTGTAAATTTACACTACACCCACATTTATTTTTGTACACATGTTATCACCTATGTAAATAAGAACGGCTCAAATATAGCTACGTCTGTGTGGTTTTGTAGTTTTGTTACCATGTTAAATGTCAGCCATATAAATGAAAACATCACAAACTCAAACAGTGTTAAAAACTCACTACTCGCTGAATTAACTTGAAGGTGTGTGATGTTGACTAATACATTGTTTGGCATGTGGCTGTATCTGTTCATGGTCAGTTCTATAAACCATACAAACCAACACCACTCATTTTGGCTGCTAATGGTATTAGATCTCGTCCAAGCTTGCTCCCCGCGACACCTTCCATGGATCCTGTTAAACCATCAAGACTTTTGTGAGGCTCTGAGCCTGCCACAGTTATTCATGTGGACTGTAACCCTACCCGTGCTTGTTAGTCTGTGGATATTACTCCTGATTCCTGCTGCCTAGGAACAACTTACTACGTGTCTCTTGTCCATTCTTGCCCCCTAAAGATAGAAAATTGCCCCCAGAGAGAAATAAGAGTGATTTCAATCTTCTCATCAAAATATCCCCAATAAAGTAGATAAGCATGTTCCTCAAATTTTGAATGTTTTTGTCTTTAAAAATATGTTCAGTGACTAAGTAAGGACTGACCCCATCTCCTCTCCCATCTCCAGGCAGGAAAGTTTGACACCATCCCAACGCTGATCAACTTGGTAGCTGCCTTCACGTCTGTCGGACTGGTATGGAATATCTCATCATATGTGGAATATGAAGTTGTTTGTTGTTGGTCATTATTTTTCTTTTCTTTTTGTATCTTTTATCATCAACAGGGTACGGTTCTCTGTGACATTATCTTACTGAACTTCTTGAAAGGGGCAGACAATACAAAGCCAAAAAGTTTGAGGAGGTAATTTTTTTTTTTTTTAACAACACTCTTGCATCTTTTTTCACCACTTGTGGGGAGAGACGCGTGCAGCTGGTCAGGTGAGCTCCTCTGTAAGTGCATCCTCACTGTGTTGTTCTTCCAGGTGTCAGAGGCTCAGATTGAAGCATCCCTCGCTCAGAGCCCAGGGAGCCAGCTGTCACTCAGACCAGGTATCAAGAGCTCCTATGACTCCGGGGCAATTTCCCTCACCACTTCCGACCAACCAGTCTGACTGACGACAACAACAACAACAACAACAGCAACAACAATCTGAAGAGATGGACATTCCTCTTTCTCCGCCTGTTCCTTTCCCTTATTGCCTCACAAGAGATTCCTCATGCCTTTTCTGATGTCAGGATCTTACAGGTACATTTTGTGTGGCAAATTCATGGAACTGGATAAATACAGACAACTTTGCTGCCAGCTTCACAATTTCACAGCTTGAAGTGGAGTCAGAGGAGAAGAACTTGACCGTTGACCGGTGCACTGGAGCCTCTGGGTTAGCAACACTCAAAGCCAAGTGAGAAAGAGAAAGATTCATGGTGAAAGTCAGTGAATGACCAACTCTTCACCACCTTGATAAAGCTAAGTTAAAACAACAGTCCTAAAACTCAGAGGGAAATCATACTGTAATCAAATGTTTTTTATATATATGATAAGCAGTTTTATTAACTACAATTAACTGTTCCCTCCCTACTAACCCTTATTTAGCAAATGAGTATTAAAGCTGAATTAATCTGCCACTCATTTCCAGTTAGCTTTGCTCAGATGAGCCATAATTCAGCAAACACCATCAACATGAAAACCGCTACTGTAAATAAAGCTACTTGCATTTTTTTTTTTTTTTTTAATTTCATGTCATAATGTGTCACTCCAACTCCCCTCTTTCTTCTTCCTGCACAAATAAAAGCACTGAAGGCTCTTAATGGTGTGTGTGTGTGTGTGTGTGTGTGTGAGTGTGTGTGTGAGTGTTATAAAGTGGTGGTGGTGGCGGTGTGTGTGTGCACTACTTGTGGTTTACAAATGGGCCATTATTTAGACCACTTCTGGGTGATGATGCACTGTAGGAGATGTTGCTGCACAGACTAACTGACTAATGCAAAATCTAAAATTATATTATAATTCACTTACACTCTGGTTTGCTCCCATGGCTCTGTCACAAGCATTGTTTTAGCATTTAGCCCTTTGTCTGTCTGCTTCGCTCAGACACAAGCCTATGCTGTACATTTTGGCCTTTGCCCCTCCCCTCTTCTCTCTCTCTCTGTCCTCCCTCTCATCTCAGTATGAAATGTGACCAGGATGCTAATAGATCAGCTAAAGAGCCTCTTAATGGCTCTGACAGTGATTTACAAGAGAAGATATCTGTGGAGCGAGGCCACAGAGGAATTGACAGCAGTTAGCCACAAAATTTAATGTACTAATCTAATAATATAAATCAATATAATGCATGTAATGGAAATGACAGGCCATAATACACAGGGCTATAAAGTCCTCTGTAGTTTGTCTTTTGACAGAATGAAAATAGAAATGGTTTCTCTGAGATTGTATATAACATTTGAAGCCTATGTAAAGTTTATAATAGTGAGATGGGTAAATACTGTCACTTTTTCCGATGATCCCTCTGTAGAAGCTCCACTTGCATAGATGCATCACTGTAGCTCTAGGCCCAGACTATAAAAACTATTAGAAAAAAAAAAAAAAACAAGACAGAGGCTGATGATATTGTCAGGATGTACCAACTTATTTTTGACAAGCACATAAAAAAGTACTAGATGATTTTCAGAGTAAAAAAAAAGTGCTTCTCTCTGATTCCAGAAAAGAAAATGACTTCAAAACATATTTGCCCCATTTCAAGAGTTGAACACTGTAGCAGACAAATTAGAAACCACCGCTTTTGCGGTGACTCATATCTCTTTCCCCCTCTGGGGTTAATTGTCAGAATGGCCGGACAGGGAACCATTACCAAGAAGCAGAGGATATGGAGGATGAGTCAGTGAAAGAGACAACTGACCACATTGTAGTCGGCTGCTGTCCACTGATATATTGCTTTAAAAGCCAATGCAACACTGTCAATATATAACCCAGTCTAAACAGACAGAGGAGAGCACAGACTAAAAAAACAAGAGTTAAAAAAATAAAAAAATAATATAAAACAACTTCAATTAAAAGCGACACTTGATGCTTAAACACCACATAGTTCTTCATTCATTCATATTTGCTGCCTCTTGTGACTTTATGGTGCAGGAAATGCTTGGTCGGCTATTATTTTGACCATTGACAGGCAATAAGACCCAGTGGTACTTTAAGGGTACAAAACAATACATCCAGCAAACATTTATAAGTTTTATAGTTTTTACAAATCTTGTGATACTGTTGGCTTGGTATGACATTTTCAAAAAGAGTCTTCAAAGTGGGTGAGCCAAACTCCCTATTTCACTTTATTTAGATTTTTTCTTCTATTTTAGTAAAAGAAAAAATACATGTGTGAGACCAGACACTCAGATTTAGTAGTTTCACAGTCACTATCTGTGCTTCCTCCCCATGTTCCTCTTCTTCAGAGCCTGTATCCAGGTAGGGAGGACGGGCCTACGTGCCGGTGCCACCTCCTCCATCACTGCCGCCGCCCCCGCCTGCTCCACCTCAAAGTCCTGCCCTGTCAGAGAGTCCTCCTCTGCTCCTGGATCCTCCTCTGAGTCTGTAGCATCCATATCCAGCTCAGGAGCAGCTATGCTCACCACCATCTCTGAAAAATGCACCCGGCGGTTCTCCTCAACTCGCATCTGACCCAGAGAAGATAAACAGAATAAATGAAGATGAATAGAAAATAGCAGATGAAGAACTGGTAATAAGATTTCTTTGACTCTCAAACATTGAAATTAGAAAGATTCACAGAACATGGCCACCGCAACCTCTCCCAGTGTCGTACTACAGCAAGAGTATACAGAATATACCAACACTGCAGTCTGAGAAGTCTGTATACTACATAGGCTACATAGGCCTATATAAAATTGAATGTTTATTATTGTTATATTTTATTCGTGTTTCTGCAGCTGTTTCAAAGCTGTAAGCAACTCCTGCATTTCCTTTGTAGGCTACATTATATTGTGGGAGAACAGTGTCAGCAGGTGCAAATTATTAAGGGTTTAGTATTAGCATATAATATTATATAGGCTATTTGCATTTAGTCATATGAGAGATGCAAGTGTAAGTGTAAGTGTATTTTCATTTAAGACCACACGGAGGTGCTGTCATGCACAATATCTCACCCTTTTTGTCACAGTCTCAGTTGAGGATCCTGAATTCAGGGATAGGGAGTGTTTGAGGACACCCCGAGGTGCAGGAGCAAAAGGGTTAAAGGAGGACAGAGAGAGAGGGGCAGCAGGAGAGTGTGTCATGAAGTTATCATGTTGTGACTCATCCATCGCGTGGCTGCTGCTCATGTTCATAGATGTCCCTGTGAAATAGGAAATGACAGAAAAATTAACAAATTTCCCATTTTTTAAAGAACTTAATTTCTGCCAGATGTGTCTGCTGCAGATGACAAGATCTCAAGTGGCTGATAATTCAGAGCATGAACTAGTTCTCACCTCTGCCTGCCTCCTTTACATCACTTATTTTCTCAGTTTGAACCCTTGTGGCTGACTGATGCTGTCTCTTTCTGTTTAGGGAGACTTTCTTCAGTGCTGCGTCCTGATTACCTGCAGACTGGAGCCAGATTATATGGAGATCAACTCAAAAGTGAAAGTAAAAAATCTCAAACAAAGATGTAAAAGTTAAAGAATTGTTGGAAATGTTAAATGAGTTACAAGAGATATCTGACCACAACGAAGGACGGAGATGTCTGTTGGTGTTCCTGTGCTCTCTCTCCAGACTGCAGATCTTCCATTGGTACTGACAGATCAGCTGTTGTATGAACGTGGTGCTGTTGTTTTCCCTCTGACTTGCCCATGCTGACAGGTAGGGAGGCAGCAGGTGATATCTGTGCCATGCTGAAACCTGAAACATTTGATGGCTCAGTGCCCCTGAAGCTCCACAAGCTGTTTCTCAATGGCTCCTCTGAGGGTCTCTGATTGGCTGAGGTCACTGGATGTTTCAGATTGAGGAACGTTGCCCACTCTTGACCTGTGATAATCTCCTCCAGTAAACTGAATGAGCCCAGGCCAAACTCAAAATCACTAGAGGACCTGCCACAAGAGAAGAGATTCATACTGTAAACAAATCATATGAATCACATGTTATCTGAGATGTCTCATTCCTGTGTACCGTAGACCTCAATTATCATCCCAAAATACATTTTTGTCAAAAACTCACATTGTCTCACAGCTTGACATGTCGCTTCATTATGATAAACATCAGCAGTGTAGTGAGTCAGTGAGTGCTGGGCCCATGAATGATGTGATCTGTTCATGAAAGCCACGTGTCATGTTCCACATATTTTTACTTGACTCTTAGGATTGATTGTGAATTAAATATAATAATATAATGAACGCACCGATTACATAAAATAGTTTTCCGCGATACACAGTGAACTTCTGTGGCGGCCAACATTGCATTTGCACTGTTTTCTAAACCCTTTGTTTTCTGACTTGTTTTTGTTTTTTGCTCTCCCAATCACAGTATATGGCATGATTCAGATGATATGCATTGTTATAAATTCTCTCTTAGGTTATGATAAATGCTTATTAATAACGTTAATTCATTGACTATATCATTCATAGTCAGTATTTCATCATATTTTAATCAGCCATTTTTTCAGTTGCTCTGTTGATATTGAATTGGCCCCACTGGGACAGCTAAGTTAGGTTAAAGGTATGGGGTCCTTTAAGTTCATATGAACCTGGCTGCTGTAAGTTTCAATATAAAAAGAAGACATGAAGTTATCTGTGGCCTGAGCGCTCTCTGACTGGAGTAGCTATCAAGGGTAAAAATAGCCCCAGCAATCTTGCACCACAGCCCTCACTGCAAACTTTGCACAGACAGAGTAAAAAAAACCCAAAAACATTCACAATAAGCACATAACTTAAATTACCCAATAGCTTATGAAAAAGTTAGCCACCACCAAGACAGCACCAAATCTAATAAGATAGTACAAATAAGATGATTAGAAGATATTATCAAAATGATCATAGACACTTCGCAGTATACAAAACCAGTGACTGAAGATGTCTGGTGACAGATGCTGTCAGTGAGAGGGGTGTGTTTGGCACATCCGAGGCAACATAAGAGCATAGACCAACATCACAGCTTGCAAATACCTCACATATCTAAGTGGTGGAACATTAGGACTGGGAGATGAATAAACAAAACCTGATTGTGAGACCTTTGGTGTCAGGTTGCTTACACTGGTTAGTAGGATGTGTATTTGCAATCTTTTTGTCATTAGATTTAAGTGGCTAATTACCTGACATGCCCATCAGGAGTGCTGTCCTCCATGCTGGCTTTACTGTCTTGCTCCTTATTTGATGTATTGATGAGGTTTTCTGCTGTGTGTAGCTGGTTTTGAGGGGAAGTCTGCAAAATAAACGAACTGCAGTTTCAGCAATTTCTCTTAATTTTGACATTATTAAGTGAATATTCAAAATGCAGGACTCACCTCAGTTCCTTGCTCATTCCTCTGGTCTGCTCCCCCTCCTTCTCTTTTTTTTCTGTCCAACCACCTCTCCTTCAACTTCTGTGTCCATCTCCTTGTTTTTTTCTCAGATGATCGTTGGTTTCTCCTCAAGCTGCTGCGGGTTGTGCTTTGGCTATTTGCTGCAAACTGAATGTCTTTACTCTGTTCCAAGCTCTGTCCATTTCCCATAAGCAGGACTTTATTCTCTTGACTTTCCGTGCCAGGATTTGCATCTGTGGGAGTTGGAGACCACACATACACTTTGGGTTTGAAGCCCTGATCCTGGACCTGATTCTGTCCCAGCCTTGTGACGGCATCTTTATTATCAGGAATATGTCTTGTCTGTGGGGAACTGACAAAACTCACACTTTCCCTATCAGTACTCTCAAAGGAAGTGGTATCAGCGTTCTTAAGTGATTTAGCGGGAAACAGCTGCCCTGTTCCTGTTGAGGTGATCCCAGGCGATGTGGCCTGTACCCACACCCTGTTCTCACCAGTGTTACTGTGAGTGTTGTCTTTCTGGGAGGGAAAGGAAACGAGACCCCTGTCATGACCTGGTTGCTGTACGTTCCCACCTCTGAGGCCAAAATTACTGTTGGCACCAGAGATCCCAAACTGTCTTGATCGGATGCCATTGGTACCAAACTCAAAGCCATTTGCAGGATTATTGTTCACTTTCTGGAGGTTGGAGGCTCCCGTCCCTCCATCTTCCTTCAGTGTGGAAGCAGCTGTGGTGGGTACAGGTGTGTGCAAGAATGACTGACCTTCTCTTTCCGACTGGAGTTTCAGTCTCTGCAGCATGGACTGCAGCAAGACCTGACTGTCTGTTGGATTATGTGACTGAGACATCTAGGAGCAACTCTGTGTCAAATCCAGAAATCACAGAAAGGCATGTCAACAATGAGCACACATGAACGCCACAGTAAAGTCTGCTAAAAAGGACTAGACTCCATGTCTTATGTAATGAGTGGCTTTGAAAAGAGACTGAAGACCCTGACAGATGAAAGTATTGGTGTAAAAATAATGTCACCCCAAAGTCCAGCTTTTGGTGTTAAGACTCCTGTTTCCCTCTTTCTTCGTGTTACAATCTTCTTCCATTATTGAGTTAGCAGAGTCTCCCAGTAAATATCAATACATTTAACTTCCTCAGCAAGGATAGACTTTTTTCTTTTTCCACTTCTTCATAATCCTCAAAAATGTAAGCAGCAGTCTCTCTCTCACTCTCTTTGTATTCCTTTGGCACAAAGCCGAGTAAAAGTCGAAGCGACTCCTGCCTTTTGTCCTCTCCTGTCCCTTGAAAGTTTCTCTCTGTCATCAAAAGTCAGAGGTTTCAGTACAGGAAGACTGCTTTGGTCACACCTCTTCTCCAACAGTCGTTTAGATCACCAGTGATGGGGAGGAGGGTTGGAGCACGGCAGCGTTCCTCAGATCTTACACACTGAAGCAGACCAACGAGAAAGACCAGTGAGGTGAGATAATTGTGCATTGACAGTGACTCTCCCTCCCTCTCTCTTGCTCTTTCTGTGTATCTCTACCCATCCTTGTTTTGCCCTCCCTTTCCTCCTACTGCTCTTCCTGACTCCCTCACTCACACGTGTGCGCACACACTCTCTCTTTCTTCCCACACTGACCCTTGAGTAGTAATTACAGGGCGTTTTTGAGAACAGATGCTATTTATGTGTAGCAGAATGAAAGATATAGAAAATGCCTGCAATGACTTTTGGTACTATTACACATTAAAGTCTGACTTTTCCCCCTAAAGTTGTACTGGTGTCTGGAAAGTGATTTTAAATAATATTGTTAATCTAGCTGTATTATATTACCTTCTGACATGTTTAACTTTTAACAGTTCAGATGAATGTATGGCATAAAAAAACTGAGCCTAAATGAACCTGAGTTAAGGTATGAAGCAGTATTAAGTGATTTTTTTTTTTTCCTTAAGTGTAAGATAAATATGTAATGGAGCATACCTGTCTCTGAAATGTACCTGAATTAAACGTGGTTTTAAAAGTAAATACATGGGAGAGATTCTCGAAGAATTTAAATGAACTTTGGCTCTCCAGTGTTGTTGTACCCAGTTAAATGGTTGACAATAGAATAAACGCACTAGACATTAACAATCCTATAATTATTGATGCTAAAGGCTATGTATAATAGTTGCAACTGGCAATTTAAATACCTGATTAAGTACATCCTTTAAACAATCGTCAGAACTGCTCGCACACACATCCTCTGCAGTTTTTTCCGTCATTGAACCAATGCGCATGCCTGCAAATAACCACGCCCACTGAGCTCACTTGTCTCTGATTGGTCCACAGAGCGGAAGCGGGCAATGGCGGCGTAAACAACGTCAAGATCCGTACGAGATACAGTTTAGTGGACCCTAAGACGAAAGTAAAATGTATAAATAACATTAAAACTAGATTGAGTATGTTTTCGACACTAGGAGGTATTCTGCTCGCTTTGTAGCCGCTTAAATCCCAACCGGTTTAGTTTTTCATGGTGTGTAGCCTGTAGTCTCGGCTAACTTTTAGCCGAGTTTGCTAACTTAACGGAAAAGTAACATCCTTGCTGAAATGGACTGTGTGGTGACAGGAGGAAACGTGAAAGGTAGCAAACCGTTCCAGCTCTGTCTTCAACTAGAACAACTGTGTATGTGTTTAATTAGCTGTTTATAATATTGGTTTGTGTGTGTGTGTGTGTGTGTGTGTGTGTGTGTGTGTGTGTACCGTAAAGTGCTCGCCAAAGCCATCCACTCCCTGTCCAGAATCGGTGATGAGCTGTATGTGGAGCCTCAAGAAGATGGGGTGAGCGGTGATACACACACCCAACACTTCCTCCTACCACGCATACATTTTGTTGCTTCCTGTTGGTGCACAGTTTGCGTCAAAGAATACTGCTGATTTGTTTCTCTCTCTCTATCTCTCTCTAGCTGGCCCTGCGGTCTGTGAACTCCTCCCGGTCGGCATATGCTTGCTTCCTGTTCGCACCACTGTTCTTCAGCAGGTGCAGACTGTGTTTATGATCAGCAGTGAAATCTGTGTGTGTGTGTGAGGGAGAATGTGTGTCACTGAACATCTCATTTCTTGCCTTATCCATGAGTTAAACCAACTTCCCCTCCCCTTTCTTGCAAAGGTACACCACCCCCAGCGGGCATGCCTTCCGTTGCAAGATGGCAATAAAGGTGCGTTGAGCCACAGTTCTTGTTGTGCTTCATATTATTTAGCGATCGTGGTCAGCACAGGTACATGGCCTGTAATTATCTATGTCAGCTTTTTTCATACACGACATAGCGACCCCAGAGCTGTTGATGTCTCCTTTTGTTCTTTTGTCAGTGGGTTTGCTTTCATACTGCCTCGCTAGCTCTCACACCCTCTCAGTGACAGTGCATGATGTTCAAGTGTTTAATTCAGGTTTGTGGGAGGCGTATCCTGTGAGGCAGTCCAAGTATACAGTTTATTTTCACCCAAACACAAATATATTGTACTTTTTTCTACACCACAGTCTTTGCACATACTCACTGGGGACTCCAGTGTTCATGTTTGGGTTTGACTAATGCTGTTTGCAATATTCATGGCAGGGCTGGATAAATATCTCCTCTGTACACACAACTTCAAATTCTCTATCTTTCCTGTCATGTTGCTGCCATGGTGCTGCCTTGTGGTTATCTTTGTGTGCCTGGTGCAAAACCACTGAGCTTCCTTGTATTAACAGTTGTACACGGTAGTAATTTCACAGACTAGAGCTTGTAAAGAAGGTCAGGCATGTGTACACATTTAGATATTAGGAATTAAAAAATTGCAGACTTGTCACTGAAATATTATATTTGCAGATTTTTCTTTTATTGATAATAACAATAATAATATCTCTATTTATAGAGCACTTCTAAACATGTTACAAAATGCTTTACAGATGTATGCATGAGTTTTTTTTAATGTTTATTTATAGCCCATCTTGTGTTTCTTCATGTATGAATCAGAGTGTGCAGGCAGTGTTCAGGTCTCTGGCCTCTCTGGAGAAAACAGTGGAAAAGTGTCACATTGAGCTGGACAAGCAGAAGGACCGCCTCACCTTCACCTTGCACTGCAAACACGGTATCAGTGCTTCACTTCCCTCTTCAGATGGTTTACAGCACTTTACATGGATAATTATAGGAGGGTCACGGCTCATTAACACCAACAACATTTTTATTTTATTGCAGCACATCATGGCTTTGTATTCCAGGGCTGATGTTTGTATGTTGTTATTGTCTCTGCAGGCTTGCTGAAGACACATAACCTGTCTTTCCAGGACAGTGAAAGCTTACAGGCAGTCTTTGATAAGGACACCTGTGCCAACATATTCAGGGCCCAGCCCAGGTGAGGCCCAGGGCTGTTCTGCATTGTTCATAGTCAAAATATTATTGCAGCATTCCTTTGTTCTGTGTCGTGGACCTTCTCAGTTGTGTTTGTTGTTGAAATGTCTTTTGTGTAGCTGTAGCTCTGTGCTTTCTTCTTTCTGTCCACCTCCCTCACAAGAAGCCTATGTTACATTTGTTTTCCCATCACTTTCAGGCTGCTGGTGGACACAGTTGTGCACTTTCCTCCCTCTCTAGAAGAAGTGACTGTGGCAGTGAGTGATGAACGAATGTGGGTCAGGAACCATGTGGATGAAGATACAGGTGACTTATGTCTATTTTCTCACTTTAACAGAGTACGGAAATTTCAAAACTTTCCATGATAGAAGAAAAAACTAAATAGAAAAGAAACTATAGCTTGAGTGTGTGTAATTATATTTACTATCCCTACAGCCCTAATCAAATGTTACATTTTTAAAAACAGCTTCATGATACAAAAATGAAAAATATGCCACTGACAAGAGAGGATAGATTTGATGCCAGAGGTGTGTTGTTTGTTAGACAGGCCTAACACAAGCATGAGTCTGTATAATATTGGTTTTAACTCTTAAAGTTAAAAGTAATAGAACATAGGGATATAAGTGTATTGCTTTTCTCTCTTTTCCCTCTCAGAACAGTCCAAGTCCATGCTGACAGAACTGTGCCTGGCCTCAGACGAGTTTGACCATTTCGCCGTCCAAGCTCACAACAGCGTCACATTTTGTCTGAAGGAGTTACGGGTGAGACAGCAGACAAAACACGGAACAACAGCAGAAAAGAATAAGAGGATAATTCTGGAGAGAGAGGGATGGGGAGAAAAGACCTTTGGAGAAATGGTGTTAGCAGCTAAAATGTGTTATTGTCATCTCTCTTCCAGGGTTTGTTAGTGTTTGCAGAGTCCACTGGTCTCCCTATTTCTATGTACTTTGATGAGCCAGGAAGGTAAGCACACTCACATGCAGATATCAACTGAACAATTGTTTTTACCACAATGTTTTGACATTTATATTGTGTGCATGTATGTGTGTTTCAGCCCTATGGTGCTTTCAGTAACAGACAGTGTCCTGGAGGGAAACTTTGTACTGGCTACACTTTCCGATGATCCCAGCCACCGTAAAAACAACACAAAACGGTAACTTTCAAACAAAGCTGTCAATCAGTCGTCAGCTAGTTTTAATAAAGGATGTGGGAAGAAAGCTGTCAAATAGTTTCCGGAGTAATGACAAGCCAGAAAACTTACCATTCACTGGGCAGGGATGCCATGCCACCTGGTGGACAATTATATTTTCTCAGTACAGTGTCCATTCACCACAAGCTGCTGTCAGGTTGTTATAGCAAGCACATTTTCCCAGCTGTAGCACACATGGTAATGGCACCATAAAACTGTGTTCTGAGAGTTGTTTTGAAGTGACACAAACAGCCATTAAATCACTGACGATGTTGCGCACGTGAAACATTAGATATGACTCAACACCTCTACAAACTTTGCTCATCATTAACGGAGCACAGGTCATGTAACAGATGTGTGCAGGGGTGAGTGTTCACATCTGGCTTTCACATGCTGAAGTTGAGTGCGATGTCATGTCAGATATGGACTAAGTTGGTGTTTTAAGATTTCTTCAGCATGGAGTTTCAGTGCAGACTGTCAAGCATCTGTAATTTCTGTCTCCAGTGTGTACAGCACACTGCACTTCTCTAGCTCGTCATGCAGCGAACTGTGTGAGAGTGACATCACCTGTAGAGATTAATTAACACTCTCAACAGTGTCTGTCTGTATTTGGGTTGTAGCTGGTGTGGCTTCACAGCATAATAAGGGGTATACAACAAAACTGCTACTGAGTTTAAGTTTTTAATTTAAGGAAATTCAGGTAACTGGGATGAGTTTGAACTTTTTTGCATCATGAAAGAAGTTGAACTTAATAAAGGAGTCGGCTTTCTCACAGTGTGGAGCATGAGAGTAATATTTTTAACCCTCTGCTTCCTCATTCATGTCATATTTCCCTTCCAGCGCGCACACATCACCACCTCCTCCCGATGACTTCATGAATGATGACATAGATTCCTACCTCATCGCCATGGATACCAGTATTGCACCAGGTCCAACGGCCACAGCTCCACTCACACCCCCATTAGCCGAATCCACATACTTTAAACAGCCTGCTGCAGCCAACCACAGGACAAGAATACACAGCGAGGAGGAGGAAGAGGAGGAGGAAGGTGTTACAGCTGATTCAGGGAGACCACCTAATAAGAAGGTATGGTTTAGTTCTAGAAAGTGGTAACTTGATGAAAAGTTGGAAGATGAAACAAAGTGGATTCTTACATTAATGGCTGTCTGAAAACACATTTATAGAAAATCATGATACATAATTACTGAAACCAAGTGTATACTCGTAATTCTTCTTTTGTTTTTTTTAATGAACAGATTTTATCATGTTGAAGTTGGAGTTCACAACTCCTCCAGACTAGATGATTGTGAACTGATTACAGCATTATTCCACTTTGAGAGGTTAACGACTGGAACTAATGACTGTAGTGCTGAACAAAAACAAGAGAGTCATTGTCACACCTTACCACCCCTGCTTTTTTCTCTGATGCTCTCACTGTATGACACTCATAACTTACCTCGGAGTAATATCCAATGTGTTCAAGCTGCCAGTGCAGCTTATAATAATCTGATATCTCACTGGTTAAGTCTGCACTAGGCTCCAGGTGACAAATAATGAGATGGTAAAACATTTTCTCATGTCTGACATTTGAATAAAATACTTCTCTGTTGTTCTCCCACAGTTTTGTTCCTTGTTCTTTGGATCTGTGCTTCCCCCGTCTTCCCAGATGAGTACTCAACCAGTCACAACTCAAGAAGTCCTGGCCAGTGACAGTGAGGATGACACCTAAAATAAGGTGACAGTGGACTGATGGGATGTGGACTGAGAAAGACAGACTGACCTGAAAGTGGGCGTATGTGTATCCACTGTAATTACTGTTACACCACAACCTATGGACTATTTGAAAACGCAGAGATGGACATCTTGGATTTTTATTTTCAACTTCATTTTTTGTTATTTTTATTACCTGGACAAAACAGTGCAGATGCCATCAGTACAGGACCACGTTTATCGAATTATAATGTTAATGGTTGAAAAGTGGGATTATGTAAAACTAGCACTTCCTGTTTGTTTTTGTTTATTTTTTAGTTTCTGTTCGGTTTGTGATCAAGGTGCAGCAAAAAAGTCCCTCAGAATAAAACAAACTTGTGTTTCAAAGTATGTAAACATCATTTATTATTTATTTACATGTAAAAAGATTTAGGATGAGGTTGATGTCTGACTCTTAAACCAGTGCCTGGACAGATAAGATGGAAGGATGAGGTCTGGACAGCATGGCTATAGTTACAGCTTTTGGTAACAGTTTAAATGTCTTAACTGCGGCTTCTTACTCTGCTTAGGAAATGCTGTTGAGACTCAGACCTCATCCCTCCAGGTACTCTCACAAATGTTTGTCAAAAGTAAGATTCAGAATAAGAAGAAGAATATCTAAGCGTCTGTGAGTCAGTCTTTGCAGATTCAGGCTTATCACCTTTCTCTTTTTGCAAGCTTTTCCCACTCGTCTGTGGTTTTTTCCTCTCTCGCTCCTTCTCCTTCTCCTCGTTCTTTTCTTTCTTCTTCTTCAGCCTCTCTTCCTCTTTCTCCTTTCTCTCTCGCTCCCTCCGCCGTCTCCTCCTCTCCCTCGAGGTAAGTTTCTCCTCACTCTCCTCTTCAACCGGTTTCCCTGTCACGGTTCCATCGCTGAAATCCTGAATCAAGATTTTGGGGACTTGCATTTTCTGCACCCCTTTTTTATTTGCCTTTTTGGGCTGCTCTCCTCGCAGTCTACGGAAGAGACCAAACCGTTTTGGGGTAGAGGGCGGCTCCTCCTCTTCTGCTGTGCTAGTTGTCACCTCTTGAACCAGTGATGAAGAGTCTTTTGAAGGTTGAGTCACATCAGGAGGAGGCTGGGATGGGTCTACAGCCCCAGGATTGGACAGTGATTCTGGTTGATTGGGGACAGGCTGTGATTGGCTAGTTTTCTGTGGGACAGTGAAAAGATCCTCAGAGAGCCTACGTGCTAACCTGGACCCACGGGAGCTGGAAGGCTTGCGGACACAGCAATCACCAGAGGAGCGACTACTGCGGTGCCCAGAGACCGGTGTCGGGCCGCTGTTGGTTGGCTCAGCTGGAGAGTCGTGTGGGTTACTGTCAGTACATGAATTGTCTGTCACAGCTGGAGCAGATGTGAAGACGTCATCCTCTCCTGCAGTGTTTTCTTGAACAGTTCCTGTACTTTCCTCCCCCTCCGAAGGACCCACAGCGTCCTGGCTTCTCAGCTTTTCAGGTGTAGGTCCCACAGATGGGCTTGTTTCTACTGGACTCATTTCCCCATCAGGCTCAGTGGTGAGATTCCCTGCTTCAGCCTGTTCTGAAGTTTCCTCATTCTCTGGCGGCGTGACAGAGTCAGGAGCCTGAGTTTCAGTTAGCATTTCCTCTGCTGCCGTTTGGCCACTGTCAACCTGGGCCTCTGAGGGCTCAGTCAAAATGGTTTCCTCTTTTTCCTGTGTGGGTTCAGTTGCAACTGTATCACAGTCTTCCTCTGAACCATGAGCACATGCTTCACTTGACTCCTCCACTGTGTCACAAGCAACTGGCATTTCTGCTTCATGTTCTGTGTCAGCTGCTACGTCAGTGTGTTCTTGTTGGATGCATTCTGGTAAAGGCAGGATTAACGTCTCTGCTTCTGTTGTAGTTTCTGTCTGTGACTCTGTGTGTTCAGAATCCATTTGTACTTCTTCAGTCTCTAATTCATTTGGCACAGGGCTGTTTTCCTCTGCCTTCTCTTCAGTTTCTGTCTCTGTTGGGGTGTGGTGCTCTTCTTTAATATCAGCGTCTGCTAATGACTCAATACTAAATACATCACCCTGTGAGTTTTTGTCTGTCTCCTCCTTCACTTCCTCCTCTGTCTCTGTTTCTATTGTCAGACCTGGGTCTGTGAAAGTCGCTGCTTCAATGTCACTGTTTGTCTCTGAGTCCGGACTTGACTCAGTTCTTGCCTCTGAGACGTCTGCCACAGTCTCCACCTGCGTCTGTTCCTCCACATTTGTCTGTGGAGGATTTTCTTCTGTCCTCTCCTCTGGATTCACATCAGCCTGAATGACCTGTTCTTCGCTTGAGTCAACATTTGCTTGAATTTCTTGCTCCGTGGATGTGTCTGCTTTAGCCTCTCTCTGTATCTCAATCTGATTTTCCTCTTCAGGAACTGAATGCTCACTTTCAGACACTTGTTCTTCTGCCTCCTCCTTTGTGTCTTTGATCTCAAGTTCCTGGTCCTGCACTTCGTCGTTCTGTTCTTCCAGGACTTGTGACTGGCTGTTAGAGTCCAGCTCCTCTGCCTGTTCTGTAGGTTTAAGAACATTTTCAGCAGTCTGATCTTCAGCTGGACCTTGGCTTGGTTCTGACTCCTCATTTGTTTCCTCTCTCTGTTCTGAAACACTTTTGTCATCCTTTATCTCTTTTTGTTGGTTTTCCTCCTCCCCCTCCTCCTCCTCCTCTTTTTTTGTTTCGACTTTTTCTACCTCTTCTTTTATTGTCACTGTTTCTTCCATGTGCTTGATTGGTGCGTTTTGGTCTTTGTGTGTCTCTCTTGGTTCCTCTAAAAGTTGTTTCTCTTCAGTTTGTTCAGTTGGATTTGACTCGCTCTGTTTTTTGTGTTCCTCATCATCCTCCTCCTGAACGCCCTGCACCTTTTTAAAGTTAAACTCATTCAAGTATCTCCAGTCCTCCTTTGCTCCCATTGAAAGGTGCCTCACAATTTTACCGCCACCTTCCCATTCACTTGTGCTCCCTTTTGCGCCTCGCCTCAGCCTCTTGTGGAGGAGCGAAGGAGACAGTGACAGAGTGGAGGCTGATCGAGCGAGAGGGACAGACAGGTTCCCTTTCTGTCTCTCTTTCCTGTCCCGTTCCTCCTCAGTATGCCGAACCCTTGCCCAAGCCATCTGGTATCCGAGACAGCGACCCCTGGGGTCAAAGGTGGATGAGGGTTTTTCTTTCTTCCACTTATCTAGCTCCTTCTGTGTCTGTTTCTCCAGATCTCTGGCTGACAGTGGCACTGAGCACACCTGAGAGTGCAGGGAAGGGAGCAGGAAAACTTTAAATATGATTTTCCTTTAGTTAAATTATACTGGATTTATAACCAAAATGTGTATTTCTGATAAACTGGTGCCTAAATGAACATGCAAGAAAGTTGATGTTTATATAATTCTAGTTTATGGCAGTCAAAAGCAGTTTATTACCTCTGCTATGAAAGCATCGTCTTCGTCTTGGACCTGCTCCCTGACACCCCTCAGCCTCTCCAGAGTCTCCATCTGGCCCTGGCACTGCTTCCTCTGCTCGGCACGACCCAGCACCCGACGCACAAGCACCACCGCCACCTGGAGCAGCACTCGCACCCCTGCGCACAGAAGACCAGAGGTACAGATGACACCAGGTATACTGTCAGTGGCAGCCATATCAGACCCATCACATGCTGAAAATTGTGTCTACATGCATAAGTTTAGTTGCCTTCCCTTTTGGAAAACCATACAATGTATGTGACTTATCAGCTTTACCATAGCAGAAAAACAGATCCCAGACTCGGAGCAGCGTGTTGAAGGGCAGGTGACGCGTGAACAGACACATCAGCCAATCAGTGGCAAACATGAGGGGCTCCACTCCGTGGTGCTGCAGGTGTTTGTGTGCAGCTGGACACGTCCTTTTCAAGACCCAGGTCAGCATACCTGCATCAAACAGGACTCCCTCCTGTACAACACATAGCATAGATGGATCTATTAGCATTTTGCTAAATTTGAGCTAATTTATAGCACAGGTTCACAAAAATCTACCATCAGATTCAATTTACTGGCCCAAACAGGTTTGTAAGTTCATCCGGTCGTGTGTGGGAACATGCATTTCCTCACCAGCAGAGGGCTGTAGTATCCAGGCAGGTACTGCTCACTGATCTGCACCAAACACCAGAAGGCCTCCTGTCAGGGTGAGATAAGATGAATATTAGACCTGACAATAATAACATTTTTTAAAACATTAATTACACTTTTATGACCAAGGTATTCATGCCTCTGAACCAGTTTTTGTGCTGTTTGACAAACTGCAAAAATGCTAATAGTTGGACAGACAGCTAAGCAAACTGTTTCATATTTAGCATCTTAATGGGGTTTTTGTTTTTACCGTAAAATCCAGTTTAATTAAATGGTTTTGAATATGTGCAGCATCTTCATTTAACAGAGGGGTATATTATTTGTTGCTACCTCTGCGGGCATGTTCATCAGCAGCACTGCAGCCACAGGCCCCTGTGCCTGGCAGTAACCCTCCTCTGGTTGGTACTGAGTGTAGGCTTTCAACACCCGGAACAAGCCACGCTGCCTTCAGACACACACACACACCACAGACTCAGTCATAAACCACAAGTTTAAAGCTCATGATTATGTTTTGATAAAACCCACCTTTGAGGGGTGGTAGAGTTAAAATAACGTATCAAATTATATCGCTCTTTACTTTCTAGTCGTTATGAAGTAATGACTTTAATTTTGCTGCAGACACAGAAAAAGCAGTGGAGGAGCAGAGGTATGCTGAAGACTAAACGAACTGCAGGACTGTTCTGCAGCTGCCAACTCTCCTATGGAAACAACATAAGAATATGTAAGTGTTTTGTACCCATGTCCATCCTTGGAGAGGAACATTTCATGGAAGGGAAACTGTCGGTCCAAGTCTCTCTCAATCACATCCACCCAACTCTGCAGAGCAGCCTGCGAGTCCAGAGACTGACACAGAAACAAACATACCCAAGTGAAACATCTGTAAACACGATACAAGAGTCAAAACATGTCTCACAATTGCTTGATAAAAAACAATTATTTGATCTACATTTTGTAATCAATGTATCATCTAGTTGTTACAGCACTAGTTGCACTGCAGACTTAGCAACGCATTGTCTTGCCTCGTAGAGGTTGTCACTTTGTTTCATCCTTTCGGTGGCTGCACACAGCAGGGGCCAGCACTTTGCTCTCAGTGAGGCAGGGATGCCTTTCTGACACTGCACTTTGACCTAAAGAGAGAGATAACAGAGACACAGGATGAGCCCAGAGCAGTCAGATACAAATAACTACAGCGATGTGATTTTGTATTTGATTTGACAGCATGAATTCAATATAAATAGCCTGTTTCACAGCATTTTGACGCTTTGATTTAGTGTAACAGGGAAAGTGTCACGGTGATGCATGGCAGTGAGTCTGTATATGTAATAGGAGGACTCTAAAAGTGAAACAGCTAAATGGGATTCAGCCTTAATTAACATTATTAACAAGGAATTTATGTTTTCACTCATGTCTTTCTTTGTTTGTCACCAGGACTACACACAAAAGAGTGAACTAATCTGTGCTTGAAGAGATGAGGCATGGGCCAGAGAAGAACCCATTAAATTTAGTGGTGTCATTCTTTAATGAATTCGATTTTTTTTTTCTTTCTCTGAAGGGAGGTGTGTCTTGTTTGACCTTGGCCTTGGTGCAGTGCCCTTCTAGTTATTTACTAGTTGACTGTCACTACATTTACTGACTCTTAAGTGTTTAAGATGGGACACACCTTACTGGTCTTCTTCAACAACATACGTTCCCATTGAAGCATGATGTTGATCCACTTGGTCTCCCTCTGCCTGACCAACTCAGGAGGCGGGCCGACACTCCTGACACAAAACAGCATACAAAACACCAGGTAAGTGTTTTTAATACATGAAACAAGTGGATTCCCTCAGTAATAAGGAGTAATGCACACCTGTGGCGTGTCTAATCCATTGATTGTACAGTGTCAATGCTCTCAAAGCAGTTAACTTGACACCTTTAAGTCACTGTGCAGTGTTTCTGCATGCACTTTTGTGTGTTGTCATTACAGAAAGGCAATGCTTCGAAAAAACAAGACAGGAAACAGGAAAACCACACGTTAGCACTGTGATGTCTCCGTGGCAACAGGTCAGGATGTTATCAGTGAGGAAAGGGTGAAGACGACAGGTAGCTGTTTGTTCAGCTGGTCCTATCCTGGTTTTACATTGCTTCATCAACAGCTAAATAATAAATGTGTTCATTGCAGTTTCTGCTCTTTCTGGCATGGATTTTACTTGTTAATGCAGAAATATGAAATCTGCATTATTACATCATTCACAGAGTGCTTTATAATGTAGGTGTTGTGGTATAGGTTTTGTCTCTTCCTGTGACTGAGGCCTGACAGCTTCAGAAGTAATCCTTCTTCTTACAATATCAAAGCTGTTGCTGAAGTAGCTCCCAAACCTTATATTTATTATCACCTCATACTGTGACATTTCGGGTACACAGCCCTTCTTCAGACATGCCTCTCTGCAAAACAGAGCAGTTTGTACATGACCCGATAAAAACACAAGACCTTTGGAGACTTAAACCATTATATTAACCAGCAGTTTTCTAATTGGATGGTTTCCCACCATTTAGGGGAACATTTTGATGTGACTAATTTCTTCCGGCACTTAGAGAAACACGTGGAAAATATCTGAATCTTAAAAATTAACACAAGCAGGCGACATCCATTTAACCTACGTCCTTAACTCTGAATTGGATTGAAAACTCTGACTTTATTCTTATGACTCACAAGCCATAGAACTTACAAAGCAGTGGCTAGTGTTAATTGTTAATCATCACATCAGAGTAGTAGTAACATGGTTGCATTTTCTTTGCAATGATAATAATGAACGAAAATCTGACACTTTGTCACAAATGTTTAAAAATATTTTTGAAATATGAAAGTTTTAGTTTTTGAGAAAAATTGATGAATATTGGTAGTTGACAGAGATTTCGAAAGATCATTGTGTTTTTCTTGTCCTGTATGTACTTGATTTATCAACTGAGTAGGTTTGCAATTTTATAAATGATGGGCTTATTAGAGTCTTATATATCTTGACACAGTTTACCTCAACGTGCATTTATCTCACAATCATTTGATCAGTTTGAAAAACAGAAATGAAAATAGAGAAGCTGCATGCCTGGTTTTGGTAGCAGCGCCACGCTCAGTGGCAATACACAAACAATAGACAAGGACACATGTAGAAGTGCTCACCCAGCTGTAGATCCATTGGTGAGGATGAAGCCAAACCGGTCAGTCTCAGGCTCCACACTGACCTCTGACCCCCCATCAGATCCAGAGCTGTCCTCTTCACTGAGGTGCTTCTGAGCTGGACTTGACTGACTCAACATCTAGTTGAAAGAGAAGAAGAGTCTCTCATTATTTGTCCTGAATTGATCTACTCATTGGCTTGATTATGTGAATCTGATGTAGCTCGGTCTCAGAGATTTGTGACATTACAAAGCCTTAAACACCAAAGATGTTCGACACCTTAACTTCATACTTAGTAGTACACAAGTATTTGTCTTGATGCTCAGTAAGAATTCTTCTGCTGTACTTCATGACATTTTAAAAGTACAGTTTACCACATCTCTTATTCAAGTCAGAGTTATGAGATCTGCTGCCTCAGTTTTTTCGCATGAGTGTGAAACAGTCTAAGTCAACTTCCTGTCCTCCAACCACAAACATATCCACGCCAAGAGGAAATAACCAAACTGAGAGAACAATTCTTGAACCTCTTAAAATATGCATTTAGACAGAGTTACCTTTTACATTTCTGTCATGTTTGATCACTCGTTGCCGAAGAGGTAAAGTGTGAGATCTTCTAGTGATGGGAGAGGAAGACAAACTTCCTCCCTCTGTCTTGCGCATTTGCTCTCCCTCTCCCTCTGTCTCTCTCTCTCCCTCTGTCTCTCCATATAAGTATTACATATGCATGATGACTCTAAGATCAACACCCCTGTGTAAAACACTGCAAACTATTAAGGCAAAAAAAAAAAAGGACTATTTATGGAATACATTTTTTCAGCTGTCAGGGAAGTGACACTCAAACATGATTCATCAGCATTGAGTAATAAATATGAAACATGCTCTGGTGTCATGATCATGCCGTTAAACGTTTCCTCTAATTTATTTATTCATTCCACTTTTGTTTGCCATAGAAAATAGTGAAATCTAAATGCAGTGATGACTATCACAAAGAGTGCCATTTTTTTTTTTTTATTATTTCTCACCACGAAGGGGAGATTACCGAGCAGCACTTGAATGCAGCATAAGTACAACTGCGCAGTTCAGGGACCTCCGTCTGCTGTTGCTCACCTAAAACTTGTGAAAGGTAAGTCTAATTGGAGTTTATTTGAGAGACGAACTGGTGACTCTCGACGATTATACCGGCACGATTATAGGAAACATATTGTGTCCATGGAGTTTCTGTCATTTTCTGGTAATTACCCTAAATTATATAGCACCTCTGACACTGAAGTTAGTGACCGACCTAATTGCAGTAGTGTATTATCCCCTCCGGAGATACAGTTTAATATAACGAACGCGTATCTATTTAGTGAATCAAAGATAAATGACAATGGACGTTTTAAATCTCTTCTAAATTTGCTAACCGGGAAACCACATTTTGCTAACGGTTATTTAATTGTAATGACGCATTCATTTCTGTCGTTAAAAAGCACATCTATAACCTGCCTGATTATGGAAGGACCCCAGCAAACGCGCTCTCGTGGACAGTATCACGTTATATCAACAGTAATGCAGTAAAGCCAGATATTTAAAAAGAAACGTGTATCCTACAGTATGGTTTTATTCTGTTTTACTCGTTAACAAACGTTAGCACACTGGACACAATTGAACAACCAATTCACTTTTTGTTAATATTACAAATTTAAGTGGCGACTGCTGGTCTCGTAACTGCAACACGTGAAGTGGACGTTACCTAATTGTATAAACTGGATGTTGTCGAATTTCCCACTCTGATAGAATGCCGTAAATGTGGCAAACGGCTGACGTAACAGCAGGGATTTGGGGCGCAAGATTATAGGATGGTTGTGCTCAGTCAGCTGGTAGTCTCCCTCCCTCCCTTTTTTTCTGAGTTGCAACAATGGATGCGTCTCTCCGCTGTGTAAATAATGGCCCTTGTGTATCAATGTGTATGAACTAATTCTCTTCCTGTTTTTTTCACCGCCTTTTTTGCTCAGATGTCCAACGTTACTACTCTGCGACTTCGTATTCTCCAGTGTTACTCAAAGCAAGGTACTTGAAGCAGGTGTTATTAATAAAATAGTATCGATGAATGAGACATTATCTCATCACATGTGTGTGTATCTCCAGGCACGTTTGGATATGGTGCCCTGCGCCCACTTAGTCTCAGTGCACCGAGAGAGGGATATAGTAAGTACAGGCACAAACTTTTCATATGCCATTGTCAGTGGGGGGAAAATATGGGGGTTTCTTGTCTAACCCTCTACCCTCTCTGTTCTGCTTGCAGAGTATGTGAATGCTCAGGAGCTGCCGACAGACATGAGGTCCATCACTGATCGGGCTGCCACAACCCTCCTATGGACTGAACTTTTTAGAGGTAAAACATACTGTGATTTCCATGCAGGTAGCCTGTCAAAGGGCTAAAGGATACAAGTACAAATCCGTCTACAAATCAAAAACAGTCTACAAATCCCATGAAAAGGGTTAGCCAGCTACTGATTTATTGTGGCACCCAGTGGTCAAAATCCTTCATTGTACTCCTCTGTGCCAAGTAAGAAAACACAGAAAAGCCATGGCCTTTCGTCAGTTCCACACACACCAGCTTTTTGCTACTAATATTCATTAGTGCTAAGTGCATAAGTGTTTTGATTTAAGGACAAAAATTTTAGTTTGGTATATTTAACTTTACAATAAGACATCACATCGAAAGTCTTTTGTAATTCTTGATGTATTGTAATGCAATGATCCAAGTGAATCAGGATCAGCACATTCCCAATAAGTTGATACAATGAAGATCTAAACAGCGACGTGTGTAAAGGTTTAATAAAAGTCCTCATAAAATGCCCTATTTGCATTATTTCCAAGTCCCCAGCAAATGCACTATTTAATCCAATTTTCTAAAAATGACAGTGTCAAGCTGTTTTAGGAAACGACCTTTTGTAAGAATGAAATACGTGTATGACCCAGTTATCAAAGATGTACTGCAAGTCTTAAGGGAAAAAGCTTGAAAAAGATGATGCATTGATCTTTTCATGGGATTTGACAATAAGAAAAGTATAGATTATAACCAGTGTTAAGGCATTGTCACTCCCTTTGATGCTATGGCAAATTCTCTGTGCAGGTTTGGCAATGACCATGAGCTACTTGTTCCGTGAACCTGCCACCATCAACTATCCATTTGAGAAGGGACCTCTGTCACCCCGCTTCCGTGGCGAGCATGCCCTCCGCCGCTACCCTAATGGAGAGGAGCGCTGCATTGCGTGTAAGCTGTGTGAGGCCATCTGCCCTGCTCAGGTGAACACAAGAACACACAGCTTTGCTATAGATGTGAACCAAAAATTGACCTTTGTTTATTGTATATGGTGAAAAATATAAATAAAAGACATAGAGCCAGCAGTGCACAGGTGTAACCTTTTTACATTTTAAGGACGATCATACAGCTCTCAATTGTTTCCTATCTTCATTTTTGGCTTTACTTTCTGTCTCAAGACATCAAATCAAATGGGAAACTCATCATACATCTATTCCCTTTTAAAATACTTGGATATTTATTGCATGAACATAAGTAGAAAACAAACAGTTTTCATCAGAAATATTTTATTTGCTGTTCACCCTGCATCCTTGCTGTGGCTGTGATAAATTGCTAAAATTCCTGTCTGTCTTGACTAACTTGTTTTTTATCTTCGTTGATTTCCTCGTGTTGAAACCCAGGCCATCACAATTGAAGCTGAGACTCGGGCTGATGGCAGCAGGAGAACTACACGCTATGACATTGATATGACAAAGTGTATCTACTGTGGCTTCTGCCAGGAAGCTTGTCCCGTTGATGCCATTGTGGAGGTGAGAATAAGCTTAGAGTGAATGGGGGGGGGGGGGCTCAATGGCACTGCACTGAAGTGAGAAACATGATTATCAGTTCCACACTTAAATGCTCAGTCTGTATTTACCCTGCATGCTTTAGTCAAGACCAAGGTTGTTGTAACTTCAAATCAGAGAATTGGACAGATACACCTGTGATTGTTAGGTTTGTGAAGGGCAGATACAATTCAGGGTTTTACCATTTTATTTTTATGCCTCCCACAACTACCTCTTTCAATTTTTGATTTCACCCTGACACTGTACCTGTTATCCTACAACACCACTTTAGTTTCTTTGAAGCATCATGAAGCAGAGAAGCTTGTAATCATGTTAATTTATCATTGAACCATGCCTTTTAAAACAAACTGATTCAACCTATAGCATGCATGAAATAAGCTAGAAGTACAGTACAGTATGCAGATGATGAATGGAAAGCTCTTTATTATTGTTATTAAACACTGCATCAAACAATCAACTGCCCAGCAAACCACCACCAAAACTGTATTATTGAACATGACACTAATAACTAACAGACCTTTAATTTTATTTTTTTCAATCCCTTCCTCAGGGTCCAAACTTTGAGTTCTCCACTGAGACCCATGAGGAACTGCTGTACAATAAGGAAAAGCTGCTCAACAATGGAGACCGATGGGAGGCTGAGATAGCGGCCAACATCCAGGCAGACTATCTGTACAGATAGACTGACTGTCATATCTGCATACTGACTAAAAAGATAGGTCATTATGTATCACTCTATGCAGTAAAGAGACTACTCATAGCTTTAAAGATATTCCAAAGGAAGTACATACTGTATGAACAGTGAAGCCTTGCTGCCTCAGATTCTGTTGTCAGAGCTGAGAAAAAGTATTAAAACGCACAATTCATTTTTTGTCTATGTTTTATGGATGATACTGCACTGCATGATGTTGGTTTAATATTGTGTAACCTATGCACCTCATGCACATACAATAGATTAAATTCTGCTGCACTTTCAAAGATTGTTTAATTGATTTATTAGGTAGGACATTCCTGAAAAAGTATATTTATGTAATGTTGCTGTTGCTACTTAAGAAAGTGAAATAAATTATGATAATGAAACTCATTATTCACTTGTTGTATTAGAGTGCTGAAACAAGTAGTCCTAGTGGACTGGCAAAATGATGAATGCCATAGTTTGTTATTTCATTAATCATTTTATGACTGAAACATGACTTTGGATCTGACTTTCAGTATGTGAGGACTTGCTGTTTTTTGTTTGTTTGTTTGACTGGGTTGAACTATAGCAAGTAACGGACATATTTCAGTGATTGATATAGAAATAATCAACAAAATGATAACAATTTTGAGTCAATTAAATGCAGGTAAGTCATGTTTCACCACAATTAAAGAACTCATTTAAATCTAGCTGCATTATCAGCTTTCTGTATATTACGTGACACTTATTACTTGGTGTCCTGGTTGGATAATATAACATAAAAACAGTTAACATGGAACTTGTGATGAACATTGTTTCATTGTGTAGTATCTAGACCTTAAAAAGAAGAAATTAAAACGTGCCTGTATATGAGCAATGAGTTGGTAGGACATTAGTGCTAAGACGAATGGAGCCTGTATCATATGTATAATAAAATCATTAAATTAAATTATAGGCTAAGGTATATATATATATATATATATATATATATATATATATATATATGACAGCCTGTTCACCTCCTTTTATACCTTATATATATATATATATATATATATATAAAACTGAATGTGTTGAAATTGGGATCAACAGACTGCTGAATCATGCTCTGTGAACACTAGGGTGGCTGCACTAAACTCAAACAAGTTTTTTACCGCTGCGATGGTCACATGATAAGGGCGGAAACTGACTCATAGTCCACGCCGAATCTCCCGCGAACGCAGCCATTTACTCTTTCCTCTCATCGCGGCAGCACCGGTGAGTCTCTATATTCTTCTCATTTTGGGGCAATCCCAGATTTTAAGTTTGTCTTTATTGGGAAAGTGAGTTAAAACAAAGGCAAACTTGACGGTATGGTTTGTGTCCGCATGGCTCTGTATATATAGCCACACGAGGACGGAGCAGCCACACTAGGCCATTGATTTTTCTTGTTAACTCGCAGCTAACTTAGCCGTTAGCTTGTTGAAAAAGAATGGCTTCCATGCCGTGCTGGCTAGGTGGCTAGGGATAGCCACCACTGCTTCTCGCTCAACCCGCTGCTTTGTTCTTTAAACTCGCATTATTTCTCTGATCAAGTGTATTTACAATTATTGACTAACCCCAACGTGAGTGCCTGAGGTTAGCTTGATGAGTGGATTTCGGTAGCTGGTTGAACCGGCTGCCGCATGGAACACATTAGATGGGCTCTCAGCCCGATTGTTCCAGTCGAACAAGAAAAAGTGCGGTCGCGCTTCGTATGGCGCACTCAAACTAACGTTGCTTAGCTTGCTAGCTAGCTAACGACTATTAGCGTTGAAATATGGATTTGGCAGCAAGCTAGATGTGTTTATATTCAGATACACGGCACAGCCTAACGTTAACGCGATTTTACCCCGCAGACGTTTAAACAACGCCAACGTTACACGTTAACCTGTCGGGACATTTAGCGCGGATAGAAAATGCTAGAACTGGTTATTGCTAGGTGAGAGTGTAGCTTCTGAATTAAGGCAAACCGCTCAAATGGGCAAAAAATAACAGTTTGTAACAAACCGCAGCTGTTGCCCCATCGTTCGCTCCTGTAATATCAACATCAGAACAGGTAGTTTCAACCACCATTAGCGCAACGTATCGATTGCTGTCTAACTTAGCAGACAGGAGGGAGGGTGGAAAACGTGCTAATCATCCCGCCTTGTTTTTGTTTCACCTAGAAAAATCGCAACCACGGCGGACTCAATGGCACAGTGTGTTCCGGTGGCGGTGTTCAAGGTAAGCATTTGCTCTAACACACCACTGAAATGTTTGTCTGACTTTTTTTTTTTTTTTGAAATAAAGAAATCTTAGAGTGATGTTTTCGGCGTCTACGCTTGCAGTGCAGAACCAGTATCAACCAGTCTAAACTAACTGTGTTTGCTCGTAGCTGGTGTTAGTAGGAGATGGAGGCACCGGGAAAACGACTTTTGTGAAGAGGCACATCACAGGGGAGTTTGAGAAGAAATATGTCGGTGAGTACCTCCATGTTGTGAAGTGACACCTAGGTATATTGCAGATAATGAGTGAAGAGATGGCACTAACTGCACTGATGGCCTACTTAGTACTACTTACTAGAAACTGTTACAATTAACAGGGTCAGGCCACTAAACCAGGAGTGGACATGTGCCAAAACTTAGTGTACATCTATCAAGCCATCTAGGTTTACATATGTTGTCATATGTGAGCAAAGTACACCATAGAATTGCTAAACTACTTTTAAGGTAGTTTAAGGTAGTACTGTCACTAGTATGTGGTTTGTCCAACAGAAAACAGTGGTAAGTTGACTTGCAAAATGTCCTGCTTTTAAGACTTTCTCTTTTTAAAAGTCTCAGTTGGGATTAGGTTTAACTTCCAGGTTTGTTTCTGTTTGGTATTTTTGTTTTAATTCCATTCATGTGTTTGAAAGTGACATCTTATCCTGATGGCAGTATGGAAGAGGCACTGCAGTGTAATATACTGCAAGTGGTTGATTGTATATGTGCTAATAAAACAACCAAATATCCACCTGCAGTCATCCTTAGTAATGTCTTTTAGAGTTATTAATCCTCCTCATTTGTGTTACTCTTTCCCAAACTGTCCCCGTAAGAGTTTTCATAATATTTGGACCTTTCCCTTCTCATGCTTGTTCTTTCCTTGTAATTCTAGCTACCCTGGGAGTAGAGGTCCACCCTCTGATGTTCCACACCAACAGAGGAGCCATCAAGTACAATGTGTGGGACACAGCTGGTCAGGAGAAGTTTGGAGGTCTGAGAGATGGCTACTACATTCAAGGTAATTTTCATAACCCTCAACACATTCTGGTTATTAAACCCAGAACAACCTGTCAAATCACTAGACTGTCAAATGTAACCGTTCCCATCATTTGTTACCTCCACAGCTCAGTGTGCTATCATCATGTTTGACGTAACCTCTCGAGTCACCTATAAGAACGTGCCCAACTGGCATCGTGACCTGGTGCGTGTCTGTGAGAACATTCCCATCGTCCTTTGTGGCAACAAGGTTGACATCAAAGACAGGAAAGTCAAAGCCAAGAGCATTGTCTTTCACCGCAAGAAGAACCTGCAGGTAACTGTGCACGAAAAATTGTCAGTATGCATCCAGCCTCCTGCTTTGATCACCACATGTTAATAATAGAAAGCATTTGTTTGATCATTTTCTGACTGACATTCTGTGTTCTGTCCCTAGTACTACGACATTTCTGCCAAGAGTAACTATAACTTCGAGAAGCCATTCCTGTGGCTAGCAAGGAAGTTGATCGGTGATCCCAACCTGGAATTTGTGGCAATGCCTGCCCTCGCTCCCCCAGAGGTCCAGATGGACCCGACTCTTGCCGCTAAGTACGAGGAAGAGCTTCAAGTGAGTATGACTAAAGAGATGCACAGTGTCTGTCTAGCTTACTTTGTGTTGTATTTTCTATCCAGTGTGTGAACCAAGTATAGGCAACCTTGGAACATAAAGCCTACATCCTGAATCCTGAAATGATTTATCCTATCTCCTCTTCACCAGGTTGCATCACAAACAGCACTCCCAGATGAAGAAGATGACCTCTAACCTGTTCCCTGAAAGTTCCCTCTCCCTCCCAACCGTGGAAAGGAATTTGTCGGAGTCTCGCCCCTTTACTGTAAAATCCCTTTTCAGATTTTTTATTTTTGAATTTTTTTGTTTGTTTTAAAACTAAGGAAAAAAAACTTGGTGGAAAAGTTGTGGTTCTGATTTCACTGTATGACATGCCCCATCCTAGTGTTGTCGTCGGCATGGCAACGTGCTACTCTTCATCGTCGAGCACCCTCCGCCGCACTTACCCAGCTCACATAATGCTGTAGTACGGTGTACTGGAAGCACTAAGGGGAGTTAACTTTGAATAAAAACATTCTCAATATAACATGTGTATTTGTTTTTATTTCCCTTGCTAGCAGTGGCCCTGAAGTCAGAGGGACACTCTGAGTTTCGAGCGGTGTTGCTAATGACACTAATGAGGACACAGTCCTATTTAAGTGTCCCTGTAAGCCATGACACAGTGAGCCAGCATTTATAGCACCTGGGTCCTGTAATCCTTTATTTCTTTTATTTGTACATATACTTTGTAAGGTACCCTGTCAACTTGTCCCTTCAGATAAAGTAGTGTTGCTGTCCTGATATGAATACTGTCCTAACAATTGGATATTGAATTGATAAAACTACATACTCTGGCTCAAACATGTGCTGAGCTGGATTGGATTTTTCAACATATGGGCAAATGAAACCAGATCTATTTGTATGAACTGATTCAACTGAATTGACTACACTAAAGTTAGACTAATTTTAGACTGTTTGCAATCAGATAAGATCAAGCAAATGTAATGGAAAAAGGCCGGCTTCCCCATGTGGGCGATGGCCTGAGGCCTTAAATGTTCCCGGTTCACTGCATGGCAGTGGGATTTGTTAATTTGATAAATTACAAATTGTGACAGGATTTAGCTGTTGGCATATTTTGGTACAACAACCAAGCCAGGTTCCTTATTAGTAGGTAACGTTGGCACTGTATTTTTTAGAGAAGGGACAATGTGTGTCAAAATCAGATTTCATCATCTTACTTGCATACTGTATATTACCACAAAAATCGTGTTACTCCACTGTAAGAATACTGTTAAGGGCATACAATACAGGAAACGTGTACTCTGCTGTGCACCACTGTATCTGGTGGAAACTTGGAGAAGACAGGGTACATGCACACAACAGGCGGGCAGTGGGGGTGGGGGAGACAATAGAGGCCCCTAACTACGTTAATCCAGCCATGTAATCGGGCACAATGATGGTGCTTTGGTAGCTCAACAGATGAAAAGATTTCCAAGCATCGTATGGACCCGTGTTGCAACCAGCTCTACACAGTTTTGGCCACCAGGTGTCAGTCATGTTCTGTAATGGCCACCGCTGCCCTTCCCTTCAGGATTACGTAATAGTTTCAAGATGTGACGTGTGCCTTCTTTATAGAAATGGGTAGTAGGGAGCTGAGATGAGTTGATGAACAACTGGATGAAAACACATGATGGCCCTCTTGTAGTAACAGCATGGTCTGGTTTCTTAAAATTACGATATCACTCTTGCTTTATAACACTAAAAGCACCAATGGCACACTGACTTGTATACATGGATCTATTGCTTTTTTTTTTTTTTTTTTTTTTTTTTTATAGCATCACTGCTACATGGAAACCTCTCGTGCTGCATTTATGTCAGTTTACAAAGGCGGAAATTCGACTTTTCTACCTAACCATATGCACTTTATCTTTTACATTCAGTAGTTTAGGACAAGATGAATGAGTTGAATAAGTAGTTTTTTTGTTTGTTTGTTTGTTTTAGTTTAGTTTTGCCTTATAAATTCAGGATGCCCACATTTTTGCATTGCAAATTTAGTTAGGTGTGTTCATGTAAGTGAAGACATGGGCAATAATGTGAGTGATGTATATATGTTCTGTCTTCTGGTTTGTCATGTGAAAGTCATGAGAAATCAGAAGCTCCAGAACATATAACACGTGGTTGTGCTAAAATATTATTTATTACTCCTATTTGTCATCTGTGAACACTTTCAGTCTCATCCTTTAAGTTCTCACTGTGATGGAAATTTGCACTAACATTTGCCTCTGAAATGTGATGGAGCAGAAATACATGCTCATAGTAAAAGTAACATGGAAAAACACAGGTAAAATGAATACACCTTAAAATGTGCTGAAGTACAGTTTCTTAAGTTACTATCTACCACTGGAAGAAGACGTCAAGGGTGTCATACAATGTACTTTGATATTGAATGTAAAACTGTAAGCCACATAATTCATTTTGATCTGAATTCTCTCTGAAGAGTAGAATCAGAATGACTTTATTGATCCGCAGAGGAAAATTCTTTTGTTACAAGCTGCTGAAATAGAAAAAAATGAAATAGAATGAAAATGACAAATAACAAAGATACTGGTATGTAGAATATTTTAATAATCAAATAGAATAAAATAAAAATAGAAAAACACCCCCACCCTACCACATCCCCCAATACTATGTCTAGGACCACTCGCAGGAAGCAGCAAGTGTAGTTGTTTTTTAGGCAGTGAAATTGTTGAAGAATTCATTTTTCCAACATCACCTGAATGTATCAGTGGTGCAGGTGGCTCAGGGCGTGGCCTCATCTCTACCGGACGGGTCTCTCCTCCGCGCATGCGTGAGACGGAAAAGTGCGTTTTAGAATGATTACTGGTGTCCAGCGGAGGGACAGATTATACGGCTCTACACAACTGTTGTTTTAATCCCCTGGGCGAGGAGATTTAGCAAAGAAAAAACAGTGGCTTTAAACCCAGCAGCCATATTGCATGGAAAAACGACGGAAAGACTCCTGTTTTGAGAAAAAGTCGCTTTCTCAGACACCTTTGTCAGGACTTTTGGGGAGTTTAATTTTCTTTCTAACTGGCGGGTGGGTTGTGCTGGACAGCTAGCTTGCCAGCTGGCTGAGGAGTTCAGAGATTTTGACTTGTTTTTGACCCGATTTACACAACATTGTGTTTATCGCCTTGGTATAAAAGTGTTAATTTAACCGCCTGAAAAATGAAGGATCGATTGGAGCAACTTAAAGCGGTAAGTGTTGTCCAGGAAATGTTAAATTTGCTTCCAGTTTTTTTTTTCTCTGTAGTATTGCATCTTCACGCTTTGATGAAGCCACGAAAAACACACCGAGCAGAAACAAGACGATAGTATGTGTAAAAGCATCTTTTACATGCACATTTAGTTTATGATAAATAAGTACTTGACAGATTATATTATCAATTCGACCCTGTGTTGTACAATTTGATGACATAACTCTAGTGATGGGTGTAAGTAGGAATACTGCAGGTTGTTAAGGTTGATGAAAAGGGGATGTAGAAGTGGTTCGGTTTTATAGTTATCATTTACCATATGTTTTTACATGCAGCCATGATGTATGACCTGAGAGATGAGTAATGAAGACCTGTGTTCATGTAGTTATTCATAAATTCACTCTACTTTGATAATGCAGCAGGAAATAACAGCAGATGAATCATTGTGGTTTTGACATTAAAGCTAACGTGATAAATTGATTAATCATTTAGCTCATTGACAGTGCTGCTTATTTCAGGTTTTGATCAGAGGATACAAGTGCATGCGGTTGGTTTTTGGTCTGACTGGTGGATAACCAAGCAATTTGAAGATGTCTGCTTGAGCTTTTTAAGTATGTTTTTAACAGTTAGCTAGTATTTTGTAAACCAAATGACTAAGCTTTGGAATCAAAGGACAGACTAATCAATGAAGAAAATATTAAAATGTAAAGTCCTAGTTGCCATCACTTCTGTAGATCTAGTAAACTATTGAGACTGAAATAAATGTGGTCAAAGTAGAAAGTTTAAGGTGCCTATACCACCACAGTCAAATTATAATGTATATTAAACTGAGTCACAATTTGCAACACAGAAACATTTTTTTTTCTGTTTTCTCTTTTAACATTTGAGTAAATAACAGTTAGTGCACTTGCTGCCAGTGGGAGGTGAGGCCTTCATCCAATTGTAACCCAAGTCGGGATGTGTCGCTATAGCTACCTGAAAATGCTGGCCAAATATTTGCTATGCTTAAAGTTGCTCTAAGCCACTGTAAACCCCCCCCACCCCCCCACCCACCCCACACACACACACACACACACACACACACACACACACACACTGACGGCTCCTGTATCTTACACAGCTGGCTTCTTTTCAAAAGAATTGCAGACAGCAGGGGAAATAGGTCAAGCATGTGTTTTGGAAGTAGAAGAAATAGTTAAAACCAGTAAAGCTCCTGTACGTAACAGGTCCATTGTCATGGCTTCTCTCGTATCTACTTTTCCCACTATGTCTCTTTATCTTTTGACCTTATCCACATCCACACCCACCCTCCACCTTTATTTTCCTACTTGAGTTCACCTTCTAATGTTTAACTTTCTGGCTGTAATTTAGGCTGTATATTGGTGCGTGTTTGTGGGGTGGAGGGCACATGTTCATGTGATCTCATGCCACCAGTGTCATAACGTCAGCTGACTTGTGACTGTGTGTGGACCAGGAGTAGTTTGGGAAAGAGGAGCAACAGGAAAACCAGGACAGTAGTTTAAACTGGAGCTGAGGCTTTATGCTGCACGCTGTTAGTTAGCTGTTTGAATGCAGCCACCTGTTCAGACCATTTTTTACAAAAATTGATCATTACTTTGTTGCTTGATAAGTTTTAAATGGCTTAAAAATGAAGCCAGAGTGATTAGTAGTGAACATGCCAAACCAGTCTCATGTTCCAGCCTCTCTCGTGTCAAGATTTGTTGCTTTCTCTTTAGGTTGTGGACGTCAGGTTGGACAAAAGAAGATATTCCATTGTGTCACATTTCGATCGACACTTTTTGGTGTTTCTTAGACTTAATGAAAATAATAGTGAATTGCAGCCAGGTTGAACCCCAGCGCCAACATGACAGCAGTTCTCTGTTATTCAGCCTTTCTCTTCCATTTCCCTCATATTATTTTCAAATGTATTTTCAGTCAAAACCATATCCTCTCTAGTTTTGTGTGTACAGTTTCCCCTCATGAGCCACAGCACTTGTGGGCCAATAACGGCATAGCTGCTCTGCAGCACGTGGCTCAGATGTCAGTGAATCACTGAATGGGGGAAATTGTAATAGCAGTAACATGGCTTCTTCTGTGGCACATGGAGATTTCAAATCCCTTGTCAGATTTCAGCATTGCATTAACACAAGTCCTGATGGAGTATTTAGGCTACTCTCACCATGCTGCTGTAAATCTGACCCCAGCTTCCTGTCCCGCTGCTGCTGTGAGAGTTAATAGCTCACGTTCTAAATCACCCAGTGGGAAAATCTAGCACTCAGGGCTGCAACCAAAACATATTTTCTCAATGAAATAAATACTGAATGTTTTACTCGATTTAAGAGTTTGTTAGTTGTAAAAAATGACCATTGCTCCAGTGGTATTCTGTTTACTGGCATAATGCTGCCAACACCGGTGTTAGAGTTTGACATTTGAAGAATGAAGAATGACTTAAAACTAGTAACCGAAACGGTGTCTGATTACTTTTTCATTTTATTGACTTATAGATTAATCCACAAACTCACACAATCATTGCTGTCTTTTATACAACTGCCTCTCAACTCGCTGTAGTCCTTCTCAGCTGTCTGCTCAACCTTGAAGTGCTGCTGGCGTTTGGTTCAAAGTGTTACAGCCGGTACTATTACATCATTTATGATCCTCAGAGACAAAGTCTGCGGGGTTGTTACCACCTCTCAGCTACTTTGAGAAGACGTAGTCATGGGAAAGATAAGTGAGTGAGAGGGTTGGACGTTGAGCACATGGGCTGTGATTGGTGTCACGGGCCTTCTGTGCACGAAAATGAGCCATGGAGGTTTCGACTCTCAGACTCTGTGTGAATATGTGTGCTCTAATTCATTTCGCCATGCGGATGTAGAGGCTGATCGGACAAGCTCAGCCTTTCATGCATGTGTCTTCTTAGTGCTTTGTTTGTCTAACCATGGGTTTGATCACTCTTTACTGTGGTTTCACATTTGATCTGACTGTCCAGAAAGATCTGGAGGATCTGGAGTTTCAATGAAGTAGTGTGTTAAGAGAGTTTGACGAGCTACTACAGCAAAATAGCCTCTTTAGTCATGAACTCATAATGCAACATGACATGTGTGCATATTTGCATGCGGAGTAAGCATAATTAAATGTTCTGAATAAGATGAACTAGCCTGCGTATGCGCTGACATATCCATTTCTCATGTTCAGTATGACTTGTGTTTTCCTCTATTAGTGTCAACTAGTTTAAATATCATCTGGTGCTTTTTTTTAATAGGTCAATCTATAATAGTGCAGTCTTCATGTAGCTAAGCATGAGATTATAGCATTTTCTCCCTTTTGGTCCAACAACAGAAATCTAATTTGCTGCGACTCTGTCAGTCAACATTTTGGCATTAAATCTACTTTGTTCACTGTTTATATATTTATTTTTTAAAAGAGGATGATGAGGTGTGTTTGTGTGTGTCTTCCTCTCCTCTTGGTATTAGACAATAAACTGTAAAATACTGGTTAATATTTATCTAGATTTACGGCGCACAAACACAGCACGTGTCACAGCCGCAGCTAATCATGAAGGTTAGGAAGTTACACTGACTTACACTTACTTACATTACTTTTAAGGCCCATGCAGTGAGCAGAAGCAGTATGACGTTAATGTGTTATGAGTAGCTTTTTGATTTAAGATAATAATGGAGTTTGTTGTTGGGTTTCTAACAGTGATACGTGTCTCCAAGTTGAGTCATAAGTGAGTTTAACAAGAAATGTTGTAAACGTTTTCTTCATAACTTAGACAAGGCTATTGGCTCTGACTGTTATCATCAGTATCGGATAGTTTTTACATAAAAGCAAGTGTGACTCCACTCCGTGTGTGTGTGTGTGTGTGGGATGATTGTTTGCACACATCAGTCCCTTTCCCCTTATTTTTGCTGAACAAGAGACACTGGAAGGAAGTGAGTGCACGTTCTTATCTCTCTACTGCAGAAACACTGTGTGAACGAGCATAATGTTAGGGCCACAGTGGTGTATTTGATGAATAACTCAGTGAGAAATTCGAAAACATGCTCTGTGTGTGTGTGTGTGTGTCCAGGGAAGTGTTGTTAGTTACAGCAGGCTGAACCAAATAGTCCTGGCTCCATTTGCAAGTCAAATTTTAGAAGAGGGGTGGAAAGTTAAAGACTGCCTACAACTCATTTGAACAGCTGCAGGAAATGTTTATGTCCATCAGGGCGGTGAATGTAGTGCATTACCAAATATGACAAAGAGACACAACAAATCATCATATTGGAGAGGGAGGAGCCATGAGTGTTGTTTGAAAAATGACAAAATGAGAGCCGCAGCAATAAGACAGATAATCCTATAGTTGATTTTACAAAATTGAATCTGAAACTTCAAAATGCCAAAAGAACTTCCAGAAGGTTCAGGCTTCTCAACGTGACGTTTCGCTGTTTTTTATTCATCATTCAGTTGAATTGAATATCTGAAGGGTTTCAACTGTGTGTCAGAGCAAAAAAGACAAAAGAGTGGTCTCTGAGAAAGTATCTTTGTCCTTCGTTTCACTATCGTTTTACCTTTTAGGGACTCCATAATAAATAGAGAAAACAATAAATAGTTGCAGCCCTAAATTAATGATCAAAACCGACCACTCCGCTGCAGCAGTAGCTTCTGGTTCCTCTTAAAATGATGGCATTGTGCATTGTGTAACCCAATAAGAAACCAGGGAACAGCGGGAATGGAAAAAAAAAGATATTTCTGTTGCAGTGTATATCAAGTGTTCTGTGCTGGTATTGCCTGAGATTAGCAGTTTAGAGACTGAGGGCGAGTCAGGTGATGTGACAGTGCAGGGAAGCTGACAGGTGTGTTGGCTAACACACTCCATGCTTTGGCTTTGGTCCAGGTGGATCCAGGAAAAACCACCTGTCTTCCTGCGGGAAAGTCAGGTGCTCACACTTCAAACTCTCAGTCACTCATTACACAGCACGATGTAGTGTAAAGGTATTAGGCTGTAAATGCATTAGTGATTAAAAAGGAGGGAGAATAATTGAACATGTTGGTCCCTCTCACTCATTTGCTCATTGTCAGTCTTCTGTCTGTCTAACGCTGTCACAACTTGGCTCGCTCTGACGTCTGTTTACACTGCACTTTAGCTGTGGTTTCTTGGAGTCAATTGAAAACTGGTTGGGTTCCTGGAGTCTGGCCCCAGTCCTGCACCGTGTAAATATTCACCAGTGCCGTGCTCTTTGTGAACAACTCAGCTGCACTGCCCTTTGTTTACTGACCTGTTTCCTGTGACATGTTTATGACATCAGCAGAGTTTGGTTCTCTGATAGATTTATTGGGTGTAGTCTTGGTTGTGGTCAGAATGTTTCTTGTGGAAATATCATGTCGAGCTTCTTACCAGAAAGCAGTTTGACTAGTATGGCCTTCAGTTGTGGCTTGTGGTCTAGTATGTAGGTTAACATTGGCAGATGACCCACACTGATGACCAATACATTTCTGGGAAAGACTTCATACATTTAGGCCTCTGCATCTTTTCTGGTTGTCTGTCCCGTTATCAAGACTGTGATATCTGAAGAACACCTCGAGGGAGTTTCACAAAGATTCATTTGCACTTGAGAATGATTATATCTTGGGGGCCAAAGGTCACATATCAAGGTCACAATTACCTCATTTTCTTGTGGATGTGATATATCAGGAACACCCTGGGGAAATTTAACTATGTCCAGTACAAATAGTCACTGTGATTCAAGGATGAGCTGATAAGAATGCTAAACTTGGACACAATTTAACACAGATGAGTAACAGGATAAAATGATACATACGTTTGATATCGAAGTTGTCAAAGATCAACTTCACTTTGACATCATGTCTTTCCACAAACACACTTCTGGCCATCATTCAATGCTGTTACTCATGAACAGGAGTTCTAGTTTGTCTGATCGGGTGATTATTGTGACAGTGTTGATTATCTTGAGGATGGTGGCGGCTGCGTGTTTTCTAGAGAATTAGGACAATGTCTGCGTCTGACTGTAGCTGCTTCTTGTGTGTCCATAGCACAGGATGTTGGCCAACAGAAGATATTCCACCATTTCCAGTGTGTCCATACCACAGGATGTTGATATCTGTGCAGTTTTTGAGAGTTGGTCACATTTATAGTTTTTATTTCATAATTTTCATTCTTTCATTTATTTAATTGCCTGGTTTCACTTAATTTTGCCCATGTCGTCTGCACTTTATATGAAAGGTACAGGATGCCTCTGTAATTGTCACCAACATTATTTCACTTATTTATCAGGGTGGATTTGTCACAGAAAACAGTTTAGTACTTAGCAGTGGAAAAAATGCCCATACAGCAGCTGGGTTGTTTATGTTTCTCTAAAGTTGGCTTGTACGTAAAGCACCTTTCAACAGCAAAGCAGTACATACAAGAGACATGGAAGACAAGTTATAACAGAGACATTATTAATATCATACAGGTTATTATTAACATAAGAAACATATGCAGAGCATTTTTAAAAGAGTAGAATAAAACAGAGCATGAAGAAACAACAGACATAAATCGCAGTGCAGCTACACATGGTTGGTTTGGTAAACACAATGAACATCTGAGTGAACCTTTAATCCCGAGGTGTTGATGACATGATGATTGCGAAATGAGGAGAGAAGCATCTAATACCCCTAACACGCTCTCTCTGGCCAGCTGGACCCACTGGTATTAGTCTGATACAGTCTTTACCTTTGTGTTTTGTCAGACGTGTGATCAAGATGACGACGAGGTGGAGATCGCTGTGGACAACGCAGCCTTTATGGACGAGTTCTTCTCTCAGGTGACTCCTGCTGTCGCTGCAATAATGTGTGGGCGCCGGGCAGCTGGATGTTTTCTTCTCTCTTTTTTTTTTAAATTTTATTTTTGCACAGGCTTTTGTAATGTCGTATTGTTTGAATGTATTTTTCAGATTGAAGACATCAGAAACAGTATTGATAAAATCGATGAGAATGTGGCCGAGGTCAAAAAGCTGTACTCGGTCATCCTGTCTGCTCCCACTTCAGATCAGAGTAAGACACCACTGACAGCTTTACTTCCTGTACCTGTCCTCGTTTCTCTCTTCTGATGATATTACATACCCACTGACATGGGGCGATAATGAGGATTTTTTTCTCAATCTTTATTGATGTTCATCCTTTATAAGATGAACATCCCAGCTTAAGTAAAATGTCAGAGCATCTTATAAGATGATAATTTGATTTGATTTCCCAACAGTCTTAGCTGGTTGTTTATATTACATCTTCCTTCCCAGAAACACAGGATGACTTGGAGGCCATCACCAACGACATTAAGAAGATGGCCAACAATGCAAGAAACAAACTCAAGAGTGAGTTGGCCTCCTGCTACCGCACTCATCAGCTTGCCTGTCAGAGCAGTGGGGGTGTTTCATGGATTTAATGTGATGTGCTGTGGTGTTGATGTCAAGCTGAAATCATTGTATTGGTTTGGTTTCCAGCCATCGAGAGGAATCTGGAGTCTGAGGAGCAGGAAAGGGTGTCAGCTGACATGCGGATACGTAAATCACAGGTAAATGATTTGTGCGTCTTAAGTTTCAGGTGACCTTTGAGTGACGTAGAAAATGGTTCTTATGCTGAATGTGAAGATTTTTTCACATTCTGTTTGTCCGGTGTTTAATCTTCAACTTAAAAAAATACAACTGGAGTCATTGCTGAAGCTTTCCTGATGTGCTGATGTTAAAGTCTGCTGGTGTATCAACCAGCAATTGATTGCTGCTGTGGTAATTCTGCTTTTTCTGGTTATCTCCCAGCATGCAGTGCTGTCCAGGAAGTTTGTGGAGGTCATGACAAAGTATAATGAAGCCCAGGTGGACTTCAGGGAGAGGAGTAAAGGACGTATTCAGAGACAGCTAGAGATTAGTGAGTGACACCCACATACACAACCATTAAGTCATGTGATAGTCCCATAATATTCATTGTCTTTTCTTTTCTTTCTCTTTTCCAGCCGGAAAAGCAACAACAGATGACGAACTGGAGGAGATGCTGGAGAGTGGTAATGCTGCTGTGTTCACTGCAGGGGTGAGTGCATGTGTGCTGTGTGTTTGTCAGTGCCTCAACATTTGCCCTGTCACTGCTCATGATGTGTCTGAACAGAGAAAAAGCTGTCAAAGCTGTTAGTTAAACTCAAAATCGCTCATATCAACAAGTTAAAGATTAGCTGTGCCTGACCCTGTTGGGCTCAAAGTCAGTTTGCTTTCTTGTCGCCTCTTGAGTCGTCTTACTTCCATTTGACTTATGTAACAACCAAATGATGGCTCTTAAAACAAAAACAAATGCAAAGACAAAGGAAAATCCAAGGAGTTCCCAGCAAGGATGCATAACATTTGGACTAGTGGAGCAGTGAGAAGAAATGAGATGCTCAAACACAATCTGCAAGACTGACACATCATGACAGAGACCATTGTGTTGTACTGTTTTGAGCTCCATGAAACAGCTGCTGTAATGGGCACAGGATGTATTTCAGCTTGTGCTGAGGAGGCTGTTCCCAGTACAGCTCGTGAAGAATTTCATGCTCAAGGACACACAGTTTAGCTTGCCTTTCTCAGATTTGATAACAACAAAATGTCTTTTCAACCAGACCTGAGCAAACCTGACCGTGAACGTAAATACAAAGGGTGACTTGTACTGAAAGAACTACAGTAGTTGTGGAAGCTGGGCACTGCCCTGGTTTTAATTTAGACAGGATAAAAACATATCTTAAGTGATTAGGAGAAGAGGAGCCTTGACATTATCTCTGTCCTACAGACCCCTCTGTTTTTCCTACTGTTTTGCACTCCTTGAATATGCTGAAGTGACCAGCTATGTGACTAAAATTTATGTTGGTCACTGAGCTAAGACTGAACGGTAGGCTTTATTTAATGAATGTTTTAAAACTAAAACACCAGTGACTCTGTTAATTGTATGAATCTGATTTCTCTCTGTATCTCCTAATTTGTCACCCCCATTTTCAGACTGAGACTGCGATGTGATGGGGAGACATTTGTGTGTATGAGATCCTATGTGGTAACGATAAGACTTCTCCTTCACACAGATCGTGGACTCTGGGATCTCTAAACAAGCCCTGAGTGAGATCGAATCCAGACACAAAGACATCGTCCGTCTGGAAAGTAGCATCAAGGAGCTGCACGATATGTTCGTAGACATCGCCATGCTGGTGGAGAGCCAGGTACACTTCTCCTCTCTGTCCATCATTTTATCTATCCATCAGTCACCTGCTTCATTCATTTATTCACTCTTTGCATTTGTCTTAAACTTCTTTCCATGGCTTTGTGTTTCATCCAGACTCTATTCAACTCTTTTCGCCTGTTTATTTCTCTTCCTGTCAGTGCTGTGGTCTGACCATCAATCTGCATCCATCTGTTTCCTCTTTTCCAGCTCTCTGCCTTTCTTACTCCTCTCTTTACTTTCTTCTGCCACCACTTCCTCCATCTCATCACCCACCCAACACTGATGGAATCAACACGAACTTTGTAAGATGTGCAAATAAAACATCAACGTAGACACCAGAGACTTGACACTAGACTCAGGACAAACACACATATTGTTGATTAGTGTGTATATGCGTACATAAGTATAACCACATATTTCTTGCTGCTTGCACCATGCTTTCTGAGGGAAAGGCTTGTTGGAGGTAAGGGGCTGTTGCACTGTTTTTTTTTTTTGTGAATTTTATGTCCATTTTTTATTTTCTATGAATTTTATATTTGTATTTGGAAAAGGTTTTAAAATATAATCCAACATTATCATAAATTGGAATGATGTGCCCATGAAATTACCCTCGCATTAAAAACAACAACAACAATGAAACCCATGGAATCATTTTTGAAACGGTCATAAGCTTCACTTATGTAACAGTAAAGCTTTAGACAATTTGATGATATTGGTCAAGGAATTTTTAATATAGACTATATGAAACTGTATGTCCACTGTCTTTTTGTTGTAATTGTTGCTCTGTGTTTTACTGTATCTTACCGTTTGTTTTTCAGGGTGACATTGTAAACAACATAGAGCAGAATGTATCTAAATCAGTAGACCACATAACAGAGGCAAGGGAACAGACCAAAAAGGCTGTAAGGTACCAGACCAAAGCACGCAAGGTAATGTATTTCAGCCAACTGCCGCCCCAGTTCTGTGACCTCTCCCTATTTTTTTCTGCTTATTTCATAGACACACTAAACTGTCTCTCAATCTCTGACACCTTCAAACCACAGCGTGTGCAGACAGGTCACAGTTCTTCACCCTGAACGCACTTTGCCAGGCACGCACAACTGTTGCCTTCCATGCTCTGCTTTTGATTTCTGTTTCTCTGTCTCTCTGTTATTTGTCACTTTTCTTTCTTTTCTTTTTGTTACTTTTTTGTCACCTCCAACACCACATCCCACGTTAGGGTGGAATGATTGACAGGATTGAGAGCAACATGGACCAATCAGTGGGCTTTGTGGAGAGGGCTGTAGCAGACACTAAGAAAGCTGCAAAGTTTCAGCAAGAGGCTCGCCGTGTGAGTGACTGTGGTCAAGAACAGCAGTCCGGTTTCCCAAAAGCAACAGAAATAGATTTATTTTATCGCTTCAAATCAGTTGCAGTCAATTTTAAATACAGGCAGTACTAAGATGAGCTGGGTGTGAAAAATAACATAGACTAGATTGGAGACAACAGTACAAAGACCATGTCAGATTCAAGTCCACAAACTGCATTGCAGTTTAATTAAGTCATAGAATTTGTTTTTCTAGATACCATGAGTTCTCATGAACACAGAACATGCAAGGACACAGTCCTGGTTCTCTGTGACATAAAGTCCATATTTCTTCATGCAGTTTACTTTGAGATTATTACACTGTAAAAATAAAATGTGTTCCTCTTATCTTGGATCATTCTTCAAACAGTGGATGGAATTTCATTACCTCAGAAATACTTGAAGGTATGCCTCCACCAGCCCTTTGCCCTTCAGGTCTAGTGTTATAGCCAGTTAGGAGGCCTTTATGAAAGGTAGAAAGTGCTTTAATTTAAGAAAGCTTTTGGGAAACCTGTCTGACAACTTAAAGACCATCCGCCACGACCAAAACCATTTTTTCACCTTGTTAAATGTGACAGCTCCCCCAGCTCTCCTCTCCTCACCACTGTGACCTGCCCAACACCAAAAACCCAGAATCAAGACCCCACCCCCCACGACACACACACACACACTCTCACAAGTTTTTTTCTTCTACGTCTTTCTCTTCAGCTTTTACCTTACCTTTGTTTACAGTGTGCCTATGACCGCTGCATCACTGTTTAAAATCTTTGGATGTATATGAAGACATCGTTTGTTAGCCTCTGGCTGTTTAAGAGTGTGTGAAAATAACTTTTGTATTGACATGTTAGCATAAAGTCAACATTATGCTGCCAAAAGAAAACTGGTTTATCAGCAAGAATAGATAATGCAGGGTTAGGGTGGTTACCAAGCTACAAGGAGATTCCATGATATTTGATACAGCCTTTGTTTCCACACGCTGTACATATTCCCTTATGAATAACTAACCCAGAGACTACGTAAGATACAGTATTAGGTGCTGTAATGGTTAAGGGTTTACCATACTTATTGTTTCCCGCTGAGGGCGATCCTGACAGTGTATGTACTTGGTTGTCTCCAACAGAAAATGGTGATTGTAGTGGTGGTTGTGGTGGTCTTACTGGCTTTACTAGCTCTCATTATCGGGTTGTCAGTGGGACTGAAGTCAAGCTGATGAGCTGTCTGAGTAAGAGCAGAGCTGAGGGTGAGTAACTCCGGAGCAAATAACCGCCGCAGCGCCACAATGGGTGTGGGTATGATGCATGCATTTGAAGAGGCTTTGCATGTTCTTTACCTGAGGCTTTATGTACGTGTGTGTGTGTGCGTGTGTGTGTGTGTGGGTGTGGGTGTTGTCTCTCTATCCAGTGGGCTTACTTGAGGCGTGTTTGTGTGTATTTAAAGTTCTCTTGGGTGTGTGGTTTTTCCCAGTTATTCTGCAGTTCTTGCCTCTGGTTACTGCTTAACAAACAAAGCAGTGCTGGTGGTGAGTTTAGTCTCACACAGTTTAAGCGGCTGTTTGATCTGTGGGCTCATTTCACTCATGCATCCCATCATTTACACTGCTCTCCCTTTGTGTCCCTGTAGAAGATGATGATTATTGGTGCGGTCTTTGCTGTGGCTGTTTTTCATCCTCCTCATCCATCGTCATCCTCACACTGTAGCAGGACCCGTGTGCTGCTACCAACACCAGCTTACTCATCATCCACTCCATCCTGTCCTCCATCAACTGGCCCACCAAAGAAAAGACTGATACTGGTCACTTCAGATGGATATTATAATACTTCACCCACAGATGTACAAATCATCAACTATCAAACTTTGCCAAGTCTTTGTAACTAATAGAGGAAGGCTTGGTGTTACATTTCAGAGCTGGATAAAAAAGGGGACCTACAGGATTTGTGGGCATTAAATCATTCTTTGGGATCTTTGAAATGCTTTTTACCAATGGCACCTGGAGCATCCTTCCTGGTCTGCGTGGGTTTGTTTGACTTTCTCAGAAAGCTTGGACAGTTTGAGGATGCTCTGCTGTAAATGAGGAAATGAGACAAAGCTGACATGAAGTACACCTATTGTCTCTGCGGAAGCGAAAAGGGAATTGAAAAGTAACTGATGGTAATATCTCCTGTGTCACTAAACGTTTCATCGTTCAATGTCCAGAGCCAAAGAATCAGCCTGGGAGTATTTATTTTTGCTGTCCAGTGACTCGGGACCATTTTGGAGCCTTACAAAAGCACGTCTTTCACATTATCTTTATTTTTTGCCTTTATGAGCCTTGACACATGTTGTGATTGTAAAGCTAGCTACTGTATGTTCACTGTCATGGGATTTTCTTCGTTTGAGAGAGTTCCTGCACTTTCACATAAAGAAAAAAACACGTCTAATTTCTCAAATGAAGCTGAGATGATCAGGTGAATAACAGAATTTAATATACTCTTGTGTTATCAGTATCAAACCCGGAATATGACTCGGCTCTGTAACCTGAAAAAGGTCAGGGTGCCCACTTCGGGTTCTTCAGGTCAGAGAGCACACTGGTTCTGATTTGAAGCGTGTGAAGGATTTTGCTCATCCATGGATGTGCATTTTATGGACAGGTAGAGCTCAGATAAACAAAGAACCACAAAAAGGGTAAAGCCCAGGGGATGAACACACATTCCTTGCTGAACACTGCAAAAAAACATTTCATATAGAGCCATTCCTGACATCTTATGTTAAGAGTTATACAGAGAGACTGTTAAAAACACAAGAGACCGAGCTTGTTCCTGAAACAAAAAACAGAAATCGTTTTTGTATTTATTTTACATTTTGATTGATTGTTAATAAAGTCACATATACAGGATATGGTCTCAATGGCTGGTGGCTCTTTAACCAGATACATTTCCTGCCAGATACTGGGTCTCATTTCTACTGTAAAAACACACTTGGTTTTGGAGGCTGTAGTTTCCAGACTGAAGAAGAAGAAGTTTAATTTTGGTCAGTTACCATCATGTTTTTAGGCCTGTTATTTTCTTGTTAGAAATAATCAGTCAGAATCAATTGACCCACAGTGCACATCGTGTCGCCCTGTTGAAAGCAGAGGATTTTAGCTGTTTCTACTAGTACTGTTTCAGAGACACTATTTCTACCAGACATGTGAGAGAAGAAGTAAAATTATTCATTTTAGGGATTTTGTAGCACAACAATATACTCTGTAAAATGCCCATTGCATTGTGAGAGCCACCATTGTCTTGAATGGTGCATTTAATTGTTTGGTTGTGCTGGAGGCACTTGAGATTGAGAGGCCTCCAGCTTGATCAGCTAGACCAATGCAGTCTGCTCTTTTGGCTTCTGTCCACGAATGTTTAATCCTGATGCTTCTATTCAAACCTTGTGCTCCTGCAGTAAGACATGAAGGAGGAAAGTGAGTCTGTTGTAGATGTTTAACTTAAGTGCCAATGATTATAACGGAGATTAAAGATTTTATGTTTTTTAAAAAGCCGGTTGTAGAGTTTTATTACATTTTTCTGCTTGTCAGTAATGTTTCCTTTCCTGTTGAATGTTAAACCTTGTTCATGACCCAATGTTATATTGAACTGTTGTGTGTTTTTTATTGGATGCTGTAGTCAGCACATTGTTGCTACAGCAAGATGACTACGCTGTTGCAAAGTACAGCTTTTTAAAGGGAGATGCACATGTAAAAGGAGGTGGTAAGTGTTTCTCTTTGACCTTTCCTTTCTCCATACACACACAAATACTCACACACACACCCAGACACGCACACCCTAACCTCTCTGATCCTCTGTTCTCCTTTTGTTCAGATATTTCCTCAAACTGGTGTGTCCGTGGATGTGAATAATAATACATGTGTTGTGTTTGGCTGCCATCTGTTTAGACTTGTGAAGAAAAGTCCCAGTTCCTGTGATTGTCAGTTGTCTTACTGCTGTTTGTTCTGGATTAAATCTACAGAAAAAGATGATGATTACATTGTGCTGTGCCATCATTGGGATCGTTGGGTTCTCCTATCTCTACAGCTTCTTCTCATAAAATGTTTTACACAGGTAAAAAACGACAAACAAAACTCCACCGACCTTCAACATCATGTATTCTCCACTAAATGTTAAAATAACATCCTTGTTCTTGTCTTTGTGTGTTATTTCTAGGCAAGCGACTTCCTGAGCTGTCCCACTATTTTTTACCACGACCATATCTTTTAAAAATGAACAAACTACATTAAAAAAAAAAGGAACCATATCTGCCCTGTGCCCTTACCCTTCTGTCAAACATCTGAATTTAAATTGTTTTCTTGCTGTATGAAGTGTTTGAAAATGTGTTATAAATGTGTAGATTTTTCTCAGTCCACTTGTCCACAGCAACAATGACTTTTAATCAGTTTGGACCGCTCTACAGTCTGCCGCCTCCTGGTGGTACACAGAGGGGACAATCACATGTAGAGGCATTTAAATTGACAGGAAATTATTTCTAAGGGTTCATTTATTTAAACATAGTAGCCTAATATGCAAGAATATGTTTTTGTGCTATTTTCAAAAGTCCATATATGCACATACAGATAATTATACTCTGGTCACTCAAACCCAATTAAGTAGTATTTTATGACTTCTTTGTTGTCATATTTTTAATAAATTGTGTGTGATGTTGTTGTGTCTGATCAGTGTGCGTCCGTGTTGCTGAAATGCTTGTAATGAAGGTCTTTGCTGTAGCAGCGGCTGTCACTGCTCGCTGGCTGTGTGTCAACCCAGTAAAGCCTGTTATGTAATAAAAGATTTCTGTGCGTTGTACCAAGTGCTGGTTATGGCTTTGTCTCTTGCTCTGGAGGTTTATATGGCTCAGCTGATCGGCTGTTTGCACAGAAGGGCTCCGTCTGACTGGACCAACACCTCTTACTTCCGCAGCATTGCACATGTGTGACGGCTACAGCCAATGTGATGTTAAGGTGTGCACGACATAGCGATGTATCAGAAGCTTTCCTGACCTCATTTCATCTCTCATGTCGATGTTCTTCCTAAGCGGAAGCAGACCCGGCCCATCAACAGTGTGGGGGGCGGAGCCTACACAAGGGTTCGCTCGTTTTGCTGCTTCGTGGTTGGAGGATAATAGTAGGATATTACCAATACTGAGAGTCTTAGTTTGACACAAATACATTTTAAACAAAAGCACTATATTGTATCAGTTGTCTGTCTGCTGTTGGTATAAGAGCAGGGAGAATAACAAGGTATGGAATAAGAGATAAACATACCACTGATTTTTTTTTTTTCAATAATTAACATTGAACTGCTGCTTACACACTGATATAGGCTTCCAACATATTTACAACGATCCAACATCACACACTAAAGTGTATTTTGTTATTCATCAGTTTGTGGTTTTATAACGTTATCTGAATATTTGTTCCTTCACTGAATTAGTATTGGATCAAACTGTCACATTGGCGAAGACAAAACAAGCACACTCGACATTAACATATTGTAATCTTGTTTAAATAGCACACCTAATGCCCAATGTCTGCGGTGCTATGCTAATACTAGGGCCAGTGATGTAAATGGGGGGCGGGTCGACAGCTTTTCTTTTTTTTTTTTCTAGGTTTGTGTGTATGTGTGTGTGTGTGTTTTTTGCCCAGCTGAAAATGGCGGCTCGGAGCGTCGAATCGTTCTAACTTTGTCGCACAATAATAAACATAACAATATACACAGCTGTTAGCACATAACATGGGGAGAAACTTAACTGAGAGGCTTCGGACGCTCTAGTTGGGAAACATTACTCTGACCACTACGGCTAAAAGGAGTTAAACGCAGAGGTAATGATAAAGAAGCTTACAACTGCCGAGAGGCTAACGTCAGCTAGCTGTCTAACGACGACTTATGAAAGGGATTGTCAACTGAGCTAGTTTACGTTAGCCGACAACGCTAGCTAATAACGCCAGTAAACAGACACGCTGGTTTAAAATATTAATGGTATAAGGTAGTCAGTCCAGTTGGCACTTGTCCTCATATGGCGACGCGTGGTCAATACAAATGTTAGTGATTTTGTGTGTCGCTAACCTTAGCTTGTTGGCTAAAGCAACACTGGTAGCTAACGTTAGCAGGGCTACATAGCTAGGCATACACACATACAGAGAGGTGTGTTTTCAGTTTGATAGTGGGTAAAAACACAGTAAAACAATTCAACTATATTTAATTGGTGTGGTTTAACGCGACTCTGGAAACTTTGCTTGTCTTCTAGAGACTATGGAGGATCCACATACACGGTACAGCAAACGTCTGGTGAGTAACTTAGACAAACTGTTAGCTCCCGGAATACGTGTTTTATGTATACAGTGCAACTATTGTGAGTTTTTATGCAAGGTTCATCTGTAATATTAGCCTTGTGATTGCACGCGATGAGGCGATGTAGTTTAAGGATAGCTAATTGCTGCATTTAAACGAAGTGCCCACTTTCTTTGGGACACTGCCATGGTTGTGGTGCTTCTGTTTTGTTGTCCACCCTAATAACGGTAATGAACCTGTCTGAAGACACTGGGTTCAACAGCAGGTCAAGTTCACTGTCTAAACTGACCAGCTGTTGTGCTGTGACCTTCACCTCTTTACAATCTTTCTCCCTTTTTTACAAAGTAACAAACGCAATGCTTTCAGACTTCCCTGTGTGTAATCAGCCAATTATTAATAATGCTACTGGATGGGGAAATTAAATAAAAAGCTCTGAAAGAAAGAAAGAATGTATGGACATTACAAAAGCCCAGTCTGTCATTGTTGGTGATGATCCTGTAAATTAGTGAAGCTATTTCTGAAACACACCCTGGAGCTTATTATTTAATCAATCATTGTGTTAAGTTTTTTGTTTTATATGAATAAAATCAGCATGTGTTTCTTCGCCATGATTAAATGGATTTCAGTAGCAAATTTGAAATGGTTTGTGCAGCCTTCAGTTACAAAAGTTAGCATTATCAGAGTTTAGATAATACCACATTTGTCATAAAGGAATGGGGGTGGGGAGATCTGAGAGCAGGGCTGTTGTGCTTGGTTCATCTGTCTAGCCAAGCAGTGCTGCATAGGGTGAATGGCAGAAAGGGAGCGAGAGGAGGGGGGCAGTGTGTGGAAGATTAACCCGTGCTATTGTAATGCTGTATTGTTTGGTTCCCACATGAACTGGTGTGGTGGCTAGTTGACTGATCAGCTTGGATTGATTTAATCCCCATCTTGGATGAACACATTAATTTTGTTCCCAATGTTAGTTTTAGTTCCTCTTTATCACAGTCAGAGGGGACAGCTCCTGTGGGACTTATCACAAGTCTTAGAAATTAGTTTCCAGTATGAACATTTAAAAATACATCAAGCAGTGTTGCACAGAGTTCTTGGATTTTTGCATCCGTATTGCATCAAACGATTTTGCTTTTGGATTTTTTCACAGCTAGGATAGTTTGGTGAAAAAATATTGATATGATGAGACTTATTTCCTGTGAGTTGTGAATTTGAGCACACTTTATTTTATAAAGTTTTTTAAAAAAAATATATTTTCATGGATTTTTTGAACAGCAGCATTGCTGTCTGTTTGATAGGTTGCTTTAACCCAGCTTTGACAAGGCACTGAATTATCTTTAGTGCAGTAAGACATCACATATTTTCACTGTCAGTTATTCCAGCCCTATTCTTCTGTCCTCTTTTTATTGCTTTCTGAAAATCACAGTATTCGTAGGATACATAGAGTTTAACAGAAACAAACTTTTGTCCTCAGCGTACAGGTACGCGGCGCCGCTACCAGGACGATGGAATCTCAGACGATGAAATTGAAGGGAAGAGAACATTTGATCTGGATGAAAAGTTGCAGTGCGACAGGTTCAGCTGCGATTTGGTCAAAAACATGGAGGGCAAAGGTGAGATACACCACTGAGCATTTTTAAATGTAATTTCAGTGAAACCATACCTTCAATACGTCATACTACAAATCTTTACCTCTGTGTAAAAGTCTGTCAGTTCATATCTAACCAATGCAAATTTTATTGTTTCTTAATGATTGATTGCATCACTGTCTTTGTTTATGTCTGTTCTAGATTTCACATTTGAATACATCCAGAGGGAAGGGCTCAGGGACCCCATTGTTTTTAAGACAGCTGATGGCCTTGGCATTCAGTGAGTCTTGTGTTTTTTTTTGTTTTGTTTTGTTTTTTTCACATTTCAAAGCAGATCTTTTAACTGTGTGTCTGGAGATAAAAGAATTGTAAGAACTAAGGGTTGCCTCTGTCTTGCAGAATGCCAGACCCTGATTTCAGTGTGAGTGACGTCAAGTTGTTTGTTGGTAAGCTCTTTTTTCATGCATGTTCAGAGTAAAAGGTTTTCCTTTTTGTACATGTAATGTTCTCTACAAAATGTGAGCAGGAGAGGTGATGTAAATGTAAATGGACTGATTTCCTGTGAAACCAGTCCAGAATATTTTAGAATGTTCAAGGTTAAAAGGAAGAAACTTGCATTGTGAAACAGTACAAGCCTTAAATGCACTCTGGACACAATTATTGGCACCTTTCATCAACAGTTTCAGATCCTTTGGAAAACAATAACAGACCATAAATCTTTCTTCTAGCTATCTAGAAGTTTCTTGCACCTGTCTGCCACTGCTATACGCTGAAGACCTTTTAAGCTTGCAGGACTTCTTTTGTAAAAGCAAAGGGTATAGCAAAGCTCTAACCAAAGGTTTTCAGTGAGATGTAGGTCAGGACCTATTGCTGTCTCATTTAAAACAGTCCCACTTTTCATTTGAGCCGTTCTTTTGTGATGCCTCATATGTGCTTTGAGTTGCTGTCCTGCCGAAAGACTGAAAACCTTTTCGCTCTTAAAGCCTTGGTAATCTTACTATGTCATCATTCCTTTGATATGTCCATTGCCAAAGTCAGCAAAGCAGCCACACGGCATAATAGAAGCCCCCCATATTTTACTGTACGCAGACTGTTCTTTTCCTCATGGGCTTCAGTTCAATACCTTTAACCATACTGTTGCATAATCAAAGAGCTCTTCTTTACTCCCATTTGTTTGCATACATGACATTCAGGAGTGCTGACCACCACTATATCATAATCAGCGAATATACCATCTGATGCTACCTCGCAGATCAGAAATGCTAAACTAGGTCTTACTAGGTAATTTAGTAATAGCATCAACATTACAAATTTTGTCTAATATAATACAGTATATATCTATCAAAATTCTTAAAGTAACAAATGCATAAAAAAATTGAGATACTCAAAGATCTTTTTTGTTATTAACTGCTGTTACGTGAACAGTTGACAGCCTTTTTATTTTACCAGTATTAGCCACAATATTTGTGTAACACACAACAAACATTTACTAAACTTGTGTACATTTCTCCTACAGGTAGTCGGCGTATCGTAGACGTTATGGACGTGAACACACAGAAGGGTATCGAGATGTCGATGGCCCAGTGGCGACGCTACTATGAGACACCACCGTCAGAAAGAGAAAAACTCTACAATGTCATCAGCCTGGAGTTCAGCCACACCAGGCTGGAGAATCTGGTCAAACGTCCGGCTTCGGTGAGAACATGCACAATGTCACTCCTTAAGGTTTTACAATGGCACAAATGTGCACATTGGTAATTCCATTTAGAGCTCTCACAGAGTAACCAGGAAGTCAGCTATCAGCAACAGTCGTGGGTTTTTTGCAGACAGTTAAAATAGATGTTTTATACCAATATCTACTAATTATACAGGTGGACCTCATTGACTGGGTCGACAACATGTGGCCCCGCCATCTCAAGGAGAGACAGAGAGACTCCACTAATGCCATCATAGACATGCATTATCCCAAAGTACAAAAGTGAGTAAACTGGAGACCTCAGAAATATGTAAGATTTGCAGTGACATAGTTGAGATCAAATGCTGAGCATTTTTCTCATACCAGTGATAATCTTAATTCAATTCTCTGTGAAGTATTCAAGTGCTCCTTTCTTTTTGTCGTCCCTCTCTTGCTCCCAGGTACTGTCTCATGAGTGTGCAGGGCTGCTTCACAGATTTCCACATTGATTTTGGAGGCACCACTGTCTGGTACCACATCCTGAGAGGAGGAAAGGTCTGTTTGGGCGTTCCAGAAACCTTTTTTTGGACATAATAGTCAGTTGTGCTGTTTTTAAAAGTAGATGTGGCCATTGACAAACACTTTTCCTTTTCAATTTCCTGTTCCAAGAAACACCCATCTTATTTCCATGGACATTTATTTATGTATTTGTTGATCTCAGGTGCACCATACATAACTGTTTACCTGTTACCCCTGCAGGTGTTCTGGCTGATTCCACCCACACCACAGAACCTAGAGACGTATGAAAACTGGGTTTTATCAGGAAAACAGGGAGACATCTTCTTGGGGGACAAATGTCATGACTGCCAGAGGATAGAACTCAAGCAGGGCTACACCTTCATAATCCCATCAGGTACAGACACAGACAAATAATATGTACAATTACAAGCACTGTGCCTGTGAAAGAGAGCCACACTCCTGGCACACACATGCACCGAACATCCTCTCTCTTGTTTGCTGTAGGGTGGATCCATGCTGTGTACACTCCGGAGGACACCTTGGTTTTTGGGGGCAATTTCCTCCACAGCTTTAACATCCCGATGCAGCTCAACATCTACAGCATTGAGGATCGCACACGGGTGAGCAACACCTCACATTCAGTGTTGCTGCGGTTGATGTTGAACAACTTTCTTGCCACACACTAATGGTTGCTTCAAATTTGGGGATTGTGCAAGGCATGATTCATGTCTTATTCTGTGGAATTACACCCAGTTAAAAGCCATAGAGACAGTGATTTCTCAACAAGATGACTTGAATTTTAATAAACTTAATCACCCATAAAACTATGGTGGCACCAATACCCCTTTCTAAGTAAGAATCAGCTACCTGGGCTGTCTTCTCTAAACTTAAGGATTCCTTTATTTTACTGAGTAAAATTCATTAGAATCATGTTCACATACCATAACATGAGACATGAGTAAACTGCCACATTAGGTTGTAGCCCACTGTAACTGAAGTACTTCAACTCACCACCAAGGAGCTGTTTTTAATGTGAAGTGGTCACATCATCTTGATACCTAATCTAATAAGAGGAAGAAGAAGCTGCACGTTATTCAGTGATGTTTAAGTCATGATATTACATTGAATGTGTCCTATATTGTCACTGTAACCACAAGACAAGTTAATCCCTTGAGTGACCATACAAAAACGTTTTCTAAATTTGGCGATAATGCAAGTTTGGTTGTGCTCGACCACTATACACTTGTTGGATACTGTTACTGCTCAGCTCTTTAGGTTTTAAACCCACACTCAAACACTCTTTGCAGAGGTGCAAACAACAACAACAGAGTTCACAATAAATATGGCTAATGCTTTGTATGAAGGCTGCTTGATTTTCTACATTTTAATGTCTCGTGGAAGTATTTAGCTAAACAGAGTCTTGAAGGTGCAAAAAATGTAACTGTATTTTCAAGTCTGTGTCTGTTTTCTTCCACTAGGTGCCAGCAAAGTTCCGCTACCCTTTCTACTATGAAATGTGCTGGTATGTCCTGGAGAGATACCTCTACTGCATGACCAACATCTCTCACCTCACACCCGAGTTCCAAAAATACTCTCTTGGCATAGGTGAGAAGGGATGACCACAAGAAAATATTGCTTCCTTCCCTTTGGCCTTTTGACATAAATTGCAACCATCATGTCCTCTCTCTTTTCAGGACTGACCCAGGCCGACCTTGAAACCAATGGTCACACCGGGAACGGCACATCCAATGGTCTTGACAGTGACACTGAAAACACAGAGACCATCATAAAGGAAGAAGAAATTAAAACAGAAGAAGAAGGAAAAGCAGCTGAAGTTACCACACCTCAGCATGTGCTCACCCCCTTTGAGCTGGAGGGACTGTGGAACCTCTTGGGGAAACTTGAGGAACTGCCAACACACAAAAAGTGTGTCCCAGCAGGCATCAGGAATGCCGCAGCCCTGCTTGCGGACATGAGGGTGGGTGACACATTACCTTTTCATGTTGCAATTCCTTCACCTTGGCTACACTACAGTTTGACTTATAAAAAAGGGCATTTGCAACTACTGCTTTTTATGGTGCTGTGTCATGGTGGAAATCCAGATGTATTTGATTTCTTTTTTTGTCTTACTACTTTTTTTCCTCTCTCCTCTCATCCAGACTGTTCTGAAGGAGCATGCCAGTGATGTCCCCAAGCTGTCCTACACTGGAGAGCCCATTGTCAAGTGGCCCGAAAGAGTAAGTAGAAAACATTACACCTCTCACCAGTTGAGGAAAAAGTGGAAACTCTGGAAAGATAATGCTGTGAGCACATATGGTTCTGATAGGGTAGTTAGATTTTTTTTTTTTTAATTTCGCATAATCTTAACCTTATTATCTCATTGTATAGTTAATTTAATAAATGTCACTGTGCGTCAGTGTATGTCATCACCATTGTATCGAGGCTCCTGCCTTTTTTGTATATGAGGTACACGATTCTAACCCTCCTCTTTATCTGTTCTTGCTTTGCCCTGTATTCAGCCATCATGGTACCGACCCCCCACACCACCTCCCCCTGTCCTTTACCGTCCTCGCTTGGGCCCGACCCTCCACAAGCCTCTGGGCCAGAGACCAACCAAACGCTCCTCCATCTCTGCCCTGAGGCGCAGACGGGTCAGGTGCAAGCGCTGTGCCGCCTGCTGCAGAAAGGAGTGTGGCAACTGCCAATACTGCCATGACATGAGGAAGTTTGGCGGGCCTGGGCGCATGAAGAAGAGCTGTATTATGAGACAATGTTTAGCAGTGAGTTGTCATACAGATCATTGTTTTTGTCACATAATGTGGATTTTATTTTACAACTTTAGACCTTTTCATTCTAAAATGATAACAGTCAGTAAGGACTCCCTTTGTAAATAACAGTTATTTATTCTTCCAGCCTGCTTTGCCAAACACAGCGCGATGTGCCATATGTGGAGAAGGTGAATCAGATGAATCAAATCCAAGCACTCACTCTCTCATGGAGTGCTCTGTCTGCTCGCAGATTGCACATCGTCAATGCATTAAGGTGAGTCTTGTGACATACTGATGTGAAGTGAAGACATTACTTCATTATTGCATGGTTTTGTTAGTTGTCTACAAAGCTTTATTTTAAGTAGTTGGTAGCCTTTGTGTCTGACTTTTAACTGACTCATCTCTCTATCAGGAACCTGGTGAGGGGAAGATCAATAAAGATTTGCCCAGCTGCTGGGAATGTCCCAAATGTTGTCAAGGCAAAGGTTCGGCATCAGAGGTATGAAAAACACACCTTTTACATCTCAATTTCTCTGTGTGATTTTCTTACTGCCTCTCCGTTTTCAACTCCATCACAAGAATGCCTTTTTCTTTCCTCAGTTGAATCTCCTTCACCCACACTTACCATCTCTCCCTTCTCTTCCCACACCAGTCTTCCAGTGATGAGGAAAGTGGAGAATCAGAGGGCTCATCCTCCTTGCCACCGTCCAAGCTTGCATACCGAGAAGGCATAGGTGTCAGTGACAGTGACGGGGTGAAAAGAGGGAAACGTACCAAACCCCAGCCCCGACCCACAGCACCACCACCTTCTCAGAAACTCTTGCTGCAGCATCAGCAGAATCGCAAAAGAGCAAGTGCACTGGAGCTCAGGCTTAAGAAGAGGGTAAACTGAAACAGGATTTAGATAATGACTGAATTTTGTTATTGTATTGACCCTTTTTGACATCATGACTAAAGTGTTTTAATTTTGGGCAGTTACCATCTTTGCAGTCACAAATGTGACCCTCCCCCCAGACTTGAATAGTCAACCTGTCAATGTGTGGATTTTTTTAGTACTTGACATCTCATTACCCAACTTCTTATCTGTTGCAGATAAAACTGGAGCGCAGCAAACTCTTAGTGGTAAGCAACGTACTTTATCATGCAATGAGTCTGTAGAGCATTTAGATTATTCTTCAGTGGATATGTAGTATTTTTATACTACGCAGCTTGGGTTGTTAAAGATCCTTTTTTTATATTAAGAAAAATACTCAGTACCATGTCATTATAAGTAATCATAGTTGTGATGTGGCATTCTCTCAGACTTTTCATTCATCAGTTATTAGGGAAGGGTCATATTATGGCACTACATTTGGAGATACACACATCTTATTTTTGTTTAACATTTTTGCTCTCCTTCCCAACAGAAACAGTCTTCTCTAGATCGTTCTCCCAGGTTGCTGGGCTCCAGGATGCTGTCCCGGCTGCGCACTCCAATCAGCAGACTATCTCAGGGCAGAGGTCGGGGCTCCACCTGGGCAAGTGGCTCCTCTTACCACAGCTCTCCTGGAGAGACCGGGTCCTTCCAGCAACAGTCTTCCATCGGTCTGGTACTTGAGCCCAAGGGAGAGCCCCGCAGAGGGAGGGGAAGAGGTGTGAGGCTGCGAGGTGGAGGAGCAGGAAGAGGAATCAGAGATGGCCGAGGCCACGGAGACTTGGAGGAGGAGAGCGAGGACAGCAGCAGCACCAGCAGCAGCAGCAGCAGCAGCAGCAGTGATGAGGAAGATGAGAGGGGCCCGAGCAGCGGGAGGGGAGGGGATAAAGAGAACCAGCCGCAGTCAAGGCATGGAGGACGAGCAGCCAAAGATGTAGAAGAGGATGGGAGTGAGGTGGCCAACCAAAACTGTGCAGAGGAGGAAGAGGAGGAGGAGGAAGAGATGGAGCACGACCATCAAATAGGGGACAAAGATGGCTCGTATCTAAAAGTGACACTCCAAAAACCAACCAGGGCCAAACGGGACCCATCAGCCATTGTTCCCAAATTAGAGGCTATTGCCTCTCAAACTGCTGCTTCCACAATACACAACCAGACCAGAGCCCTTGTCAGACCCCCAATCAGAAATCGTGGTCCCTGCTCTGATCAGCACTCCAGTAGGCACACCCCCCCACACACCCGCAGTGGACACACAGACACTCGCCCTTCCCACCCAGACGTCTCTAAACGGCCGAGGCCGAGCAGGCCAGCTAAACTGAGCAACGGCGCTTCCTGTTCTTCATCCACCGAGCTTCCCCATCCCCGCAATCCTCTGTCTGCCCTGCAGGAAGGAGGGAGCGAGGCAGACCGGGAGAGCAATGGAAGTGGGCCAGGTTGTGAGAGGGAGGTGTGGGTGTCTGTCTTCCGTTACTTAAGTCGAGCAGATCTATGCGTCTGCATGGCCGTCTGCAAGAACTGGTACAAATGGTAAGAACCCTGAGCTGATACCTGTCACATTTTTCTAAAGCGAGGGTTCAAGTTGCCAGTTAATAAATACCCTCTCTAACCTTTTATCCCTTTTCCATTAGCATGAGAGCAATGGAAAACATAAATATGTTCTCATTTTTCACCCTGAAAGTGACGAACATCACAGGCTGCAGATCAGAGGATCTTAAAACATGCTCTGTTCTCTGCAGCCATTGTCTGTATTCTACCAACGATTAATAGTGAGTGACAGAAATCACTGTGCAAATGCAACTAGATTGTATGGTCATTCTTATAGAGAAACAGTCTAGCTTGACATCTCATTTGAAAGAATCACTCAGTTAAACTTTCGATTAAAATTATTTTGATATTTGAATAATATTTGATTGTAATCTGATCAGTGTAATGTCTCTGGATCAACACCTCTGTCCTGGTGCACAGTTGAAATGCAGTTGGCTACAATAGTTGAATAACCGTTCATACATTCCTCAGCTCATCTTATTGGTACAAATTGCAAACATTAAAATTACAAACACTAAAAACTGTAAAGTTTGTCATTGGCAGTCATTAACATGATTGGGCAGCTTTAGTTTGTACTTTTGCCTCTAGATTCCTTCAAATGTCTGAATTAACCTGATGAGATTGTTGTAATGTTGGATTTGTAAGGATTTGGATTCGATAAGCAGATTTGACTGGATGTATTCATGACTGCGTGCTTGTCCATAGGTGTTTAGACAAGCGGCTTTGGTCGCGGATCGACCTGAGCGTCAAGCGCAACGTTACTCCTCAGGCCCTGACAGGCATCATAAAGAGACAACCCGTCACTCTTGATCTCTCATGGACTAACATCTCCAAAAAGCAGCTCAACTGGCTTGTTGGCCGTCTGCCTGGTATGTTGAGATGCGCAGTGACTATTGTGCAGTTCTTAATTGATTGAATGAAAACTGGAGAGCATTATGAAACAATATTAAAAATATAGAGATTAATTTCTGTTAAGTCCCTCACATTTATTTAATACTGGACTTTTTGTGGAGTTTTCAGATGACTTCTGAATTAGTTATCTTTGCATCATTAAGTTCTGTGCTCTAACATATTTACCAAATGCACTGTTTGGGTTTTGTAGGGTTGAAGGATCTGATGGTGGCAGGTTGTTCCTGGTCGTCTATCTCAGCTCTCTGTTCCTCTGGTTGCCCTCTCCTCCGTTCTCTGGACCTGCGGTATGCAGATGGTGTTAAAGATTCTCAGATCAGGGATCTTGTCAGCCCTCCAGGTGCGGAAACAGTTTTATTTTACTCATGTTTTTCAGACTTTCCCTCATTGTAATCATCCAGACCTCTGAATTTTTTCCCTCCTCTTCCAAAATGACTCCTCCAGGCTGTGACAATCGCAGTCAGTTGCGGTCCATGCAGTATTTGCGACTAGCAGGCCTGGACATCAGCGACTCCACTCTGCGCCTGGTGATCCGCCACATGCCCCATTTAACAAAACTGGACCTCTCCCACTGCAACAGTCTCACAGACCACTCCATCAACCTGCTGACCGCAGTGGGCTCATCCACCAGAAACACACTGACAGAACTCAACCTGGGAGGTGAGAGATCAATAGGAGTAGCTCATATGAAAAACTAATTGAAAAATGAAAAGAACACGCATAAGTTTTGTTTCACTGTCTGTTTACACGTTTCTTTCACAGGCTGCAGTAAACTGACAGACACGTGTCTAAAGTACCTGCGCCGGCTCTCTTGCATCACACTGCTGGACCTGCGAGGCTGTAGAGGCGTCTCCCGCAAGGCGTGTGAGGCCTTCATCTCCGAGCTGTCAGTCAACACACTCTACTGCCTATCAGATGAAAAGCTGATCCAGAGGATATCCTAAGCGCCTCCTCCTCCCACTGCAGAAGTGATTTGAGGTGCAGGCGCAGGGGGATTCAGATGTGTAATCTGTGCGACACAAAGGACACAAAACAGGCAGGGAAGTTCAAATGCACCTGTGTCACTTAAAAAGAGCAGTGGGGTCTAAACTGGGAGGGCTTACTCACTTAGCTGGTGTTGGTAAAAGGGGTTGTCACAGTTTCACAGCTATAACAGTGTTTCTTCTCAACACAACTTTCCCGTGTACCTAAAAAGAGACTCAGGAGGTTTTTTTCTGCTGTTATTCTTTTGGGAATTAATGTTATAAGGAAAAAGCACGTCTTTTTTATTGTCAGGAGTGGGAGAACAAAGGCAATTAATTAGCAGTAATAGACGACACATTTATTGGATAACATACTGCTCATTTTTTTTTTTTTTTTTTTTTTTGTTCTCGACAGCTGTCAGTTTTGACTTGGATCACAAACTCCTGCTTTGAGGAAGACTCTTTTGAGTTTCATCCTTTGAGATAGAGCTGCATTGTTCCTCATAAAGTCTTATTTATCTTGTGACACATGTAAATTTATTTGTTTTCAGCTACATTTTGGTGCTCCATATAGATGGCTATTTTTTTTTTGTCAGATTCAAAGACAGCGAACGTTGATCTATGACTTATGCTTTTGCACAACAGCTATGTGTTCAGATTTTTTGATATGACTATAGGTGACTGATTTTTCACATCAAAACTTATAAAGTGAGTTACTGGAAAGGCCTGTGTTTACCAGCTGTATGTTCGGCTTTATAAGGTGTTTGGGTGCGACTGTAGTTCAGTGGTGCACTTGATAAGTACACATGGACAGTGAGTGGTTGTGCTTGCGTTGAGAGTGTAAAAAAGGTGTGAGAGGGCAGTCAACTTGGCAACAAGACCTCACCCCAATGTTGAGCAGGTTGCATTAAGTGTTTTGGGGAAAGCCAAGGATTCAATGTCAGATAAATGGTGCATTTTCAAACAACCATTAGACTTCAGGTGCTATTATTTCCAAACTCCTCTTGCTTTGTTTTTGTACAGAGACGGCATTTAGAGCAAAAATGTTAATATTCTAGATGAAACGGCTCCCCACCCCTCTTTGATACACTTTTCTTTCTTTTCATGGATGAAAAATGTGAGTATCTACTTTTCACTGACTTTCATGACCTTGTCTAATTCAATGCAGAGATGTATGATTTTCTTTGTTCAGGGATGGGGTGGGGGTTGCCCATTTCTTTGTTCCCTTCAAGTCTAGTGGTTCTGTATCAAAGGTCTCTTCCCAGATGGCTCCTCTACCCATGTCCCTTAAAATGAATATAAGTATATAAATATATACTTTTGTGTAAATGTGTTTTCCTCTTTTAGATTATGAAAATGGGAATCCTGTAGCAATGTAATTATTTTCAGAAGCCTTTTTCACTTTATGTTGTTGTGTTATTTTTCAAGAAAAATAAAAAATGACAAACAATGGGTTGTGTAAGTATGTTGTTTATCACAGCGAGACTTTGCCTGGTTTTACATCGTAGTTTATTTGCATTGTTGGGTCAAGTATCAGCTTCTCCCTGGCTCCACCCAGCTTCCCTCCATAACCGGGAAATAAAGCGACGCCAGAATGAAGAAATAAACAAACTAACACCGCTCTTGCAGCTGGAAATGGACTTCATCCCTATCAAGCTGGTTATTGCGCGGGGACCCGGCAGACCTTGACAGATGTGGTCTGGTTTTAATGATCGCGGTGATCTCAGGCGTCAGGACCGTGAGGCTGCAGCTGCTGCAGCTTCCTCCAACCATCGCATAGGACGCCCTCAACTCGAGTGACCTGGATGTGAAACGGGAATAAAGGCCGTGTCTCGCTTTATTTTTGACAGACCGTAACATCCCTACGATATAAACAGGGGATGGGTGCCGCATCAGCGGACAGCTAGCTTACTTCAACCGGCGATTTCACCCATATATTTTATCTTTTTTTCTGCTATAACAACACATGCATCGTAGAAAATGAACGGGCTCGGAGGTGCATTTGTGGCCGGCTGAATTAGCTGTTTTGAATTGTGCACAATGGAAAACAGGTGCCGAGAGAAGCAAGAAACAATGTTGTTATTAGCCAGTTAGCTAACGTTAGCCGCAGCTAGCCGTTAGTTAACGTCAACCGCATCAAATTAGTGGGCTGAGTTAGCCGAGCTAACTCAGCCCACTAATTTAAATAGTATACACAATTAAAATAGGCACACACAAATACTCTGGCTTGTTTGCTGCTTTGATAGGTTTACACAGTGACAGGTTTTCCCAGTGACATAACTAGTTTTGCTTTCAACGTTTCAACCCCCGAACCAAGCTAGCTAGCTAACCAGCTGTGGTGTCACTGCAATCTGTTGGCTGCCCCCAAGTCACTGAGCACATATACAGCTTTACTATTGTTTAAGTGTCAAGCGGACGACAGCCATGGCTCAAGAAGCCTTTCCTCTGCATTTTCTGGTCTGGAACAATCAGTATCTGGAGCTCGATCGGGAGCTGCAGAAGAAGGAGGTTGGTTATCTCGCAGCTGCAGCTGCTGGTTGGGAGTAACAGATGCGTTTGTTGTGTTATGTTGTGTTGTGTCGCACTGCATTGCGCTGATGCTGTCTCCCTCCGTGTGTGTGTTCGCTTCCGCAGCAGGATGTGGAGCGCCTGGATCCGAGGGGGCGCACCCCGCTGGAGCTGGCTGTGTGTCTGGGCCACCTGGAGTCGACCCGGGTGCTGCTCAGACACTCGGCAGACCCGACGCACTGTAACGCGCAGGGCTGGACCAGTGAGTGCGCTTGCTGTGCTGTGCCGTGCCGTGCTCTGCTGTTCTGTCAGTTTCAACGCCCAGAAGCTGCAGCCACGGTCATTAAATGTGGATGTGCTGTGTGTGTCAGTCTTGCAGGAGGCGGTGAGCACCGGGGACCCTGAGCTAGTTCAGCTGGTGCTTCAGTACAGAGACTTCAAACGGGCAACGGAGAGACTGGCGGGCATCCCAGAGCTGTTGAGCAAACTCAGACAGGTGAAGCAGGCTCTCACCAACTGTGGTCATCAGGTGAAAAGTCCTGATCCAACCACCAGCCAGCCTTAAAGCTGTGTAAAAGATGGAGAAGTTTCACAGTGGGGTGCACTACTATGACCACTGGTTGTGCACACAAGTCTCTTTTAAAACCTGGAGAGTTTTTTTGTTGTTGTTTTTTGTCTCAAGTTAACAAAAAACGTTTTCTTTACTTGGTGTCCTCCAGGCACGGGACTTTTACGTGGAGATGAAGTGGGAGTTCACCAGTTGGGGTGAGTGTGTTTCCTTATGACTGAGGTCAGTTTCAGCACCACGATGGTTGGACAGCTCCCTCCAGCAGCAGCTGTCGCTCAGCGTCTCTGACAGACACAGCACTCCGCAGTTGAAAAACCTAAGTTGAGTTCACGTGTATTTGACAGGAGTGGTCCACTATGTGATGAAGTTTCCTGTGTTTGCCTTCTCCAATCCCCAGAGGATGTTTACGTTAACAAACAATATCTTAGTATTTACAGTGAAGATATTAATATGTATAACTTGAATGCATCAACACCTCTTAATGTGGATTCTGTGATATAACTCAGTTATGATGATGTACACTCTGTTGCTTTTTTTCTGCTTTATATCATTATTTATTGAAAACTGTTTATCAGAATATAGATAGGCATCAATTTAATTCTAATTGGTCACAGTTTATAGAAATAATCATTAGGTGATTCTGTAATATCACAGACTACATTTATGTATTCCAATAATCTTTTACAATGCCTATACCCTGTTTGTTTACCTCCAGCTCTTTGTCTTAAATCCCTTTCTTCTTTTTTAATCTCTGCTCAGTGCCGTTGGTGTCGAAGGTTTGTCCCAGTGACGTCTACCGGGTGTGGAAGAGTGGCTCGTGCCTCCGTGTGGACACCACCCTCCTGGGCTTTGAGCATATGACCTGGCTGAAAGGACGTCGCAGCTATATCTTCAAGGGCGGAGGTGTGTGCTATATCCACAAACGTCACATACTTGTAATTAATTTGGGATCTGAGGTTGACTGATGGGTGATTTTGTCTTGAAAACTTGAGTTGTCTCCAATGTCAGTATCTACATTTCCAATGCCTCTTAGATGACGGGGCAGTGGTGATGGAGGTTGACCACGAGAAGCAGGTGGTGTACACAGAGCCGCTCGTCTTGTCGCCTCGTGACGCGCCCTCCCTCCTGGCAGCCATGCAGCCGTCGCAGGAGAACACAGCTCAGAGACTGACGTCACCCATCGTCTCTACGCACCTCAACACACGCAACATTGCCTTTGAACGGTAGCAAACACACACTGTATACAGACATACAAACCAGAACTCTTCAATCAAGTTCACACTTGATGCACTTGTGTTTGCAAGCCATATGCAGATACCATAACATTTTTCATCAATTTGGGTTCATTAGTTTATTTAGGGTTATATTTTCCAGCTATGTTTCTTATATGAGATGTGAGAAAACATTAAAGCTTGTTATGTGATTCGGTATGAAGATAGAACATCTTCATTTTAACCATCTCACCAGCACAAAAGATATTTTTTTGTTTAATAACAGACACCTCCATTATAACACAGGACCACTGCAGTCAACTCCATTGTTGAGTAACACATTTAATATTGATGCAGCTCGTCTCTCTTTGTGTTCACACACATATTGTAGCTTACATTTCCATAGTTAACAAAACACAGATAGCCTCTGTGCCTTGAGCTCTGACCCCATCTCGCTGCTTTTGTAGGAACAAGTCAGGAATCTGGGGCTGGCGTTCTGAGAAGAGCGAGGTGGTCAGTGGGTACGAAGCCAAGGTGAGTGCTGACGTCATTCAGATGCTTTTTCAGGAGTGGCAAATTTGGCTAAAACATGGTGGTCACATTTTCTGAATGCTAATGTTGGGTAACTTAATAGGGGATAAATTAGAAAAAGCCCAGTAGTTTTGAGTACACTTAGATGAAGCATTGTTCTTGAATATCCATACTTATGAAAATTAAGTTTGCAGAAGAAATACAGATGAGATCATTGTGTGCAAAGTTACAGACTAAACATAGTCACAGTATGATCCTAATCCTTTCACCAAACAAAGGATTTCCCTCCCATTATTTACACTAGATATTCATACTTATAGCCTGATGAAGCTTTGTTTTGTGTGTTTTCTCTTCCCTCTGTCTGTGGATGTTTCCAGGTTTACAGTGCTACCAATGTGGAGCTGGTGACTCGTTCAAGGACAGAACATTTATCAGACCAGGACAAGTCAAGAAGCAAAGGTGAATGCACAGACACATGGTGTGTAGTTGTGGGAAACATTTATGTTGAGCTTTACCCGAGAGAACAACAAAAAATATGATCAGGTTTCAAGATTTATCAGTGAAAAGTTAGATTTAAAAAAGTTCAAATAGTTGTTTTTGACTCATAATACAAAAGACCAAAACACCTGAGGTTGTTTTTGATGATGATCTCTCTTGTATGTTCATTCTCAGGCTCAAAGACTCCTCTGCAGTCCTTCTTGGGGATTGCTGAGCAGCACACAGCTCACAATGGGGTAAGAATCCCCACAGTACACTTCCACACACAAACCACACCTCCCTTAATAAATGGCATCACCTCTAACAGTCTCTCTGATGTTTCTGTCAGAGTAATGTGTCCCAGTGTGCCAGTCCCCACAACCCCACAGCAATCACAGCCGATGAGTATTTCAACCCAGAGTTCAACCTGAATGGCCGAGACATTGGACGTCCCGTCGAGCTCACGAGCAAAGTCCAGAGGTAAGGTGACGAAAAGTTCCACACCCAGCATGGATATGTGTGGACACCAGAATGTTACATTCTTCCTGTCTCATCTCCAGGTTTAAAGCGACTCTGTGGCTGAGTGAGACTCATCCTCTGTCCCTGGCTGAGCAGGTTACACCTATCATTGACCTCATGGCCATCTCCAACGCCCACTTTGCCAAGCTACGTGACTTCATAACCCTGCGCCTGCCACCAGGCTTCCCTGTCAAGATAGGTGGGTGTGAGGGGTCATTTCCTGTTTTAGCTAGGTGGATGTTTTAAGGTTATTCATACAGGGTTCAAGCCCACATGTTGATCAAAACACAGACTCCAGACCAGGTCCAGTCCCGTTCATCTGCAGCCAAAGTATTACAAGTATTATGGTGCTGCAGCAGTAATCAGACATTTAAACTGGTCAAAAAGAAAACACATATAAACTGTCCAGTGGTTTTACCTCCTCTTTTTCAAGCCATTCCCTTTGACGAGACATGTTTGACGTTGTCTTGATTCACCTTTCTGACTGTGTTTTAGAGATTCCCCTGTTTCACGTGCTGAATGCCAGAGTGACGTTCAGTAACCTGTGCGGCTGCGACGAGGCGGTCAGCTCTGTGACGGTTCACAAGCCAGAGAGCTCCGAAGAAGCTGGTAACTATAGTCTTGCACAGAAACACTTAAAAGCCCATTAAGAATGGCTAATTGCGTATTAGCTGTCTGCTATCCTTCCTGGGCTCCAGCATTCAACATCATTAGTTGCTCCAATCAGAACAGCGGCTCATACAGCATTCTCAGCAACAGTAATGATGTAACCCGTCTTCACCCAGGTCAGTCTCCTCCTCCCTTCCACTGTGAGGTGGACCCCTCTGTGTTTGAACCACCTCCAGACTACACCACCCTCGGTCCGGGCCGCAGCGAACCAATGAGGGACGAGGATGACAACCTGCTACAGTTCGCCATCCAGCAGAGTCTGCTGGATGCCGGCACAGAGAGCGACCAGGTCAGAGTGAGACCTATTACCAGGATAACAGGATATGTTTAAGGGTTCATGATTAGTCTCAGAGACATATATTATTCTTTCCTGTTTATCTTTTCATCTTTCATCTGTTTGACCCAGGTCACAGTTCATGTCAGAACTAAATAACAGGTCCCTGATGGAACAGTCAGTTTTATTTCTCCATATTTTACAAATTTACAAATTCACCACAAGGAATCATGGAAAAGCTACCAATATATTTTTTTTTCTTATGGTAACAAAGTGTCCATTCAGGGCCCCCTTACATGACAAAGCATATGCATTTGTTGCATCTGGTTTAAAGGTGACCATCTGGGAGGCCCTGACCAACAGCCGCCCTGTGCCCCAGTCTCCACTGTACGAGGAAGACTCTCAGCTGGAGAGGTGAGCAACCTTCACACTTTACGTTATGTCTTCTTGTGGCCCAGGGGGTAAAGTGGGTCATCCACAGATCAGAGGGTCGCTGGCCCAATCTCTACATGTTGGAAGCGTCTGTGGGCAAGACACTGAACCCCAAATTACCACAGACGTATGTGAATGTGTGCTTATGTTAGAAAAGTGCAATATAGTGTGTGTGACTGGGTGAATGTGATGTGTTGTGTAAAGCACTTCGAGCGGTTGTAAAGACAATAAAATCACAATATAAAAGCTAAATATTTACGTAATTTCCTATAGATTTTATGTACTGTTGTAGTTGTTTGTGTAAAACCATCACAAGGTTTTATGGCTGTTGATAATTCCATCTTATCCAGAGAAACCTACGGCTCGTGCAGTAATTTAATTAAACATTTCTAGATAGAGTTAAGTAATTAGCTTTTTCTTCCCTCCTTCTCTGGGGAGCAGCAACTCCCAGTCATCCTGTAATGAAGCCCAGAAGTGAAACATGTCAGGAAACCCTTCTTTGTTTAAGAAGACTTCAGTGCAAGTCTTAAGATCATTTATTTCCCCTCTTCCCTCAGGGCGATCCAGGAGTCCCTGTCCATCTCACTGGCCAGCAGAGAGGGAGAAGACACAGCCGACCCCAGCCAGCCCTCCTCCATCTCCCCGTTGGACACCACAGCCAATTCCCCACTCTCCTACAGCACGGTGACCGACCCGCGGTTGTCAGGACACTTTGGCGTGGCGACGAGCTTCGACGAGCAGCTGCGTATCGCCATGGAGCTGTCGTGCAGAGAGCAAGAAGAAATGGACAGGTGAGGCAGAAGTAATACAATATACAGCAATTATAACCAGTCTGATGTGTGTCTGTATCTTACCTGAGATTAATGCTCATGTTGGACTCAGTCCCATTTGGTGGTTACTCTCCTTGATAACATAAGATGATTGGTAGTTAATTTTAGATTCAGTGCAGCCATAGAAAAGTCACAGGGAAATATGTGTCTTTAATAATATATATTATTGATGTACATAGACAGTCATTCACCCTCATATTCTTGGAGACTAAATTCTCCCTGTTGCGCCTCTTATTATTTGCTAATCTCAGCTGCACGCAATTTTTACCACAACTGGGAAATAAACAGCGTCTGTGACATACATATAGTGTCAAAATCTCCCGAGATCTAAATGTAAGGAAGGAATCTCTTGAGGTCATCTCTTCATACTCTCAGTTATACACGGCTGTTTGGGCTGTTGGTCAAAACAAGATAAGATTAAGTTGTGATACTGGGACCTTTTTTCTGATGTATTATTCACCTTTGAAGAGTAATTAATTATAAAGAATAGTAAAAATACAGCGTTTTTGAGAAAGAAGTCAGATTTGTTTGTGAAAGTCTGGGAACTTATAAATATAAGAATATAAAACTGAAAACAAAAGGTAATGATGAATTTCAAGGACAACATTTTATAGCTTTAATCTGTGACAAGGATTGAATGCTGGGAAACTCAGATAACAATACTTAGAAGAAAATCTACTTCCTTCTCCTGGGGGGAAAAAAGACCTTCAGCACTTCTGTTCTGTTCAGCACATCTGTTCTCATGTCTGTTTACGAAAACACTTCTCCAAACCCCATCAATGCTACCATGCAGTTTGTTGATATACACACTTTAATTGGATGTTCAAATAATAGATGACAATAACATATCTACATTAACTTTTTTGTTGTTGTTATTGATGCTAAAATAGCAGCTAACAGTTTAGCTGTCTGTGCACATGGTTTAAATCTTACTCAGTGCAGAGCGGCTTTCATCAACAGTGACAGTGTGACGGATCAGTCTACTAAAACCACTGCACTCAGGTCAGCACTATGATCACAGTCAGTTTCCTGTGCAGCTATTCAAACCACTCTGCACAGATAGATTCTTGTTGCTTTGAACTCTTGTAATTTATGTTGAAGAGGATGTTTTCCACTAAAAATATCCAACAAATGTGAAAGTATCATGTTTGTTAGAACTGAAACATGAGCTATGGTTAGGAAGGGGAAGTAAGTCCTGGAAAATAATGAACTGACTTTATTTATTGCTTCAACTGATAAACTCCCGTTTTTTTCCTTGTTGTCATAGGAAGCAGAAGGAAGAAGAGGAGGAGCTGGAGCGGATCCTTCAGCTGTCACTCACCGAGAAGTAATGTCACAACAGCAGAAATGGAGGCGGGTCTTCAAGGAGGGAGGGGAAGGGGGTTGGTGGTCCTCTTAAATTATTCAGTTTTATTTTAATTTTTTAAAATCCTGAGATATTAAGTTATTACAGATATTTTATTTGTCTGTCTCACATGAAGGCTGCTACTGGAGAGCACGAAGGACCAGAATATGAGACAGGAGTGTGAGTGACACAGGTGTGAGGTTCTAAAAATAGAGGAGGTACTCTGACACACACTACATGAAGGAGGAGACACAAAGGGAGAGAGTCTTTGTTTTTCTTTTTTTATTGACTATTTTTCACAGACTTGCTGTCTTTACTGAGTGATAAATGATCCTTAAACTTTAAACCTATAACATGATCCATGATAATGATGAAAAATATGAACATACAATTTTAATGGAATAACTTATAAAAAATATGATTATAACATTTGAAACATTTATGTTGGCTTACTCCTACGTGTGGACAATAAAGAACAACGATAATCCTGGATTATGGGCATACTGTCTTCCTGCATTTACATCATTCATTCCCATCACAAATAGAGAATCATTGTAGTCTGTATAAAAATCAGTTCAAACCAGTGTTTGTTTAGGTTGATTTTTAACAATAAAGACACATCTTGAACAAATACAAAACATGGATCTCATACAGGTAAAATCTACTACAGTCATTAATCAGCAACTGTTCTGATAAATGTCATATCATTTTAAATCATTTTTAAATCAAAAACACTTAACATTTTCTGTCCAGCTCTCCTTTCAGATATGAGCATTTTCTGTTTTATAGACTGAACACTTCATGGAGAAAATAGTTGCCCTCGTTGAAACCATATTCTAACCTGTGTGAATCAGGCTCATTGAACTCTTGTCACTTTGACTAACCTAACCTAACCCTGGTACATGATTAAACGGTAAAGTACAGCTTATTAGAATGATTTGTAAACAACCCCTCATCAATAACAGGATAAAGATTCACTGTATTATGTTGGCTGTGTAGTGAGGAGGTGATCTCAGACTACCTGTGGTCCAGATCTGACCAGGAGAACATTAACAATCTGTTAGTAAATCAGTGAATACAGTTTCTCGTAAAATTGCACATTAACCCAGCGTGAGCTGAGATTGGCTCCAGCCCCTTACCACCCTAGATATGCAGTACAATAACTAAGTATAACTATTGTATGGATTTTCCCTGAGTAATTATATTTTCTGGAAAAAAAATGGCGTTAGGAAGGCAGTGCTGGTCTGTCTCTTCACCTCTTTAGTCCAGGCTGAAATAATCTTAACATTTTACAAACCAAATTCATCACAGATACTCACGTGCCCTAGAGGCTGAATGTATCGGCTTTGGAGAATTCCTCAAGGTCAAAAAACTTCAGTAAGTACAAAAACGGATTGACACAACATTTTTTTTGGCACATTGATGGATCACAGATTACCTTTTGGTAATGCTTTTGGTGATCCCCCCTCATCCCCTCATCACATCCTCTTTACTGTACAGTTGAGCTTATTTGTTACAGACAAAAGTTGCTGCTACAGTAAAGTAGTTGATGAATGTTAGAAAGTTATTTATAATTAGCTTTCTTAGCATGCTAAAAGCATGTTTTTTGTTGTTGTTGTTTTAATAAATGTTTTTGGTCTTGTCTTACTATCATTATCTTCCCAGTTATCTTTTGATTTGCTTTTTTTTCATGCACATCAAAAGCAGCAGCATGCTGTCAAGTCCACAGAGTGGCCTGTGATCTATCAGCCGAAGACGAAGGTCACGCATTAAACAGCAGACTTCTCACCGAGGACAGCAGAGCCCAGGTCACACTGCTCCACTCTTTGACCACTGGGCTGTGCAGGAGTGGGATTTTTCGCAGGGGTCATTCTGATACGTGTCACCACCGGCATAGATGTTTTGCCGCCGTAGTTTTAGAACTTCACGGAGCTCACTACCCAGTGAACCTGGTTTAGACAAAGAAACACGAATCACTTACGTTTCTTAATTTTCACCAAAAGCAGCTCTTACAATTGCGGAAGTTAAAACAAATATTCACTATGATTCTCACCGAGATTTTTTTTGTGATCATCAGGTCGGTGTTCATCAGGAACAACATACTCATTTTCTGGTGCCTTGGCTGGAGGGGGCTGAGGTTCCTCTTTGGTTTGTGCCCGCAGCATAGGCGCCACTTGTGCCTTGGGAACTGTTTTCACTCCAGGTGAAGGGAGGCTGATGCTTTTGGGAGCAGGTGACGACTCTGCAGAACACACACATGAATGCAGTTAGGGGCTGTACACTACTTGTACAGTACCTGTACTTTCTAGAAGCAGTGTTACTCTCACCGATCCGAGTGTCGTAGGGCTGAGACACCACGTATGGATGAAGACGGTACTCTGTCTTTTCAAGGAAGTATTTAATTACATTTTCCAAGGTGGAGACTGTCACCTGCAGAGAGGAAAACAAGGGAGGAAACACAAAGATAGGCTAGTTTTAGTTTCCTTCAAATCCTTTCCTTCAAATTTCCTAGATTTTCACTGAGCAGTGCTCAGTATATAGTACATGATATATATCCATTGTTGATTGTAAATCATTGCGATTAGAGAACTAAAAGAGGAAATGTAAGTAATTAATGAAAATCATCAGATAAAGTCAGGCTTTATCAGGCTATTACAGTGGAGTAATCTATAAAGGGACAGTCCAAATATAATTTCCTGTCTAATATATGGTAGCAGGTGATAGGCTACATGTAGATATATTCTGTAATTACCAGCCATAAAGACAAATAATAGTCACGTTCCCCCACACATTCTGCAGAGTGGCAAGTCTGAGTGTAATAATTAATCAAGGAGGAGCCTGGGTCACATGCTGTTTGTTTTGGAAGCCAGAAATCATTTCTGTTCCATATTACGTCTTTAGTAAAGGGTTAACAAGTGTGCAGTGCAGTTCAACACCTAATCTGAACAATCTGAAATCAAGATTTTCTGAAACTGGTTGCTACTTTCAATTTATGTCCTTGTAAGTTAACAGTTGTGAGACTTACCGCTTTCTCCAGTTCAATAACAAACCCTGTCTTTGTGGACGCCACTCTGTAGTTCTTCATGACCGGCCCACTGAAACACAAGGAGGAGGCCCATGATAGTGGGATGAGCAGCAACACAACAACAACAATAACAACAACATTGTGAAGTCAAATCTGGAAAATTTGATAAAAATAAGTTTTGAGGTGAGAAGCCTGTTATCAGTGGGACATTAAAGGATCTCCAAACCTGGGTGTCTGTTGTCTCAGGGTCAGGGCGTAGTTGTGGGCCAAAGCTGACGGACGGAGGATGATGCTTCCATTTTCTGGGTTTTCAGACAGCATCTTCTCAGCCTCTTGTCGATTCACCTCGAAGAAACAGCTGCAGCAATAAAAAGAAAGAAAAAAAAGGACTTCCTCATTGCCAGCGATGGTGACAAAGGTTCTGGTATAACATTTCAGAGGGCAAAGGTCAAGACAAAGAGAACATGTTCATCAGTTTAGGTGAACACAAAGGTTGTCAGACAGTGACCTCAAAAATGCTCCAGACCCCCGTCTGTAAAGTCTAAAACCATTTTCATGCTTTGTTTTGTGTTGAACACAGACACTCTCCACTTACGGAGGCATGTCAGGGATGCTGTTGCCTGGCTTGTCTTTGGGTGGCAGTGACGGGGGGGTGGACTGGCACAGGAAAGCCGGTCGAGGCGGGAGAGGTGGATGAGACGTGGGATTTCTTCTTCTCTCTTGATTCAGAGCATCCTCCAGCTGCAACATCTGGCCAGGTAGCAGCTGAAGCTTACTGGGGATCTGCTTCTACAGGGAAAACATGGAGGTCGGCACATTGTTATCACTAACACTATATACTATCAGTCTGTTACAGCTTAACACTTGAAGTTTCAATATAAGCAGATGAAAAACAGACTGAAAAATGTAAATTGAGATATTTACTCTAAACTATGGACTCTTGTTGTTATCATCCTTCCTGTTTGTTATCAGTTTGCATTGATCTTTCCTCCTAATTCTTTTAACCTTATTTGTCATGATGTTTGTTCCTTGAAGCTTCCTTGAGCCAAAATGCTGCCTAATTATTAACCAGGATATTTCCTGGACTTTCTTGTTCTTGGCTTTGTTAATCAAAACACGGAAATAATTACAGAGCCAAGAAATGTTATCAAAGGGCATCCAGAACTCCTCTGTTGTTGGAGGCCATCCATCTGACATTTTTTTTGTTGCACTCAGAATACTCTGAGTGTGTTTGCTTACTTTGACCACAGTGAGGATGAAGCCCCTCCATTCCTCCCCTGTGTCAGGATTGTCCATCTGCACAGCCACACAAACAACAGACACACACATAAAGAAGAATATTAAGATTAAATGCACGTGGTTCATTTGATTTCACTTGGCTCTAGCATATTAATGTCTGTAAATCGGATGTGCAGCATTATCTTTTGACATCTAGAGGTGGAGCTCAGGCTGAAATCAAGAAACCTGTGAGGTTTCAGTCCAACACACCTTTAGCTGCACCTCCTCGTCAGGCAGGGTGAGAGTGAAGATGGTCGGCGTCTTCATCTTGTATGGAGAATTTAACTCCATGGTCTTGAGCTGCTCCAGGTCCAGCCTCTCAGTGTACTGACCAAGCAAATACATCATATATATCTGAGGATCATCACTGAGCACTCACTCATGCATCTGTTTTTTTAATCTCTTTTTACCCATAGCTACTTGTACTCTTCCTAGGAAACACATGCTGCCTTCACTGTTTCCTTAAGTATACACATATTTTCTGAGTCTGTAAATAGAGATCCCACATTTTCTTGTAATAGCTGGTAAAATCAATTAAACACTTTTCTTACTGTTTCCTGTGTGTCGTCTGTGTAGAAAAACAGCGTGGCTCCTCGGAGCTCTCCATAGTACGTCTTAAAATCCTAAAAACAACAAATACAACATTGAATTGCAGGTCTTGTCACAGCATTAACACTGGCACAATGGTAGGACTTGATAACTGACTAATAACTAGTAACATTTACTTTTACAGTTTATGTTCTTTTCCTCTCAGTTTTCTATTCTGTGGTTCAAAACCGCTAGATTTTAATATTTAATTTACCCGAGAGCGGTTGTCACGATTTCACATTAATATTTAACAGATTTAAAAGTTGTGTGATGGTCTTGTTGTCATGGGTATGAGACCCATAGATAATGAAGTAAAATCACCTCATGTGTCAATACATCAATGATAAATAATCCAACACTGACGCCGACCACTCTGTTGACTCTTACTTTAAATTATTAAAGTATTAGTGAGTATGTTTAGTGTAAGTTACTTAAATATCTGAATATTTCATAAATTCTCACCACTTCTCTGATCTAGTGTAATTCCTGATTATTTCTTACCCACACTGCACCTGTATCTTCTGCATCTTTTTCCTCACCTTGTCTTTGGTGCGTTTTTTCAGCAGCTGTCCGGAGTAGTAGAGAGGCAGAGCCGTGATCGTCTCCCTCTTCTTGTGAACAATTCTGGGGTTCACTGCCATGTTTCCAGCTCTCTGTCTAAACTCCTCTGGCTCGCTTTGGTTCACTCTCCACTTCACCTCTGTTTGCCCAGCAGTGCAGGCTCAACGCAGAATAAACACTTTTGCTGAGGTGAGTTTCAATAATGTTTTTCCTCCCCCCCGTTGTTTCCTTGTGCAGCTTTCAAAGCAGTGAATAATTCACCTCGTGTATTTGATAGAGATAATTATTTTTATCTATACAGCCACACTGATTAGTCTCCCTCCCTTCCGTCGCAGTCTCAGCGCTGTGAGGAATCTGGGAATGAGGAAATGCTGCAGTGATTTACAAAGGAGGAAGCAGTCCAGTGCAAAATTTCCCAAATAAAAGTCCACTTTTGTACTTTGAACCTGGACATAATTCAAGACAGAAGACAGCTTTACACCGCATGCTGAGAAGCAGTAAAGCAGGCAGGCATGTGTTTTCACACCCACCCACACACACTTTACATTTCACATATGGTGTGAGTAGATAATTAGTGTTTATGTGTCACAATAATGAACCACATAGATGTAACCTGTATATGTATAAATGCTCAAATCCATACTCATGCACGTTGAGTGATTGAATAATTTCAGCTGTCAGTTACACAGAAATGCTTGTTGAAGAACATGAATAACATTACACACTATAAGCTACAGGTCATAGACCCAGGGAGGAAACCCCAGACTGCACTGAGGAGAAAAGGTGTATTTTATGGGACATGCAGTTAACATCTCATTTATTGTGCGCTATCTGTCTTTCAAAAGTTAAATATTAATGAAAGTTGTTGTCAGCGTCTAAGTGTCCCTGCTTGTGATACTGAGTATGTTTTGGCTTTGTAAGTGTAAAGTATGCAAAGCAACAGTGACACTAAGACTCTTTCACTGCGTTCATGCAGAAGTCCTTTTCATGCTGAGTAACTGTACTGAGGGGGAAATTCTTCTGTGAACATAATCATTGCATTCACATTTGTGACATCATCATCATCATTATCATCATCATCAGTAACTTATTTCTGGCCCATTCCATGTGTGGTTTGACATCTGGTGTATTTACACATTTAATACAAGAGCTCAGTCATGCTATAAACTTTACATCACTAAAAGGGAATATATGGGTGTAGCTTAATAAAATAGTCTCTAAGAGTTGATTAAATTAACATGTGATTGAAAACTAGGTTTGTCCCCTTGTTGTTAACATGTGTATTGTCATATAGTAATTGGCAGTATTTGTATCCGCCCTGGCGCCTCACTGCTGCTTCTGTGTCAAATATTTACCACATAGCTGACGGGGGGATGTCAGAGTATTTTCTGCTTGTGGTCATCCAATGAGAGCTGATGCACTGCGAAACAGATAATGATAAAGATTAAACATGGTAACATGAAGCTTGGTTTCTATATGTTCTACCTCTTGTATTGTTTGTCATTATATATCTATAATGGAGAGAAAACATTCATTTCAGTCTATGCATGTGTGTGTGTTTGTATATATATATGTCTGTACAGCTGCAGCAGGATCTGGATTACAGGATAGGAGACAGTAGCTGAGAATGAGAACAAAAGCCAGTGATTTAAACATTTTTCCATTACTTTAAATGGTAGTTTCTGATTTACTCACATTATGACACTGATAGTCCTGGCTCGTGTTTTATCGCAGCCATCTTGCATCTGATGGTTTTATTGTCTAAACCAAAACTAAAAGCTCCCTTCAGGCTTTGTCTGACTTTGCACTTGTGTCACCATCCTCCAGGCAACTATCTCTTTGTCTCACAATGTTCACTGGAGAATTGGCTGCACAAAACTTCAGGCGTAGAAAGGAAGTGATTATACTATGATACTGAGCAGCCAGTTCACATTGGTTCTTTGTAAAAGTGAACCGTTGTCTGGTTGTCTTGTCTTAATGACTTGGAGCTTGAAAGCAGAAAAAGAAACTGCTTTGTTTCTGAGTGAGTTTACAGGGAAAACGACTGGAATAAAGATGGACACAGTCTTCTACTGGTCCAACTAAACCAGAAACAACACTTACAACAGACCTCCGGTTTCAGATAATAAACCCAACAGTGTGACCCTGACCCTGACCCTTCAAACCAGTTATGTTTGTTTTTTCATAGCAAACACTCACTTATGATACAAGAAAAGCACAGGTGTGTCTGCAAACAAGAACACACTTGAACACTCCACCTGAAACTCTCCAACTTATTAAACTCAGTATGTTCTTTTTCTTATTGATTTACTGATTAAGATAGTTGATCTATTGCCCTCACTTAATTAGTATTTTCTTTCTCAAGAAGTCTACAAAGTCTACACTTACTGTGTATATTATAGATTTGTTGCATGACTCTCTAAGGTTTGTTCCCTTTTTCTTCCCTGTCAACATTTGATAGTTTAATTGAGGATGTGTCTTGAGTTGTAAACAGTGTGAAGCTTAATAAATAAAATAAAATGATCATAAAATAAAATCTACTTGACTTTAGTGCAATGCTAAGACAAATGGGACAAACTTATATCAAGTATATAAAGTTGTTGTAAATGCACAGCCTCCTGCAGACTGATGCCCACTGCTGGCCACACATTTCTGTCTCAGCTGTGTTCTTCGACCCTGCTGTTCCCTCTGGTAGCTCCCATCTTCTCCTTTAATCCCTCATCCTGGAGGGGGAGGCTGGGGAGATGCACACTAAGGAGAAGAAACAGTCATTGTTCTCCATCACAGGGCCCCTAATGATGCTCCATCTTAACCACTGGTGGAGAAGAAAATGGCCTCCAAGGTTGCAGGGACGAGGGCTAATATGTTGGACTGATGAAGCTCCATTAAACCTCTCAGATTGCAGCATATGTTTTGAGCCCAAATTATGTAAATAAAACATAAAAAAAATCACTCATATTATTTTGGTTTTATTTGAACATATTTGGAAACTGATGTCATGTACACAATTTTAATCCAGTTTTGACACCATGTTGTTTTTGGCAGAGAAATGTGTGATATTCTTTCCTCTGGGACCCCTTCAGCTGTAATGAGGTGGGGACCCTAAACAAGAGAAAAAAACATTGAGTAAACGCATGAAAGTGAGCTTGTACTAGACATAAGTCATCATATTATGATGCGGACTGACCTATAAAGGCTGGATCATGATTAGTTGGATGGATGGGATAAAAGGTCAGGCTGGAGACAGAGGTCAGACAGGGGTCAGAACATCCCCAGGCGTCATTACAGGAATATGGCTGATCGTGGTACACGCTGCAGGAGACGTCCCTGCCTGGAAAACAAAACAGCTTCGGTCCACATTCACTTACATTTCCCCTCGTACCTCAGTCCCCCTGCTGTGATCCTCCACTAGTTCTAATTAGCCAAATGATAAAATACACGCATGTGTGTGTTTATTCCCAAGTGTAACTGTGTGTATTTATCTGTTTGATCTCCTGCTCTAATGGTTTCTGTGATGGAGGAGAGGAGATGTAAGCAGGCCTGTAATGAGAGGCAGAGGCGAGGGGGGTGCAGGGAGGAGCAGGGAGCCTGCTGGCTGAGAGGACAGACGCGTGGGGTGGTGAGCTGGATCTCCCGCTGCAGAGGTTGTTTCAGTCAGACTCATATTTACACAAGACTATGAGCTTTACTCATCAGTCTGAGTCTCTGTGGTCCGACACCACAGAGACTTCCCTGTAATCTCTGTCTGCTCACAAAGTACGTCCATCTTCATGAGACGTTTCATCCAGTGTGGGATCTGACATTTTGTTCAGAACAGAGGAACAACGCTCATGTACCAGAGGCATTTTCTTGATATGTGTTGAATGATTTGGTTTTAGCTGAAAACATTAATCCCCACAGAGGTTCTGAAAACTGTTAAATAACTGACTTTACAACAGGTGAAGATTATGTGACTATGGCCTTTAAATGTCTAATCTAAGAAAACTTGCACTGAATATATATTTCACTCAAACAGCACATAACAGTTTTTTGATTTATGAGTGTATGGTAAAGAACACCAGGACAGGATGCCATGTGTCGACCACTGATGACTGATTTAATACCTGTTTTATATTTGCTGCTGCATTTTCTGACTCCCAGAATCCCCCTGATGGAATAGATGGAGGAATGTGATGCTGCCATGGCAACAGGTGATGCTGATGACACTGCAAGGACGGAGGTCAATGTCGGGAACCATTAGTCAGGAAGGCAGGTGGACCAAGAAAGAGGGAGAAGACAGAGAAAAACTTACCAGCTTCACAAGAGTCAGACTGGACTTTGCTCCTGATGATCCTGTGAAGACAGAGGGAACTCACTAAGCCCTCATTGTGGTGATCTGTGTTGTCAGGTAACATACAACAGGCGGTCCTCTGTACCTGTTGATAGAGCTGATGCTGGGCACGCTGTCGTGGTCACACACTCGCTCGAGCATCAGCCGGTCTCTGATCTCCCAGGCGAACATGGTGGGGTTGGTGTGTTTCAGATGCAGGATCATTTGCACCACCTTTGGAGTGGCTACTTTGGGCTTAGAGCCTCCAATCACTCCCGGTCTGATGCTCCCTGTCTCATTGTACCTGCAACAACAATGTTGGTCAGCAGCGGTTAACATCGTACCTGAAAGGCATAGTAACAGAAACTCCTGAAATTCAGAATAAAGAACCGTGGGATAACCACATTTGCACGCTCATTAAGCACCTGCAGACTTGCTTCATCATACAATTATCCAATTAAGCAATCAAGTGGCAGCAGTGCCATGCATAAAATCTTGCAGACCGCTCTGGTTGGTACTGCCATATGAGCTGGTTTGACTATTTCTGACACTGTTGATCTCTTGGGATTTTCACACACATTTGTCTCCAGGGTTTTTACTTTGAATTGCAGGAAAAACAAAGAAAAATCCAATAAATGGAAACACCTTTGGAAAGCACAATCTCAGGCTGCAGTGGGCAGAGACTTGCCAAAACTGGATAGTTCAGGCTGAAAAATCATATTCTCATCTCATGAATCTGGGTTTGACCAAACCTGCCTTTGACCTGTGCAGGCTGATGTTGATGGTGTAATGGTGTAGGACATGTTTTTATGGCTCCTTGTCTGTAGTACCCTATAAATTAATGTTTAAAAGTCCTAACCATCCCTTTATGGGCACAGTCTTGTAATGGCTTCTTCCAGCATAAAATCATCTGATTTGATTTTACTTCAGGCACCAGAGCTGAGATCAGCAGCATGTGTGTGCCATTATGACTTTATATGTGACAGGTACTGTGTGCAGGGATGCTGTGGTAGAACATGGACAAGAACTTCAAGAATGTTTCAAACATCTTGTGCAATCTTCAGATAATAGCCTCCTGGCATTCAAACACAACCGTGACAGTTAAATATCAAACATGTAAGTGAGCAAAAAGTCATACAGATTTTAAAATGTGGCTTTGTTTAAAAAATGATGAGGCTGCAGGCAACAGCTGTTAATGTTAATAAATATAACTGAATAAGTGGGTACATAAGTAGAATAACTGATTTACCTGGCCAGTATTTTGCTGACACAGCCGTGACTGACGCGCAGGCGGCGCGAGATCTCACAGGGACGTACGCCGAACTGCGCGAGCTCCACAATACGCTGCCTCACCACGTGCGGTAACGGGCGCCCGTTAATGAAGACCCCGCCGAGCTGGTTCACCCCGCCGTGCCCTGAGCAACGGAGAGGACCCGGGAAACACAGAGTTGTTGTTAGAGCAGCATGTACACGAAGGCGTAAACACTGTGATGAGACGTCCCGTTACTCACTGTGTTTCAGCGCGAGCGGCACCTGTCCGAAGCGGACCTCCATTCAGGTCCGTGACAAAAGTCTGTTGTCCTCCCTAAACTTTTTTTCATGTGGTTGTTTTGTAGGAAGAAACTTAATAATTCAAACATAAATCCGAGAAGATGATTTTCTGCGATGGTGAGTGACAGAGCAGCGGAAACCCTCACTGGTGCTCTGGGCACCTGAGAGGAGGACAGCTGCACGAGCCTTTGAGACACTGAGGCGCGCGCGACCAATTTTACCTTTTGCTTTTAGACACACAAGTTGCTCTACGCATACCCCCCCCCCCCCCCAACACACACACACACACACAGTATATTTCCACTGATTTTATTTTCCAACATAGAGATAAACACACACACACACACACACACACACGAAGGACAAATAGTGAAATGTGCAGGAAAGGTTGATTATAAACTTTATGCATTTCAAATTGTTCTCTGCCCCAAATGGATCACCATTTGGCCTTAGTTGAAAAATGAATCTATTTAAAAATAAAACTTGTGAAAAATGTTTTTCCCCATCCATCCCTCGTCTATTCCGCGTATCCATGCAGGATCAGGGGGCTGGAGCTAGTCCCTGCTACATAAACATTAAGTTAATAAATCATCAAAAGTCATCATCAGCTCTTACACTACGAAATATAGTTCCACTTATCCACATACAATGCAGTCATACCAATTTAACTGAATGAAAAAAGAGAGATGCCTTAGGATCAATAAAATGACAACTGATGTGTTGAACTGATCATGTGTCTGATTAATCCTGGTGTTAAATTTGGGACCTGATCACACCGGTGGCAAATCCGCCCCCTCAAAAATTCAGCAAGGAAATTGTCTAGTTGGGATTATTATAGATACAGTAGTTCCTGTATCATTTTATGTTGTCATTGGTCAATTTTAAGAGGAGCTTCTGTTTTGCCGGAGTTATCCAGTAGGACTGTCCTCGTCTTTTCGGATCGTTAGGCAGACAATTTCAATTAAATGAGATAACCGGACTCACACTGAGCTTGCTGCTCATGACTAAATGCAATATTTGACCCTGACGTGATTTGAACACGCAACCTTCTGATCTGGAGTCAGACGCGCTACCGTTGCGCCACAGAGTCTACGCCGGCGACACACAATATCCATGAGTCAGTTGACAAAACATTCAACCCCGTCGAAAATAGATGTTTGGTGAAAATATAGTCATTATAGTGTCACCACTACAGACTGTCCTTACACTTTGTATAAAACTGATCTTTGAGCGTATGAAATGATATAATTTTGTGGTTTGAACAATTCAAAATTGATGTTCAGTATATTTGTATCATATATATGCACCACAGTGTTATGCTACATACAATACTGGCTACTTGAAACACTAAGATTTTCTGTCTGGTTTACAGTAATTAAACTGACCCTGATATTTGAACACACAACTTTCTGTTCTAGAGTCAGTCATGCTACCATTGCGCCACAGACACCCCTCTGTTTCATTTATTTATTCAGGCCTATTTATTTATTTTTCTCATTTATATTTTAAATAATTTGTAATCATGTGAGGCTACCTGTGTAATTCTAAGCTACACCACATAAAGCTTGTTTAAATGGTGGATAAGTTCTTTTGCAGAGTGAATTGAAGTCGTTGTCATCGGAACAATTTATGAATGCAACAACGTATAATGTTTCTGTTATTAACGCCAGTCATTAAACAGTACTGTGTGTCTGCGATATTACACTGTTTTCACGCAGGGAACAGCACTTCTAGCCAAACTCCGTGTTTTCACTCAGGGTTAAGTTTTGGTTGTCCAACATTTTCCGGAAACACCGGGTAAACAAGCATGAGAGCAACAATCCTCTGAGTTGTGTGGGGGGAAACGGTTAGTAAAGTGGTTTTATACTGTGCTCCAACGGAGATATAGTGAACTTAAAACGATAAGCGCTCAAAAAAGGTCTTTATAGACATGATTTGAACTGGTTGTGTTTGCTAATTTAGCTTCACTATAGGCTACCATCGGCTACTACGGAACTGATTAATGTTAGCCTAGAGTTGGTCAGCCCAACGTTAACCTACGCGTGCGGACGTTTTACATGTTAATATCCAAAATATTGAATTCAAAGAAATGAGGAATTTTATTTCTGACTACCAAGTTGTAGTCAAGTGAAGCACTGCTGTTTGATAGCAGTGCGTTGAGTCGTCGTTGGGTGGCGCTGTTCAGTCGCTCCGCGGTGCCGGGTTGTACTATGAACTACCCCAAGGAGAACGAGGAGGAGGATGGCGGTGAAGCGGCTGTCTTCATTGAAGACTCCTGTAGTTCAGACAGCGAAGGAGTGACCGAGATAAGTGACCGGAGACATCGGAGCAGCTGTGAGCGGCTCACCGGGGAGAGCTCTCCTCCACTTATTCTGGCCTTCACCTCTGGACCGGCTCAGGTGGAGAGCAGAAGCCCCAGTCCAGCTTCCATCCCTGGTTTACAGGAGGAGGAGGAGGAGGACAGTGATCATCCCGTTGAGGAGTGGATGATCCTGGGAGGAGAAGAACAAGAGGGAGACTCGACCATCCAGCTCAATCTCGCCTACTGGAGCAGCTCTGAGGATGACTCTGGAGATGAAGGTGAATATTGTGTTGCTGTTTGTCATCCCGTTTGAATATTCCTTTTGCAAATGCCACAACATAGTTTTACAGTCTGAACTTGTCTTTTTACATGTAAGGTTAAGAAGAGTAATTATTCAAGACACAGACATGAATACCTGTCTATGATTCGTGATCAGACTTAGCCAGTGTACGTTAGAGTAACGGAGTAGGCTACAGTTATGGCTGCAGGTAATGTTTGTGTTGTATTTCATGGTTAGGATTGTTATTTTAAGGCTTTTAATAAAGACTATGGCTTTTACTGTTTGTGATTTTGTGTAAAATCATGTTACTACCTGGAATACCTACCATGCATACCTATAATATAAGTGATGATCCGGTTACAAAACAGGACACAGCAGTTACACTTAAACTTTTACTGAAGTGTCTGGACATTTATTAGAGTTATGAGTTGTTCTGTTGAGACAGAAAAAAAACTTCTGTTTCAACATAACAGATGACTTCATGGACTCCGTATTTCACAGATAGTGCAGCAGCGTTATCAGCTCAGACAGTAACCCTGTGTGTTGTTGAATCTCTGTAATTCTGTGGGAGTGCTTTTTTTTTAATAAACATGCAGAAAGACAATTTGCTCAGCAGGTACTCTGTTTTTCAGAAATGCTCTGCTTAACATTGATGAAGATACTCATAATCCTGCACAGCCACTTCATCATGTTTACCAGCCAGCAGCTCCACTGGAGCAGAGAGATTTCAGGGTTTTCCCTCACACGTAAAAGGATCCTTTCTTTAGGAGTGTTTTTCATCAGGTTTGTAAGCCCTGTGAGCTACATCGTTTACAAGACAGATACCTGGGAAAGACAACATTTATTGGGCTCAATATAAATCTCAATCTGTCCCTTTTTTATAAGGTCTGTTTTAGGAAAAAAGTGAGTTGCAGTACAAGAAGTGTCCTTTGTGAAAGCCACCTAGTTATGGCTTTCGTCATGCATGTTAAGTATCTGCATGAGTTAATGTTATAAATTGTCAATGTCTCCATCACAGATCCAAATGTGAAGTCAGATAAAAGTACTTGGGCTGTATCAGAGAAAGACAAGGTAAGTTCTGATATTGAATCAGTTTTAAGAAATACAACAGATTTATTCAGGAAAATGTGACAACTGTCATTTTCCAGACCTTTGGTAATTTAAAGTATCTGTAAGGTAGCAGTCAGTATTTTCTCTCACTCTTATTCATGTTATCAAATGTCGGTATGACTGTTGTATATGTATGAATGCAAAAATACATTTTATAAATGACTAGTTATCTCAATACTGGAACAAAAACAACTATCTTTATTTACAGGACATTTATTCCTAATAAAAGATAAACAATGAATTGTTAAGTCTAATACTGCAGTATAAACTCAGTAGAATAAGTTTAAATAATTGGATGTTTTTAATAATAACCCTCATTTATTTGTCCTCTCATGTTATCCAGTGTTGGGCTGATCAGTCTGTATCCAGCCGCTATTTTGGAACTGGTCGTTCTCTGATCTGTCAAATGTGCAACAGGACAGGACACTTAGCCAAAAGCTGCTACTACCATAAGGTAAAGGAACTCATACCCTTTATTCTACATACACGTAATATAATTTTACTGTAGTGAGCATATGAAGTAACCATTACATTTGTTGGTTTGACATACTGTATTAACCCATCTACTGAGAGTTCTGGCTTAATATTGCAATAAAATCAGTCTTAATTTACACATTAATCTCTTAAACATTTATGATTGTTTGAGTTTAACTTTAATTAAATCTCTGAATCTTGAGTCATTATTTTGATTTACATTTGAGCCTTTCACAACATCAGTGATCTTTCATTTACTGTCTTTGTGAGGTTCAGTAGTTTTTATTGAGATGCCACTGCAAAGATGGTTTATAGACACATGTGATATGTGTTATGACAAGTGTTACTACTCACCATCCTAAAACCCCAGTTAAAAAATCTTTGATCACTCTGTCTGCAGAGGAGTCCTACCTGTGTCCTTTGTGGGGTCAAGGGCCACGTCCAGAGGGACTGTCCAAGTCGCCCCTGCCCCAGCTGTGGGCTGCCTGCACATGGCCTCAAGTTGTGTGAAAAGCCCCCACTATGGAACCAACACTGCCAGCGTTGTGGGATGACAGGACACCTCTCCGATGTGAGTTTGTCCATGATCCTGTTCTTGTATCAAAGGAAACTCTGAAAGCGTTTATCATATTTTTTTTTAGATTCAATCCATGAGTGGACCGCATTTATGAAGTATGGTATCTTTTTTTTCTGTATCCTTGCACAAAATTATAATTTCCTCCTCTGTTTTGTGGGTTTTTCCTCAGGCCTGCCCTGACACATGGAGACAATATCACTTGACAGTGAGTTGAAGATTTGACTTTACTGCAGTGTAAATGGTACACTGTAGTGTACACTGTAGTGTATTACTTTTAGTGTTAATGCTCAAAATTAGAAAATGAACCCCTTTAAGCAGATTTCTTTAGCAGGTCAAGTTATTTGTCCATGTTCTAATGTATTCATGTGTTTTTTTTTCCCAGATCCGGTTAGAGGTTCCACTCAGGCCACAGACAGTCCACAGGCTCAAACACAAGAGATGCCTTGCTCATTGTTACAACTGCTCTAAGAGGGGGCATTATGGCTATGTAAGTGGTGGATGAAATTACGACAATAACATTAATAATTGACTAAATCTGAATTTCACATTTCATACAAGAAATGTGGTTAATGTCAAATAAATCACAGACAACAAGTCTCTCACATGAAAAGACAGAAAAATAACATAAAACATGCCACAAACATTTACGTAAAATCAGATGGAATAATGATATAGAAGTGAATATATATAGAAATAGGTTTCACTGAATCAGATGAAAAACTTTTTCTTTGTTCACTTCTATTAATTGGCAAATCAGCTCGCTGGCAAATGGTGCTACAGAGCTTCCTTTCCCAATGGACACAAATGCACCACAGGTTTTGATTACACTGGGGTCAGCCTCTGTCAGCTGCCCTAGAACATTTTCTCTGCAGGTGCAACTCACCTGGACATTTATCTGTGCCAGGCACAAGCTGAAGTTGGCCTAAAGATGATGACCAGCCTGTGGTGTTGTGTGGGATGACACACACAGACACACACATACACCACAATCTTTTTCTTACTCGCCATCAGTACTTATAACAGCATCATAAAAGAATCACTGCAGTGCACAATTCCAGATCAAAGTACCATATTTCAGCATTTCAAAGTTAAAGGCTAAAGTGGAGAGATTACAAGTGTATAGCTTTCCTTTAGAAATACTTAGTGAACTGTCTTCTCTGATATCCTCAGATAGCATGTTTCATAGCTTCGGGCCATAATCGACAAAGACAGCATCCCTGATTTTTCTGTGTCTGTTGTGGGAATCTTCAGTTCACCAGCAGTAGAGGGTCACAAGATTCATGGAGGTGTGTAGTGATCAGGGAGTTTGCCAAGTATTTTGGTCACTGCCCATGAGGGCTACATGTCTCATCAATTCTACATGTAACAGTGCAGGGCAGCTAAAACTGGACCGGTCTGCTCTCGCCTCTTGGTTCTGGGTAATAGCTGAGCCACAGAATTTTGAATGAGCTGAAGTCTCAGTGTTTTTTTTTTCAAGAGGAAAATGAATCCCTGTCTTGTTTTCATTGCCTCTGCCTTCTTGGCTTCAGTTTTTCCTGTCTAATCTCTCTATCTGCCTTTCTATTCTCTTTATAGCTCTGTCCAGCATTTTTTCCCACCCGCTGTCTGTTTTGGACTGAACTTTGCTGTATCTGTATATCTGTATCTTTGAAACTATTGTTTCCTCACTTTGAATTGCATCGACTCTCTTCTCTCTCCTTCAGTTACACACTGCATATGTCTTTTACCTTTTCTCTTATTTCTTACCCCAGAGTCTCTCTCTCTCTGTCCTCATCAGGAGTGCACTAAGAGGAGGATGGTCAGCCGCACTTTTCCTTCACTGCCTTATGTTTGCCATTATGACACCATTGATGACATCCTCCAGTGTCATACCAGGGTGGAGCAACAAGTGAAAGGTGACAAAAAATTCACACTGTATCTACACTGATGTAAATGTTTGCATGAAATAGTGTTTTTTCTATTTCATGATTTTTATTGATATTTTTGAAAAGATTGGAGTTTGTCTGTAATTAATTTGGACTGAAAAACACATTTTTCCCTAGGAATCACTTCTCACAGATATATGGCAGCACAATTTATGGACAGAGCAATTAAGCAGAAATAATATGAGTAATGTATATAAATACAGGTTCAGTATTACTGCTTGAAATTGTATCAGCATGTTAACACCTAAATGCCAGCATATTAGCATTGTCATGGAGTTATGTTTTTGGCCACTCCATGAATGTAAACCAACATTCAGTCTCTTTTTTAGCTGTTTTTGATCTTTAACAACTCTACAGGGAAATGGCTCTTTAGCTGCTAAATGTACCGTTATGTTCACCAGCTGGTTGCTGACTTTGTCTGTGTGCTGTTTGGTGCTGAGCAGGTGGGTTTCGCAGCCTGCTGCCATTGAAAACAAGATTGGTGAGGGTGGAGAATGTAAATGTGAAACAGCGAAGTTGAGGACCATGAAATTAACACAATGAGCTGAAAGATGCTGTAGAGATAGTTGATAATTCTCCGTGGGTTTGTCTCAGTGAGAAATCTTATTCATTACATTTATCCCAGTTGTTACAATAAAAACATTGACTGGAGTAGCTTCATCACAAACAGGAGCATCTACACAGGCTCATAGTGATTATCAAGGATATCTTCTTAACCAATGCCGCCTGTGTTTTTAGAGCTTGTGAATGCTGGATCCATGGGTGCCTTAGACCAGCAGCACTTGTCTGAACCAACAGGGGAGAGTGGTGAGGAGAATCTGCCAATCCAAGGGAGGAGCAGAACAAAGCAGGAGACATATAGGCGAACTGGCAAGGGGAAGACATGGCCAGAGAGGCGCAGAGAGAGACAGGAGATAAAGAGGCTAAGGAGGGAGGCTCAAACTAAACGAGAAGGAGGGCTAATGGGGAGGTATCGCCGTAACTCTGGTGATGAAGCATGCTATGCAGACCCCTTCGAGTCTCCCCTCCATGGTCATGGGCAGTATGCACCCCCCCCACAGAAGAAGAAAAAGAAGGAGGAGGAGGGGGCAGGTGGCAGGAGGAGCAGGAAGAGCAGAGAGGCACAGAGGTGGAAAAGAGAGGAGGGATTAAACGTGGTGATTTGTATCCTCATGGAGACATGGACATGGAAAGTGAAAACCTTCTCTCCCCAAAGCAAAGAGTACGCCACAGAAGAAGATGAAATTTGACTGTTTTTTATTATCTATTTTAAATGGTGCTAAATGTAACAGGGTAACAAAAAATATGTATTTTGTATCTCAATCTTGTGCTTTTTTAATTATTTATTTATCAGTAACTGTAGCAAGTAAAACTGCAGTAACTGATATAAATGTAATTTTGTAGTTTAATTTTGACTTTAGACTAATGTTACAACTGTTATGTCAAGTGAGCCAAATTTTATCTTTACAACATACAGTATTCTGAAATATATTTGTGTGTTTTGCTATCCCCCTAAATATAATGCCAGGTTTACAACAACATATCATTTTCTGTCAGTTAAATACTTGAAATCAGGTCAAAGGTACAGACCTTAAATTGTGAAGCATTTATATTGCAATGGCAGCAACAATAAACATGCATTTCTAGATTACATTGTGTATCATTTGGGCTCAAAGATAAATGTTCATTGTGGGACGTTTGCTACGTAACAACACACGGGGTGTGTGTGTGTGTGTGTGTGTGGGGGGGGGTGTTAGGTGTATGTAGTACAACGGAGAAGGCTTCAAACGCGAGTCTATGTATGAAGTCAGTGTTTTTCAAAGCGCTGTCTTATAGTATCTCTGCTATGAAGCTGCTGAATTATTAATGAGTTGAGCAGCTGCCCGCGGTTTGCCAGACGGAAGCAGTCGACTCTGATAAAATAGTTTCTTCCTAAAACCGAGTTTGACCACTGCAAAATTAAGCAAATGTCTTTTTCGCAGGTTAAACACGAAGTTAAACAAATTTTCGCCCCGTGTTTGTGTGATTTATGTCGAAGCACGACGCGTATTCGCTTTGTGCCGAACCATACGTTTCTCTGTGATCGATTGGGTGCGACTCGGCAGAGATGTGAAACTCCCATTGATTGATCTCCACTACACTCCCCGCTGACCAGAGAAAACACAGCGAATGCGAGAGGGGATTTAAATTGGACAAATATTGTCCACCTTACTTGACGGATAAGGTAGCGATCTGCTTTCTCATGCGGTCCAAGGTAATCCGCTATTAGCGCCGTTTAACGACTAGCCTAACATCGTCAGAGTGCGACGTTAGCTAGCTTGTAATGTCGGCACTGTTGGACTTGTTTTCCCCTCTAGACCCCGCTTCCTTTTAGCTTCGGGCTAGCTGGAAAATCGAAATTATGCTAATGAACGAGCAGGTATAGTTCGCCAACACGAAGGGGTGTAACTTTACTACTTACAGCGGGCTACCCGGTCCAGTTTAGTTGTAATTTATTCACGAACCTATGCTAATAACTTTGTTTCCCAGCCAGCTATCTGGGCGGCTGGTTTCCTTTAGTTTGCTAACGCTCGACAGCTAGCCATCTTGCTTGTGTTCAGGGATTTAAGTATTAAACTTGGCTAGCTTTCGGCGGCAGAGATATTAACTTCAGTTGCAGTTAGTCGCTCGTGCATGCGTCGGAAATGGACTCAGTCGTTTAGGACCCAACTGCTTGACACCAATGCCTATAAAAACACTTTATTTTACTGTGGGAAAGCCTGACAGTGGTCCTCTGTGAAAAGACAATAGAGAACCTGAGACTTGCTCAGCTGCTGTACTGAAGGCGACGAAAACCACTGATAACTGAGCTGTATTTTGATTCTAGTTTTTGCGTTACCGCAGGCCGATTTAACTGTAATATTTTAAACCTTATGCACGTTCGTAAGTGTTAAAATAAAGAAACGGTCGCCGTTAAGTTGACCCGCACAGATAGCAGAGGGGAGAGTGGATGGAGTCGATGCAGATGTTGCTTGTGCGACATATGAGGGCTGTGCTTCCCTGAACCCGCAGCTTCCAGGTATCTCACCTCCTTTTACTAAAACACACCAGCTGTAAATGTCCCAGAAAACACTCGCAGTAACCGGTCGTCAGCAGAGGTAACTAGGTGGGTTTAGAGACGCAGAGAAGCGGTGTGAAGAGGGAGGCTCCTGCCCGTTTCTGGACGTCCACCTCTCCAGCCTACCTTCATCACGTCCATCCACCACCGCCCTCCTCCTCCTCCTCCTCTTCCTCTCCAGCCATGGACCCCCCGAGGACGCGGTCGCGGTCTCGGTCTGGCTTCTATCATTTCGGCATGAACGGCAGCGTTGGAAGCAATGGCAGTGGTAACGCGGTCGGTAACGGGAGCTTGATGAACGCCAGCGGAGGAGGGGTGAGCTACCCGCAGCAGAGCAACCCTGGCTGGGCTCCGCACCACGGTGGTCGTAGCTACCCGGAGAGCCAGCAGCAGCACACCCAGGGGAGCTACCTGTCCGCAGGGGCGCAGCGCCACTCTTCGCACGGAGCTCACAGACACCCCGGGGCCGGTAAGCAGGCTTCAGTAAACAGGGCCTGCAGCCCGGCTAGATGCATCATTACACACACTCACACAGGATACACCCCCTGAGGGATGCAGGCAGACCACTAGCAGCTTAACAGGCTCTGAGACATTTAACTAAAAGGCTTGGTGCTTTCACTGCCAGCTGTTGCTTAAAAGGCCAGCTATGTGTCATGTCAGGGGATGTAGAGGAGGCTCTGCTCTAGAGGTTTGAGTAGCATTTACTTAGGTAAATAGGGCACATCAGGTTCCCGAACTTCCTGTCTTGTGTGTCACTGCCTGGCTTAATACTTGCAGTACAAATTATCCTGGCCCTCAGTAGGAATTTAGCACTGCAGAATTTTCCTCTGGATAGTCCAGGGGTGGTGGTGCCGAAGCCCCACAGGTCATATTGCATTACTCCTTTGGAGATCAGGGACAGATTCATTTGCCTCGTGGTGTAGACATGCTACATGCTCTTTAGTCTTTACAAGACTGTGTGTGAGAGGAAGAGGATTAAAAGAACAGTTCGGAGCCTTGAGATTGTTTGAAATGAAAGCTCTTTTTAGATAGTGATTTTATCCTTTTTTGTTTCATATTGCTCACTGCTGTGATAAAGGCTGGCATAATACAGTCATCCTGAAATCTGTGCTATTCTTCTCACATTTTAGCCTGTGCAAAGCTTGAAATTGTCCCAAACTAGTCGAACAGGTCCCTCATCAGTGGTTCATGACAGAGTAAAGATTGATGTTATGCTTTTAAAGCACTGTTGAAACAAAAAGAACCAGAGGAACAGTAAAGTTGATGGTTTACTCACTTTGTCATGTCACATTTAATTATATTGCCCAGTATGAGTCAAACAGTGGTTCAATTGACTCTTCATGCCCTCAGCATCGGCAGTTCTTTAACCAATCCAAACAGACTATGACTGAAAATCTTCCCCAAACCTTAAAAGAATAATACAGACAGAGAAACAACTTAAAGTGCCATATCATAAAATTCAAAGTGCAACTGCACCCGGCCTTTTGTCATTGTGTGCAATGTTGGCACCAGTTTGCTTAACCTTAAGCAGGTTTTAATGGCTGACTATTTCAAAGTGACTGGAGAAACCCTCTGTAATACCAGATTGGATCCCCTCGAAGGCAAAAAAAAAAAAAAAAAAAAAAAAGTGCAGTGAATGAATGAAAGCAGGCTTTTAATGGACCTCTGTCGTAATAACGGCACTGTTGCCAAACACCCAAAATAACCCACGCATAGGGGATGGACACAGAAACACATGCTTCCTAAATTGAAGGACTACAGAGGGGTTTGTGTGAATGACTTAACCAGTGAATCTCCCTACTGTGTGAGCTGCCTTATTCCTCCTAGCAGCTGCACATGCCTCTTCGTCTTTGGCTTGGATCTGTGTGTGTTTTCTGTGTGTGCGATACGTGTTCTGCTTCTGTGATGTGTATTACAGATTTTGTGTTTGTTTGTGCTTGTTTGTTTTTGTACATGTCACAGTATTACACCCTGTGGTATCGCTTTCTGCAGAAAGTGTCAGGGTTTGTTTGGGGGGGTGTTAAAATATGTGTCCCTGTCTTACCTCTGATTTTTTTTCCCTCCTCTCCTCACTCCCCCAGTTTCAAGCAGTGAGTGTTGCATCCCACAACCTGCCAGCATTGCAACTTAATAGCATCCGGTTTTATACAGATTAATACTGTCATGAGATCTCCACAGACTATGTGGGTAAAATAGGTTGTTTCTCTGTTTTTGGCTTGTCTCTTCTAAATAATGGTTCAAGTCTCCAGTATCTCAGTTAAAAAACAGGAGGAAACTGGTACTTGGTGACAGCTGATACTCAAAGTTTTCTTCTCGGGCTGACTGGATTGTCATTCCTGAAAGAAATGGTGTCAGTCTTCCCCAGCAGCCATGCTCGGAGGAAACAAGGTCGTGTGAGCTCGCCAGCAGAACCCATCCAGTCTGGCTCTCCATCCCCTCTCCCATGGACCCTGGGGTGAATCAGCATTAACAGACCTAGTTCTGCACACAACACATGGGCGGCAGAGTCCTAGGACCCTATGAGGTCTAAAGGAAAAAGGATGGTAGATGAAAAAAGATGTAAGCCAGTGTGTTGGCCCTCCTGTCGGCTAGTCAGTCAACCAACCGTCCCTCTGGTCTCCGCAGCCACTAGCAGGGCGTCTTTGAGCTGTCACTATCGGCAGACTTCACATGGCTCTGGAGTGGTGTCACAAAGACAAGAAAGGGGTGGGTGGTTGGGAAGGGGGGCGCTCTTTCAGATCTGTTTTTTTCGGAGAAAGCTGAAGGGGTGTTTGGATGAGGGAGGCATGGAGAGAAAAAACAGAAAGATGAGGGGAGGAGAGTTTTTTTCCTCCTCTTTTTGGTGATTAAAGGTTTTTGGGGACTGCTTAGAGGAAACTCTTGTCAGCTGAGTTCAAGGACATCCTTCTTAAGCTGCTGAAATGTCTGTGCGCGCATGCTGCATCCAGATTGCACATGTGGACTGTCAGATAAACAGCTGGAAGAGCATTGTGTTTTTCTGAGATTATGTGCATGGCATTAGCGCTTTATGCAGTGATACGATTTTTCTCTTTTTTTTTTTAGTATTTAATATTTTTGGACACACTAATCTCATTCATATCAATAAGTCTTTTTTGTGATGGTCTATTGATCTTTGGAGAGAGATTTCTATTGCTTGCTCCCCCACCACAAGGAAAAAATAAATAGGCAGAAGATACTGAGTGTTGGTTGCTGAATGAATAACCATTCGCTGCTTTGCTCAGTGATATTTAAGCATTGCAGATTTTTGCTAATACAAAGACTTGAACCCAGGCTTTCTTCTTTTTTTTTTTTTCATCAAACAAGTCTATAAAATATCAGAAAATAGTCCAAAAAGTGGCTTGATTTGTCAGACCAACAGAAAAGCAGCAGATCTTTACATCTGAGAGCCTGAAACTTGGTAACAGTTCAACATTGTTGCAGATTAACTTTCAATCAATCTGTCGTTTTACCCCTAGATGGTACACTACAATAACTTGCAGAAAAGTGATGGTGACAATGTCTAGAGACAAAAGTTATCAAGTGGATCCAAACAATGTAATGTGCGCCTCAGTTCGCAAACCAACAAGATGCTCCAAAGTGTTGTTCGTGTTTGATTGTGGATGTCTCGGGCGTCTGTCTCTGTGAGTCCACATGGCAGGCTTTTCATGGTGGATCAGAGGGAGTTATTTGTCTGAGAGAGCCAAAGAGGATGGTTCTAGTCTAGTGACATCTTCCAGAGATGGCCTCCTCTCTTGTTTTAACATTTAACGCCGGAAGTTTTAAAAGCCTCACTGGAAGACAGACCCTCAGTGACAACAGGGAACTGCAAGTTTTGATTGTGTACCAAGACATCAGATGCACTTTTTCTCTTGTCTAGTGGATATTGTGGTGTTAAGTCAGTATGACTGTTCAACTGTTCAAGCAAATCACCCAGGCTGCATCAAGATAATGACTTTCTGGCATCCAGTGTGGTCCTAGGATGGAAGACGAAATCAAAGGCAACCAGCTGCTTGTGTGTATTTGGTGTGGTTGTATTTCTGTTGGCTTAGCAAGCTTATGTCCATGTGTCTTGTGATGTTGTTTTTCTTAGCTCCCTTATCTGATTGTGTTTTTATTTCCTCTGTGGCCTGCAGGAGGAGTGTTACATTTTCATCCGGATAATGTGTGCAGTGAGGACCGGGACAAAGTAAGTATGAAACATGAACACTGCCTGTTACGTCTGCTTTTGATCCTGGTTTGAATGGGATTCGTATGTTATCAGTTCTCATTCTTATTCACTCTCCCTTTTTGTCTGTCCTCTTTCTCTTTTTTTTTCCTCCTCCCCTCCCTCACCTCTGTGCAGATGGAAGACAGCCCAAGTCCTAAGAGGCAGCGTCTTTCCCAGCAGTCCATGTTGGATCTGAGCTCTGCCCCCCCCTCTACTCCATCCTCTCCCATTCGCCCCTGGGAGCTGCCTCCCAGTCGCAGACCACATCCCCACTACATGCCAGAGAGATGCCACACACCTGTTCGCAACCGTCGCAGGTCAGTGTGTTTTATGTGTGCGACCAAAATACACATAATCATTGTCGTCATGATCTGTCTGGTAAAGGTTATGACAATGAAATCAAAAATCACAGATTTATTTCTTTAAATAGATTTTTTGAATCACCAACAGCCTAAAGACTTAAAGGTGCTCAAATAAAATAGTATGAAACAACCAAACCAAAAAATGAATTTTTCGTTGATTGTTGTTGAATTTGATTGACTCGGTTGTGACGTTTCATACAAAAGTCCAGACCAAACCTAGACTGAAAAACTCTTAGAGGATTCAGCGTTAGAAAGTTGTGACAAGCACTTATATATTTTCTGCCTTTACAATGGTCAGATGATGAGCTGATTAACTGTGAAAGTAATTGCCAGATTAAACGATGATGAAAAACTTCACTATGTGCAGCAATTAATTGAATACATTTTAATTTATTATAACGAGGGGCACTTGCACAAGAACAAAATGGCTGAATATGTTGAAATATAAATGACAGAATAGTGCAGTAATTGCATTCAGTCAAAAATTATGTTCAAGTCAATCTGCAAAGATTTGTGTATTTCTACTAGTTAAGGTTTTTAAAGTTGTCTTTATTAGGGTCGTTGGTGTATTTCAATGGTGGTATTTAAGTTTAAGGTAAAAAATTGGATCAGTTCTAATGTAAAATATAAAATATGATAAAATATCTCGAAACTCTGTATTTGAAGTGTGTTTACAAGGACATCACAGAAGCTGCTCTTTCTTGAACACACACGTAGTACCCCGAAGGCAGAAAAGCTGTGGTTAAAATACACTGTCGTCTCCCTCTGTTCTGCTTTTTGTCAATATTGGCTTCACACATTTTGCAGTAGCTGGCAGCTCCACTACTTATGGTGATACACAAGACAATGTAGCTTCTTCTGCCTCCTCTTCAGTTTCCCCCTCTTTCTTCCACTTCAGCCCTCCAATGAGACGCCAGCGTGGCAGGAGAGACCGTCTGACCCGCCACCACCACCACGCCCACAACAACCATCACCACTATAACAGCAACAACAACAACCACCACCACCATCACCATCCCAATGCTCACCATCATCACCACCACCACCTGCACTCTCACCACGGCCTGTCGTCAGGCCACCAGGATGAAAACTACCGCCACCCGGCTCCCCCTCAGGGCTACCCACCCTACAGCCAGCAACCACCCCGAGGGCCTGGGCCGGGGCCCGGACCAGAGGAGCGCCCAGGTTACCATCCCCCAAACCCTTCCCCAAGGCCCCTCCACCAGTCACCAAACCTGTCGCCCAGGCTGCTGCATCCTGCGGCCCACCCACAGCACCCACACCCTCACCCATCCCAGCAACAGAGCAGTGTGGTGCTGGACCTCCATGAGCAGGTGAGTTCAGTCTTTGTGAAGTGTATTGTGTGTAAAAGAAGCACGGTTTAGAGAGGACTGAAATGATCCCGGTGAGGTAATGAGAAGGTCAAAGGTCAAAAAGCACATTTTGGTCTCTTGAGACTGCCCTGAAGGGGAATTTGTATTGGCACAATTCACTTGGACTTTGATGAGCTGATTAGATTATGCTGCTCAAAGGTCAAAGGTCACTGTGACCTCTCAAACATGTTTTTGGCCATAACTCGCAAATTTCTACCTGAAGTATGACACAGTTTAACTCAAAATTTTTAATAGGATAAAATGATGAAGTGATGACAATTTCTATTCAAACAGTCTATATTCAGCTGCACTGTGACATCATAATGTTCTGCAAAAACACTTCTGGTCATTCCTCAGTGATGTAATTCAGGAAGGAGAGATTTGACCATATTTCCTGCAACTTGGCTGGTTCGCAGAGGCATGCAACCACAAGGCGGTAATTCTAGTTTTCCAGTGGGGCTGATTCAGTGAAATAAGTTTTTGAATTGGCTGTGTTAGAGGAAAGTTTATTGGTAATTTTGTTACCCTTGAGAAATGCTGGTGTGTATCATTTGATACCTTAGGAAAGCCAAATACAACCAAAAATAACAAATAATAACAAATATTTTTTTCCCATTTTGGTATAATTCATTTTACACTTCTTGAAGTAGAATGAGACACACGACTGTTTGGATTTTATTGAAAAAAGAAATCTATTTGCAGGTAATCTGCAAAATCTGTGAAAGGACTCAATTTAATCCAAGTTGATTTGGTGTATTATTCAAGTAAACACATTTAAGTGCCAGTTACAGCATGTGAAGCCTTGCACTTCCATTAAAAAAATACAACGGTGACCTTAAATCTTGTTCCACATCTTATTATTGGCCTTTCTAATCATAGTGAGTTTTCTGTTTCCTTTTGTTATTTGAATCAATTCAGAAACATGAAAGAAGTGGGCAGGCACGAGGAGCCAGGCTTCGTCCTTTTCATTAGCATTATTAAATCAAGTGATATGTTTGTTACCATGACAGTTTGAATTTTAAAATCACATAAAATGCCTGGGATTTTGAGAAACTTCCCAGAGACACATGAGTGGTCGATGCATGAGGTTTATGTGTATTTGTTTAGCTGCTCAGCTTTTAAACATGGTCTGTGGGTCTGTGGGCTTATATTTGAGTTTGATCTCATTACATAGGGTTCAGCTCCAGTATCGTATCCTGTGTCTCCTCCGGGAGCACCGCCAGGCCTGCCGCCTCGCTCGGCCCCACAGCAGATCCCAGCATGCTCAGTGGTTTTCAGTGGACAGCACTACCCTGTCTGCAGCGTCCCTCCTCCTGTGAGTGTGCTCTTGTTTTTTGTAAGAGATGAAATTCCAGCTGTTTTGTAGTTATATATTTTGAGTTACTGGGGAACTTTCTTTTCATTTAATGTCTTTATAATGGACAACATGTCTTATCTTATGAAATGCTTTTTGCTTTTTCTCTCTTTGTCAGGTCATTCAGACATGTTCTGTGCAGCACTTACCAATGCCCTATCCCTTCCCATCACTGCTGTCCAGTGACCCGGCCTTCCTCCTTCCGCCCCCTCACCTCCCCCATCCCCCAACACACCTGTCCCACCACCCACCTCACCTGCCCCAGCCTGGACAGTTTGGACCCTATCCGACACAGCAGGCGCGATCGGTGAGTATGAATACATAGGTTTTACTGCATGTGACTTTGTTTCAGCCTGAGCAAAGTACGTACGGGATGCATCCTTTGTGAGCACTGGAGAGAACCACATTTATTTTCAAGTCTGATCATATTGCTCTATTCATGTCTTAAAAACACATTTCTCCTTCTTTTGATTTAAAGAAAAACTTCACTTGAGGATGCAGTTTGTCAGCCAGCATCTTTCACTTCACTTAAGATGATCAACCTGCGAAATAAAAATGCAGCAGCAAAGGTTTTTTACGATGTTAAAGCAAATGATGCATATATTACACTTGCTGGAGCAAGTTTCTCTCGTGTTCTTCAGTAGTTGCTAACACTTGGGCCCTGTTCAGCCCTGGCATTAACATGTTGGATAATGCGATCACAAGTGGACATCACAGGTGTGATGCATTTGAGTTCTGATCACTCTATTTAGAGATGATCTGCACCAGATGTGGCCTGATGCTTTTTAGGAGAGTGGACACAAATGTCACATTGAAGAACTGCCGATTCAACTGACATCCTCTGCCACAGAGTTATTAGTCACTCCGCTTTTATAATGGACAGAAAATGTTATTATTTTAAACGGATAAAACTCTATTTGATTTTAAGAGCTGTACACGGCTCAATAATTCATTCAGCTCCTCTGTGCCTCTCCTCTCTCTCTGTCTCTCGGACAATGGACCTGTCTGTCATAGTTGGGCTGGTTAAAAATCACAACACATATGTTTACATGTAAAGGAAGTGAGATCTAATCCCATACAGTTATTTGAGACAGATGTGGAGAAGTATTTTGGTGCCAGATGTGAACTGATGTACTTGGAGCTGTCCACTTGTGATTGGATTGACTGGTCTGATCAGGGACTTTGGTGTCATCTATTGTTTGGCAACACACCAGCTGTTTGCCAAAAGCTTCAAAATGACACATGTTGTAGTTTTTTTTAAGTATTGTCCACATTTACTTTTCTGTGGCTTTGATATTAACTATTGATTGAAGCAGCTTGACAAAATTGACATAAAACTAGGCAGTGCCAAAGGTAAAGGCACTGTTGTGTTAATTTGAATATCAATGATATGCTATTTTTTAAATTAAAATAAAAAGTCTGATCATAACATGGCATTTAATATATAGAGTTTCATTAAAATTAATATTCCAGGTTGCTGTCAATGACTTTTTAAAGGGTTGATTTGATACAAATGATAATCCACACTTCAAGTTATTTTGTGATTAACTTGCTTCTGCTCCTGTGATTACAACAATCCTGTTTCTTCTTTTCCAGCCATTACAGAGGATAGAGAACGACGTGGAGCTGCTTGGAGAGCACCTGTCTTTGGGTGCTGGGCTCCACTATCCCCCCGCCACCCACCCAGCCCTGACCCCACACTCCACACAGCTTCACTTCCTCTCTCACGATCCCCTGCCACAGGAGTTCTTTGGAGTGGTGAGCAAAAACATTAAGTAGATAAGTGTATATGAGTGTTTTCTTTTCATCCTAAAGATGAGAATCTGACTTGTGCATGCTGTCACTCTGTCCCCAGTCTTATCCAAACTTCATTCCTCGGCGTCTCCCGGGGCGGCGGTACCGCTCACAACAGCCACTGCCACCTTCGCCTTACCACCCCAGCCTCCTGCCTTACTTCCTGTAAGTAGATAAGTCATTTCATGTTGTAAAATAAGGAAATAAGTCCTCAATTATGTTTTCACTGTTTTATCACCTGAAGCCTGCAGCAGGTCGTCTTTCAAGGTTGAGATCTGTGACATCACCACTAGGTGCCATTAGTTGCACTAGTAGAAATTAACTTAATAATTTGTATCTTTAATCAACCGAACTTATAAAAACCCTTTTGAATTTCCTCTCTAGTTCAATGCTGCCAGTCCAGCCCACAGGCCCTGCGATCAGCCTAGAGCTGGACGTAGACGATGGAGAGGTGGAAAACTATGAGGTTGGTCTTCGTACATTTTATTGTTTTGTGTACTGGATGCAGACTCTGGCTGTTCTGCTGTTACTTATGATTTCTCCCACAGGCCCTCCTGAACCTCGCTGAGCGTCTGGGAGAGGCCAAACTCCGAGGACTGACCAAAGGAGACATTGAACAACTTCCCTCCTATCGGTTCAATCCAAATAACCATCAGTCTGAGCAAACACTGTGAGTGCCTGTTAACATCCACAAGGTCATCATCTACGGGGAGGGGGGAATTACCGTTAATGAATTTTCTGCTAGGTGAAGTACAAAGTGGGTGCAGTGATATGACAGAGGGGGACATAACAAGCAAAATGTCCTACGTGTAAATTAGCTTTAAGCTAACTCTGACAGAATGCATCATTGGTAACATATATGTTTGTTATAGCACACAGCCCCTTTACAAACAAATGACTATGTACATTGTTGATACACTTGAGTTTCTGGTTTATGGTTGCATGCAAGAAAGGACAGGTTCAGTACTCTCACAATAGAACATTAAGTTTTTGTAATACTTTAAATATCATACCCTGTGATCGTACCTGTTGTGTTGCAGGTGTGTGGTGTGTATGAGTGATTTTGAATCCCGCCAACTGCTGCGAGTCCTGCCCTGCAGCCACGAGTTCCACGGGAAATGTGTCGACAAGTGGCTGAGGGTAAGTAGCTCCTCATTTATGACTTCTTCAAATATTTCTATTTTTATTTAATAATTGCTTTTTTTTTATTTGAATCTCTCTTAATGTTCTGATTTAATGTATTTCTATGCCTCTGTAAAGTCAAATTGCCTTTGGTCTGAATGATGCTGTATAAATAAACTTACCTTGCCTGCCTTGCCAATGGCTCCAGCTGATTCACACTGCTGTATCACACATGTTTGATTTTAAGCCTGACCACACATTTTGTGGCAGGAGGTAGGAAGTCAAAACCTGGCAGTTCTGCATCCTGAGTACTAATCAGTAACTCACCAAGAGAAAACTTTATTTTTGTGATATTCACTGTCACCAATCCAGACACACATTAATGAAGTGACGCAGGCAGCTCTTAATTATAAAAGTGCAGTGACAATCTTATTTTTCAACAGATCTGTCAGAGAACAGAGACAAACACCAGGCTTGTGTCTAAATGCTCCTAATTTGAGCTCAGAAGAGTCTGTGAAATCTGAAAACCACACTTAACCCCAGGACGGGGACATGAGAAGGAGCTGTCTGAAGACACAGACACGTGATTTCCCACTGAAAATGCTAAAAAAAGGGTACTTGAGCTCAAGTTCTTGTGTTAATCATAACACAGTCTTATGATTCAGAATGATGAGGCGCTGCCCAAAGCGTCTGTGTGAAGTAGGTTAAATTCAATACAAAACAAATAAAATTGTAACAATCTAAAATCCACAGCACAAATCTTTTTTTATGAGGAAGTTCAGTGATGAGTTTGTTCACTATCCAAATGTGCAGCTGCAGGACTGAGCCTTTGTGTGCCTCAAAACAGTGAGCTGCCTCTGAAACATAATTGGTTGTTTCCTCCCTGTCCCCAGGCCAACAGGACATGTCCCATTTGTCGGGCTGATGCCTCAGAGGTCCAAAGAGACTCAGAGTGACCACAAGAGGGAGCCACACTCCTCATCGTCTGTCCAACAGTACTGCCTGCTCCTGATTTAACAATAGACGTGCGTGCTTGTACACACACATACACACACATTTACACCGTTTCCTTACCCTTTGTGCAGCACTCTGTCATTTTTTTTTCAGTTTCACGTTTGTCTGCCACCCCTCCAGAATTTTTCCCTCTTGCCCAGTTGTTTCCTGTGTGTCCTGTCCTGCCTCTGTTTTTCCCGTCTATTAGTCTCCCCTGTGCACGTACATGCACACTGGTCGCCACATCTGTCAGTGAGCGACCCACCATCCTGCAGTGGTGTGTATGTGTGTATGTATGTGTGTACACGCACCGTAACTTTGCAAGTCGCGTTTGGTCAGCCCTATAGTGCAGGGCTGTGGTACATGACTGTATTTTCATTTTGTGTGTTTGTATGTGTGTGTGTGTGTGGGTGTGGGTGTGTGAGTGTGTGTGCGGGAGATTTTTAGATGTCCTGGAGCATGCCTGAGTTTCTGTTGTGTATCAGACAAGAGTAACAACATCTGAGAGTGTATTTTTCTTCTTTTTTTGCTCTCATGAGTGACTGACTTTACTTCCTGTTTGTACGTTTATGCACTGTCTGTCTGTATGCATACTCTCTGTGTGTGTATGTTATAGACTTTAATCCTTTTCTCTAGTTTGACACTAAGGGTCCATGCTGCCACTATACTTCTCAGTTGCCTATTTGATCCGTTTGTTACAGTAGAAATATTATCATTATTATTATTGTTATTATTATTATTATTATTATTATTATTATTATTGACCCATTATAGGTGATTGTTTTCCTGCCTGGCAGTTACCTCATCATTCCGGTTTTGGTTATCTTTCATTGCAAGCGCTTCACGGCACTACTCTGAAATTAAGCACATGATATATTATATTTTTTTCTTTTTCTTTCTTTTCTTAGCAAAAATAAGTTTGTCTGTGACTTTGCAGTGGCACATGTGTTACATATATACATATATCTATATATACTGTATAAATCTATGAATATCTGTATACCAAATAAAAGGCTTGATATGAACTTTTTAAACTTAGCATTTTGTATATATTTTTTCTTCCTTTTTCTTTAAAGTTAACTGAGAATCAGGGGCTAGTGTGCTGCTTCAGGTCTTTTTAGATTTTGTCCAAGAGGTGTAACGGCTTCAACCTGCCACTAGGCGGTGTCACTGCTCTTTGAGACGACAGAGCCTCCACATCAGCCTGAGCTGACAGTTGCACTGTATTTTTATTCCTGTAACACACATATTGGTTTACAGGCAGATGATATGTTATGTAAGTAACACATTAGCTGCAGATTGCTAAACAGAAAGAAACAGACTTATCAGACGTTAATAATGGTGGCATACTCATTCTCTGGATGAAGTTAAATCATGACTGTGTGTGTGCGATTCTTCAGTCATTCTGGGCTCTATGGAGTAAATAAGCTGCAGTTTTTACTTTAAGTCAATGCCTCCATGACAAGACAGTAAACACACTTAATGTCTCTCAGGCTCACCATCAAACTCTGGTTTTTGCTGTTAAAAAGACAATGGGTCAAGTTCACATTTACACACAGATATAGTCATTATAAATAATTACTGGAGTCGTAATAATAAACATGAATTCTTCAGCGGTCCCAAACAATACTAAAAACTAAAAATACAACATAAAGGAGCCGTTAAATTAACATAATGAATCTGATGAATCTCAGATGAAGTATTGGAACCAAGTATTTAATCAATTAAAAACCATAATGCACAACTTAGTAAATTTGTGTTACATTGTGAAATGGTCCTATAACTTGAAATCTACGATCCACCTGAAGCAAACGTTTGCGTACAGTTGGTGTGTAGACAGACAGCAGGTCGTCCACCTCCCCTGGCAGCACACGCCTGTCGTCTTATGCCTTCTGTCCATTAACAGAAGAAGACGAACAGTGTACACGCTGATACAGTACATACAGTATCTAGAGTTGATTTCCAAAAGGCAGATGTCACCTCCAGGCTTTGCAGCACCAGTGGCCACATTTTTTGCGAGCTACGTTGCATGGAGCTGCTGGAGGCGCAGGGAAGACAAATGTCGAAGTATTTCGGTGGAGGAAATTCACTAAGCACATTTATGCATGATGTGACAAGGGGCACAGGCACCGAGGGACGTGTCCTTAGTGACTGATGGTAATACATCCTTACATCCTATTTTTTGTTTTGCATTAACTTATGTTCTAACTTCTGAGAGAGATTCATGTGGCCTCTCAGCAAAGATGCTGGTTTTGTGGGTCTCGTGTCAAATGTGCATTAGCTCAGAGCGTGGAGGGATCTGCTGGGCTCCAAACAGGGGCACAGCCTCTTCATGCCCTTTTTTTTTTTTTTTTTTTTAAATTTCCTCTCCTTTTCACTTCTCCTCTGTCTTACCACTCTCTTTCTTGCATCTTCTCTTTCAACCTCCTCTTCTCCCTCTTCGCCTCTGCTGTGATTACCACCCACTCCTTTAACCCGCTTCCGCTCTGGAGCGCTGAAGTGGAAAACAAGTGGAAATGATGGGGGTTTTCTGCCTAAAACTGTCTCCCCAGTTACTCAACCCAGGGAACAAACAATATTTGTCTTGTCTTGCTTTCTCCCACGTCCTGACCGGGGTTGTACAAGGCTAGAAGTTGTCCAATTTTTCATGGCAGGTGACTCCATCTTTATGTTTTAAAAAGTCTGTTCCAGGATTCAGACACACTCAAACAACAAAGTGCAGAATACAGTATGAAACATTTTCACAATCTTAAAACTGGGTGTTACTACATATTATTACATTCACAATTAGTTTGTTAATAAATCTTAATGTCCACATTCACATTTCACTTTTCATCTTTTCTTTTTCTTAAAGCCAAACAACTTTTTTTCACATAGCTGCCCAAAAGGCGTCCCACTGGTAAAAGTCCTGGCTGGATGGATTGTCCTCTTCTCTGGTTGGTTAGTTGCACTCCGGTCACTCATGCACAACAGGCTGTCCTGTCCTCAGGCTGTGCTGGGGCTGGCAGTTTGTCCCACAGTGGCTGTGAAGAAGAGCAACTTTATTCAAGTCTGGCACTTGCAAGTCAAAGAGAGGGGAAGTGGGGAAGGGGAGGGGATCAGAATATCTTGTAAGTGTGGATGAGAATCTTCCTTTTTTTTGTCTTTCTCTCTTGTGAGCATATTTTTGTTGGTGGTGATGACTGTGGTCAGGTAAAGGTCAGATAAAGTGTGAATATTAGGCTGAATATCAGTCCAGTACAATTTTATGTGTGTCCATATATTTACACACTGAACTGTTCAGGCTGACTTACTTTTCAATATCAAAATCCTTTGAGGTAGAAAGTATCACATCAAATCAACAGTTCTCTCACTAAGATCATTTTATTTTTTACAAATGATACAATACATTTTGTGCAATCAAACCAACAACAACAACAAAAACTTCCTAACAAAAGAGGAATCTTTTTTCTTTTCTTTCTTCATTTCCACTCTGTCCTTCCTCTGATACCTAAACAAAGCAAGGAGGCTTTTACACCTCTGTTATCCTTGCTCCTCTCCTCCTGGTAGCCTCCTGTGTATGTGTGTACATGTGCGTGAGCATTTGTGTCTTTGTTACCTCATTTGAAGGTAAGGTTGTAGAAACAAGGGCCTTGTCAGGACCAGTAATCCTCATGGGGATGAAAGCCTTGTCCTAAGGTGGCAAAACATCACTTCGGGGGTCCTGGTTAAGGTTCAAGTTAAGGTGGAAATGTAGGCATGAAGTGGTTATGGTTAGTGTGAGAGTTCTGGTTTTGGAGTTGGATGCAATAAATGGAAATCAATGCAGTGTCCTAACAAGTATGGCTGTGCAAACTTGTGTGTGCATGTGTGTGCATGTGTGTGTGTCTGTGTGTTGTGCAGATTGACCCAAGCTGACAGGCTACATGGTTTCTCCATCCTGCCTGTATATAAAAAGAAAATGTGGGCACTGAGCTCTGCCTGCTTCACTTACATTCACACACATGCTCACACATGGACACACACACCTCACTGCACTCACTGTACCTTCCTCTCCCACTTTCTCCTCTTCTTCTTTGTTATATCTTTCACTCTCTGCACTCAGCAGCGTGAGGGTTAAATGTGATTTCATCAGCAGCTTCCTGAGTGAAGTGTGTATGTGTGTGTGTGTGTGTGTGTGAAATATTTATTTCATAGGGATTTCCCCCTCTGCATGCCGGGTGGCTTCCGGCTATGTCATCATGTTCTGAGCTGTCAAAGGCCATCACCGTTACTCATGGGACACGAGGTGTGTGAGAGAGAGAAAGAGAGAGACAGACATAATGAGGAAGAGAAAGGGACAAGACAGACACAGAGAGACAGACAGAACTGGGATGTGTGTGGATTGGTGGAGAGGATGTAGCGCCATACTGGGGAGCTCAGTGGGAACAGCAATATCAGGTGAAGAGTTTCCATTCGACACATTTGGTCGGTGAGGGGAGGCGTGCTGGAGGCCTGAGTGCATCACATGCGTTTGTGATGTACACACACAGTGTGTGATATACTGTACACCCTGTACACACACACACACACACACACACACAGAGGGAAAACAAAAAGCAAGACCCTCTGGTTGTCTTTACTGTCTGCTGGATAATTCCCTCTGCAGGGAGCTGGTATGACCCATGTAGGGAGGAGCAAAGTTCATGAAGTCAAAAGTACAATGCATTCACAAAGTATTCAGACCCCTTCAGTTGTTCACATTTTGTTGCAGCCTGTTCTGACATCACTAAAAATACATTCCCTCATCAATATCACATTGACACGCATTCATACCATTTGCTGTGTCACTTGAAATTTAGCTGAGGTGTCTCCGGTTTCTCCTGAGTAGATTCCAGGTGTGGTAAATTCGACTGACCTGACCTGATTTGGAAAGACACACACCTGTCTGTATAAAGTCCCACAGCTGACAGTGCATATCAAAGCCAAAAAAAAAAAAAAAACCCAAAAAACAAGCAAGAGCTCAGAGACAGTGTTGTGTCAAGACACATATCTGCTGCATCAAAGGTTCTTGGGAGCGCTGTGGCCTCCATTGAAATATGAATGGAGAAATTTTTGTCTTTATTTCAGTTTTCTCCACAACTGCTCATCTGATCAACTTGGAGGACACGAGGATGTGCATCACCACTGTCAAGATTTTCTGACAAGCAGTTCCTCAGAAAGCTTTAAACATCACTTTTCTACAGGAAGGAAGAAATATGGACGCAGCTGTCAGTGCAATATTTCAGTTTGTCATTATGGGGTATTAAGTAAGGCAAAGCTGTCTTTAAAAATATCACCGACACATGAAATAGACTTGTGGTCCTTCTCTAAATGACGCTCATGTTCTAGGATTAGAATTATATTTTGATTGATCAGTCATATTTGCTGTCTCTATATTTCGCTGTCCTCTTTTATGTCCTTTGGTTGTCATTTTACAGCCTCCATGATTACAGTGTTACATCATTTTTCTCCACTGATTTGACGTTATTTAAGAGGCTGAAAGGTGTATCTGATGCCAGCTGGCTTCATGATTTGTCTGGGGCTTATTTTTGGTTAGGGCTACTATGCCTTTTCATGACAATGTGTCAGATCAGGTCATGGAAATATAAGTTATTGCTGCTTTTAAGTAACACTTTCAAGATCTAATCTGAGGGAATGAAATTGGAAAGGTGTATGTCTCGAGGAGAGTTTGCAGCGAGGTCCAAGCGGCAGACAGGGCGATATGAGTCATATAACTCACCCTCTGACAGCAGGCAATAGAGATCTGTGAGGCCATGGTTGAGCCATGTGTGGAAAAACTACTTTGTATTGGTGATGCAGAAAACACACTAGATGCACGCACATAGTTGAAAGGTGAGGTGTGTTATAAGAGGTAACAGAAAAGGACACAACACACCCAACTTATGCAATACCTATGTTAACAAATGTTCTCAGGATCAGCGATCAGAGTTGGAGCTGCAGTCCTACTTTTCTACTATACACAATATACACAGTATCACTATAGGCCACCTGCAGGATAAAAGATTATACTAAACTATGCTATGTGCACTGGAGAAGTTTTTGGAGGACAGTATGAATATTACTGCAGCATTTCAAAAGACTACAGGAAATGTATCTTAGCTTAATGCAATACATTAAGTAATTCAGTAAATAATATCATGTGTCACCTGCGCTGAATATAAAGATTCAGAAGTGAACCATTGGTGGTTGCACCGTTTTGCACAAAGTTTATTTATGGATCTCTCACTCCTGTTTTAGAGAAACTTTGCTTTTTTTTTAGCATCAAATTCAACTTAGAAACGTCCCGTCAGTGACATCCCTTTTCCAAAATGTCCTCCTGTTTGTCAGACTGTGTCTAGAGTATCAAGTACTAACATCGCCATCTGGATTTGTGGGTTTAAAAAACAGAGTTTCTCCTTTTTTGTGTGTATGTGTGTAAATGGTGCATCTGTCCAACTGTTCATCTGTCCATGTCTGTGTTTATGCATATGTTATGCATGTTTGTGTGGTGTGTGTGTGTGTGTTTGTGTCATTTCAGGACGAGGTGTGGGGCAGAGCTGCAGGCCACGCAGCAGCCTGAGTCAGGTGTGCTGAGGTCAACCTGCGTCATGATGACATAACATAACGTACAGGGTGCACACCTCTCAGTCTGAAGCTTAATGGAACATTCAAATGCGTGTGCACACACACAAACACACACACACACACACACATCCAGCATTTTTTGGGAGTATGTTGTCTCCTTGCTGTCTGTTCACTGATGTGTGTTTGATTTGTTGGCAAAAAGAGGACTAATTTGCCCTCAGTTCCTTTGAGGGTTAGAGCCCCGTCTCTACGGCTGCTTCTTTTTCTCTAAATTCGAGGCTGCGGTGTTTATCAGTGGTTCCTCTATGTGTGATTAAAGTTCTAGTTTACCTTTACTCGAAGTGCAGTCACATCGAGGTAAATTAAAGTTGTGTTTGGTTATTTATATTGCATCTATTACAATATTTCACTGTACAATTGTTTTTTAAACAGCATAAAGTTTGTTTGGTGTGAGAGGTTTGGTGACACACAGATTTGTGAGGCTATAACAAGTAAACTAACCGCTAACCGTTACCACATTCTGGTCAAATCAAGCTAGTTTGGCCTGAACATGCAAATGCTATGAAGTCACAATAACTTTGCCAAGTGTGGTTGTAGGCTACTGTAATATCATATATATTTGAGGATCTGATTTCTTCTTCCCTGTTCCACTGTTTGTACCATAACTGTATTAAGCATTCTTGTTTTGTCGAGCAGTTAATACTGAAGCTGGAGGTTAAACAATGATGCAGCTCAGCTAATAAGCTATAACGGTTCTGACTCTGTGATCCCTCAGAGGTCAGCGCTGTCAAGACTGCTAGATGTCACTCAGTGGCACACACTTGTGTTTCTGACCACAGTAACTTAATGAGGGTGAACTGATTGTGCTGCCAAGTCGAGGTGTTGAAGTTGGGGTCAAGGTTGACTTCGTCTTCATCTGATGCTAAATTGTGAGCTTTTGTATTTTATTCAAAGCCTGCCGTTATGACAGTTGGAGCAACAGCCAGTTCATAATGTAAATATGAATCCCTACAAAGGGATAACATCCACATGGACCATCATCCCTGGTATCACAAAACCCCTGAAAGCAAGTCACCATAAGTTCGCCCTGCTGCTTTTAGACTGCAGCAGCGCCCTTTTCATGCTCCAGCTTTGACCTATTCCATGGGGCTCATGTGTTCTGTAACACACTGTATGTTCTGCCCCAGATAATTACGTCACCTCTTGTTTTTTACGCTGTCGTGCAATGTTCAACCTATAGGAGCTGATCTGCTGCGTACGGCTTTGGGTAACAGGAGGTCTGAGGTTTTAAGTAGGCCTAGGCCACTGTGTTCTTTTTTTTTTTCTTTTTTTTTAAGTTGTGTCTCTTTCACCTACTATTTTGGAGGACAGACCGATGGCACAATGTGCAAAATCTAAACATTAACACATCAGCTATTAAGCTTCACTTTGCTGAGTGAAGCTCTGTTGAAGCTTTCACCCAGTTACTTTATTCTGCAAAAACATACACCAAAAGCTACATTCTGAATATTTAAATTGTCAGCAGAAAAACCATACATTACTAAACAATCAACTCTTCAGTTTTAGAGGTCAGCACTGTCAGAACTGCTTTGCATTAATGTGAGGGTCATCTTCCTTCCCTGAAGCTTCTCAGGTGTTGACCATCTGTTGCTCGTTTGCAATCCAAGCATTGAAAATAGAAGGTGAAAGTGTTTTTGAGCCATTTGAATCCACTCATCTTCAATTTAATTCAATTAACTATGAGTGAGTAACCACTCCAGCAATGGAGACAGATCCACCCATGTGCTTCACTGCTATTGAATCCAACCGTATATCGCTGAGAAGGACAAGAGTCATTGCAGGAGAAGAGAGACAGTATAGAGAACTTTATTATTCATGAGTGTTCATGTTCATGTGAGTGCACCTGGAAATATTAACGTAAAGCCACAACCGCATCTCAAACCAGAATGGATGGCCCCCACTGCACACCATGCACACTGCCACAAATCACACACACAGTCTGCATATTGCATGTGCATTAAAGTGCCTAAAGTCAAAAGGTGGTCAGATGGATGTGTGATTTCAACTAAACTCATTGTTATATCACTGTGTTTTTTTGTGGAGATATTCTTTTTTTTTCCATCAATTTGAAAATCCTTTGTTTTGAATTGTAATATCATCTTCAGTCACTTCGGCCATCATCACAACCAGCTGCTCTCACCTCCAAATCTCCTCCTCTTCCTGCCCTTCCTCGTCCATCTCTGGGCAGAGAACATAACTGTGACATAAGAACATGCTAGAGTGTATAGCACTGTCATATATCTACTGCAATACATGTGCCTGTGTGCCTGTGTGTGTGTGTGTGTGTGTGTGTGTGTGTGTGTGTGTGTGATTTTGTCAGATTGTTGTTGCCTATGGATTATGTGCAGTGCTGAATCTTCTTGGTCTGCAGTGAAGATGACATGAGAGGCTTTGTGTGGAGGAGAGCCTGCCATATACAGTACAGACAGAGCATCCATGCATGTACACACCATCCTGCACACACCCAGAGCGCTGTGAGGACATTTTAAAATTTGATCAACCCGCGTACTTGCATTTGTATGGTTGAAATCATTTTGCTCTGACTTGAATTTTCCACATCACCAAAAGTTACGCAGCCTCTAATGCTTTCCAATACAAATGCTCAGTCCACTAGTACCCAGATAAGGACACTGTGCATATTATACACTAAATCCTGAAACAGAGAACATAGCTCATTGGATTTGCTCACTTCCTAGGCTCCCAAAAAGATTCCGGGGCAAACCCGGGGCTCTCACAGAAATCCACCTTCCTTTGAAACATTACTGAGAGTCACATCAGGCAGGATATGGCAGAGCAGCAGGGACACTCAGAAGCAGCTTGGAGATATGCTCTTAGGCTCTGGGCTCTGTCAGAACATTTAATTGAGTTCAGCCATGATAAGATTCCTACAATTTTTGTCCAACATTTTTCTCCCACCCGCTGGGAGCTCAGCAGGGGTTTATATGCCTGTTTGGTTTAAGAGAGATGAGAGGAGAGCGACAGGGTATGTAGATGAGTCGAGAAGAAAGAGTAAAAAGTGGGAAGAGGGGGAGGAGATAAAAGGAGGTGAAAAGGGGAACAAGCACATGAATGGAACAAAAGGACAAGCAGTAAGACTTTAGAGTACAAATAGGCACTGAAGGCTACTGATGCTGGTGAAGAACACAGAGCAGCAACAGGAAGATTAGACAGAGATAAAGATAGATGATGAGATGCATTCATCACTACACGTCCGGGAGGTCCCATCGTACTGATTCTGTCCCACCAGAGCAGGACAATGACCAGCTGTGACAGGCTACCAGTCAGGAATTTAAAAAGCCCCATCACATACTGTCAGTCCAAGACACAAATGTCCCCCAGTGAAATGAATTTATGATAACATTAATGCAGCTAAGGATTCGGCCACTTCACTGGGGCACCCTGTCCCTGACTATGCTGCCTGGAGGCAAACAAACACACTGTTAGATGACAGGGAGGCTGGTGAGGAGGCTAAGTTAAACAAACCTAATACACTCAAATGATATACAATATGATGATGCAGCTGTCATGAAACAGATGCAGATGTTGCGCTTTGGCTGCAACCCCAAGGAGTGTGTGGCAGAGGAGACACAGGGCGTAGAGTGTGTGTTTGCACAGAGATGATACTCTCCATACTTATATGGAGCAGAGTGGAGTATATGATTAATTAGATTATGATGACAGAATGGCTTGGATTTCTTAGACATCACATTATCGTCGCTATAGGAAGTGAAGTGATGAATGATTATGCAAATGCAAAACACTTAAGCACTTTGACTTCCAGACTGAACCAAAGATATGCGTTTCTAGACTCATATCTTAGCAGGAATAAAAAAGTAAATAAATTAGACTCTTTAGTTTGTATGTATCTGCATACTTGATGGGTTTACCTGTTCTGTTGTCAAAAATTTGAAATTTGCTGCACAGCTCATGAAACGTTTTCACCCAGTTGTGCTTCCACATACATTGCTGCTGTTCATGCAGTTAAATCAGATCATAGGTTAGGAAACCAAGGTCCAATGCTTAAAGAACAGGCAAAGTCAGTTCAGACTGAGTTGTGCCCCTGTAGAGCTTAATGGCTAGCAATGTCCCTGGTGACTATCTAATGATAATATTTGTCTCCATTGTTTTCATGTATCAGCTGTCTAGATGGTAGGGAATCAATCTGGTCAGCACTTATGTAAAATGTGCTCAAACTGTATGTAATGGGTTAAAACACACCACACCACTTATATGGGCTTTTAATAGAATTATGAATTGGTGGTTTGGAGCAAAGTAGAGCTGAAATGTTGTATCCTCACAAGTGCATTAATGAAACCAAGTTGATAGTTCCTTTAAATGGTGTGTTTGTGTGGATGCATATGATGTTACGAATGTACCAGCTCTCAGTGTGTAGGAAACGTAAGAACAAAGATTTTATCCTGTAAATGTGTGCGTGTGTCTCCAGCCTGGCTCTGCAGAGCCCCAGCAGACCCCACAGTGAGCTAAATAGCTCTGATTAAATTTGGCCTCCCTCTGCTCCTCTCCATTGCTTTTAGGATGCAGAGATAATGTTCATTAGTGGAGACGGGCAGGGACTTTGGGAGGCGGATGCTTGTGTGTTGCTCAAGAGTGGCTGTAATGGGGAGTGATGGGAGGATAATGCAATTTGGTTGCATTTGAAGCCGTGACGAGGGGTTAATTTTACGGAGTGTGGGTGCATGATTGTTTGAGGTTAGGCCAAAGTTCAGGTTGGACTCAGTTGGACTCTGTGGTCCTGCAGCTTCTCTTGACTGCACATAGTGCCCAGACTTTACACTAAAGTTGCTTTTCTCATTCCTCCAAATCTCAGGAGCTCACTCTGTGTGAAGCCTAAACTAATAGATTCACATGTTGGGAAATATGCTCAGTTTATAGGCAAGTTAGATGAAAAGATTGATGCCTTGCTCTGTCTGATATCCACCTTTCCACCTCTATTTCCAAATACTGATTATTGAAGAAGTTCTCTGCACCCATTTTAACAGAGATCATGTTTTTTCAAGTATTTTTGGGGGACTTTTTTACATTTAATTGACAGGATAGTCAGAGAGACAGACAGGAAATGAGGAAATGATAGGGAAATGATAGAGAGGGGGAACAACACGCAGCAAAGGGCCACCGGGGGATTCAAACTGGCGCCGGCTGCAGCAAGGACTATGGCCTCTGTATATGGGCGCCTGCACAACCCAGTGAGCTATACTATGCCCCAAGACCGTGTTGTTTTTGTGTCTAAACCGAACCAAAAGCTTTGTCACATCATAGCACAGATTCATCTCTCAACAAAAATGAATGCAGGGAGTCACAGACGAGTGACGTTTGTCCTGCCGATACTGCATCAAGAAAAAAAAAATGAAATGCTCGTGCATGAACAAATTTTGTCATACGTTTTGGTTTCATTTTGATGACTCTTGAACTCATGGTGACTAAAGCAGCAAGACACTGCTCCAAGACAAGAGATAATCTGGCACATAACTCCGTGTATAACACACAATGTGTCACTTTATTCATTGTGTGTTATATAAAGGAGACATAATTTGGTAATAATCTTTCCCCTTATTTTCTGCTCGACCCTAACTGGCTGCAGGCTGTTGTTTCAGACATGAACGTTATCAATCTTCTCATCTAACTTCTCTGCAGGAACGTGGAAACACAGTTCTCAGCTCATGAGAACCTCATGAAAAGGTTTAATTTGTCTCCAGCTTTAATTCTTAGTCTTTCATGAAAAACCTCATATTTTGCCCCATTGTACTTTTATTTATTCATGTTTCTTTACTTCCTCTCCTCTCCCCCTCCTCCTCCTCTTCTCTAAAATAATTAGCAAGAGTCATTTTTTGTGAAGTGCATTTAAAGCCATGTCTTCGTCCTGCCCTCTCCTCTCCTCACATCACCAAAGGGACCTCTGGGGTAGTTATACCGCATTGACGTGTGCAGACTGAGTCAGCCTGCAGCTTTTCCATTCACACAAGTACACACACAAACACACGCTCTAACACACACATGCGCGTGCTCCAGACTGATGACCCACCAATGTGAGGCTGCCTCACCACATCATGAGTGTGCAATAAAAAAAAATATTGCCTGTCATGGTTCCCCGTCTTGATCTATGTTAAGTCACAGATTCTGCTTCTTGACTTCCCATCAAATGACGTGAACTCATTCAGACCAGAGAGGAGGTGAAATATATTTGGACTGCTGGTCCCAGGCTTTTGCTGATTGGCTAAAGCAGATCTGATCATGACTATACGATTACTGAGGATTTGCTGGTGTTATTACCGTGCCTGTCTTTGTGTTTTGTTGAATGTAAACAACTGATCTGATGAACTCACAATGACGAATGCTTTGAGTCATCAGCTTTCTTGCCTCATTGTGTATCACTGCTGCAAAACGAGATGCTCATACTTGCAAGATGCTGTGTCCTCCCTGGCTCTTTTGTGTGTGGGGCCCCACAGTGATCAATACAATATCACATTTGCCTGATTGATTTTATTTCCAGCTCCTTGAAGGACTGCCAAGAGGCCTCGAGGTTTATCCTGCTTCCTTTACCAAACGTCATGACCCCCACACCACCTCACCCCCCCACCCCACCCTAACTGGCCTCAGTCTGTGAAGCAGCAAACAGCTCAACCACACTGTGCTTAACGCAGATAACAAGGCCTCTACTGACTCGCTGTCAAAGACCTGGCTCCTCACAACTGCACACTCTGGACTTAATATTTTAATTTTCTCCTAAATTAATGTAAGAAGTTTGCTTCTTGTAGTTTTTGGCCATAATTCAACCAAAAAGAAGAAAAAACTGCCTTAGCCTCCTGAAGCTGCTCCCATCTGAGCTCAATCAAAGTCTCTTCTAATTAAGTGAAAGTGATCATTGAAAGGATTCTCATTTGATCAGAGACGATAAAGTTGGTTTCAGTGGCTTCTGGCTATTAATTGTCTTCCTGAGGGGGGGGGGGGGGGTTACTGACTCTTATCGCTTCCTGTTTGTTGTCACACATGTCAAACTGTGTCGATCAAGACGGCAGAGAGTGAAACTGACGCCCGACGAGGGAGCGCACTGGGCGGGCAGGGCGATGCGAGGACCGGGGCGCTTAAATCTTTTATCTGAAGAATGGCCGCTTCGACGATAACAGGATTGGCGTAGACCAACTGGCTCCTGACCCATATTTCCGAGGAAAACGTTGTTTGTATCGCTCAAGAAGAAATCAAGGGGGCGACTCTGTTCTCCACAGCCGGTTTCTGCTGCGCGCACAGCTCCAGGACCAGCGGTGGGGTCGGTGCGCTCTGGCAGAAAGCGTCCAGCCTCCTCCTCATCTCTGGGCTTACAGACAGCAGTCAGTGCTCCTCTCTTCATGTCTCCACGCGTCAGTGACCGGTCGTTATCTGCGGAATTCCGCGCAATGAAACCGATGTAATCCCTTTCCCCCCCCCTTTTCCTTTTAAAATCTTTTGTTCCACTTCTTTCTTCACTTCACAACGAGGGCAGAGGAGAAAACACGCGCCAGAATCAAGCTCCATCTGCAAGTTTTCCTGTGTCTGTCGCACTGGAGGGGAGGAAGCGATGGCAATCCCGGTGAAAACAGCGCTGGCTCTCCTGGTTCTCGCTGTGGCAAGTGAGTAATCCTTTCAAATCCTTCCGGAACGGGACGGGACGGGGTAGGGAAGCTTTGACTTTACGTATGGGTCTTTAATCGGACTGTCAATTATAATAACACACTGTGCCCATGCCAGTTTATAGTATAATCAGTGTGGGAAGTCTGACTCAGTGTTAGAAATTGGATGTAATATCTCATGTTCTTTGCAGCTTAAACACCACAACTTCGCCTCCATAGGCTGAAATGTACCTCACTCTCTCCCCTGTGTATATTTCAGTGTTAGGGAAATGTTTCAATCACATTTTTACTTTACGTATAACAGGAGGGATACTGGAAAGCAGGCCAGTGGGGAGAAGTAGTGGCTTTGCCGTGCGTCAAACACTTTAACACGTGATTCAGCACGCGTCAATTAACTAACTTGTTCCTCTTTACACAACAAACCCATCGAATCACAATGGAATTGCTTAATATACGCACGGGGCATTATCCCGGCATTCATAGCGTGTAATTTAAACTGCACAATCCAGTATGATACTGGGTTGAATCAACTGGCTCTGGGGTCTCCTCGTGGTTCATTTAACAGCTGGGTGGTGTTTAAATGTATCTTGATGAAATCTCATAATGGTACTTTGTGGCCCTTTCGTGTGCTTAATGGCCTGCAGTATGTATGTGTGTGTCAAGGCTCTGTGGTGATGATCATGGAGGTCTAAATGCCCCCCCCCCCCCAATGATAACCTCAACCCTCAACACAGTGGAGGCACCATCACATGATGTGCAGGAGAAGCTTCTCTCTCTTCTGTTTCTATTTATTGAAGCGACTCATGAGGAGCTGTCCACGGTGCTGAACCAGGCAGTGGAGAGGGTGAAGCTCACTCAGGAGCTGTCCATGGTGCTGAAGCTACATCTGTTGCATTATCTTGCTGCAGCTGTCAACAGGGCAAACTCCATCCCCCAGTGCATCTAGTTCCTCAAGTTCTTTCAGTGTAGTTTCACTGGGGTTAATCTCTAGTATCACAAGATGAATGTGCTTTCATGGGAATTAAGGCAGGCTGTGTGCTGATGATATGAGTTAATATGGGTGAAAATTTCAAGGCTAAATTCACCCAGTAAGTTCAAAAAGAAGTTAGTTTCACTTTTGGGAATATTATGTGCCACTAATACATAATTCTGGAGAGACATTGTACAGTTGTTCATCTTAACTCCATATGTCTTCATTTTGCCCTTATGACCTTTTAACTTTTTCTTCCCTCATTATTATTGTATATTAATCTTACATCTACATCCAACTCTTATATATGCAGTGCTACAAAATATAAATTATGAACATCAAATGTTATCAGATCATGTTATCACTTATGGACCTTTAGCACTATGTTGAGTTTCCTTCCTTCTGATTGTCCCCCCTCCTCCCTTCCTCATCTTACCTCTCCTTGACCTGTTTTATTGCCCTTTTTGTTGGGTAACAGATCCAAGTGACTCTCTCAGTATCACCTGCGCTCAGTCTGCAGTTGAGGCATCGCATGATAGTGGCTCTGTCACTCCTATCAAATCTCACCCTGACTGTGACTGTGAAAAAGACTAAAATCCAGGGAACCACTTTGCTGGGATGTATTTTCTCTCTGTCTCATCCTATCTCTTGTCATCTCCTCCACTCTTTTCACTCACTTTTTGTCACCTGCTGCCTGCCACATTATCTGCTTTACTCTAGCTCACTTTACTTATCTGACATAATCAGTCTCTTATCACGCACTCCTCTGTCTCCCTTTGTAAGAGATGCATGCTGTGTGCTATGGCTATTCCTGATGCAGTGTTTTGCTCATTAAACACTTGCACATTGTTAAGAGTCAGGGGGAAATCACATACAGTCTGCATTTATCTTGTTGCACGAACCCTCACGCAACCGTGACTCTGCTTGTCTTTAGCTCCAGGGTGAAACTTTTGTGGGTAGGCAGAAACACGCAGTGCTAAGTTTTCTCCTGGGGGTATTCTAAGGTTGTTGTTTCTCTTGCTTTCTCATAACTGCAGATGCGGTCAAGAGGGTCATGTGTCAGTGAGTCAACACTTCATAGTAAACTATTAGTCATTGTGTTGGCACATTTGTTTGGATGCTGCAGCTCTTTGAATGAGAGAAAGAAAGAGGCGGATGAGGACAGAGATCAATGTGCTTTTCAGGCTAGGGAGAGCTGCATCAGACGATCAGATGTGAGGAAACTGGTGCAAACTTAAGCAGCAGTAACATGCTGAGGGACCAGAGAGCAGGAAGAAAGTCACTGTTTCCTGCTGCCACAGCCTCTCTTCTCCTCCTCGACCTGCACATGTTCCTGTCACTGCTGAGTAGAGAGGAACGCGACGCAGCAGGACAGAGAGACACAGTAGGGAAGTTGTGACACATAAAAAAATCATTGTAGTAAAAGAATCGTGGTACGGTTCTGTCCTCAAAGACAGAAAAATTGTCTGCGATGATGAAAAGTTGGAGTGCAAACAACCAACAGAAACCCCAAGGGATGCTAAAATCTCTCAGGCAGTAGATGCACCGTGACCAATGTACAGCGTCTTGTTGGAACTCGACCGTGTTGCTGCAGATGCATATGAATGGCACAATCCGTCTTTTATAGCATGACTGGCAGTCTACTGAGCAAATCCAAAGACAGCTGAAGCCTAAATTGTTTTGGCCTCAGAAAGGCCACCCCAGATGGTAACACAGTGAATAATTCACTACACTAGAAAAGAACCTGCAGGATGCAGAATCTGGATGGTTTTTTTCTCTATGTACTCTGGACTGATGGCACAGCATGTCTAGGTGTCTGCATCACGCAAACGCAGCAGTGTGTCTGAAACTAGCTTGGTTTTGCTCTTTCCGTATGTTGTTATGGAGCCTTTACGTTGACTTGATCAGATTGTGAAAAACTCAGAGAATAATCGTTGATTGTGTTGGAGTCTCCATGCCTGTGAGATGATGGCAGTTTTATTTTAGCGGTGATGAATTATTGAGGTGTGGAGAGTGCAGTGAGGCGGACAGGAGTCTGTGTATGTGTGTGTGTATGTGGGTGTGTGCGTGCGTACACGTGTGATGAAATCTGCTGGTAGACTCCCTAATGCAACAAAACTCCTCCATCTACACTTGTGTCGACCTCATACACATCTCATTTTAGCCTCATCTACCATTTTAGAATTTACTGTCAAAGCCAGCACCTTACATCACTCTATACAGTCTATAGTGCGCTCCTCCGCCATCTCCAGTCCTCTCCACCAGTCACATGAAGTCATTTGTCTTTCACAGTTTATTAATTTTTTGTGCTGGGTTTATTTTTATGCCTCCCCCTTTACATTTTTAAGGCAGCATGACATCTCTTACTTCTCCTAGGCAGAAACCAGAGAGCAGAAGTCAGGGGCCATTACAGCAGGTACACAACACAGGAGCAAACTGCTTTTAAATATGTGCAGTTAAAACTGGATTACTGGATCACACAGCAAATCTTCGATTACAGGATTGTGCACATGTAAATAAATATTTGAATTATATCAACAGCCACTGACATTTTCATTGTCCACTTTTACAGATTGTACGGTTCACTAATATTAGACTTTTTAACCTTTTAAGAGGTTATGCAATGCAGTTAATAGCTTTATGACTTGTTAAAAGGAAAACAAAGCTTTGTTTCCATCAAAACACCAATATCTATTCCAAAAGAATAAAAAAAAAAAAAAAAAAAACAAGAAAAATTGTTTATGTTTGTTTTCAGTATCAGTGCATGAGGCCTGTTAAATTTGAAGTGTTCTTCTGTTTCTTCCTGTGGTCTCCCTCCTGTGATTTCCTCATGTATCTCACCTGTGTCTTGTTGCTCTCAGGTGTATTTGGCTTCTGTGTTTCCCCTTTGCTTTCCCCCTTTATTCTCTGTAATTCATTTAAGTTTCATTTGTTCACTGAACTTTATGCATCTCATATCTAAATTTGGGTCCTGAAAAACCTTAAACCACAAATGTATCACATAAAAAATGGTTTATAAAAGACTGTTCAGTGTTCTTCATGGCACTGACCTTTATGTGTAAAATCTGTGAAGTACACTTTTTCATTGACAAGTTTTATTTGACTTTAGCAGCGTAATTCATTAACTAACTAATCAGGTTTTACAGTGCTTTGTCAATTTGTCACTACTTGGAAATTCAGCATCTTCTGCTATTTAACAAGTTTTTAATCCAGTTAGCCATAACACACTGACAAACAAAGCTGACAAAGGAAACAATGAACCAGACCAATAGGATTTAGAGAAAGTGTTGTCTTGACTTGACGGCGCCAAAAATCTCACAACAGCAGCAGCAGCGGCAGCAGCAGCAGCTTTTAATTAGTGCAAGAAGCCTGCGTGTTATTATGGTATTTTGTACAAAGACTGCATACAAACAATGAGTTACTGTGAGGCTGTGACCCCATCAAGTAAACCAGTGAATCACTGCAATTTCCCATGAATCATTGCCATGATACAGTATGACTGTATATCATTTTATCAGAGGACGATCTGGAAATTGCTGTGTCTCACACTCTGATGTTACTGTTGTTTTGTTTGTGTGTCTTGTCCTGTCCTCCTCCCCCTCTCAGTTGTCTTCCCCCCTGTCTAATCCTGACAGACAGAGAGCTGTGTTTCGAAGCTCTCTGAAGACATTCACCCTGGGGGTCTAGTGTCATGTCATGGTTGCTCAGACGTTGGACACTTCCTGTCTCCCCCTTAGATGGAGGTCTAGTGGAGGTTAATGTAGAGTGACCAAGTGTAAAATACACCTTTCCTTCCTGCAGTTAAAGCTCAGTGCCTCTTCTTTCCAGTCTGATCCTGACAGATTACAGGAAACATTTCTATCTTGAACAGATCTTGATATGACAGTTAGCTGCATGCCCAGTGAAAACCAGTGAGAGCAAAGTGCCAAAATAAACAATATTCACAGTGAAGCTGCCCACTGTACAGTTTGAGACATCTGGACACATACATTGCTGAGGCCAGTTCAAAAGGGTTCGCACAACTCTTTTGATGTAAAGGGTTGACTATATCACAGTGTCTTTGCAAAGGTATAGTTGAAAACAAAGCTATAAAATAGTCCAGTGTGCTGTAACATCAGTGACATCACTTTCCTTTACAAAATTACAAAATGTTTTGCAGAAAGGAAAAAATAGGTAAGAGAAACAAGAGAAAAACAACACAATGATGAAGCCTGTATGATTTGTATTGGTGGACTTTTTTGGGCCGTCTTATCAGCAAAGATCTTGGAAAAAGCCACTGGAACTTTCTCCACTGATCTAAGAAGATACAGCAGCACACATGGAGTTAAAAAGACAGTTTAGCTACTTAAAAAAGTCAACGAGAAGAATTCAAAGTAAAGAGAAGTTTATTGTTGAATGTCTGTGACGTAGATAATATACAAAATCAAATGCATTTCTCAAGATTTTCTTTTAGACCAGGTCTAATAAGGTCAATTTAAAACAGACATTACTTCATGCAGCCTACATGATATAAGATCATTTTCTCCTTCACTAAGACATCAACATGAATTCTTTCTACACACTGAACGGGATCACATGCTCATTGGCCTCCTGAATCTGAATCTGAAATGGTTGCTTGCAAATCAACCTCTCACAGCTGCACTGCGTCCGTGTGAGGCTTATGTTCCTATGAATTCATGCAAACATGTGCTTTTGGATTAAGAGATTGCAACACTAATTGTGGTGATGATATATTTTGGTGTTTGCAGTACATACATATTGTTTAGCCTATCTATAATTCTGTCATTCTGATTTTTCATACTGTTGTTTTGCTATTTTGGTCTATAGGACACATAAAATCTATTGCAGGCCGAGAACCGTCTGTCCTGAGAGTGGGATTCCTTCTCTGTTCCTCTTCTTGATGCTTCTTGCATTTTTTTTTCCATTAAAGCTCCAGGAGGCAAAGTCACGATTCATGTCATCGAACTACATATCTTAATAACTTTAACTTGACTTGTTTGCAACAAGTTAGTTAAACAAGGTGGAGACGCAGTTGACTGTAGCTCTACGATTTAAGATGGTTTTGGTAACAGACAGGTAGGGTGAGAGTTGAGATTTAGGGCCTAACAATAAACTTCAAACTTATTGAGATACTCTTCTAGTTCTCTGATGTCTTCTTCATGTTCCCATCATCAGTATATTTAAGTATTTATTGATAAGGGCTGCTTGTTAAACGAGCCTATTCAACTGTTTAACTGCCTGTTAAACTTGTTAACTTTATTATTAAAGTTATTATGATCTATACAGACAAATAAGGACACCACAAAAGCTGTCCATAAACCAAGAGACAAAACAGAACATTACAGAAAACAGGAGGAGCAGTGATGGCAGGGAGGGTAAAACAGGAGCTAAATGTAATACAGATAAATCCATCTCAAAATTTACATTTCTGAGTTTTCTCTCTGTCAGATTCAGCAGATTCAGTCATCCCTAATAATTCCCCACAGGCAGCAAACAGGGCTGTGTGGACATGAAACAAGTTGGAAAACCAGAGCCTTTATTGTAAGTGTTGTGTGGATTATCCAGCCGACTGCCTCATGCTCATTTCTTATTTAAAGTCTCTACTGATGAAAGGAGTTTTTTTTTGTTTTGGATAAACAAGCCAAAAAAAAGGAGATACGTGTTGTTCTTTTCCACAGGTTTGAATGTATGAAACTCTGGCAGTGTCCCTGTTTTAAACCACCCACTATCACTGAAGCTCTGTGACCCAGTCAGAAATTGTTCTGTGTTGATTTCATGGGTGAAATCAGCCCTGCGGTGACTCTGTGTATGTGTGTGTGTGTGGGGGGGGCTGTGTGTCTGCACAAATGTGACTCATTATCGTCAAATGGACTGCAGATTGCATGTGTTGTTAACATGAAACCTAACATATACAATGAAATGCCAGGAAGCAAAGTATAATTTTTGTGTGTTTATTTCACTAAATACAATATCTGATCTGTTTGTGAGGTCAGAGACACACAGCCTAATCCCTCCCTCCCCTCCACACACACATTACTCTCATTACACACTCATTACATCTGAAGACACGCAGCAGACTACATTGCTGCAGCACCTAATTGGTGAGACCTCACAGCACGAGATTTAAACATCGCTTCACCAACCACTGCTCTAGGCGTATGTGTGTGTGTTTGTGGTTCTATTAGTGTGGCTTCTGTCATTTCGATCGCATTAAACTATACTGATATTCAAGAGGATCAGTGGTCAGAATGTAAATCGTAGAATAAGTCAGAATACTTGATAATAAAGTGTCGTCTTTTCAGGAGACTGTTTTTCTATCAGCACAAAAAAGTTGATAAAGTTTAAAAAGCCAAAGTTAAGGTTAAAAAACTGTTAATGCAAAATACAAATAACTTTAGTCAATGTTGACTCCCCATTCATGAGTCGCTCTCTGTACCATTGTGGCATTCATTTGACATCAGACCTATTCAGTTTGACTCATGAAACTAAAACATAATGAAACTTGTGTGTCAACAGATTGTAGAGCTGGAAAGCTGAACACGAGGCCACATCATATTCAAAGTTTACATTTATGCAGACATCTCCCATGTGACCTCAGCTGTCTAATCACCACAACTAATCACACACACACACACACACACACACACACGTTATTTAATGAGAAGAACCCTCCACACGTCACGTCAGCCTGATACCACTGTGATGTTAATGGATGCTTTTAGTCTTACTGACCCTTTAAAGCATTTAACAATACTTGCAACAAATACATAGGTCTGATGGAATAGCCATCAGAGCAACATGGGGGTTCAGTATATTGGCTTTGATGTGGCCTGAAGGAGCTGAGAATTGAACCACCGAGCTTCTAAATAACGATGTGATCTACAACCACTCTGTCTCAATACTCACTACACTGTGCTGATGAGATTTGGGAAGAGAACTGTATTTTATTGTTTGTGCATGCTGTAGTTTGACATGTTTGGTGAGTCATCCAACAGAAAGACTTTCTCCAACAGCCACAAGTTATTTACTAACAGAATAAGTTAGAGTCCCCTATGAGGGACATACGGGGAGTAGTTATGGCACATGTTGTTCTCTAATCTAACTTGATGAAAATAACAGAAATGGCTTCAGTGAAACCAGGCACCAAACCGTGTGTATTTTTTTCCTTGTTGCATAGATGTTTTTGCCAAGTGAGATATTGTAGATACGCAGTTAAAATTATTTGAAATCAGACAAAAACAAAATTGTTTCAGCTGCTCAGTCTCCGTCTGTATGATAAGATGTGGAATATCACTCTGTAAAGACAAGCTGGGTCAGTGATCGGTGTCAACCATGAGCCAGGGAGAACCACTAAACTGTCATTTTAACCTGTAGACTATTAAAGCCTCAGTGTGTCTGCATTAACTTTCTGCAGTTAGACAATGGGAATCAAACATTTTAAAAAATCTTTTCCTAAACCACCTGTGGTCTGACACATGTTGTTATTATATTGGTCTGTCCCCTATTATTGTTTTTACATATTATAGAGATTTACTGGTGTTTTTGTTTTTTTTAATCATTCTGTTGTTGGCTTGTTTTTGCCTTTAATGGGCAGAAGAGCTGGAGAGAGACAGGAAATGGGACAGAGAGAGGAGGAATGACATGCAGCAAATGGGCCACCAGATGGACTTGAGCCGGGGCCGCTGCAGTGAGGACTATAGCCTCTGTATATGGGGCGTCCGTTCAACCCACTGAGCTATAAGATGCCCCTGATTTACACTTCATTTGATGCTCTCTTTGGATGCTTGATACATGTTTTTTACTTTTCTTGTAAAGCATTTTTTTAACTTTGTTAAATAAAGTAGTTATTGCAGATCCTGATACACTGTGCATGGCTGATTTTCAATTCTGTCATGTCTTGTGTGTGCGTGTGTGTGTTTATGTTTGCAGCTGCCTTGTGTGCGGAGGTGGAGGAGCGGCTGGTTAGTCACCTGTTGTCACCAGAGCGCTACAACAAGCTGATCAGACCAGCTGTCAACAACAGCCAGCAAGTCACCATTTACATCCAGGTGTCTCTGGCCCAGCTGATCAACGTGGTGAGGAAACATATGCGACATATGCTTTTATCATGGAGACATAATCTATTAATTCCACATAAATTCAATAACACAGATGGTGAAAATCTGTTTGCAGTAAATAGCAATGTGTTCAGTTGCTGCAGCCGTCGACAGACCTTCTGTCTTTGTGTGTTTCAGAACGAGAGGGAGCAGATCATGACCACCAACTGTTGGCTCACTCAGGTTTGTGTCCCCGCTCGTCCTTCTTGTTCTTTACTCTCTGCGTATGTGTGCGTTTGTGTGTGTTCAGGCCAGGGTTCAGGCCATGTCAAAACACTGCCTCGTAGTGGCACAACAAGAGTCTGAGTCATATTTGCCATCACCACGCACGCATAGACATAGACGCACCATCATGTGTCCGGTTTTAAGGAAAATGTGCAGAGACATCCAGCGTGTTCACTGGTGAGGTCAGCTCCTGGCATGTAGGACAAATATGTTAGTGTACTGCTGTTTAAAAATGCATGAACCCAAGTTTTATGTATGTCTCTGGTTGTGTGTTTCATTCGTGTGTGCACATGTGTGACTTTTGCATCGATTGACTTGTGTGTTTGTGTGTGTGTGTCTGTGCTCTCCTTCATCATTAGGTATGGAATGACTACAGATTAATGTGGGAACCTGAAGAGTACGAGGGAATCAAGAAAATCCGCCTCCCGTCACAACACATCTGGCTGCCAGACATCGTCCTCTACAACAAGTACATCTGCTTTGTGCTTTGTGACAGCCAGACAGAGTGTGTGTGTGTGTGTGTGTGTGTGTGAAACTACTGTAAGTGATTAAAAGAAGGACAAACAGAGAGATTTAGCAACTTTATTGTAGTCACTACAAAAGCCCCATTCCCTAATATGTTTTCCTTCTATCCTCTTATTCCTTTTATCCTCTTACCTTTTTTTTAACCGACTTGTCACCTCTTTCAGGATAATGAATAGTAAAACTGTCTTGGTAGGCGCCTGATAATGAGTAATCTTTTAAGGGATGAGAGATTAGAGATTTTGCATGGACAGAGAAGTATAGATAGATAGACAGCAACGGAGAGAAAAAAGAAAAGAAAAAAGAACAAAAAAGAGTGTGATTAAGTCAAGTCAGCAGAAAGGGAGACTCCAGAGCAGTTAGATAAGGAAATTCAGCAACATGTTTTACCTGTAAAGTAAATCTCTACACTTCTAGCAATAAATGTTATCAAAAGACACCTCATCATTCAAATATGATAGTTTTTAACTCATTACACCTCAGTAAACAGGTGAGAATGTGCAGGCTCTTCAGAGAGTTCATTCTCAAACAGTTCACCCGCATTTTGCACTGTGGAGTTGAATGTACACATGGGATCACTGCAATTCGTCCACACAATCAATTCAAATATATTTGGCCATTACAAGTGAAGTGTCAAAGAGAAATCAATGCACTATAACACTTTACAACCCACATTTACCAGCAGGGTTACTATGGATAACGACACGACATCCCAGTACCTTACAGCTTGTTTTTGCGTGTTGAGCAGAGATGCTCTAAACATCAATGTGAGGATGTTGTGACTCTGTGTGCACATCTAAAAATCATCATCTTGCAGCTGTATCAAATGCCTGCAAGGAAAAAATCAATACACGAGAACCTCAATGCCGTAATAAGTTCATTCAAGAAGAAATTAGCCCCACTGCCTCTACCCACTGGAGTGTTGGCTGACACACACGAAGGCTTTTGGGCCTCACCTCCTGTGTCACCCATATAGGTCAACACCTGGGTCTTTTTTTTCTCCATCTGCTGGGTTTCTCTTAACACTCGTCACTAAAAGTCCCAGCTTTGCTGTCTCAAAACAAATCACAGAAATAAACTTGAAACTTATTGATTGTTTTTTTTTTCTCTTGTGCGGTGATATACACATAATCTGATAGCCAGTGGATATAACTGTCTAGATAATAAAATCCTTTAATGGGATTAACAGCACTTTGAATTAATTCTTTGCAATAACTGGAGGTCATTTGGCTGTTTGCCTCACCTTGGTTCTTAGTTATCATCTGTATCTAATTAATTGTCCCTTTCCCATTACTACCTGTACTAACAAATGATTTATTACTAATACAACATTTAAACTTCAATATCCAGTTAATTTAATAAACTTCAATGCAATGACAGTCCTAACATGGGAAAGTTAGCAAATAGTTACTTGAGTTTATATGAAAGCCTTTTCCTGAATGGAAACCGGGACTATGGATTTTACACTGGATTGGGTTTATGTCAACTCATCAAGAGAGCCTTTGAGTAGCTGCTCTAGAGCTCTCAGTCATATCGCATGATCATGACCATGACCATGGCCATCAAGACCATGTGATATGATAAAGAAAAAACCACCAACAACATCTACTAAATAGACCTGATGGTTTGCTTTCTCAAGCCTTACATGAACTGTAACTCTGAGGTTGAGATGCTGATCTGTAGCTTTGTGTTTTGGTCAGCAGTGTTTCCCCACCGTTTACACAGGCCTTGTTACGATTAAACTTTCACGATCACAGATTGCCGGTCAGCTAAAGACCACATTTGGAGCATAACTGCTTAAGAGCATAATGATAGGATATGATCAGCACTTCTTTAAGACTGCAGGTCGAGGTCTCTGGCCAAGTCTGGTGGACCAGAGGTCGCAGTAAGCAGGTGGGGCCTCTGCATTTTTAATTAGTCTGCATATTCACAGCAGCCCCAAAGCATTAGAGACTGAGTGTGATGGTTGGATTCCTGACCTACTTTATAATTGATAGGCCACTTATCTATAATGCATCACCGGCAGGCTTGGTGAGATGAGGAAAAAAAGTTGATCTCAGCAGATTTGAGGTGGGAGGGGGGCAGTTGTTGCCATGTTGCGGGCATGTGTCCCTGGTTGAGCTCTTCCCTAGAGAAGATAAACACATTCTGCAACTTTCAAAACACAGAGGTGTTGCATGCGTCACCTCAGCAGACACAGCAGAGGTGACACACGCAGCCATGAAATACTTTTCTCAACACGCCATCAGTTAGTAGGCTACAGTAAATTCATATTTTCCCCAAGTAAACGTTTTACTTCTTTAATGATATAGCTGCAGGATAATGCTGTTAATGTGATTTTGATTGCACAAATATAATGGACTTTCTCAAGGTTGTTATGGACATTAAGTGGAGAGATTCTTTTTAAGGTGCAGGTATTGAAGAGGTAGTAGGCTGTGTTGAAACATAGTGTTCAGATTAAAGAGGAACTATGCAAGATTCACTTTAAACAGCTTGTGATGGTTAAATGACTTGTTGCGCGGAGAAGGGAGGCTCTCTGCATTCCACCTAGGGTCTCTTGACCCACTGTCCCAGATCTCGTCTCACGAGAAACATGGACTGCTTTATGACACTATGTCACAAACACACCCATAATACGTAATCTCTTGTTAATGTTACCCACCTCAGTAGACATCGCTCCACGGATTGCCTTCTCGCTGGTTTTGTTGAAAACAAATGCACATGGCTGGGGGGGGGGGGTGCAGTGGAAAGATGCACTCTGAAACTGGAGGGGGAGCTCCGTAGAGAAAAAGCGACCAAAACAGTGAAAAAGTTACTGGTCTTGCAAAGTTGTCCTTTAAGCTCATGTTAGCTGATTGACGTCAGCTGCTTTGTTCCCACTTTACTGTGATTGGCCCATTCATCTGCTGCTTGGCTATCATCTTAGTTAGGTCAAATCAAATTCATGCAGGTGTGTGATGTAGCCATTACAACCTGATGCCTATCTTTCAAGAGTTCAAAACTGATCAGGCTCAAAACTTTTGCATGATGACTCTGGCAGATCATCAATGGAGCATTCTTTCATGCAGTGTCAGAGCTCAACCTCTCTCTGTTATTAATCTTATCCCAACACCATACCTCCTACTCCTCCACCACTGTAACCAATATCCAGCAAGATCCTCAATGTGGTGGGAGCAAGATTAGACCAGACTTCCCACTGGTCAGACTAGCCACTTGTTTCAGCTTGCCCTGGGGAATTCCAGTGAGCTCCCAGGACGGATGAGATTTATAATCCCTCTGTTCAGGGTTTGCCTGTGGGTCTCCTTCCAGATGGATGTATGCCTTGAATACCTTTAAAGGAGGTCTTCAGGGGGGGCATCCTTATTGAATATTTAAACTGCTTCGACAGGAACTTGAAATATAAAAAAACAGCAGTGCTACTCCAAACTCTTCACTCGTCCTTAGACGCTTTTACATATAAGCATCTGTGATGCATGTGTTGACATTGTAGATGTGTTTGAATGCTCTTTGAATATGACTGTATCTTTTGTCCTTCCTTTGATTTATCCCCCACCTTTTCTTTCTATCAGCGCCGATGGGACCTATGAAGTCTCTTTCTACTCCAATGCTGTGGTCTCCAACAACGGTGATGTTGCCTGGCTTCCACCAGCTATATACAAATCGGCTTGCAAAATCGAGGTCCGTGATTTCCCTTTCGACCAGCAGAACTGCACCCTCAAGTTTCGCTCATGGACCTATGACCACACTGAGATTGACCTCATCCTCCTCAGTGATTTTGCCTCACGTGACGACTTCAAGCCAAGTGGAGAGTGGGATATCGTTTCACTGCCTGGACGCAAGAACGAAGACCCTAATGACATCAGATATCTGGATATCACCTATGACTTTATTATCAAGAGGAAACCTCTGTTCTACACCATCAACCTGATCATCCCTTGTATCCTTATAACATCGTTGGCCATTCTGGTGTTCTACCTCCCGTCAGACTGTGGTGAGAAGATGACTCTCTGTATCTCTGTCCTTCTGGCCCTGACTGTGTTTTTACTCCTAATCTCAAAGATTGTACCACCTACGTCTTTAGCAGTGCCTCTGATTGGGAAGTACCTAATGTTCACGATGGTGCTGGTCACCTTCTCCATCGTCACCAGTGTTTGCGTGCTCAACGTGCACCATCGGTCCCCCAGTACACACACCATGCCTCCTTGGGTAAAGCGTGTCTTCTTGTACCGGCTCCCCTCTTACCTCTTTATGCGGAGACCAGGAAGCTCCAACATCCGTGAGAAGTTCCGGAAAAAACACCAGCAGCGATCGTACTCTGACCAGAAGCTGCGTGGAGCAGATGGGGCCACTGGCAGCCCTGCGGGGATGGCGGATTCCTCCTCATCCTTCTTTGTCAACGAGGAGTCGGCCAAACGCTACGGTTGGAAGGTCAGCGACTTGTCAGAGAACACAGAGTTCAGAAAGAGGATGACTCTCAAGTGCAACATTGACGTTGAAGATGCAGTAGATGGAGTGCGCTACATTGCTGAGAAGATGAAGAGTGAGGATGATGATGAAGGGGTATGTGTTTGGAAGAAAAGTATCTGCATGAACATGTGTTTGCTTACCTGTGTGATGTGTCATGGCAATGGTTTCTCTTATGTTGTAGAGGTCAGGCAGGACAGTAGCCTTCATGGTTAAGTTTTTCGCTGTGATTGAGGAAAATCTTTAGAAATATTGTCATTAAATCTCAAGTCATTCATGATCCATCCATGAAAGACTCAGATTCACATTCATTCAGAACGTATTGTAACATTGGTGTTATCTTCAGGTCAAATTTTTGAACTTGTCTACTACGTTGCTTTATGACCTAATCCTGTCTTTTACAGGCTAAATATCAAATCTTATTCTGCTAGCATGCTAACTAAGAAAGCAAACACAGTAGCTTCATCAGTGCAGCAAGTTAGCATGCTCACATTAGCCTTTAGCCTAAAGCATCCACTGCTAGGCTTTTAGTTTTTATCTGCAAATTTAATATTGATTTGGTAATTGATTTATTGTAATTAGGAAATTATTTTGTCCAAAAAAGATGTGGCATTGTCTATTAATAACGTAAGGATAAGACATGAAGTGCAAAAGCAAATTTTGATTTTATTGGCTGTCACCTCTGGCTCTTGGCTCTAACGAATTCCTTTATCTAATCTCCAGCATTATGTAGATTATACAATTATCTATGCATAGTGTATGTATTTCTGTGGGTAGCACAGTTAAGAACATTGTCCGTGTGTGTTTTGATAAAAATTTGATACATCATCAAAGATCAAACGTCCATTGTTTTAAAATCATAGCAAAGTCATGAATTGTTTTAGTTGACATAGTTGTTTGGCTATAGCAAAACTTAACTTACCCTTCTCTCTGCAGATCATTGAAGATTGGAAGTATGTTGCCATGGTGATTGACCGGCTCTTCCTGTGGATCTTTGTGTGTGTGTGCGTGGTTGGGACGGTCGGCCTCTTCATGCAGCCCCTGTTCCAGAGTTACAACACCCCCATTGTTGATGACATGGAGCAGAATTGATACCTGAAACCTAAACTTTGATCTCAACATGACCCAGACATGAACTTTGAGTCCCACCTCCCGCAGAAACAGAGGTCTAATAACATTTTGACACATGAAAACTCACACGTCCGCCTCACACGGCACTCTCACTGGGAAATGATTATAATGCACTTTAGCCCTCTACCACCACCTGCTCCCCTCCAAACTTCCCCCGCCCTCTTTGTCCTCCATCATCTGCCATTCACAGAGGAAACAGGATCTTTTTAGTTCAGTGAACGTAAAGGATAATTCTGTTTTATAACAACTTGGGACACACTTTTATAGTTATGGGTCATTAATTAGACATGAATGACTGATCTGTTAGTTGTTGTTGTTTTTCTTTCATGTTATTTTATTTACCTTTCTGCACAGTGTGACAAAACAAGGAGAGGGAGAGAGAGGCAAGCCACAAAGATGTGAGCAACCTGCAGAATCATAATCAAAAGAAACAATGACCTAAGATATGAGAACCCAATGAATACCCAAGTTTTAACAAACCAGAATTATCTTCTAACTCAAAATGTCATATGAAAGTGTACAAATCTGAATTTCTCCAAGGATCGACATGTAGCAGGATTTGAAGAGGAGAACCTTTATCTGAAAGTTTGTTGACGCCTGTGACTGTTCACAAAGGTTGATCCGGCCAGCAGCAACTCAGGACTTGTTTTTTTTTGCTCTTTAGAAAGGACTTGTTTTTCTCTTTAGTCTTATCTCTCTGGTCCCGTCCTGTCTTCTAAAGTCCCTAACTGGACATTATGGGGGCTAGCATGCATACATAAAGACACTGTTTCTTTCTTTCTCTCTTTTTTGTTTTCTTCATTTCAATTTCCTTTTCAGACCCAGAGAGAGAGAGAACCCAAAGATGAACAAAGCGTCAGTACGCCTCTGCAGATAACGGGCCTCACATTGACAACACAACGCTACTAAAGACGATTCCCCTCTGTGTGGATACACAGAAGAAGATCAAGTTCTCGTGCCCTTTTGCCAACAGCACACACATAGTGGATGAATTTATAATATTTGCCTTGAATATTAAAGTGAGAGGCAACACAAAGCAGCCAACTGAAGGACTGTTCGAATACTAATAGGTGAGTGTGTGTGTGAATGGGGTGCTCAGCCTGTTTTGTTTTTACCCTCACACACACCTCACTGTGAGCATGACTCAATGGACTGATCAAATCGGTGTCATAGCCTTGTTGTGATGTTAAAAGCAGCTGTGTTTGAAATGAAAGAGGGACATTACAAAAGTGCTAATTTAAAAAATAAAAAAAAATAAAAACAAAAAGCAAAACTTAAAACCAATGACCATAAGGCTGTTGCTGCTGCTCACCACGCTTCTTTTAAAAAGGTACAGTACTCTGGTGTCTTCGCAGCAGTGCTCGTCAGCATCCATCACCAAGGAAACCAGCAATAATAATAATATTGTACAGTATTTTATACACACAATGACCTGAAGTAAATTAGACAACCAGTCTGGCTCTTCACTTGCTTAATCTTCCATCAAACTGTATGCTTGATCATCGCAGCCTGTTCTCTTACTTGAATCCATGTCCAGTAATTATTTCAAAGAGGTATCATTATGACTTGTCACCATCATAACACACTCATCTGTCACTGCTACCAACATTAGCCAAGGAAAACGTGTACTGTACCAACCTAACAGTATTGATTTCTCTCATCTTTGTTTTCTCAGTGGATGGAATAAAACATATTTTCTTTGTCTTCCCACTAGTCAGCCATGTTGCGTGACTTGTTCAGTTTTGTCTGTCTAGACAGTAAACGCAGAAAATTACAAGATGGGACTGTGATGGGATCTGATGTCTTGCTTACTGGATCAATAAAGGGAAATGAAAACAACGAGCCGACCTGGTGAATCACATGCACATAGAGTCTAACTTTAAGTAGAGTTTTGCAGCTTGTAGCAGTGTGGTAATGTTCATAATAGAGTGTGCATAATGAGAGAAAATGAGAAATTCAAAAACATAATCACCAACAGTAGCAGAATTAGAAAATGGTATGATTAGGATTTTATAAATTAGTTGTAATTGCTGTTTCTGTTATTGTCTATTTCCAGAATACACGAGTACACAAGTCGCCAGAAACTGCTGATGCTTCCAGCAAAGATACTGCATCATAACTTTTCAGTGACCATCATGTCAGTCACACACACACACACACACACACACACTCAGAGTCAAACAGTGACATAATCCTACAGATGTAGTGACAGCCATTCAATTGGAGTTGGGTTCGGCAATTACAGCTCATATTTGCCCCCACCCCACCCCTCCTTCTCTCTCTCTCTGTCCTATATGAGTCATAAATTAGATGCTTGACATCTGCGTCAATTTCCATTAAGGGAGTGACCACATGACGGTGGGGAGGGTTAGAGAGGGGTTGAGCTGGTGTTGTTGTTACTGGTGTTGTGGAGGTAGTTAAACTGTGAATCATAATTTTCTGGTGACTAAAACATCACACTAATGTTGTTTGATTTTTCTTCTGTTACATCATTTGTGTTACTTATGTGTCAGACTTAAGGTATTACTTTGGTTTTTCTTTGCACAATGTAATCTTTTGAACAGTTCTTCTGTTTTTCAGTTTAGTGTGCAGTTACCTGTGTCTGTATGTGCTGTAGCTCCTTCCTCTGAGGGCCCACAGAGGGTGGGATCCCCTGTGCTCCTCCTCTGCTACACCACAGATCTGTCAGCTGCTGCCAGCAGGAAGATTCAACGGGAAGTTCACACTTGTGAGCCTTTGTCTGTTGCTTGTCAATGCAAGGCTTTCAGACTGAAGTCCCTGTCTGTCCCCAGGGATGTTGCAAGCACAAGTGACAAAGACAAGAGCTCTCAAAACAAAGAGTCAGCCAAGTGAAATACTTTAAAGGTTACCAACACCCCATTCAGGGCTGTAACTCTTCTTAAAAAATCTGTAGAGAGATTGGAACCTTTGAATTCTCATGCTGTTAATGTTTCATTTTGCTCTTTTTATACCACTGAGTCACAGACTTGTGGGAGAGGAAGACATCTGATTGATATGGTTTTAGCAGTTATTCAAGTGTGTCTAACTTCACTCAGTTTGTTTTAGTGTACAAGTTACCATATCTCCGAAGCGAGCGCAACATCAGGCCTGTTCTCCAAGAGTCGGCACAGAGAGTCGGTGTTATGGTTTCCATGTCTGATCATGAGGCATGACCAAAGAAATGAAACTAGATGGATGGAGGGATAGAGAAGAAGTAGTAGTATGTGGGGCAGGACGGATAGGTAAGGAGAGTGTGTGTGAGAGAGAGGGAGAGAGGTATGAAAGGCAGAGGCAGGGATGATAAAGGGGGGGTCATAAACAAATGACACAAGACTTCTGCAATCTGTCAGTCCGACAGTAAAGACTGTTTCACGCTGTAGTCAGAGATCAATAAGCATTTATTCTTCTCCACATGTAGACATATATAATATACATACATGCATGTGTGAAAACATGCACACAGACACTGGTTCTCAGAGATCCTGAAGCAGCCATATGCAGTTGAATTGAATACACAGTTTCTTTCTTTTTATATTGTACATGGGCTTTGCAGACAGGAGGAAATTAAGAAGTAAGCAACAGGTTAAAGGTCATTTAGATATGCATACATTCAGGTTACCGCTTTATTCTATTCTATTCTATTCTATTCTATTCTATTCTATTCTATTCTATCTCTGGTGCAGCACGGCGAGTGTCAGCAGTTTGATCTGGCCCCTGTAGTCGACCGTTGCTCTCCATTTCTCCCATTATCCTCCACAGGACATCCCTTTATGATTTATACCTGCCACTTCTGCTCGGTGGTCGATATTTATGAACTACATTACTGCATTACAGAATGTGTAGCTGCTGTGCAGTTGAGTCAGGGGGGCCATCGATCCTCTCATCTGAGCTACTGAGCTGAAGGGACGGACACAGAGCTGTGGTCCAAACACATCACAGGGGCTTTGAACGGGGCTCAGGGGCCAGCGCTCTATAATGTCCCTGCTGGAGCAGTAAATATCTCCTCAAGTCTGTTACCTGCTGACAGAGCCGGGCGCCTGATGCTGCTCACTAGTGGTCAAAAGAGACACTGCAGAGTTCAACGTTCCTCTCAGCAACAGTAGGACTCAGCAGTCCTGCCATTTAATGCCTGCTACTCATGAGATACTTATGGACCCAATGTCATGTTTTCATTTGGGATGATCGTGTGGTAAATAAAGATTTGAATACATTCTAGTAGTAATTGGTTAATCAGTTACTGTGTGTGTGTTTAAAGTAAAAAAAAAGATTCATTCATATCAGGGAATTCTGGGTAATTTGATATCTAGAAAAGTTACATAACATAAATCTGAGGGTGTGCAGGATGATGAACAGGATAAAAAAGCTTAAAGTTATGTTGATATTTAATTTTATTGCTTTGGACACTATGAAGTTGAAGTGGTGACAACTGCTGGATCAACACTGTGACAACAGTTTGTGAATCACTTGACTAGATCCTTGCAAGCAATATAAAGTCTTACGTATCTAAAATTAGATTCAGTGACCCAAAACACATTTACATTGTATCAGCAGGTATCTTGCAGTAAAAGTCATAAGAAGAAAAAGATTAAATAAGCTTGATTCTTTCCCTCAGGACACCAGTGAGGATCGTGAGGGCCATTACTGAAATGTTCCTAATACATTTCAAACTGATTAAAAATCACTTGAAGCCATGACGAGCAGATCGTCTGTGACCGCAACAGGAAGCACAATCATTTGGATTTCATCACCAGCATCTTGGGACAAACATGACTGGACCAGATAATGAGTAAGCTTTGCCCGGCTCTTCAGGGCTGCTGCTGTTTAACCGAAAACGACACTGCTGGTCATTCAGAGAACGAGATGGACGCTGAGAGAATAAAAACACGTAGCAGAGTGCAGTTGTGAGCATGAATGTAAACATATTGTCACTATAAATTGCACCACTGTTGCTGCTCTAGATTTTTATGAATGTGTGTGAGAAGATGCAGAGACGGGGAGAGAGGATGAGGGAAGTTTTGTGGGAAAAACACAGAGGGCCGCAGAGAGATGGCAGTTTAATTAGCAGCAGAGGACTTTGATCAGATAACCGTGAGAGGACTTTAATTAGTTGCTGGTGGCTGCAACAGGCCACAGCATGACCATGCAAGCTGCACATAGTGGTCACTGGATGAATGGAAATAGGAAGTTGGCTCAGACTCAGATAGGAGGAGGAGACAGAGTTTAACAGTGAGAGCAAGGGTGGAGAGATTGTGGAGGGAAAGATAGGGGGTGAAGATGTGACTGCTAGGAGGCTGAGTGGGGTCACACAGTGTAGTGTGACAGATAGAGTAGGATGAGCTGTGGAAGGGGAGGGGAGACTGAGAGCTTCTGAAAAAAAAAGGGAGGCAACAGCGGGGTGGTGGGATTAGATGAAGCTGAAGGGAGAAGGAGATTCATGGGGAGAGGGTCAAACTGTTTAGATGGGGTTAACGGGTGAGAGGAGAGAGATGGCCAGAGGTCAGGAGCACACATCTTCTCAGTTATGAAATCTGAGATTACATCTTATCATGTGTATGTTTTGACCATGACCCAAAATGAAATGGCAGTCAGTAAAAAGTTTAATAATGCAGTAGTCACTATAGAGGCAGACAGACACTGCAGAAAGCAAATAAAACACAATCTCTGCATACTTAACATTTTGTGACCTGTGAGATACGGTATGTTAATTAACTTTGTGCATGTAAAGAAGATAAGAGCATAATCTTATGTGAAATATTTGAAGTATTATCTGTTACAAATAAGCTGTATATAGTTGTAATTTCTAGGAGTGTGATGGCCAAGCAGGAAGAGAACAGTGTTTTTATTAGTCCCCCCCCCCCCCCCCCATAGTAATTAGGTAACTGCTGCAAGTCATGAGTGCAGTGAGAGTGGAGCAAATAATGAGCTCAAAATCACTAAAACAACAATGAGGACTATACAGAGTGAGAGATGATTTTATATTACATGTTGTCATCTGATCCAGCGTTAATACACATCATTGATTAACATGTCCTTAAATACACTTAAAGGGAACAAATGGGAACAGCTGTATATAAAAGGGTTAAGTTGACGCTCCATTTGCCACAGACACAACCTGTTCAATAATACAGATTAAGGCTCAGGTTTGCAGCGACGTCAGACTAAGTTGTTTAAAGGCAGACACTCATCAGTGTGAGTGAGGGTGTGACCAAGAACTAACAGTGCACTTAATTAGACATGGAAAGACTAAACCTACTTGTGCTCTCCTCTCTTATATCCTGCAATTTTAAACCCTCATTATAAAGCAATTCTTTCACCCATCCCGTTCTCCTGGCCTTGATCTTATTCTCATTTAATGGAGCAGGTTTTCCCATACAGAATATATGTCTCTAAATCAAAGTTTACGTTGCCATATATGTCACATATTACTATCACTAATAAACATCCTCCGGATATATGAAAATACATATTCATAACATAAGTTAAATATCCATTATAAAATTTGCATCTGAAGATAAATTTAAAACTCTATAGTGTGAATATTTATTTGGTGCAAGCACCTATATATGATACTAACATTTATGTATTTCACATATGTAGGTATATTAAAACAGCATTGATACATATGTTTTTGCTTATGTATGTTTTTCTTGTTCATCTTTTACATGTCTATCTTCATATTCTGGGAAATTATTTTGGTATTTTGGAAGCCACTGTATATATACAGGAAAGATCCACATATACTCACAGATTTAGAGATGGACATATATTTGTAGAACATGTTTAAATTATAGAGTTGTATGTCAATATAAGAAATTGTTCCAATTACTAACACGTACATAGGTATATTTCATGTCTAATTTTTACATATTGCACATATATTTCATATGAAGAAATTTAATAGACTTATATACATTACATCTGTGAGTGGGTTAACTTGCCATCACAGGTAAAATCAAGTATAAGTAATAATACACTGTTGGAATAATTTTGTTTTCAGACACATTATTCTTTTTATTCCTATTGTAAAGGTTAATTGTAGTTTAATGTGATATAACTGTGGAAGTGTGACAGTGATATGTTTGGAAGAGACTGATCAATAAAGGTTTGAGAAGATATACACTAGAATAAAGAGTAAAACACATTGTTTCAATCATTTCATGAGAAGTGGTAAAAAAAATATTTTATTCCAACTTTATGAGCAACAGTGTATTAACAGCATCGCTCCTCCAATTAATACAGTACAGCATGCAGCTCTGGAAAAAAGTCTAGTAAAGTAGAGAGAGAGAGAGAGAGAGAGAGAGAGAGAGAGAGAGACCTAACGAAGAGGAAAGAAACAAGAGGGCATAATATGATGCATGAAGATGAGACGTCAACAGCAGGATAGAGTGATAGAGAGAGACAGACATAGGTAAAGTGTAAGAGAAAGGTGAGAGAGTGAAAGTGGAGAGATTGCACTGGGACAGATTCAGCTAAGGAGAGAGGAACAGTGTGTGAGGTTGACGTGGATGAGCCAGGACAGTCTTGTCTGACACACACTGCTGCAACTACACTTGCCCTTTTCCTTTTGCTTTGCTGTCTGCATCGGGCCCGCGAGGTCCTTCTGCTTTGTCTGAGCTGTCTGACCAGATGCCTGCTGTTAGTCAACGATGCATCTGGCTGCGTGATCGCGCAGAGAAAGACACAGGACAATGGACAAAAGAAGAGAGAGAGAGGTGACAGAGTGACATGTAGCAGCAGGATGGTGGGAGAGAGAGAGTATTTTTCTCTGTTTGCCCGCCCAGTGAAAGAGTAAGCAACACTGGGATGTCACCTCAGTTGGAGATGGTTCGAAAACACCAGCGCACGAACTGTGACACTACAGGGCAGTTGTCTCCTCCTATGAACCTGACTAACTTCTGCATCACTGCAGATACTCTGCTTGTTTGAAGTCACACTTTTCACACATCCTTCCTCCTTCTGACTTTCTGTATTTGATGGATGTAATGTAAGAACATGACAAAATGCTTGAATCCAATCCTTGTCTTCTATCTGTTGTATTAAAGCTGATATCCTTTTTTAAAATACAATTACTGCAATTCATACAGCAGTGTAATACAAACTACGTGGGACACTCGCTCTTTTCCTTGAGGCCTTTGAGGCCTCCTTAATTCCCTCATTAAACTGAGGCTCATCACAGAAGACATGCAGATTAGAAGCAGATGAGGATATTTTCAGCTTTAAGACAATTAATATGGTGGTTATGAAAAAGCTGCTTTTAACTAAACAAGATGACGACACTGCAAATATTCTTTACACTTGTCGCGGCAATTTTCAGGTCTGCCTGTTGGGAGTCAGAAAACAAGACTGGAGAGGTAGCATGCACCAAGATTTATTCTCTATATAGACAGGGAACAGAACATTGAACTACACAGCAGATAGCAGTTCAGAGTTGTGCCCCCTGACCAGAAACTGTTGTGTTCTCTCTGGATTCATGTGTGTGTAATATGTACTTCACCAATGCAGCTGTGGATTCAGCTGTGCTGGTCATCGCTGCCTTGCTGTAAGTGTGTGCGTGATCAAGTGATCCCCCCCTTTTGGTTAAACTTGTGTGGGATTATCTTCTGGAACCTTCCTACCTCTTTCCATTGTTTCCCCAGAGTATGGGTTATCAGGAGCACTTGGGATGGTCCCAGCCACTTCTTCTGGTTCCACCATTTCACCCTCAAGTGCTGTGCTCCTACCCAATCACGAAAGTTCAATAGTACAGTTGCAGCCGGCACGACCCCGCTCAGGGGGTAGAAACATTATTTTAAGGTCGAAAAACTACACAGTGTTGCTTTACACAAGGGATATTCCTAAAAAAATTCAAAATAATTTCACACAAAGATTAAACTTGGGTCACTCTGGCCCTTAAAACATATGGTTATATAATTAAAAGAGAAAATATACAATAAAAGACAAAGGTCACTGGTCGACCTTTCAGCGTCAAAGCTCAACGCTGTGGGAAAACACCTCCAAATGTTTGTTGTTTTACAGTTAAATGTCAGGAGGCCTTTTTAAAATGTCCTTCACTATCTTGCAGGCAGTGTCCCTCAGGTGACCTTTGGGAGTGGACTAACTCTGACTAAGGTGTTGGTTCAAAAAGGAAAAAAGAAAAGAAAAGCAGGAGGGAGAGAAAAGCTGCAAAGGAAAAACAGATAGAGAAGACAGGAAAACATGGAGAAAAAGAAAAGTGGAAATGTGAATGAAAGGCAAAGACCTGCTGTTTATCTCCTGTCCGGACCGGTGGGTGGAGACTCTTCCTCAGCTTTTCTCTGCATCCTTCTGAGTTAAAAAAAAATGCATTTCTGCAAATAGATTTGCCGGCTCTGTCACACTGAAGCACATCAGGCAGTTAAAATTGCCTCTTCTCTTCTCTTCTCTTCTCTTCTCTTCTCTTCTCTTCTCTTCTCTTCTCTTCATGATTGAGCTTTTTAACATTTCACGATCAGCTGCCCTGAATATATTTTGCTATTAGCTGTCCATATCCCTTTAATTTCACCGATCACGCCCTCTCTGTGTCCTCTCTCTCTCTCTCTCTCTCTCTCTCTCCCATCAGACCTCTCCTAAAACTTCCTGTCTCTCTGTTGTTCCTTTAGTTCGAGACTCCTACCAGCCCTTGTGCTGCATGTAAACACAGCAGCTTTCCTGCTCTGAGCCTGAACATCCTTTGCTGACTTCACTCCCTAACGATAAAGCTAACTGAATTAAGCACTGAGCAGTTCCACCTGTCCTGATCTCACAGCTACTAACATGATAACCACTTTGGATTTTTACAAAAGTGTTGCAGCACATTTCCATCCAGATACACTGGCCCTGTGTTCATTTTACATGCAGTATATGAATACAAAGTATAACCCTCATCAGTCTCTCAAAAGTCATGTCCTTTTGTCTCCCACATGCTTTTCCCAGGTGTGCATGTATGTCGGTGCTTACTCACATACACATATATATGTGTGTGTGTTTGTTAACTCTGTTGGAATCAGAGACGTTTCTGGAAGTAGGTTACAGGAGGGGAGACTGTTGTGGCAGGACAGATACTAAAATGTCTCTTGATGCTGAATACTAAAACATGTCTGAGCACACATGTTCATGCAGGTTCCATCCATGCACGCACGCATGCATGAATTCATGAAATATTAAGGTAAAAATCAACTAAAAGCTCCCTCTGTCCTTCCATTTATTTATTGGCTTATAAGACACTGCGCACGTCAGAGTCTGACTTTCACAGAAGACAAATAAAAAAATATATTTATTTATTTGTTGTTAATATGATGTGATAAATGACCTATAAGAACTGATCCAAATTCAAAGCAGAACACAGAGCTAAACAAATAAAGATGTTTCAATGCAACAACCCAAAACAGTGTATTCAAAAACCATGGCTACTGCATTTCTTTTTCCTTTACAGAGGATGTTAAAACGATATGATGATCAGTCTGGGCTTGGATGCTCCAGAATAATACCAGTGCCATTCCATGCAGTGCTGCTATGCTTTAATAGCTTTCCATTATTTGAACTGGGCAGACAGTGCAGCCTTCGAGACTCTATTATAGAGCAGCTAATGCTTTAAGCTGCCTGCGCATTGTTATGCATACAAAATCAATTAAGTGACTAAATAGGTCATTTACAGCTCAGCCCTGAAAATATGTGATCCTGTGTGTGTGTGTGTGTGTGTGTGTGTGCACTTTTGTACCTATCCAACAGTGGACTTCGGTGTCGTTACACATTCACCAACAGTGGACCATCGAGCCAACAGGGGACATTTTTTAGGTCCCCTCTTGGACATGCCTTAAATAATGTTAAAATCATGTGAAAAACCATTTGGTGAATTTTTTTAACTTTTGCCAAGAGGGGACCTAAAAGTGTGTGAGTGTAAAAGTCGATGTTCAGCAGTGCCCCTGCAGGCTGGAGCAGGGATTTTAACGACTCATTCACACACGTCGTTTCTTACACTCCTCCATAGTGTGAACGGCTTGCAGCTCAAGGGAGCCTTTCAGACTGTAGAGAGGCTGTCAAGCAGGCTACTTAGTTAACAAACCAGAATCTTGAAACACAATTTGTCATTTTTTGTAACAAAATATAAGGGTTCAGTTTTGATGGATGTCTTGAGTTTTAAATTCAACACTGCATTAAATATAATAGAATTTTAAAAATTTTGAAAAACTCAACACCCAGAATAAAATTAGAAATAAAATGGTCAGCATTAAGATCATTTCTTTTGAATTTTGTAATAAAATAAAGTTTATCATGCTTTTGTTGCTTGTCTAGTTTTTTAAGCACAGGGTTTCAATTTTACAATAAACTTGTGTTCTCAATCTGTATTTATAGGAATTATTTGTTAATTTACATTACAGAAAAAAGGTCCACACTTGGTTCATATGGAATGACAGGGGTCCACTGTTGGCTGGCACATAATGACACAAGTTCCCGCTGAGTTAGCATGGGGTGACATACACACTCAAGCATGGGAGAATAAAGAAGAAGAATAAGCAAAACGGACAACAAAAGAAAATAATTATAATCTAAATATAATATAATCTGGGGGAGGGATAAATCAGCTAGAGTATAAATCAACCCCACAAAGCCCAGTGTTAAACTACTGCAACAACAATTTCTACAGTCCCTAAGGCTGTACTGGAGGTTTTTAATTCTTAGGTTGTTGTTGTGCAGAGGGAAAAACACATAACATTTATATGAGCTACCATTGTCTGCAGATGGAAAGTTTTAAAGATGGTTGCCTGTGTAGATTTTTTTTTTTTACTTTGTGCTCTGGAACAGAAAAGTTGGTCCCCACTTGCATTGTACCGAATGACTGAAGTCCCCTCTTTACTTGAACAAAATGACACAAGTCCCCTGTTGAATGGTTTGCAGCGATGCTCACACTCCAACATGGATGTATACATTTAGCCAGGAAAAAAAGAAACATCATTGTCAGCAGCTGTGTGACCAAGTTTGACATAAAAGAGGTCAAGTGTTGGATGAGATTTATAAAGGTGTTTCAGGCAGATGGAAATGCTGTCTGGGAACAACAACTTAGCATGACACGAGAAATTAAGATTCATCAGACTGTCAGACATACAGGGGAGAAATCAGCCAGTGGGTGGAATAACTCCAAGAAGTCCACTGTTGAACTACTTTGTGAAGATGCAGCCTTATCATAATGGAACTGAGATTTTTCTTAAAACAGCAGGCTCATGAGCAGTGGTGCATGTAGAGGGAAAGGCTTCAAATCATAAACACGGTTAGACCCAGTGAGAAAGCCGTAGAGAATGTGGCTATGGTCCTATGGACTGAAATCAATGATTTAACAACAGCTTGTCCCTTTGCTATTGAGACACAAATGTGCAGTTCAATTGTTTGTAAACAACAGTCTGGAATGTCCTGGACTGCATTGTTGTCATGGGAAAAAATACTTAAAACTAAACTAAACTAAACTTGGGGTTTGACATGGCCTTGAGCCACACAAAATTACTCTGTGGCCACCTAATATCCCAAAGGTCAAAGGGTCAAAGATTACTTTATTTATACTCTCTGGTAAATTTTATTTGCAATGAATCAGCCTTAACATTTACATTTACGGCATTTACAAACAGCACAGGACATATAAAAGCACATATAAAGTGACAACAGGGCTCAAGACTAGAGTGAAACAAATAAAACCAACTTATGCGAGCAAGCCATCAGCTCTCAACGTTTCTCCCCCATGTGAATTTCACAGATAGCAGGTGAAAATAAACTATTTTTGTACCGCTTAGTTTTGCAGGCTGGTACCATGGTACCATACCTAAAAATCAGCATTAAGAGGGTTGCCTTTAAAGGACAGGTTTCCAAACCATGAAACAAGACAGAAAGATAAAACCGATCCAATAAAAGCCTGATAAAAGAAGGTCAACGTGGTTCTTTCAATTTGGAAAGGTGTACGGTTTTCTCAAACAGTACGGGCGCTGGTGTCCCTTTTTACAAACATCTTCAGTTTGCCTCAAAGTTCAGTTTGTTGTCAATGACAGTTCCAAAATATCTGTGTTGACACACTCCACCCAAAATCCATGTTAGAGTGTGAGCATCGCTGCAAACCATTTAACAGGGGACTTGTGTCATTTTGTTCAAACAAAGAGGGGTCCTAAGTCATTCGCTACAATGCAAGTGGGGACCAACTTTTCTGTTTCAGAGCACAAAGTTCAAAACAAAGTCTACACACAAAACCCTGGAAGATGGAATGGACTTCTTTTTTTTTTTTAATAAAACACACCTTGCTGTTGCACTGTGTCAAATACACTGATGCATGGGTCCATTTTTTTTTTTTTTTTGGCCAAGTTGGGCCGGCTTCTAAGCTACTCACAACACAAGCGGTTGTCTCTACTGTTGTGAAGCATGTACACATGCATTGTCCAGTTTGCATGTATACATGCAGAAGAAAACCGGTTTCCAATAACATTATCTGGGTGTTTAAGTCGGATAAGGAGAAGTCCAGTTTCAGCTGGACTAATGCATTTGTCCAGCTTTAGTTGGATTAAGGCCATAATTGAGTTCTTTCAACTGTCATGTAAACATACTGATTGAAGTCACCAACACTCATGTGTTTCACAGATCCTAACTTTAAGGTAGATTTGTGGAACTGGCTTCTGAGAAGTGACTGGAGTGGGTGAGGGGTGTGAATCAGTGCCAGACGACCTGAGTCAGTCCTTGACTGTCAACAGTGTGGGGGATGGTTTCTTGTAGCTGACAGTGGTTGTCAGGCCTTTCTAGGTTGGGCTTCAGAGTTGCTAACTTCTTTTAGCCAGGATAATATGCAAATCAGACTGGTTGGTCCATGTGCTACACAAATATGGCCTTGAAGAAGGAGAAGAATGATGAAATGTAATTTAGAGTAAAAACTTCCGTGGCATTTTCTCCCAGGACCTTTTTTATGATCTACTATTGTCTACTAGCAGTAATGTTGTCTTGGAACAACAACTTAACATGGTATGAGAAATTAGTATTCATCAGAATGTCAGAGATAGAGGGGAGAAATCGTGGATGGAATCTTGGAATCTATCAAACACTCAGCATGAGTGAAATGAGTTCTGTGAGAAAATATTTAGATTCACAGGGTATGAAATACCTTTACAAAACTCATTATACACTTGACCATTCTTTAGACAAAAGTGGGTTACTGCTTGTACCCCTACTATTTAAAGTTGCCACAGAAATTGTGTCACTAAATTACATCAATCATTGTTCTTCTTCTTCTTCAAGGCCATAGGCATGTAACACATGGCCAACCTAGGACAGGGGAATACCCATGTCTCATTCAGTCTAATTTGGATACAAGATCTTGGCTGAAAGATGTTGAGCCTCTCCAGGTTGGGCTTCAGATTTGCTAACGACCATCGTCAGCTGCAAGAAACCATCCCCCACACTGCTGACAGTCAAGGACTGACATAGGTAACCAATTTGGATACAAGATCTTGGCTGAAAGATGTTAAGCCTCTCCAGGTTGGGCTTCAGATTTGCTAACGACCATCGTCAGCTGCAAGAAACCATCCCCCACACTGCTGACAGTCAAGGACTGACATAGGTCATCTGGCACACATTGACACCCTTCACCGACTCCAGGGTTAGGGTTAGGGTCATTTTGTTCGGGCCAGTATGTTGAGAACTCAGAGCCGGTTTCCAGTCTATGGCCGGAGCACACATTAATTTAGAATAAGTTTAATTGGTGCAGATTAAACTTCTAAATGAATTCATGCTCCAGATCTGGTTCTTTGCTTCTATTCTTATTATAATTACAGCAGAATGATTAAAGAGTATTTTCCATCTTTGCTGAGCATAAGATTTGTTCAAAATTAAATAAAAGCCTGTCCTATATACAAATACAAATTCCTTTATTAATGCCCAAAGGGAAATTCATTTGTCCGTCAGCTTATCAACCATCTACAGAAGAATGAAGAAGCCTGATGGCTGAAGGTACAAAGGATCTTCTATATTTCTCCGTCCTGCAGTGAAGAGAGAGGAGCCGTCCACCACCGCTCTTTTCTTGGTCCATCAAGGTGTTATGAAGTGGATGATCTGAGTTGTTCAGAATGGCCTCCACCAGTGTGTATCTCTCCACCACATCTTCAGTGAGTCCATCAGGGAGACATGACTGAAGTCAAGTTTCTCAGGATATTTAGTCTGTATCCTAGCAACGACTTCATGGAGACCTTCACATGGAACTTCAGCAGTAGCCATTGGTGGGATGTACACAAGTATTGTTTTGATTTGAAAAAAAATCTACTTCCTGAGTCTTCACCTATATGTCCAGCTCCTCATCACTGTTGTTGGGCAGAGAGTTGATATTTTGCATGATGACTGACGGCAGAAAAGACCTACAGTACATCTCCACGCACCTCCTCATCCAGCTGGAACAGGGTGGCATCCTCCATTTTATGCTGCAGTCTGCTGGGGAGGAAGTTTAGGAAAAAAGCAGGCAAAGAGGCTGGATAAGCTTGTCAAGAAGGCTGGCTCTGTCATTGGAGTAAAGATGGACTCTTTGGAGGAGGTGGTGGAGAGATACTCAATGAGAATGATGGAGGCCATACTGAACAACACGGATCATCCACTTCATAACACCTTGATGGATCAAAGAAGCAGCAGTGGTGGACGGCTCCTCTCTCTTCGGTGCAGGACAGAAAGATACCGAAGATCTTTCATACCAACAGCCATCAGACTCTTTAATCATGATGCAAATTTACGATGAGCTATCAGACAAATGAATTTCCCTTTGGGATCAATAAAGTATTTTCTATCTATCCACACTTGCTCCATTTCAATGACAGAAGCTCCTCTCCTGAAAAATCTCCTCTCCCCACAGAAGTGTCCATCAGTAGTTGACAAAATACGACAAAAACATACAAAAACACAACAAAATAAAGCAAAGGTTGAGTAAAAACTCAGAGCTACCAGACTTTGCTGCTCCCAGTTGAAGTGCATGTTCATATATGCCTGTCTCTAATATAAGCCGGGTCAGTTCAGCAGTTGAAGCAAATAGAAGCCCGGGCTTCTGAATTCCAGTAGAGCTAATACTTTGCTGAGTAGAAATTTGTGTTGCAGTGGTTCAGTGGACTTCTTGGAGTTATTCCACCCACTGGCTGATTTCTCCCCTGTATGTCTGACAGTCTGATGAATCTTAATTTCTCGTGTCATGCTAAGTTGTTGTTCCCAGACAGCATTTCCATCTGCCTGAAACACCTTTATAAATCTCATCCAACACTTGACCTCTTTTATGTCAAACTTGGTCACACAGCTGCTGACAATGATGTTTCTTTTTTTCCTGGCCAAATGTATACATCCATGTTGGAGTGTGAGCATCGCTGCAAACCATTCAACAGGGGACTTGTGTCATTTTGTTCAAACAAAGAGGGGACTTCAGTCATTCGCTACAATGCAAGTGGGGACCAACTTTTCTGTTTCAGAGCACAAAGTTCAAAACAAAGTCTACACACAAAACCCTCTTTAAAACTTTGCTTCCGGTTTGGCTGGTTATGAGAGAGGCTGTATGTAACTCTATTGGGGACGACTGACTGCAGGTTGTAAGGATATTCAAGTGCAGGAAAGTCATTATCATTTGCAAATCCAGATTTTCCTTGGCTGAATGTTCCTGATTATCTCCCCATCCCACAACAATAGTCTCAAGCTTAACATGCCTGATATGTTCTGATGCATCGTTCGTGTAATTGAGGGAAAATGACTGCAAGTTGTAACTCCAATGGCACATTCCAGACTGTTGTTTACAAACAATTGAACTGCACATTTGTATCTCAATAGCAAAGGGACAAGCTGTTGTTAAATCATTGATTTCATCATCTAAAACAGAAAAGTTTTAAAGAGGGTTTTGTGTGTAGACTTTGTTTTGAACTTTGTGCTCTGAAACAGAAAAGTTGGTCCCCACTTGCATTGTAGCGAATGACTTAAGTCCCCTCTTTGTTTGAACAAAATGACACAAGTCCCCTGTTAAATGGTTTGCAGCGATGCTCACACTCTAACATGGATTTTGGGTGGAGTGTGTCAACACAGATATTTTGGAACTGTCATTGACAACAAACTGAACTTTGAGGCAAACTGAAGATGTTTGTAAAAAGGGACACCAGCGCCCGTACTGTTTGAGAAAACCGTACACCTTTCCAAATTGAAAGAACCACGTTGACCTTCTTTTATCAGGCTTTTATTGGATCGGTTTTATCTTTCTGTCTTGTTTCATGGTTTGGAAACCTGTCCTTTAAAGGCAACCTCTTAATGCTGATTTTTAGGTATGGTACCATGGTACCAGCCTGCAAAACTAAGCGGTACAAAAATAGTTTATTTTCACCTGCTATCTGTGAAATTCACATGGGGGAGAAACGTTGAGAGCTGATGACTTGCTCGCATAAGTTGGTTTTATTTGTTTCACTCTAGTCTTGAGCCCTGTTGTCACTTTATATGTATGTGCTTTTATATGTCCTGTGCTGTTTGTAAATGCCGTAAATGTAAATGTTAAGGCTGATTCATTGCAAATAAAATTTACCAGAGAGTATAAATAAAGTAATCTTTGACCTTTGGGATATTAGGTGGCCACAGAGTAATTTTGTGTGGCTCAAGGCCATGTCAAACCCCAAGTTTAGTTTAGTTTTGTTTTAAGTATTTTTTCCCATGACAACAATGCAGTCCAGGAGTATAAAAGTCCAGTAGGGCAAACAATTAAAGGGGAAGTATGCAGGATTTGTACCTTAACTATGCTACTTATTTAGATTAAAAATGTATCTTGAAAATTATCAGTGTAGCTAATTTCTTCGTTATTCATCCATGCTGGAGTGTGTATGTCACTTCATGCTATCTCAGTGGGAACTTGTGTCATTATGTACCGGCCAACAGTGGACCTCTGTCATTCCATATAAACCAAGTGTGGACCTTTTTTCTGCAATGCAAAATAATAAATAAAATGCATTCCTATAGATTGAGGATAGTAAATTAAAATTGATGGAAACCATGTGCTTTTAAAAAGTAGAAGTGTGATGAGATGGACCTTTAAAGATCTGGGTCTGACAAAGGCTGCAGGTCACTCCACCATTAGGTTGTCAGTGCCTATGGCATTTAAACTGTCCATGTTTAGGAAGGACTTCTGACAACAATTATGGGATCTGTAATTCATATCAAAATAAAATAGTTTAACTCTTTAAGATAGATTCCAGCAATGCAAGATTTTATCCATATACTGTGTGCTGTCTGGGGCATTTAGATTATACACAATGTAGATTATAGAAGGTCCCCTCTTCCACTGCTAAGAATGACAAAGGCAACACAATTTATGGATCAGTAAGGACAGGGGAGCAAATTATCCTTATTAAGAAAGAAGAATTAATCAATATTAAAGCCCATGTAAAGTCAATTTTGTTGCTAATACTGCAGACCTTGATATTAGTGCTGCAGCTATGTTACTTCTGAATTGCATGCAAAAACATTATTTACTCTAAATGTGGCCATGATTTATTTATTTATTTTGTACTATCTGTATTACATAGACTTGTTTAAATAATGATAACACTAAAAACTTAAATTATCCAGAAACCAAGAAAGTCATTGTAGTAAACAAACAGTCAGTAGCTGAAAGACTGGGTGCAGACAGCTCCACTGCATTATGTGGAGGTCCACTCTTTGATAGGTAGACATCGCTCAAAGACCCAAGTCCCCTCTTGGCAACTTCTTTAAAAATAATTAAAAGACACATTTTCAGTAATATTACAGTTAAACACCTTAAAAGTAAATTTTATATTATATTTTTGTTTTTCAGAAAGACCAGAAACACAAGTCCACTGTTGGCAGTTTACCCTGACAGTTCCCTGTTAGCCCTGTTGGTTTGTATGTGTGTGTGTGTGTGTGTGTGCGTGCGCGCAGGTGTGAGTGCTGCATCTTCCTCGAGAGCAATAATGAATAAATATGGTTATAATTCTTTAGGTTTGAGGTACAGTAGATAGATAGATAGATAGATAGATAGATAGATAGATAGATAGACAGATAGATAGATAGATAGATAGATAGATAGATAGATAGATAGATAGATAGATAGATACTCGTTTTTGTGGTGGTTAAATCCATAGCTGAAAACCATTTCCTTATTCCAAACTTATCACCTGTGAGTCACTGTGAGTCAGGTCGCTAAGTTCTGCCCGTGGGTGAGTGGGTGGGAGTGTGGGACGCGGGGACGGACGGAGGGAGGAGGGAGGCGGTACTGAGCAGAAGTTGTCCATGTCGGGAGAGCGCACCGCGAGTCCAACCTCTCCACGCTCCGGGAGCGCAAAGGAGAAAAAAATGTTGCTCTAATCTTGAAGCCTCGCAGACGCCTGCAGTGGGTCCCTGACAAGTCTTCCCTCAAAAGCATCTGTTTGTTTCTTTTATATCCGCAGGGAGCATCGCCAAGCGTCGATGTATCGATGAATTTCCCCGGGAAACTAACAAACGTGCTCCTGCTGGTGCTCGTCGCAGCGCAAGGTAAGACACCGCCGTGCGCCGTGGGTCGGTGCCGAGTCGCGACGCAAAAGTACCACTGTGCACTCGTTAGATGTACAGTCACTTTATCTGACACTTGTGGGCGATTTGGGATCTTGTTTGTGAAATCAGTTTCACCACATCAGGTGAACTTATGCTGTGCGTCTCTGTGAAAGACGCGACATTAAAACAAACTGTTTTTCATTTCCTACATGCAGAGTTCAGCCTGATACGCCTGCAGTCGGGATTCACGCTACACTTTTCTTAAACGCATCTTCTTCATCATAACTAATGACATGCTTTTCAATTCTAATGAGACTGCAGGACCCCCTCCCCTCCACCTCCCCCACCCTCAAATAGACTATCCTATATGATCTCAAAACTTGTAGAGCCAACATGGGCGATGTGGTGAGGGCCCATAATCTGATCTGTTTGCACGGAATAATTCAAACAAGATACTTGAGCATGCAGCACAGGGTTCAGTTTTCTCAGGACATGATGATCTGCGATGGTGACATGTCGCATTATAGGTAATACCTAAGCCCCTGGAGCTACTGTGAGGCACCCATGCGTGAACAGAAACGAGCCAACGCATGGATGACATACATTTCTGCAACAGCAGCTCATTTTCTGTCAGTGTTGATTTCATACCTGACTCTTCCAGATGTGCAGCTGATGTGGGCTCCCTCCACCCACAGAGGTCAGAAGTCAGGGTTGGGGTACAATGTCAGCCTCAGAGCTGTAAGGGAGTCATTGTTTCTGCTCAAGGACATCTCAGCAGGTGGATGGTTACCAGTAGCTTCTCAGAAGTTGGAAGAGTTACAGTGGAAGCTGTGAGGAAAAGTGTGATTTAATGACTGTAGTTTGAGACATTAAATCACAGCTGGATATGTTTGGCACATTTTGTTTTTCTCTGTGTGTGATTCATCTTCTTCCTCCCTTGTGTTTTCAAAACCACATAGCTTATTTCATATTTTTTAAGGTCTTAAGTTCATGCGAGGCTGCCAGTCCCCTGTGTGGTTTAGAACTGCAGATTTTGTAGCGGGGTCCTTGAGTGGCTCCCAGGGGACCCAGAGCACAACAAAGATGAAGACTTTAAAGCAGAAACCTTTATGCTGTGTAACCGAATGGTTATTTTAATCCTGGATTTCATCTCATTCACATCGACAAAGAGGACACTGAAAGTTGGGAGGAAGTCTTTATAGCACCCAGGCTAACAGCTAAGCAGCTATGAAGCAGTTAAAAAAGGAAAAGGTAGCGTATTTGTTCAAAGTGCTCACTGCTGTTTTTGTGCCTTTAACACCTGTCAGCAACACACTGTGGGATGCTGGCTACTTTAATGTCTGTTTCTGCGGATGAGGCCTATGTTTTGGTCCAAATGCAGAGATCAGTAACTTCATAAGTAGTTAAGTTGAGGTGACCAAACTGAACATTTTCAGGCAGATGTAGTTTCATTTTTATCTTCAGGCTGAAAAACAGAATCTGTGTAGCCTACTAACAATTTCATCTTCCTTGCCAATCAGAACGTCTTGTCCGTTGTAGGGATTGGGCCTAGGCCATCTTTGTTTTGCTACGTGTGTTATGGGTTTAATGAAATAGTGTGAATAAATCATTGTACAGTTGAAGACATTTAATTCTTCATTTTAGATGGTAGGTGATGTGACCCCGAAATCATGTAGCTCTGGCTCGATACTTTGCTAAGCTAGTTAGCTTTAGCATAGATTTTATTCATGAAGCTACAAGCTTAATTTAATCAACAGGTGTGTAAAATAACAAGTAACAACAGGATTACCTTATTCATTTTGCAATTAAACCTACAGGCTGTGAGGGAAACCTCTGTGTGGGTAAATAATTTCACTTTAGCTTTAGCTAAGACACTGGCTTTGGCTTTTCTCCCCAGCTAGCTTTCACTCGACATTGGCTACCTAGCTTTCTTGTATGTTTAGGGTACTTGTTCCTCTGCAAAGTTAAAGAAGCAATTTTCATACAAATTATAATATAATATTTGATATATTTTGAATAATTTATGAGGAATAATACAGTTGTTAGATAGCTGAATGCTGCCCCAGCAGGCGACAGTAGCCTATTATTAGGATGTTTCTTGGTTTGTTTATACAAGATGAGTATTGCTAGTCACATTAAACACAGACCCCTCTTCATTTTACTTCAGGCAAAGAGACACCAGTCCTGGGACTAACCTAAGAGTTGCAGCATGCTTTAAACAGATGCTGTAGGAGGTGATGATTATTCTGGCTATAGATCGAATCACTGCTATGTTGTATGAAATCATTGTGACGTCTTGAGTGTAACAGTGAGTATGTCCCAGATGTGGAACTCCGAGTCCCCCTGTGGGAGCAGCACTGAGTGTCTTCGTATTGTCACGCTTCAGTTGTCATGTGAAAGACACTGGCTTCACACATCTTGTAACTTGAAGCAGACTACCTCAGTGCTCTCTTTATCTGCCTCACTCCATCCTTCTCTTCAGCTGGGATGGATTTGCCACAGCTTTGTCGCTTTGCCCTTGAACTGGGCGAAATTCAAAAGGAACAAGAAAACGGTGCAGTGAAAGGATAACAGTGTCAATACGCTCACAGCAGAGCAGATTTTTGCATAAGTAAGGGGAAATCAACTTTGTATTGTTGCTAGTTAGAGGTGGTTAATTTAACATAAAAGCTAGAAAAGAAAAAAGGATTTTGCCTCACCTTCCTCTTTACACCAGTCTGTCTCCTCCACCTCCTTCCCTCAGTCCCTCATTGGCTGTGGGGTATGCATGTGTATGATTCTGAACAGGGGCTGCGTATGCAGATAAGTGCTTGAAAAACACACATTGACACACACACACATTCCCAGTGGGGGTCTGATTAGTGGGCTACAGGAGGTATTGTCTCCTGCCATCCAGGATCTAGTGATTTGTCCCCATAACAGAGGAAATGCTGATCCTGCACTCCATAGGATTTGGGCATTTCAGTCAAAAATAGAATCTGGTTGAAAGTGGCTTGGAGTGAGAGATCTGTTCAGAAAGGGGTTGGTAGTTGGAGTCACAGCCTGTGGGATATACATACTGTGGTGCACATTAACATATTTCAGGACAGCAAAGGGTCCTTAAAGTTTGAGATTAAGAAGAGTGAAAGCGTATGATGCATTTCCCTGCAGCACCTTTTTCTTGCATCATCTCCAGCAGAAATAACTGAGAGAGATGTCAAGCCATGCCTGCATTATACCGATCTGATCCGCATTATGTTTGAGGCTTGACCCTTTATCTCACTTTACTGTGCATTTTAATAGGCTGCAGCTGCATGTTTACGGTATATAGAGAATACCCCTTCAACCAAGCGAGCAGCAAGTTCAGACTGCTAATAATGAACACACACACAAACACACACACACACATATATATTCAATTGAAAAAATTAGACATCACAACTGAATGTTTTATATCAATGGAGGTTGCAGTACAGAAAATAAGTAGGGGGAAGAATCTAATGTTCTTTCTTTCCTGCAGCTTTCAAAATGGTTTATACTAAGCCTCTGTAGCCTTTATCTAAGTCTGCATGTATCGAGTGTTCTGCTTGCATCGCAGCATCATCAAGCATATTTGCTCCTCTGCCAGACTTAAATGCTCTTCTGAGCTTCGAACTACAGAACAGCTCTCTGGTTTCTCTCCCAGAAGCAATATAGTTGCATTAAAGTCTGACAGGCGATCAGTGTGTGTGCGTGTGGGAGAGATTGTTTGTGTGTGTGTCTGCGCATGTGTGTGTGTGATTGTATGGCTTAAGGACTGTGTGGTGGCTGGAGGATCCTCTTAACACGATTGTCATGTGATTATTGCGCACACACACACACACACACACGCACACACACACACACCACCACCACTTCTTCTCATGCACACATACTGTGTGACCACCACAGGCAGAGGCCCTATTCTACCCCCCTATGGATTGGCTTAGACCATCATACACCCCTCCAACCACCACCACCACCACCACCACCACACACGCTTTCTTTCTCTTTTTCACAGACATCCTCCTCCAGACAGCCCTGCTGGCTGATTCCTTTGGGACATCCTGGTCTTCAGTGCTGGCAATGAACTGAGTCACGCTTTAGGATGGAGGGAGAGAGGGTGAGAAAGAGAAAGCTAGAGATGAGGTTGGGCAGGATGCCTCACGTGGAAGACAAGAATATCCAAAACATTTTTCAGCAGCTTTGCTTTCTTCATTCTTCTTTCATACCACACATTGTTTTCTAACAGCTGGCTCCTTTTTCTCTTGTGAATTGTTGGTTTTCGTTAAGATGATGCACATAAAGCAAATTCTTTATTGGCCTGTTTCGCTTTGGTTAAGTCTGGATGCACCAAATTTTAACTGATAATTAACAGATTGAGCCCCATTCTAACAGACCCGCACTATATCAGTCATTTATGATTTGCAGTATTTTACTGTAAATTTTCCATCTTTAATCTTATGTTCACAGTGTCCTTATCTTTCAATCCCATGCCCATTTTTGCACAAGTTTGCTATTTTCTTGCCACAGCGGTTGTGGCATTTTGTTTGTCTGCAGTCGTCTTGTTCAGCTTCTAGGTTTGAACTTGATCTGTGTGTTGTTCAAAGTACTCCGGGAAATCAAATCAGCCTAGGGTCATATGCAATTATCATATACAGGTTTGGCTTTGCTGTGCTGCTGGGTTCTGGAAAACAAAGCCCAGCATAAGGTCTTTGAATGTGACTGATCCTCAGAACTTGTCAGGAAAAGGAATCTCTCCAGTATGTCCTGGACCCACCCCAGAGTCTTCCTCTCTCCAGAGGGAGGAAAGTGTCATATGCCATCTTGAGTCAGTCTGAGCAGGAAGAGCAGAAGTAACTCTCAGTTCTTAACAAGGGTTTGAAAAGTAACTGCATCCATGATTTGTACCCACTTAGATCAATTACTTAATTGCCGTCTCACTACTCAGGGCTTGCGGCTGAAGGTGAAGGTCAGGCTGAAGATGAACTGGTTAATTTTGTCATAACTCAACCTCTATTAGCAGATAGCCTCCTTTTTTGTGTATGTATTTTATATTTTTCATAATACTTTCTTGCTGCAGGTGAATTGACCTATATCATTTTAAAAAAGCTCCAATATACATTCAGGTGAAGGACAGGACTTGAATAACATGGCAGAATTTCATTCCATGAACACCCTGCTGTTTGATACATAAGATATCATGTAGCTTGAACTAATATAACTGCAGTTTCTATAGAGGTGACACTGTTTGTGTTAACTTTTGCATCCTGTAAATTAGGGATGCACGGTAACTATAGGTACAGTTAATTACTGGCCTGATATTGGCTGATAATTATCGGCCAAAATACAGATAAGTCTGATAACTATAGTATATTATAATTAGACAAGGTTGCCTTGATTTTGCTCATTTTCAGTCCATTTGCCCCCTAAGTTGATTTGAAACAATAACAAATGTTGATTTTTGAAGAGTCATAACTGTTTTTGTTTTTGTTGTGATTACAGTAGTCACTATGTCTGTATACGATATGTTGGTTTTGTCAGAAGCAGAGCTATAATGTTAAATCCATCTTTACCCACTATATCTTAGCCTTTCTTAACTTCAGGTGTGTATATAAACTATTAAAAATGTTATCGGTATCATGCATCCCTACTTTAAATTCTAGCCCTCTTGGGTGATGATGCATTGTCCAAAGTCTTGAAGTGAAGTGAAATCTTAAAGATGCGAACATCGCTGTAGATTTGGGCTGGAACAGCAAAGAAGTTTTCCAAGTTTTCTTGACTCGGTGCTGATGCAGTGGATGCTGCTGGCGTGCATGATCAACAGGCGAGCTCCAGGGGTTGAATAGACATTAGTGCTTATTAGTCAATTACCTGCAGCTGTGACTGCAGCTCTGTGAAAAGCAGTGCGACCTCCCACTGCACAGACACCGTTTCTAAACTCTGTTTCTGAGTCCAAAAACAATACGCTGCTACATTTCCCTCTCCTGCTGCGGTGAAGCACTTCCCGAAATGCTCTGAGTGTTGCCCATTTTAAAGCCAAACATATGGTCATCACAGCTGTTAAGTCTCTCCAAGTCACATGAAAACACATCTGTCGTTTGTCTTTTCAGTAGAATGGTCCAGTAGTAGAGTTTTATTTCTGATCTGATCTGAGCAGTGTAACCTCCCACTTCCCTTTTTTCCTGGTGAGCAGTCTGGCTTGTCTGTCTGGCCACCTCAACATCACAGCTGTGGATAAATATACTGGAAGAGTTCAAATGACGTAAACGCTGTCTCACTTTTCTGTTGTTCTTTTCCCTGTCTCATTACTTTTTTAAGGACACTTCTTATATTGGCAGCTGTGCCCACTCATTCTCAAAGCCACGACAGCCAAGATCTCTCTTAAGCTTTTGAATTATAGAGGATGACTTCCCCTGTGCTCTCTGTTTGATAAATGTAGTCACAGAATCTGTCTTCACAGTCCTCTTGGGATGGGCACTATACATCAGATTAGGTGATCATAGAGTCATAATTTCTTGCTGTGACTTGGCCAGAAGCAATAAATCTTCCTGTAGCTTCCTCAGCCTGCTTGATACACACAGGTGATTAAGAAGGAAGTACAAGCTTTTCTTTTCTTTTCAAATTCACAATCTGAAGACCTTATTTGACAATTTGAATCATTTTGACGCAAAACATGAAGCCACATATTTATATACTCATAAAAATATACTGCAGCTCACAGTGACTGAATGAATATAATATAGTGTCAAGTCTATAATGACACCAAGAAAGAAAGTGTATTAAATATGGATCTGGTCAATACCCGAGCTGTGTGTCTGTAATGCTGTGACTGCTGTCTTTCATTATGACGCAATACACAAGATGAAATGAGCCTTTTAGCTCCCAACATCCTGCGTCTGTCCTGTCGGGCCATTATTGTTTTGATGGTCTTATCCTGACATTAAAGGCTTCGCATACTTAAGTTTTGCTCTGACTATAATAAACATATTATTGGACTTATTGCTACTTATTGTCTCACTCTTTACCAATGTCCTCTTTTTTCTCTTTATAAAAATGGAAATTACATTGTCTCATAATACATGGAAAGAATCTGACCTCAAAACTCCTACATCATCTCATATAGAAGCGTGGAAGCAGGGAACTATTGAATTTCATGCATCAGTGGAATAGAATCATATGCTGTTCAGAGTGAGTCAAATCAAAGGTGAATGGACATACTGTACATAAATGGAAACATGGCACACACACAGTACATGGGCAAGTCCTTGTACATGAAGACACACATGGGTTATAACATGCACCACATACTTGATGGATGGTCAAAGCACATGCGGTAATCAGTGTGGATCCTCTTGTGCGTCATTCAGCATGTCACGGTCAGGCCATCAAAAACCCTCGAGAGCAGAGACACGCTATCTAGTTTTTCTCTGCTTGTTCTCCTTGTCACTTTTCTCCTCCTATCTCTTCTCTCCACTCTCTCTTTGTATCTCTTTTCCAAGCACTCACACTCACTGTCAGCAGTGTATTATTGGAGGGTAATTAGCTCTTACGGAGTGTCCACCACTCGCTCCCAGGCTCATCCTGTTAAGCACATGCTTGATCAAAGACAGGCCACGGCTCTTTCTGCAGCTTTAGGCTCCTGGAGTCACGAGAGACAGACTCACTGTTTGGCTTGCTAATTCTAAATCAATGTGGCTATTTAAGGGGGAAATGCATGACTGCTTGAGTTGGCTTCATCCACGTCAGAACAAAGGCTTGTTACTTTGTTAGGGCATCATGAAGACAGGGAAAGGAGAGAGCACATGCCTGGTCAAATGAAACAAGACTGTCAAGTTGATTATGCATGATTTTCATCATCAAAGACAGTTTTGTCCACAATGACTAACAACTTTGTAAAGCTTGAGACCAACAAGCCAATACAAGACAAGACACATTTTGTTAATCACCTCTGAATCACTTCCAATAATCCAGCAGTCAGTGTTTAGCTACTGTAGTGCTGAGACTCTGGGGATGAAAGCTGGTTGGTGCACCATTTAAGTCCAAACTTAAATATCTAACCAGCTATTGTATTCATAAAGCTTTGGTAGGGCCTAAAATCTTCCGGAGCTGCTAGCATGAGTGTAGACTATCAAGCTCATTTCAACATGAAGTTTTGCTCTACCGGAAACAGCCATCTGAGCATTAATAGATCAGAGCTTTATGAGCCGATTATATTGTAAATATAGGCTAATTCATGGTTGGTTCAGGTTTAGAGGGAGTGTGTATTTACTAAAAGGCAGCCTGATCTTCATAAATTATCTATGTTTTAGTCACGCGCTGCCTGTTACTTTCGGACGTGCACTCCGTGCCACACAAATAAATCCTTACATTAAATGCAAGTGAGTGTGGCAGCCAGTAAAAGTTGACTGCAGAATCAACTGAGGTGAAAGTGCAAAGGTTACAATTAACTTCCTGTAGATTAAGGCGTACTTAAGATCTTCAGTAGCAGAACAAAAGAGGGAATTAATGGCATGACTGTGCCAACAGATGAAGAAAAAAAAGATTGGCTTTATTATTATTTTTTGTCACAGTGAACAAAAGGTCCAATTAATTGACTGATTTTAATTGCCCTGGTGTCCCCCTGCCCAATTAGAGGCTTAAACAAGGTTCTGGCAGCAGCAGCAAATCAGGGAGGAGTGGGCAGTTTTTAAGGCAGGTACCCAGAGCTGAAATTACACAAGTGTCTCTTGAGAAAAGACTTTTCATTAAGCTTTTCATTCGGCTCGCCTCTGCCAGTGACCTCAGAAAACTTTTATGAGTTTCAAAGCCACCATACTATAATGTAACTTTTTATAGTTGAGTACTGGATCTAGATCTGACCTGTACTAGTTTTGTATTAAAACAAATCCTGTTGCAATTAGCATAACTGAAATCAAATCAAGGTATGTTTGGTTCATCAGACAGATGAGATCAGTAATTCAGATCATTTCAAAACCTCCTTTTTCCTGCAGCACTGTTATGTGCCATTTGATGTGGACCTTTATGCAGGGCTGAATATATTCTGGAGTCATATGTATGTGTTAGTGTATGTTCATTGTTTATGTGCGCTGGATGTAACTACACCGTATAAACAGGCTGAAGTCATGTTTCTTTAAAATGATTGTTAGCCTCCAACAGTTGTTGACATGCCTCAGATTTGGATGGCTCCTGAAATAAACCAACAAGGGTTGAAATTTAATTCAGACTGTTATTTCCCCCTGGTCTCATAATATGAGAAACTATACAGACTGTGATACCCGATATGTATGTCTACAAGATATCCATCCAAGTGTACTCCCAACAGCAATAAAAGGAACAACTGCTTCATGGTTCTATGGGTAGTGAAAATGAAATATACCTATTACATAATGATATAAAAAATATTTTATTAAAGTACTATCCCTATCCAAGGTCCATATATTCCCCTTTTCAAAGCATATGTCTCTATAGAAAACAACCACTAATGCTCCAACTAAACTTGGATTGTTGAATTAGTTCAACAGCCTTCAGTTAGTCATTATCGCTTTGTATTTTACCATATCATTTTATCATTTGTAATATACCTCTAATGCAAATATTGAGGTAACCTACACTATTTCATTTGTTCCTTCTTGTACCAGTTTCAGTGACATTTATTATCAAGAGATGATAATGACGTACAACATGATGTGCTGATAGGAAAATGTTACTGTAAAGTTGTGAACCAGCTTCACATGCTTCTGGTTTGTAGAGAGTTAACTTGCACAGAAAGGAAAGTGTCCCATTAAAAGATCATGTTTTATTTAGATGTTGTCAAGGAAACAAACCTTTTCAGTGAATGTGTCTATTTGTGTGTATATGGGTTGTGGCCCATTTGCCCTCTTGGCGAAGCACATTCTCCTTCATCTCTAAAATGGTTCATGCAGCTCGCTAAGTGCAAGTTTGATGGTTTGGGACTGTATTGAATAATGTGCGTGTAGTACTATTTGAACTGAAAACTACAAGAGATTGGTCTATGCTTTAAATATTGTTTGTTGTCAGTTGTCTCAGCCTTTGTACTTGAACAAAATCAATCAGTCAGTACAAAATCCAAGGGCACACAGGAGGACCAACTAACAATGTCTCGATAGCCAACATGGAAATAGCTAAGTTCTATTGGTATCGTGTGTTTAGTTAAGCATGAGTAAAGGGTTATAGAGGATTTGTATAGAGGACCTGAAGCCACCATTGGAGGCACTGGCACGGTGTTTCTGAGGTTGTGCTGATGGCTGGGTGTGTACTGTCCCGAGAGAGGCAACATTTTCTGCTTGGACAGGCTTGGGTCTGTGCGCCATCCCAGGCATCAGTGTTACAGTGGCTGTTGCCCACAATATGACCTTCAATCCAGTCTTACAAAGGGCACTATCGCTTGTGCAGAGACGCTCAGGGACACATCATTCTTTTTTTACTTAAAGCATTTTGTGTTTGGAGATATGCTACTGTAAAAGCTTTAAGGCTTTGACTTCACATGCAACCTTTCATAACACTCTTCGATCTTTCACAGCGCTCAGTCCATCCAGAGCAAAGAGACATTGATTAGACATTTAAAGGGTCATTTCAACTACATCTAACTAAAACTGCATGCTGTATTTTCCATTTTCCCATTATTCAAAGTTACATTGTTTTGCCTTCTCTCAGTGTCTCCATGCTATTACAATTGCTCACCATATCTCCTTCTTCCTCTCCTCTATTTCATTAGGCTGCTTTTCATCTAAAGCAGAGGACAGATTATTTCGGAGGCTGTTCCGGAGGTACAACCAGTTCATCCGACCAGTGGAAAATGTATCTGATCCAGTCACAGTGGAGTTTGAGGTCTCCATATCTCAACTGGTCAAAGTGGTAAGAACAGCGACTGTGCAACTACTTGTTCCAATTATATGAAAAACAGCAATACATATTACAATTTCCTATTGTTCTGATGACTAATTAATCCTTTTCGCCTTCACAGGATGAAGTCAATCAGATAATGGAAACCAATCTGTGGCTGAGACATGTGAGTGACATTCATCCTACAGGTGATATCTGCCAAATTATTTGTAGGCTACAACAGTGAATTACACCAAATTTCTTTTATCCTCCAGGTGTGGAATGACTACAAACTGAGATGGACTCCTGTTGAATATGATGGGATAGAGTTCATACGTGTTCCCTCCAATAAAATTTGGAGGCCAGACATTGTTTTGTACAACAAGTAAGTGTATTCACAGATGGCAAATAGACGTCACCCCTCATGTCAGGTGACTTTGGCCGTAGTATGCCATGATGTAGTAAGCCCTTTCATAAGTTAGCATTTTATTCTTATTCTTCACCTATTGTTATTTATTTATTCCTGACCTTTTGAGGTAAATGCTGTAATGGCCTTTAAGTGAAATGACATTTACATCTCACTTGAAATGTTCTCTCACAGTGCCGTGGGTGATTTCCTCGTAGAAGACAAAACCAAAGCTCTGCTAAAGTTTGATGGCACCATCACCTGGATTCCACCGGCTATCTTCAAATCCTCCTGCCCCATGGACATCACCTATTTTCCCTTTGACTACCAGAATTGTTCCATGAAGTTTGGCTCCTGGACCTACGACAAAGCAAAGATTGACCTAGTGCTTATTGGCTCAAAGGTCAGTGGGTCATGTTGGTCTGTCCAAATGAATTTTGACACTTTAGACTGACTTGATTTTGAATTTAATGAATCTAAAAAACTTTTCCCATTTGCATTTCTAAAGGTAAACCTAAAAGACTTCTGGGAAAGTGGAGAGTGGGAGATCATCGACGCACCAGGATACAAGCATGACATCAAGTATAACTGCTGTGAGGAGATCTACCCGGACATCACATACTCCTTCTACATCCGTCGCCTGCCGCTCTTCTACACCATCAACCTCATCATCCCCTGCCTCCTCATCTCCTTCCTCACAGTGCTGGTGTTCTACCTCCCATCTGACTGTGGCGAGAAGGTCACCCTGTGCATCTCCGTCCTCCTGTCCCTCACTGTGTTCCTGCTGGTCATCACCGAGACCATCCCGTCAACATCACTTGTCATCCCTCTGATTGGCGAGTATCTCCTGTTCACCATGATTTTTGTCACACTCAGCATTGTCATCACTGTCTTTGTGCTAAACGTCCACTACCGCACCCCTATGACACACACAATGCCGGAGTGGGTGAGGGCTGTCTTCCTTGGGGTGCTGCCCAGGGTGATGCTGATGAGGCGTCCTATCGACCAGGGCTGCTCCTCTCCTGCTATTACAGCAGGAGGAGGAGGTGGAGGAGGAGGAGGAGGAGGGAGCAGTGGAGGAAAAAAGAAGAGGAAGAACAGCATAGGAGGAGGAAGTGGCACAAGTGTGAGCGTTGGAGGTATAACCGGGGGTGTAGCCTGTCCACCGCTGGATGGTGGTGCGGGGGGAGGAGGGGCGTCCTCAGCTGGTGGCTCCATGAACTGTGTGGAATATGGCGAGATGAACCGTGACATGAACCGCGATATAAACAGAAGGTGCCCCTACAGAGGCAAGGAGGTACCAACCCCTGTCCCTCCCCCGATGGTGCCGCCTCCTCCTCCCCAGGCACCCCAGACCCAGGCACCCCAGGAATCGGAGCTGCCCAAGATACCAAGGCCCCTGAATGCCCCATCGCCTGTCAACGCTGTTGTTGCCTTCTCTGTGGTGTCGCCGGAGATCAAGCAGGCCATCGAGAGCGTGAAGTACATTGCAGAGAACATGAGAACTCGCAACAAAGCCAAAGAGGTACGTAAGCAACTAGAGAGTTGTAGCTGTCTGTCCTGTTTTCTGAAAATCTGAAGATCTTTCTGACTGAAAAAAATCCAGTCACCTTAAAAACAGATATGTTTCTATTGTTGGCCATTTATTTTGGGAATGAATGCAGTAGATTTCGTCTTCCTGTTAGACTTATACTTAAGACCTGAAACTCTTTCAACATAAGGTCTAATGACATTATAAAAGTATGATTCACAGGTAAACTCCCTGTGTGTGCAGTGAGAAAAATCTGGGATGTGGAGCTGGAGAGAAGCCAACCATACATCTGTAGCTGCCCCTCATCCCTGCTTGAGGCTAGGGGCCACTAGCTGTATTAGCCACTAAGACACCTGAGTCTGTGACCTCACTATTGGCAGTTGTGTTTCACTGTGTGTATTGTAGGCAGCTGGTTCCTGACAAAGAAGAAGAATCTGTAGAATCAACAAGACAATATCTCAGGTTTAGCTGCATCATGTGTTATTCCTGCATATGCTGCCTATTAGCTCCTGAAGACACAAGACAAAGCATAAGATGAGGCCAGGCAAAACCAAAGAGACATCACAGAGGTCTACCCAAACCTCAAGATGGCTGGCATGAAGTCCTTGGCCATAACCTTGTCCTCACCTCAAATCAAGCCTTAGCACTAGACTAAACAGTCCCCTCCCACTAATAAGAACAGTATGAATGGATTTTGTCTTCACAATGGGCCCAGCCCACATACAAATACACAACACACTATACTGCATGTGTTATCTCTGCAGAGTGTGAATTTCTACCTAGCTTAGGAAATGGTGTTGAAACCTTTTAAATGGAGCTATAAAGGGAGTGTAAAGCTGCTTGTTTGTTGCAGATGGAGGGCTTTGCTTCTTCCTCCTGCGCACTCTGGATGGTCCTGATATGCTTGTTGCCTCAGTTCTGTCTTTTCTTCGCCTCAGCTCCATCTTTTCTTTGAGGCATGTAGAATAGCCATACTGCCTCTTCTATAGGCCAACAATGGCATTATGGTCAGTGAAGCCGTGATCCTATTGTTCACACCTGTCTGATCAAGGAATACACAAACTAGCCTATATATACACACACATATTGTAGAAACTCTAACAATGGCCAGATGCATGGTGGGTCTTTCAGTCTATTTCACATATAAACACACACACACACACACCTTATAGCCATACAACAATGGTGTTGACACTGTGACATGCAGTGAATGTGACGGTTTGTGCCACTGCTTGAGATTTCACAATTACCATGAAGCAAAGGTCGCTGGGAATATTGTAGGGAAGAGAGAGCAATGCTATTTCAGCTAGATATTCTGTATTTTTTATTCTACTTCGATACATCTAACTTCCCGTCTTTCCTCTCTTCAGGTGGAGGATGACTGGAAGTATGTTGCCATGGTCATTGACAGGATCTTCCTGTGGGTTTTCGTGACAGTGTGTGTGCTGGGAACTCTGGGACTCTTCCTCCAGCCGCTCATCAGCTTCCTAAAATGACACGTTCATCTTTGTCCTGCCTCTTTCTCTGTCTCTTTGTCTACTTCTGCGTGTCTTTGTAACCCACTTGAAATAGTATGGGAATAATCCTTCCTGCAGCTCTTTCACATCAAACTCTGGGCTGTCTTCTTTCTCCATTTCTGCCTTTTTTTCTTGTCTCCCCTCTTTCTGCCTCTTGCTCTTCTCTGGGACTCCATCATCATCCTCCATCATTTCTAGCCCTCAGCTGTCTGTTCCTTCACATGACTTACACGCATTTCCCCATCCCTCCCTTTTCTTGGCCTTTCAGAGTGCATGCAGTGCTGTAATGCAGTCTTCTACTCTCCACTGCTGTTTTTTTCTCCTCCTTTTCTTCCCCTGTTTTTCCTCCTCTCCTGTACCAAGGTTTGACCTGCCGCTACCTAGAGCTTATCTCTTCACAGCCGTCTTCTGTCTCCCATTGTGCACATTCTTCTCATTGTTATTGCACTGTCTTATTATACAATGTTTAACATCGTTGGGTACTTAAGTAATTATCATCATAATTACTGTAGGGGAACCTCTTAAGATACTAATCACTAAGAAAAAACGACTTGAATTTGTTTTGCGGTTGCGTTTTTTCAATACACTTTTGAAAAATGTAGAGGAAAATCATATGTATGAAATTGTGTTGTAAAGAAGATTTAATGGCTGCCATATGTTTGTCATGATGATTTAACTGATGTCAAATACTGTGTTTGCCTGTACATACATTTGTAAGATATAAGTGAGTTATGCATGACCTCTGAAAAGGACACTGGCTATGGCTGTTCACCCTTGATGATGACATGTTTTCCACATGTGGTCACACGACACACAATTATGCACCTCACATAAGTTCACATTAGTGCAAAATGTAAAGAAACATATTAATTTGCACAATGTAATTAAACTTGTAAAAATACTTGAAAACGACCAAACTGTCTCAAGTCATTTCTAGTAATAAAAAACTTCCTGAGCTCGAACTCAGACTAAAAATTTACACAACTTCTGTGTGTGTTTCCTCCAGGGCTCTGGTTCTCCCACATGATATAAAGATATAAGAATAAGGTTAAATACGGGCTCTAAATTGAATGTTGATGTGAAAGTATTCAACTGTCTGAGTGGCCTCCTGCACTGGGAGTGCTCTACTTTTTAACCAGTATAAACTGAAACAGTTCCCAGCTCTCCATAACATTTAACTGGATATTTTGAATGAATCAATGCATATAAAACATCATGATTCTTCCTATAAGATCTTAATACACTGGATACATATCACCGCATAACAGCTTGCCTGCTGATGTATGGCTACATGTTGCAATCATGCTTAAGAAGTTAATGCCCTCTGACCTAGCATGTAATTGCATTGGTGTGTTTGTGTCACAGTTGGTTTTAAGCTCGTCCGTGAAAGAATAATCATTTCCTGTAGGATAAGAAGGAGAGGTGGAGATGCTGCAGAGGAAGGACTGCAGAGAGCAATGAGAGAGGGAGAGAAGGGAAAATTGAAGAAGCAATCCTCATGTTTTCCTTTTACTTAGCATCATCACCTCAGAAATACAGTGTCTTTAAATTCCATGTCATAAAGGGTTTAAGAGCTTAAAATGTTCCAGAATGAGGTTTATTTCAATCACTGGGCTTCTTAATGCCATTTTATTGAGTTAATAGCTATTTACAAATGATACAAAAGAAGAAACAAATTGTCATTTTAGTGAGTAGGACGACAGCCAGTGATCGATGATCCTGCTACTTTGTCATTATGACATAATAGTGTCGGAAATAATTGTATCTGTGCAAGATATTCCCAAGTCAATGGTACCAATACAACTAGGAAGTCACCTGGGAAAATATGAGTGACATCATCGCTTTAGTCACTCACACACAATAGTTAGCACAACAACTTCTGCAGCTGAGGCTCACAATGATAAGACCGCTCTACAGCAGGCAGGTGGTCATGATTTTGTGTTAGTTATAACTCAATGAGCTTGTAGCTTATGATCACTTTAAAAAAAGAAAACAGCATTATTAGACATTTGGATAGTGAGGGGGAGAGCACAGGATTGGGGGACTGGAGAAATGAGGCAGAAAACACAGGGAGGATGGAGTGACGAGAGAGAAAAGGGTGATGGGATGGGGGAGGAAGCCAGCTGTTAAAAGGAAGTGCCAGAAGTGCTCACTCTGTCGGGGTGCCCTGAGTCAGCCCATGCAACTCCCAAGTGTATACTGGGTACAACACTGCAAATATATAAAGAACTGTAAGCAGGGATCCAGGGCTCTCTACAGAGGTGCGATCAATTAATAATGCCTCAAGTGAGGTGATGTATTTATTGTATAGTTTTTCAAAATAAAAGGATCAAATCTATTATGATTATGACTTGTCTTTTACATCTTGTGAAGCACTTTGTAAATTTTTTAAGAAGTGCATCATAAATAAAAGTTCATTTGATTATTTTCATTTGTTTCCAGACACTGCGGCTGCACATTAGATTAGTTAGATTTTGCTGATGGCTATACTTCAGAACATAGATTTTAATGGCTTTCTGGGAGAATTTATGATGTTCCACACCCTGAAACAACAACTGGGACAGTCTGCAGTCAGGAAAGTAAAACCCCAAGTGGCACAAACAGCAACTCAAAAGCAAAAAAGCTCAGCAAAGCATTTTTCTTTGAAGCTCCTCTCTTTTTCTGACTTATCCCTCTTTCCCTCCCTCCATCAAAGGTCACGGGTGAGTCTGAGTGTGCCTGTCAGCACTGACACACACACACGAACGCGCACACACATACACAGACGCTGGAAGTTCACGTGACGAGGGAACAAGATGCAGCTCTTTCGCCTTCAAGTCAGATTGGAGAATGACTCCAGCTTTGAATCGGCCCACCCTGTGGCTCCCAACAACTCATCCACTCGCAGTTAATCCCCACTTGTGTGCACTGAATGAGCGTGTGCACAACTTTGTGAGTGAGTGGATGTGGGTGCACGCATGTGTGCTCAAGAGGGGCTGAGGAAGATTACATATGTCACCTGCGGTAGTGAGAAACAGAGAGACATTGAGACAGTGACAGTGCGTGTGACACCATATGTGCCCTCTTCAGCATGGATTTCACTGTATGCGGATTATGGGATGGATGGAGTGAGTAGTTCTAAAGATGGAGATGCAGCAGTCACACGCGCACACACATAGTATCCCATCAGTCTCAGGGTCACATCAGGGCTGATGTGACACGGTCAGATCAGCACCTGGCTGGCACAGAATGAAGAGATCAGCCACTGCAGCTATATTTGGACAGTGTTTATAAGACACGTGACATTTTTCTAAACCTCCTCCAGCTTATTGAGTAACCCTTCAAACTTTTAACAGGAAATGAAATTGTAAAAAAAAACCTGACAACCCTTCAGTCTTTTAAAATCAAACTCCCCCTCCCATTCCACTCAAACATACAAAGACGTCCCTATTTAACATCTTTGGATGCGACTTCTACAATATTTTGAGAAATGCATGAGGGTTTGCTGCTTCTCGAAAGCCGCAGCCACTTTAAGCTGAATTTGTAATGGTGTAAATTTGATATTTTAAAGCAGTGGATCTTCCTTGAGTGATTGGACTTCAAGTACTTGGTGGCAGTCACAGCCAAGCAGAGCAGAGCAAAGCTCTTGGTGGTAAATTGAAGGATAATACATTATTAAGCCTGCCACACGGATGAATATTTTACATGATTCCTCACTGTTGACGCCGACTGTTAGCATCCAGCTCCTGGATAGTGGGACTCCAGGATGACAGACTTGTCACAGCTTGCATGTCTGCAGGATCTGATATCATGCTTTCTGGTTGTTTTTGCGATCAAACTTTTCGAAAAATAAACGACATAATTCTATTTCACACTCCACTTGAGTATCTTTTACGCAATCTGACAGGCGTGCCAGTCCTTGTCTCCTTCTCTGTATCGTTTCCTCTTGGTCTTCAAGGAACCCAAGAAGCTAAGAGGTGATGAGCCATCTGCAGGGGACCACTAGAGCATGCTGGGAAAAGTTAGGATGCAGGTTGTAGGTGAGCTGGGGGCATATCACAGGAGGGTGGATGGATGAATTAGGGTAGTCTCTTGTGTCGTCGGGAGCAGGACTGTATGTGCCTGCGGCCAGTCAACTGTGGATAAGTAAAGGAGACTCTCCTCTAAATAATTCATTCCAGTGGGAGCCTTCTAAACACACGCATGCACGGTCCGCCCATAGACATAAATGGCTGCCTCTTGAATTAGAATACTGCACACACACACACACATGCACAAAAACACACATGCTCACAAAGAGCACGCTTCTAATTTTACTCTCTGTTGAATATTTATAGATGGATGAAGAAACATTGTCTTAGAATTAACAACGGGCATTTTGGTGGAACAACGGAAAATGCTTGTGGCACTTTTTGGGTTTGAGAAATTCTAAGTCAAAATGGCAGTCTCCAAGATTTTTATTTGAATCAACGGTCTTTTAAGTCACCATTTATCACCAAATCGGGTAACACAGTGATGACTGAGCCAACAACAAACTAATGGAATTCTATAGCAGTCCTTGCATTTTACACTTTTATGAACCGTATGTCTGCCATGACTCACCCGCAAAATTACAAGGGACAGGAGACATAACTAAAGTTAGTGACACGTGGGCGCTGTGGTGGCTCACGGTTATGTCATAATCGCAGTGGCGGGTTCAAATCCGAATCACAGCCCTTTGCTGCATTTCATCCCCATTTCCCTCTCTCCCCTGATTCCTGTCTCTTACACTGTCCTACCATAATAAAGGTGTAATGTGTAGCAATATACATTTCCTTGTAGTCTATTTATGACCTGTACTGTCTGAACAGGAGCAATGCTTGGTAGAGCACATGGGTTTTTCATTTTTGAAATCCGTCGATAAATTAAGAAGAACAATAAAAAGGGATGAAATGCAGCATGATTCTTTTGTGTTGTTCACAGTGACGTAGTACTGTTGGTGCTGTTTTTAGTGTATAGGAGATCGGAAAAATATTAAATATAACTGTGAGAATAAAAGCTAAGTAGATCTGTGCTATAACCTGTTTCTATGAATTCAGCTGTACAGGCTTATGCAGAGCTGGAGCACAGCTGAAGAAGGATTACCTGGTGGGAGCTGAGGTTCTTAAATACAACAAGACAGACAGGCAGCAACACACCTTTAGGCGAAAATGTTTGACACAAATGGAGGAAAATTGTAGGAACAACAAAATCTGATGCAGCAATGCTTGGTCTTGTAAGGTCAGTCTGAGGAGTGGACACTGGATTTGTGTAGAAACAATCTGTCTGTGTGGCTGTGTGAACTCACAACACACGATACAATGCAGTGAAATATCAACACTGACACAAAGAGTGTCACAAAAACCAAATTTGCTTGTTATATCCTTTTTTGTTCATCTGAAATAAAAGTCCAACTCATACATAGTTTTAAACAAAACACATATATATAGGCTATCTGAAGCTCTTGGTTGTTTTTCATGATACAGTTTAATCTTATTTAAAGCATGACAGCATTAACTGTAGATAGGCACAGACCCTGAGGACAGACATTATAATGCATAGGGTGCTCTATAGGCAGAAGATCAGCACCTTGAACAGCGACAGCGGCAGGCAGCCCTGCCACTGTGCTATCAGCGCCTCTGACAGCAGCTCAAGCGTCTCACATCACCTGTGAGAGCTGTAACGCAACTGCAAGCCACAGGCAACCTTGGATTATGAAAGAAGAAGAGAAGCAGTGTAGACAGAGCCTCTGCTGTAGGTTAAATAATGTTTTTTTATGGATGGTGAACAGTGGTTGGAATAATTGTTGGGGCCTTAATAACCATTTCTGTGGTTTTGAACACAGTGTGGATGTAAATGCCAAGATCTCACTGGAGTCAAGACTTTTCTGATGCCACTGTGACACACTACATTATGAGGCTGCGTGACATAAGGTGCCTCATTATTTGTCTATCTTGTCCAGAGGCTGTTGAAGGTTACACAACATTTGTATGATCCTCGATGAGAAATTGGAGACTTCTCCTCACCACATCACTGGGGCACATATGCATATGTGAATATAATATATACACAGCACAGCACGGTCAAGCAGACAATGAAAAACACTATGCAAATTTACAAACATACATAGGCACACGGGCCAACACAGATGGACAGTCACGCTATAAAGGCAGGCACATCACACAAGCACATGAACTCAGACAGACGCTCACATGTATGAGTACAAATGCAGATGACACACACACACACACAAAGCTGACTCACATCTGATGACAACATCTTTGGTGTGTCAGAGTTAATTCACTCTGTGCAAACTGACTCTGGCATCACGGTGCAAAAATATGACTATACAGCTGAAAATGGCTGCCATGATAAATGTAATCTTATCAGATATGACTCCTGGAGCATTCATTCAAAGTCTATACATTCATGCATTAAATGCCAGAGGACACAATGAAACTATGGAAATCAGCACTGTTTGCTGTCAGAGGTCGATACTCAGTAAGTGCAATTATAAAAGATGTTTGATTTGCACTTAATGATACTTTTTAATTTCTTTTTGATTTTTCAAAATGAGTAAAAAAAAAAGCAGCTTAATGTACGGTCTACTGTTACTAAGGTAGAAATGTATTTTTGTGAGTGTGGGTCTATTTTGAGGGGCTGGCTCAGACGGTTATTACCACATGCACACATGCACACACACTCTGGTGTTATCTGTAGGAGACGGGATTGTGGCACTGCCTGCAGGCTCGTGTTTCAAACAATCAGTAGCCTTTTCCTCATCCTCGCGTCAGCCAGATGAAAACAAAGGGAAAATCACAGTTAGCCGTCTTAGATGACGTATCACGCTACAGGTCAATAAATATTTTGTGTGTGTGTGTGTCTGCTGAGGGGGAAATCTCATTCTGCTACAGTCTTCATCTTTCCTTTTCAATTTTGTCCCTTCTGTTGGAAAGTGTGGACAAAATTTTCTGTGACTTTTCTCCCTCTGATCTGGTCAGTATCTTTCTCTCTAATTTGCTCTGCAGTAGTTTGGTCCTTTAGATGATTAAAGTATCAAATAACTGATCTCGTGCATCATTGATGACTGGGGATTTTTTTGCATCAGATCACTTAAAAGTTCAACTCATTTTTGAAGAAGTTTTCATCCTCTAAAAGCCACTTTGGGTAACGCTGATATTCCAAAGATTACAAGGTCATCAGGTTTCCATTTAAAGTGTTGGTAGCTACCAGTATAAGCACATGTGAGACCACTGACTTTGTAGTTTTCTTTGAAGCCTGTGTGAGATTTGATTTCCTTTGCTGTATCCCCCTCCTGCCGTTATCGCCACTTTAAAAAAATCCTCACAATAACAAACAGATTAAGATTAAACCTGTGGGCCTGGGGAGACAGGGTTGTTTCCTTTTATTATTAAATATTTCTGCACCAAGACAAATTATGCAGACTTTAATTATGAGCGCAACAACAGCTGAGAAAACAAAAACAACACCAAACAGAGGCAAGAGGAGAACACCGCCACACACAAATAAGCTTTAACATCTGGTAAGCACACACACGCACAAATGTATTCTCCCTTCACTTTCTGTCTTCTCTCACTTCCTCCCTCTCTTGCACACACACATACATTAAGTAACACTATGAACAGGCACACAGACTGTGCAGCTGCCCACAGTCGTCTGGGAAGGGACCGGCAGGTTTCCAGCCCGCGAGAATTTATGTTTCCGAATGATTAGAGGCGAGGCGGATGGGACGATCTCGGAGGCAGCAGCTGCCCACCCCACAGCTCCAAGTGGAGCAGAAAATCGGGATAATTTCATTGTGATAATCAGCCTGCCGTTATCCCCGTCACTTCAACCCATGGAGGAGGAGGAGGAGGAGAAAGGGGGAGCACAAGGAAAGAGTGTGACAGAGAGAAAGAACGGAAGGGATGGAATAAAAATACAAAAAATGAAAATGTGCAGTTCATGCCTGGTTGCCTGCATAATATGAGCGCGTATGAGTGATGCCTAACTTATTTTATTTTAGGACCTACTTTATGCCTGTGCCATTTCTGTCATTTCACCAAAAATCACATCACCTATCGCAGATACTGTGGTTTTGGGTTCAAATTTTTGGTATGGGTTATAAATTTGCAGTGCTCCGTCATAAATTTTGATTTGAAAACTGCAGCACTGTGACGACCTGTATGAGGTGGTGAGGCTGGACTAACCTTCAGGTGTTCACGTTAGTGTTGTTGGCCATATGGAGTACTTGGATAAAGGCAACACGATAAGCACATTTTTAAAAGCATGATCACATACATACACACACTTTTAAACCTTCTTGCTTCCACTGTAAAGCACACTGAGCTCTATGGAAGGTGCTATATAAGGTTCATTTATTCATGTAACCACATCTCTACTACCGTCAGTGCACTAACCCCGACAGTCATCAACATTTACTGTACATAAACCTGGATTCCACATCCCAAACTCACGATGATACACTGTGACAGTGGTCCATGTGTATCAACTGTTTCTCACCTCAGCTCAGCTCAACATTTTTCACACTCTGAGAAATCATTTGGCAGCAGAGCTCATGAAATGTGTTATTGTTTTCAGCTGTGGTGTATGAACCACCTCCTCCATCATTAGTGTGTGTTTATTTGGGGAAATATTAATTAGCTGGTTGCTGTTAGCTGAGCTCTTGTTTTTCTAGTCCCTGACATTTGCTTACCATATTTAACCTCTTCCACTCCCACCCTATTTTGAAGCAAAAACGCTTAAAATTCCATCCTCATATTATAATGGCTGTAGTTTCTGAACCAATTTGACTACATGCATGAATGAGGGCTTTCCAGAAAGGGGACACTATAGAGTTTCTTGTGAAAGTGTCAAAAACACTTTAGGTATTACTGGAACAGAGCAGTGGGCCAGTAAGTGAGCAAAAAATTCAGATTTTCTGTCCGCCTAAAAAAAAATAATTAAAAAAAACAAAAATGGTCTGTGTGGCTTTGTCCATATAGGTAAATGACAGTATAGGCCTGTAAGCACACTATCAGTGAACACCTGGTTCAAATTTGAAGAAGATAGCACAAAGTATTCATACTTTGCGCTATCTTCCTCGGACATCCAAGGTTCTGGATTAGCCTGGCTGTAGTCTCCGCAGTCTGGTCCGGCTCCCCGTAGCTATCACAGCGGTCAGCTGCCCAGCTGACTAATATGGGTGTGTGTGTGTGACTGAGCATGTGCGGCTGAGGGTCCCCCTGTCCGATGTTCTGGGTTAGCCTGGCTGTAGTCTCTGCTGAGTCCGGCCCGGCCAGCCTGGCTCACTTACTATTCTCACCGGGGGCCGGCGGCTGAGGCCAGCTGCCCCCGCCCCCTGATTCCTGCTCTGTACAGTGTGCCCCAGTGTTTGAACGGGTGGCTGAGTGTCTCTGCTGAGTCCGGCCCGGCCAGCCTGGCTCACTTACTATTCTCACCGGGGGGCCGGCGGCTGAGGCCAGCTGAGTGTCTCTGCTGAGTCCGGCCCGGCCAGCCTGCCTCACTTACTATTTTCACCGGGGCCGGCGGCTGAGGCCAGCTGCCCCCGCCCCCCTGATTCCTGCTCTGTACAGTGTGCCCCAGTGTTTGAACGGGTGGCTGAGTGTCTCTGCTGAGTCCGGCCCGGCCAGCCTGCCTCAGTTACTATTCTCACCGGGGGCCGGCGGCTGAGGCCAGCTGCCCCCGCCCCCCTGATTCCTGCTCTGTACAGTGTGCCCCAGTGTTTGAACGGGTGGCTGAGTGTCTCTGCTGAGTCCGGCCCGGCCAGCCTGGCTCACTTACTATTCTCACCGGGGCCGGCGGCTGAGGCCAGCTGCCCCCGCCCCCCTGATTCCTGCTCTGTACAGTGTGCCCCAGTGTTTGAACGGGTGGCTGAGTGTCTCTGCTGAGTCCGGCCCGGCCAGCCTGGCTCACTTACTATTCTCACCGGGGGCCGGCGGCTGAGGCCAGCTGCCCCCGCCCCCCTGATTCCTGCTCTGTACAGTGTGCCCCAGTGTTTGAACGGGTGGCTGAGTGTCTCTGCTGAGTCCGGCCCGGCCAGCCTGGCTCACTTACTATTCTCACCGGGGGCCGGCGGCTGAGGCCAGCTGCCCCCGCCCCCCTGATTCCTGCTCTGTACAGTGTGACCCAGTGTTTGAACGGGTGGCTGAGTGTCTCTGCTGAGTCCGGCCCGGCCAGCCTGCCTCACTTACTATTCTCACGGGGGCCGGCGGCTGAGGCCAGCTGAGTGTCTCTGCTGAGTCCGGCCCGGCCAGCCTGCCTCAGTTACTATTCTCACCGGGGGCCGGCGGCTGAGGCCAGCTGCCCCCGCCCCCCTGATTCCTGCTCTGTACAGTGTGCCCCAGTGTTTGAACGGGTGGCTGAGTGTCTCTGCTGAGTCTGGCCCGGCCAGCCTGGCTCACTTACTATTCTCACCGGGGGCCGGCGGCTGAGGCCAGCTGCCCCCGCCCCCCTGATTCCTGCTCTGTACAGTGTGCCCCAGTGTTTGAACGGGTGGCTGAGTGTCTCTGCTGAGTCCGGCCCGGCCAGCCTGCCTCACTTACTATTCTCACCGGGGCCGGCGGCTGAGGCCAGCTGCCCCCGCCCCCCTGATTCCTGCTCTGTACAGTGTGCCCCAGTGTTTGAACGGGTGGCTGAGTGTCTCTGCTGAGTCCGGCCCGGCCAGCCTGCCTCACTTACTATTCTCACCGGGGGCCGGCGGCTGAGGCCAGCTGCCCCCGCCCCCCTGATTCCTGCTCTGTACAGTGTGCCCCAGTGTTTGAACGGGTGGCTGAGTGTCTCTGCTGAGTCCGGCCCGGCCAGCCTGGCTCACTTACTATTCTCACCGGGGGCCGGCGGCTGAGGCCAGCTGCCCCCGCCCCCCTGATTCCTGCTCTGTACAGTGTGCCCCAGTGTTTGAACGGGTGGCTGAGTGTCTCTGCTGAGTCCGGCCCGGCCAGCCTGCCTCACTTACTATTCTCACCGGGGGCCGGCGGCTGAGGCCAGCTGAGTGTCTCTGCTGAGTCCGGCCCGGCCAGCCTGGCTCACTTACTATTCTCACCGGGGCCGGCGGCTGAGGCCAGCTGCCCCCGCCCCCCTGATTCCTGCTCTGTACAGTGTGCCCCAGTGTTTGAATGGGTGGCTGAGTGTCTCTGCTGAGTCCGGCCCGGCCAGCCTGGCTCACTTACTATTCTCACCGGGGCCGGCGGCTGAGGCCAGCTGCCCCCGCCCCCCTGATTCCTGCTCTGTACAGTGTGCCCCAGTGTTTGAACGGGTGGCTGAGTGTCTGTGCTGAGTCCGGTCCGGCCAGCCTGGCTCACTTACTATTCTCACGGGGGCCGGCGGCTGAGGCCAGCTGCCCCCGCCCCCCTGATTCCTGCTCTGTACAGTGTGCCCCAGTGTTTGAACGGGTGGCTGAGTGTCTCTGCTGAGTCCGGCCCGGCCAGCCTGCCTCACTTACTATTCTCACCGGGGCCGGCGGCTGAGGCCAGCTGCCCCCGCCCCCTTGATTCCTGCTCTGTACAGTGTGCCCCAGTGTTTGAACGGGTGGCTGAGTGTCTCTGCTGAGTCCGGCCCGGCCAGCCTGCCTCACTTACTATTCTCACCGGGGCCGGCGGCTGAGGCCAGCTGCCCCCGCCCCCCTGATTCCTGCTCTGTACAGTGTGCCCCAGTGTTTGAACGGGTGGCTGAGTGTCTCTGCTGAGTCCGGCCCGGCCAGCCTGGCTCACTTACTATTCTCACCGGGGGCCGGCGGCTGAGGCCAGCTGCCCCCGCCCCCCTGATTCCTGCTCTGTACAGTGTGCCCCAGTGTTTGAACGGGTGGCTGAGTGTCTCTGCTGAGTCCGGCCCGGCCAGCCTGCTCACTTACTATTCTCACCGGGGGCCGGCGGCTGAGGCCAGCTGCCCCCGCCCCCCTGATTCCTGCTCTGTACAGTGTGCCCCAGTGTTTGAACGGGTGGCTGAGTGTCTCTGCTGAGTCCGGCCCGGCCAGCCTGCCTCACTTACTATTCTCACCGGGGGCCGGCGGCTGAGGCCAGCTGCCCCCGCCCCCCTGATTCCTGCTCTGTACAGTGTGCCCCAGTGTTTGAACGGGTGGCTGAGTGTCTCTGCTGAGTCCGGCCCGGCCAGCCTGGCTCACTTACTATTCTCACCGGGGGCCGGCGGCTGAGGCCAGCTGCCCCCGCCCCCCTGATTCCTGCTCTGTACAGTGTGCCCCAGTGTTTGAACGGGTGGCTGAGTGTCTCTGCTGAGTCCGGCCCGGCCAGCCTGGCTCACTTACTATTCTCACCGGGGGCCGGCGGCTGAGGCCAGCTGCCCCCGCCCCCCTGATTCCTGCTCTGTACAGTGTGCCCCAGTGTTTGAACGGGTGGCTGAGTGTCTCTGCTGAGTCCGGCCCGGCCAGCCTGGCTCACTTACTATTCTCACCGGGGGCCGGCGGCTGAGGCCAGCTGCCCCCGCCCCCCTGATTCCTGCTCTGTACAGTGTGCCCCAGTGTTTGAACGGGTGGCTGAGTGTCTCTGCTGAGTCCGGCCCGGCCAGCCTGCCTCACTTACTATTCTCACCCGGGGCCGGCGGCTGAGGCCAGCTGAGTGTCTCTGCTGAGTCCGGCCCGGCCAGCCTGGCTCACTTACTATTCTCACCGGGGCCGGCGGCTGAGGCCAGCTGCCCCCGCCCCCCTGATTCCTGCTCTGTACAGTGTGCCCCAGTGTTTGAACGGGTGGCTGAGTGTCTCTGCTGAGTCCGGCCCGGCCAGCCTGCCTCACTTACTATTCTCACCGGGGGCCGGCGGCTGAGGCCAGCTGAGTGTCTCTGCTGAGTCCGGCCCGGCCAGCCTGGCTCACTTACTATTCTCACGGGGGGCCGGCGGCTGAGGCCAGCTGCCCCCGCCCCCCTGATTCCTGCTCTGTACAGTGTGCCCCAGTGTTTGAACGGGTGGCTGAGTGTCTCTGCTGAGTCCGGCCCGGCCAGCCTGCCTCACTTTCTATTCTCACCGGGGGCCGGCGGCTGAGGCCAGCTGCCCCCGCCCCCCTGATTCCTGCTCTGTACAGTGTGCCCCAGTGTTTGAACGGGTGGCTGAGTGTCTCTGCTGAGTCCGGCCCGGCCAGCCTGGCTCACTTACTATTCTCACCGGGGGCCGCGGCTGAGGCCAGCTGAGTGTCTCTGCTGAGTCCGGCCCGGCCAGCCTGGCTCACTTACTATTCTCACCGGGGGCCGGCGGTTGAGGCCAGCTGCCCCCGCCCCCCTGATTCCTGCTCTGTACAGTGTGCCCCAGTGTTTGAACGGGTGGCTGAGTGTCTCTGCTGAGTCCGGCCCGGCCAGCCTGGCTCACTTACTATTCTCACCGGGGGCCGGCGGCTGAGGCCAGCTGCCCCCGCCCCCCTGATTCCTGCTCTGTACAGTGTGCCCCAGTGTTTGAACGGGTGGCTGAGTGTCTCTGCTGAGTCCGGCCCGGCCAGCCTGGCTCACTTACTATTCTCACGGGGGGCCGGCGGCTGAGGCCAGCTGCCCCCGCCCCCCTGATTCCTGCTCTGTACAGTGTGCCCCAGTGTTTGAACGGGTGGCTGAGTGTCTCTGCTGAGTCCGGCCCGGCCAGCCTGGCTCACTTACTATTCTCACCGGGGGCCGGCGGCTGAGGCCAGCTGCCCCCGCCCCCCTGATTCCTGCTCTGTACAGTGTGCCCCAGTGTTTGAACGGGTGGCTGAGTGTCTCTGCTGAGTCCGGCCCGGCCAGCCTGCCTCACTTACTATTCTCACCGGGGGCCGGCGGCTGAGGCCAGCTGCCCCCGCCCCCCTGATTCCTGCTCTGTACAGTGTGCCCCAGTGTTTGAACGGGTGGCTGAGTGTCTCTGCTGAGTCCGGCCCGGCCAGCCTGCCTCACTTACTATTCTCACGGGGGCCGGCGGCTGAGGCCAGCTGAGTGTCTCTGCTGAGTCCGGCCCGGCCAGCCTGCCTCAGTTACTATTCTCACCGGGGGCCGCGGCTGAGGCCAGCTGCCCCCGCCCCCCTGATTCCTGCTCTGTACAGTGTGCCCCAGTGTTTGAACGGGTGGCTGAGTGTCTCTGCTGAGTCCGGCCCGGCCAGCCTGGCTCACTTACTATTCTCACCGGGGCCGGCGGCTGAGGCCAGCTGCCCCCGCCCCCCTGATTCCTGCTCTGTACAGTGTGCCCCAGTGTTTGAACGGGTGGCTGAGTGTCTCTGCTGAGTCCGGCCGGCCAGCCTGCCTCACTTACTATTCTCACCGGGGGCCGGCGGCTGAGGCCAGCTGCCCCCGCCCCCCTGATTCCTGCTCTGTACAGTGTGCCCCAGTGTTTGAACGGGTGGCTGAGTGTCTCTGCTGAGTCCGGCCCGGCCAGCCTGGCTCACTTACTATTCTCACCGGGGCCGGCGGCTGAGGCCAGCTGCCCCCGCCCCCCTGATTCCTGCTCTGTACAGTGTGCCCCAGTGTTTGAACGGGTGGCTGAGTGTCTCTGCTGAGTCCGGCCCGGCCAGCCTGGCTCACTTACTATTCTCACCGGGGGCCGGCGGCTGAGGCCAGCTGAGTGTCTCTGCTGAGTCCGGCCCGGCCAGCCTGGCTCACTTACTATTCTCACCGGGGGCCGGCGGCTGAGGCCAGTTGCCCCCGCCCCCCTGATTCCTGCTCTGTACAGTGTGCCCCAGTGTTTGAACGGGTGGCTGAGTGTCTCTGCTGAGTCCGGCCCGGCCAGCCTGGCTCACTTACTATTCTCACCGGGGCCGGCGGCTGAGGCCAGCTGAGTGTCTCTGCTGAGTCCGGCCCGGCCAGCCTGGCTCACTTACTATTCTCACGGGGGGCCGGCGGCTGAGGCCAGCTGCCCCCGCCCCCCTGATTCCTGCTCTGTACAGTGTGCCCCAGTGTTTGAACGGGTGGCTGAGTGTCTCTGCTGAGTCCGGCCCGGCCAGCCTGCCTCACTTTCTATTCTCACCGGGGGCCGGCGGCTGAGGCCAGCTGCCCCCGCCCCCCTGATTCCTGCTCTGTACAGTGTGCCCCAGTGTTTGAAGGGTGGCTGAGTGTCTCTGCTGAGTCCGGCCCGGCCAGCCTGGCTCACTTACTATTCTCACCGGGGGCCGGCGGCTGAGGCCAGCTGAGTGTCTCTGCTGAGTCCGGCCCGGCCAGCCTGGCTCACTTACTATTCTCACCGGGGGCCGGCGGTTGAGGCCAGCTGCCCCCGCCCCCCTGATTCCTGCTCTGTACAGTGTGCCCCAGTGTTTGAACGGGTGGCTGAGTGTCTCTGCTGAGTCCGGCCCGGCCAGCCTGGCTCACTTACTATTCTCACCGGGGGCCGGCGGCTGAGGCCAGCTGCCCCCGCCCCCCTGATTCCTGCTCTGTACAGTGTGCCCCAGTGTTTGAACGGGTGGCTGAGTGTCTCTGCTGAGTCCGGCCCGGCCAGCCTGCCTCACTTACTATTCTCACCGGGGGCCGGCGGCTGAGGCCAGCTGCCCCCGCCCCCCTGATTCCTGCTCTGTACAGTGTGCCCCAGTGTTTGAACGGGTGGCTGAGTGTCTCTGCTGAGTCCGGCCCGGCCAGCCTGCCTCACTTACTATTCTCACGGGGGCCGGCGGCTGAGGCCAGCTGAGTGTCTCTGCTGAGTCCGGCCCGGCCAGCCTGCCTCAGTTACTATTCTCACCGGGGCCGGCGGCTGAGGCCAGCTGCCCCCGCCCCCCTGATTCCTGCTCTGTACAGTGTGCCCCAGTGTTTGAACGGGTGGCTGAGTGTCTCTGCTGAGTCCGGCCCGGCCAGCCTGCCTCACTTACTATTCTCACCGGGGGCCGGCGGCTGAGGCCAGCTGCCCCCGCCCCCCTGATTCCTGCTCTGTACAGTGTGCCCCAGTGTTTGAACGGGTGGCTGAGTGTCTCTGCTGAGTCCGGCCCGGCCAGCCTGCCTCACTTACTATTCTCACCGGGGCCGGCGGCTGAGGCCAGCTGCCCCCGCCCCCCTGATTCCTGCTCTGTACAGTGTGCCCCAGTGTTTGAACGGGTGGCTGAGTGTCTCTGCTGAGTCCGGCCCGGCCAGCCTGGCTCACTTACTATTCTCACCGGGGGCCGGCGGCTGAGGCCAGCTGCCCCCGCCCCCCTGATTCCTGCTCTGTACAGTGTGCCCCAGTGTTTGAACGGGTGGCTGAGTGTCTCTGCTGAGTCCGGCCCGGCCAGCCTGGCTCACTTACTATTCTCACCGGGGGCCGGCGGCTGAGGCCAGCTGCCCCCGCCCCCCTGATTCCTGCTCTGTACAGTGTGCCCCAGTGTTTGAACGGGTGGCTGAGTGTCTCTGCTGAGTCCGGCCCGGCCAGCCTGGCTCACTTACTATTCTCACGGGGGCCGGCGGCTGAGGCCAGCTGCCCCCGCCCCCCTGATTCCTGCTCTGTACAGTGTGCCCCAGTGTTTGAACGGGTGGCTGAGTGTCTCTGCTGAGTCCGGCCCGGCCAGCCTGGCTCACTTACTATTCTCACCGGGGGCCGGCGGCTGAGGCCAGCTGCCCCCGCCCCCCTGATTCCTGCTCTGTACAGTGTGCCACAGTGTTTGAACGGGTGGCTGAGTGTCTCTGCTGAGTCCGGCCCGGCCAGCCTGGCTCACTTACTATTCTCACGGGGGCCGGCGGCTGAGGCCAGCTGCCCCCGCCCCCCTGATTCCTGCTCTGTACAGTGTGCCCCAGTGTTTGAACGGGTGGCTGAGTGTCTCTGCTGAGTCCGGCCCGGCCAGCCTGGCTCACTTACTATTCTCACCGGGGCCGGCGTCTGAGGCCAGCTGCCCCCGCCCCCCTGATTCCTGCTCTGTACAGTGTGCCCCAGTGTTTGAACGGGTGGCTGAGTGTCTCTGCTGAGTCCGGCCCGGCCAGCCTGCCTCACTTACTATTCTCACCGGGGCCGGCGGCTGAGGCCAGCTGCCCCCGCCCCCCTGATTCCTGCTCTGTACAGTGTGCCCCAGTGTTTGAACGGGTGGCTGAGTGTCTCTGCTGAGTCCGGCCCGGCCAGCCTGCCTCACTTACTATTCTCACGGGGGCCGGCGGCTGAGGCCAGCTGAGTGTCTCTGCTGAGTCCGGCCCGGCCAGCCTGCCTCACTTACTATTCTCACCGGGGCCGGCGGCTGAGGCCAGCTGCCCCCGCCCCCCTGATTCCTGCTCTGTACAGTGTGCCCCAGTGTTTGAACGGGTGGCTGAGTGTCTCTGCTGAGTCCGGCCCGGCCAGCCTGGCTCACTTACTATTCTCACCGGGGGCCGGCGGCTGAGGCCAGCTGCCCCCGCCCCCCTGATTCCTGCTCTGTACAGTGTGCCCCAGTGTTTGAACGGGTGGCTGAGTGTCTCTGCTGAGTCCGGCCCGGCCAGCCTGGCTCACTTACTATTCTCACCGGGGCCGGCGGCTGAGGCCAGCTGCCCCCGCCCCCCTGATTCCTGCTCTGTACAGTGTGCCCCAGTGTTTGAACGGGTGGCTGAGTGTCTCTGCTGAGTCCGGCCCGGCCAGCCTGGCTCACTTACTATTCTCACCGGGGCCGGCGGCTGAGGCCAGCTGCCCCCGCCCCCCTGATTCCTGCTCTGTACAGTGTGCCCCAGTGTTTGAACGGGTGGCTGAGTGTCTCTGCTGAGTCCGGCCCGGCCAGCCTGGCTCACTTACTATTCTCACCGGGGGCCGGCGGCTGAGGCCAGCTGCCCCCGCCCCCCTGATTCCTGCTCTGTACAGTGTGCCCCAGTGTTTGAACGGGTGGCTGAGTGTCTCTGCTGAGTCCGGCCCGGCCAGCCTGGCTCACTTACTATTCTCACGGGGGGCCGGCGGCTGAGGCCAGCTGCCCCCCCCCCCTGATTCCTGCTCTGTACAGTGTGCCCCAGTGTTTGAACGGGTGGCTGAGTGTCTCTGCTGAGTCCGGCCCGGCCAGCCTGCCTCACTTACTATTCTCACCGGGGGCCGGCGGCTGAGGCCAGCTGCCCCCGCCCCCCTGATTCCTGCTCTGTACAGTGTGCCCCAGTGTTTGAACGGGTGGCTGAGTGTCTCTGCTGAGTCCGGCCCGGCCAGCCTGGCTCACTTACTATTCTCACCGGGGCCGGCGGCTGAGGCCAGCTGCCCCCGCCCCCCTGATTCCTGCTCTGTACAGTGTGCCACAGTGTTTGAACGGGTGGCTGAGTGTCTCTGCTGAGTCCGGCCCGGCCAGCCTGGCTCACTTACTATTCTCACCGGGGGCCGGCGGCTGAGGCCAGCTGCCCCCGCCCCCCTGATTCCTGCTCTGTACAGTGTGCCCCAGTGTTTGAACGGGTGGCTGAGTGTCTCTGCTGAGTCCGGCCCGGCCAGCCTGGCTCACTTACTATTCTCACCGGGGGCCGGCGGCTGAGGCCAGCTGAGTGTCTCTGCTGAGTCCGGCCCGGCCAGCCTGGCTCACTACTATTCTCACCGGGGGCCGGCGGCTGAGGCCAGCTGCCCCCGCCCCCCTGATTCCTGCTCTGTACAGTGTGCCCCAGTGTTTGAACGGGTGGCTGAGTGTCTCTGCTGAGTCCGGCCCGGCCAGCCTGGCTCACTTACTATTCTCACCGGGGGCCGGCGGCTGAGGCCAGCTGAGTGTCTCTGCTGAGTCCGGCCCGGCCAGCCTGCCTCACTTACTATTCTCACCGGGGGCCGGCGGCTGAGGCCAGCTGCCCCCGCCCCCCTGATTCCTGCTCTGTACAGTGTGCCCCAGTGTTTGAACGGGTGGCTGAGTGTCTCTGCTGAGTCCGGCCCGGCCAGCCTGGCTCACTTACTATTCTCACCGGGGGCCGGCGGCTGAGGCCAGCTGCCCCCGCCCCCCTGATTCCTGCTCTGTACAGTGTGCCCCAGTGTTTGAACGGGTGGCTGAGTGTCTGTGCTGAGTCCGGTCCGGCCAGCCTGGCTCACTTACTATTCTCACCGGGGGCCGGCGGCTGAGGCCAGCTGCCCCCGCCCCCCTGATTCCTGCTCTGTACAGTGTGCCCCAGTGTTTGAACGGGTGGCTGAGTGTCTCTGCTGAGTCCGGCCCGGCCAGCCTGCCTCACTTACTATTCTCACCGGGGGCCGGCGGCTGAGGCCAGCTGCCCCCGCCCCTTGATTCCTGCTCTGTACAGTGTGCCCCAGTGTTTGAACGGGTGGCTGAGTGTCTCTGCTGAGTCCGGCCCGGCCAGCCTGGCTCACTTACTATTCTCACGGGGGGCCGGCGGCTGAGGCCAGCTGAGTGTCTCTGCTGAGTCCGGCCCGGCCAGCCTGCCTCACTTACTATTCTCACCGGGGGCCGGCGGCTGAGGCCAGCTGCCCCCGCCCCCCTGATTCCTGCTCTGTACAGTGTGCCCCAGTGTTTGAACGGGTGGCTGAGTGTCTCTGCTGAGTCCGGCCCGGCCAGCCTGGCTCACTTACTATTCTCACCGGGGCCGGCGGCTGAGGCCAGCTGCCCCCGCCCCCCTGATTCCTGCTCTGTACAGTGTGCCCCAGTGTTTGAACGGGTGGCTGAGTGTCTCTGCTGAGTCCGGCCCGGCCAGCCTGGCTCACTTACTATTCTCACCGGGGGCCGGCGGCTGAGGCCAGCTGCCCCCGCCCCCCTGATTCCTGCTCTGTACAGTGTGCCCCAGTGTTTGAACGGGTGGCTGAGTGTCTCTGCTGAGTCCGGCCCGGCCAGCCTGGCTCACTTACTATTCTCACCGGGGGCCGGCGGCTGAGGCCAGCTGCCCCCGCCCCCCTGATTCCTGCTCTGTACAGTGTGCCCCAGTGTTTGAACGGGTGGCTGAGTGTCTCTGCTGAGTCCGGCCCGGCCAGCCTGGCTCACTTACTATTCTCACGGGGGGCCGGCGGCTGAGGCCAGCTGCCCCCGCCCCCCTGATTCCTGCTCTGTACAGTGTGCCCCAGTGTTTGAACGGGTGGCTGAGTGTCTCTGCTGAGTCCGGCCCGGCCAGCCTGCCTCACTTACTATTCTCACCGGGGGCCGGCGGCTGAGGCCAGCTGCCCCCGCCCCCCTGATTCCTGCTCTGTACAGTGTGCCCCAGTGTTTGAACGGGTGGCTGAGTGTCTCTGCTGAGTCCGGCCCGGCCAGCCTGGCTCACTTACTATTCTCACCGGGGGCCGGCGGCTGAGGCCAGCTGCCCCCGCCCCCCTGATTCCTGCTCTGTACAGTGTGCCCCAGTGTTTGAACGGGTGGCTGAGTGTCTCTGCTGAGTCCGGCCCGGCCAGCCTGGCTCACTTACTATTCTCACCGGGGGCCGGCGGCTGAGGCCAGCTGCCCCCGCCCCCCTGATTCCTGCTCTGTACAGTGTGCCCCAGTGTTTGAACGGGTGGCTGAGTGTCTCTGCTGAGTCCGGCCCGGCCAGCCTGGCTCACTTACTATTCTCACCGGGGGCCGGCGGCTGAGGCCAGCTGAGTGTCTCTGCTGAGTCCGGCCCGGCCAGCCTGGCTCACTTACTATTCTCACCGGGGCCGGCGGCTGAGGCCAGCTGCCCCCGCCCCCCTGATTCCTGCTCTGTACAGTGTGCCCCAGTGTTTGAACGGGTGGCTGAGTGTCTCTGCTGAGTCCGGCCCGGCCAGCCTGCCTCACTTACTATTCTCACCGGGGGCCGGCGGCTGAGGCCAGCTGAGTGTCTCTGCTGAGTCCGGCCCGGCCAGCCTGCCTCACTTACTATTCTCACCGGGGGCCGGCGGCTGAGGCCAGCTGCCCCCGCCCCCCTGATTCCTGCTCTGTACAGTGTGCCCCAGTGTTTGAACGGGTGGCTGAGTGTCTCTGCTGAGTCCGGCCCGGCCAGCCTGGCTCACTTACTATTCTCACCGGGGGCCGGCGGCTGAGGCCAGCTGCCCCCGCCCCCCTGATTCCTGCTCTGTACAGTGTGCCCCAGTGTTTGAACGGGTGGCTGAGTGTCTCTGCTGAGTCCGGCCGGCCAGCCTGGCTCACTTACTATTCTCACGGGGGCCGGCGGCTGAGGCCAGCTGCCCCCGCCCCCCTGATTCCTGCTCTGTACAGTGTGCCCCAGTGTTTGAACGGGTGGCTGAGTGTCTCTGCTGAGTCCGGCCCGGCCAGCCTGCCTCACTTACTATTCTCACCGGGGGCCGGCGGCTGAGGCCAGCTGCCCCCGCCCCCCTGATTCCTGCTCTGTACAGTGTGCCCCAGTGTTTGAACGGGTGGCTGAGTGTCTCTGCTGAGTCCGGCCCGGCCAGCCTGGCTCACTTACTATTCTCACCGGGGGCCGGCGGCTGAGGCCAGCTGCCCCCGCCCCCCTGATTCCTGCTCTGTACAGTGTGCCCCAGTGTTTGAACGGGTGGCTGAGTGTCTCTGCTGAGTCCGGCCCGGCCAGCCTGGCTCACTTACTATTCTCACCGGGGGCCGGCGGCTGAGGCCAGCTGAGTGTCTCTGCTGAGTCCGGCCCGGCCAGCCTGGCTCACTTACTATTCTCACCGGGGCCGGCGGCTGAGGCCAGCTGCCCCCGCCCCCCTGATTCCTGCTCTGTACAGTGTGCCCCAGTGTTTGAACGGGTGGCTGAGTGTCTCTGCTGAGTCCGGCCCGGCCAGCCTGGCTCACTTACTATTCTCACCGGGGGCCGGCGGCTGAGGCCAGCTGCCCCCGCCCCCCTGATTCCTGCTCTGTACAGTGTGCCCCAGTGTTTGAACGGGTGGCTGAGTGTCTCTGCTGAGTCCGGCCGGCCAGCCTGGCTCACTTACTATTCTCACCGGGGGCCGGCGGCTGAGGCCAGCTGAGTGTCTCTGCTGAGTCCGGCCCGGCCAGCCTGGCTCACTTACTATTCTCACCGGGGGCCGGCGGCTGAGGCCAGCTGCCCCCGCCCCCTGATTCCTGCTCTGTACAGTGTGCCCCAGTGTTTGAACGGGTGGCTGAGTGTCTCTGCTGAGTCCGGCCCGGCCAGCCTGGCTCACTTACTATTCTCACCGGGGGCCGGCGGCTGAGGCCAGCTGCCCCCGCCCCCCTGATTCCTGCTCTGTACAGTGTGCCCCAGTGTTTGAACGGGTGGCTGAGTGTCTCTGCTGAGTCCGGCCCGGCCAGCCTGCTCACTTACTATTCTCACCGGGGGCCGGCGGCTGAGGCCAGCTGCCCCCGCCCCCTGATTCCTGCTCTGTACAGTGTGCCCCAGTGTTTGAACGGGTGGCTGAGTGTCTCTGCTGAGTCCGGCCCGGCCAGCCTGCTCACTTACTATTCTCACGGGGGCCGGCGGCTGAGGCCAGCTGCCCCCGCCCCCCTGATTCCTGCTCTGTACAGTGTGCCCCAGTGTTTGAACGGGTGGCTGAGTGTCTCTGCTGAGTCCGGCCCGGCCAGCCTGCTCACTTACTATTCTCACCGGGGCCGGCGGCTGAGGCCAGCTGCCCCCGCCCCCCTGATTCCTGCTCTGTACAGTGTGCCCCAGTGTTTGAACGGGTGGCTGAGTGTCTCTGCTGAGTCCGGCCCGGCCAGCCTGGCTCACTTACTATTCTCACCGGGGGCCGGCGGCTGAGGCCAGCTGCCCCCGCCCCCCTGATTCCTGCTCTGTACAGTGTGCCCCAGTGTTTGAACGGGTGGCTGAGTGTCTCTGCTGAGTCCGGCCCGGCCAGCCTGCCTCACTTACTATTCTCACCGGGGCCGGCGGCTGAGGCCAGCTGCCCCCGCCCCCCTGATTCCTGCTCTGTACAGTGTGCCCCAGTGTTTGAACGGGTGGCTGAGTGTCTCTGCTGAGTCCGGCCCGGCCAGCCTGGCTCACTTACTATTCTCACCGGGGGCCGGCGGCTGAGGCCAGCTGCCCCCGCCCCCCTGATTCCTGCTCTGTACAGTGTGCCCCAGTGTTTGAACGGGTGGCTGAGTGTCTCTGCTGAGTCCGGCCCGGCCAGCCTGCCTCACTTACTATTCTCACCGGGGGCCGGCGGCTGAGGCCAGCTGCCCCCGCCCCCCTGATTCCTGCTCTGTACAGTGTGCCCCAGTGTTTGAACGGGTGGCTGAGTGTCTCTGCTGAGTCCGGCCCGGCCAGCCTGGCTCACTTACTATTCTCACCGGGGCCGGCGGCTGAGGCCAGCTGCCCCCGCCCCCCTGATTCCTGCTCTGTACAGTGTGCCCCAGTGTTTGAACGGGTGGCTGAGTGTCTCTGCTGAGTCCGGCCCGGCCAGCCTGGCTCACTTACTATTCTCACCGGGGCCGGCGGCTGAGGCCAGCTGCCCCCGCCCCCCTGATTCCTGCTCTGTACAGTGTGCCCCAGTGTTTGAACGGGTGGCTGAGTGTCTCTGCTGAGTCCGGCCCGGCCAGCCTGCCTCACTTACTATTCTCACGGGGGCCGGCGGCTGAGGCCAGCTGCCCCCGCCCCCCTGATTCCTGCTCTGTACAGTGTGCCCCAGTGTTTGAACGGGTGGCTGAGTGTCTCTGCTGAGTCCGGCCCGGCCAGCCTGCTCACTTACTATTCTCACCGGGGGCCGGCGGCTGAGGCCAGCTGCCCCCGCCCCCCTGATTCCTGCTCTGTACAGTGTGCCCCAGTGTTTGAACGGGTGGCTGAGTGTCTCTGCTGAGTCCGGCCCGGCCAGCCTGGCTCACTTACTATTCTCACCGGGGCCGGCGGCTGAGGCCAGCTGCCCCCGCCCCCCTGATTCCTGCTCTGTACAGTGTGCCCCAGTGTTTGAACGGGTGGCTGAGTGTCTCTGCTGAGTCCGGCCCGGCCAGCCTGGCTCACTTACTATTCTCACCGGGGGCCGGCGGCTGAGGCCAGCTGAGTGTCTCTGCTGAGTCCGGCCCGGCCAGCCTGGCTCACTTACTATTCTCACCGGGGGCCGGCGGCTGAGGCCAGCTGCCCCCGCCCCCCTGATTCCTGCTCTGTACAGTGTGCCCCAGTGTTTGAACGGGTGGCTGAGTGTCTCTGCTGAGTCCGGCCCGGCCAGCCTGGCTCACTTACTATTCTCACGGGGGGCCGGCGGCTGAGGCCAGCTGCCCCCGCCCCCCTGATTCCTGCTCTGTACAGTGTGCCCCAGTGTTTGAACGGGTGGCTGAGTGTCTCTGCTGAGTCCGGCCCGGCCAGCCTGCCTCACTTACTATTCTCACCGGGGGCCGGCGGCTGAGGCCAGCTGCCCCCGCCCCCCTGATTCCTGCTCTGTACAGTGTGCCCCAGTGTTTGAACGGGTGGCTGAGTGTCTCTGCTGAGTCCGGCCCGGCCAGCCTGCCTCACTTACTATTCTCACCGGGGCCGGCGGCTGAGGCCAGCTGCCCCCGCCCCCCTGATTCCTGCTCTGTACAGTGTGCCCCAGTGTTTGAACGGGTGGCTGAGTGTCTCTGCTGAGTCCGGCCCGGCCAGCCTGGCTCACTTACTATTCTCACCGGGGCCGGCGGCTGAGGCCAGCTGAGTGTCTCTGCTGAGTCCGGCCCGGCCAGCCTGCCTCACTTACTATTCTCACCGGGGGCCGGCGGCTGAGGCCAGCTGCCCCCGCCCCCCTGATTCCTGCTCTGTACAGTGTGCCCCAGTGTTTGAACGGGTGGCTGAGTGTCTCTGCTGAGTCCGGCCCGGCCAGCCTGGCTCACTTACTATTCTCACCGGGGGCCGGCGGCTGAGGCCAGCTGCCCCCGCCCCCCTGATTCCTGCTCTGTACAGTGTGCCCCAGTGTTTGAACGGGTGGCTGAGTGTCTCTGCTGAGTCCGGCCCGGCCAGCCTGCCTCACTTACTATTCTCACCGGGGCCGGCGGCTGAGGCCAGCTGAGTGTCTCTGCTGAGTCCGGCCCGGCCAGCCTGGCTCACTTACTATTCTCACCGGGGGCCGGCGGCTGAGGCCAGCTGCCCCCGCCCCCCTGATTCCTGCTCTGTACAGTGTGCCCCAGTGTTTGAACGGGTGGCTGAGTGTCTCTGCTGAGTCCGGCCCGGCCAGCCTGGCTCACTTACTATTCTCACCGGGGCCGGCGGCTGAGGCCAGCTGCCCCCGCCCCCCTGATTCCTGCTCTGTACAGTGTGCCCCAGTGTTTGAACGGGTGGCTGAGTGTCTCTGCTGAGTCCGGCCCGGCCAGCCTGCCTCACTTACTATTCTCACCGGGGGCCGGCGGCTGAGGCCAGCTGCCCCCGCCCCCCTGATTCCTGCTCTGTACAGTGTGCCCCAGTGTTTGAACGGGTGGCTGAGTGTCTCTGCTGAGTCCGGCCCGGCCAGCCTGGCTCACTTACTATTCTCACCGGGGGCCGGCGGCTGAGGCCAGCTGCCCCCGCCCCCCTGATTCCTGCTCTGTACAGTGTGCCCCAGTGTTTGAACGGGTGGCTGAGTGTCTCTGCTGAGTCCGGCCCGGCCAGCCTGGCTCACTTACTATTCTCACCGGGGGCCGGCGGCTGAGGCCAGCTGAGTGTCTCTGCTGAGTCCGGCCCGGCCAGCCTGCCTCACTTACTATTCTCACCGGGGCCGGCGGCTGAGGCCAGCTGCCCCCGCCCCCCTGATTCCTGCTCTGTACAGTGTGCCCCAGTGTTTGAACGGGTGGCTGAGTGTCTCTGCTGAGTCCGGCCCGGCCAGCCTGGCTCACTTACTATTCTCACCGGGGGCCGGCGGCTGAGGCCAGCTGCCCCCGCCCCCCTGATTCCTGCTCTGTACAGTGTGCCCCAGTGTTTGAACGGGTGGCTGAGTGTCTCTGCTGAGTCCGGCCCGGCCAGCCTGCCTCACTTACTATTCTCACCGGGGGCCGGCGGCTGAGGCCAGCTGAGTGTCTCTGCTGAGTCCGGCCCGGCCAGCCTGGCTCACTTACTATTCTCACCGGGGGCCGGCGGCTGAGGCCAGCTGCCCCCGCCCCCCTGATTCCTGCTCTGTACAGTGTGCCCCAGTGTTTGAACGGGTGGCTGAGTGTCTCTGCTGAGTCCGGCCCGGCCAGCCTGGCTCACTTACTATTCTCACCGGGGGCCGGCGGCTGAGGCCAGCTGCCCCCGCCCCCCTGATTCCTGCTCTGTACAGTGTGCCCCAGTGTTTGAACGGGTGGCTGAGTGTCTCTGCTGAGTCCGGCCCGGCCAGCCTGCCTCACTTACTATTCTCACCGGGGCCGGCGGCTGAGGCCAGCTGCCCCCGCCCCCCTGATTCCTGCTCTGTACAGTGTGCCCCAGTGTTTGAACGGGTGGCTGAGTGTCTCTGCTGAGTCCGGCCCGGCCAGCCTGGCTCACTTACTATTCTCACCGGGGGCCGGCGGCTGAGGCCAGCTGCCCCCGCCCCCCTGATTCCTGCTCTGTACAGTGTGCCCCAGTGTTTGAACGGGTGGCTGAGTGTCTCTGCTGAGTCCGGCCCGGCCAGCCTGGCTCACTTACTATTCTCACCGGGGGCCGGCGGCTGAGGCCAGCTGCCCCCGCCCCCCTGATTCCTGCTCTGTACAGTGTGCCCCAGTGTTTGAACGGGTGGCTGAGTGTCTCTGCTGAGTCCGGCCCGGCCAGCCTGGCTCACTTACTATTCTCACCGGGGGCCGGCGGCTGAGGCCAGCTGCCCCCGCCCCCCTGATTCCTGCTCTGTACAGTGTGCCCCAGTGTTTGAACGGGTGGCTGAGTGTCTCTGCTGAGTCCGGCCCGGCCAGCCTGGCTCACTTACTATTCTCACCGGGGCCGGCGGCTGAGGCCAGCTGCCCCCGCCCCCCTGATTCCTGCTCTGTACAGTGTGCCCCAGTGTTTGAACGGGTGGCTGAGTGTCTCTGCTGAGTCCGGCCCGGCCAGCCTGGCTCACTTACTATTCTCACCGGGGGCCGGCGGCTGAGGCCAGCTGCCCCCGCCCCCCTGATTCCTGCTCTGTACAGTGTGCCCCAGTGTTTGAACGGGTGGCTGAGTGTCTCTGCTGAGTCCGGCCCGGCCAGCCTGGCTCACTTACTATTCTCACCGGGCCGGCGGCTGAGGCCAGCTGAGTGTCTCTGCTGAGTCCGGCCCGGCCAGCCTGGCTCACTTACTATTCTCACCGGGGCCGGCGGCTGAGGCCAGCTGCCCCCGCCCCCCTGATTCCTGCTCTGTACAGTGTGCCCCAGTGTTTGAACGGGTGGCTGAGTGTCTCTGCTGAGTCCGGCCCGGCCAGCCTGCCTCACTTACTATTCTCACCGGGGCCGGCGGCTGAGGCCAGCTGAGTGTCTCTGCTGAGTCCGGCCCGGCCACCTGGCTCACTTACTATTCTCACCGGGGCCCGGCGGCTGAGGCCAGCTGCCCCGCCCCCCCTGATTCCTGCTCTGTACAGTGTGCCCCAGTGTTTGAACGGGTGGCTGAGTGTCTCTGCTGAGTCCGGCCCGGCCAGCCTGCCTCACTTACTATTCTCACCGGGGGCCGGCGGCTGAGGCCAGCTGCCCCCGCCCCCCTGATTCCTGCTCTGTACAGTGTGCCCCAGTGTTTGAACGGGTGGCTGAGTGTCTCTGCTGAGTCCGGCCCGGCCAGCCTGGCTCACTTACTATTCTCACCGGGGGCCGGCGGCTGAGGCCAGCTGCCCCCGCCCCCCTGATTCCTGCTCTGTACAGTGTGCCCCAGTGTTTGAACGGGTGGCTGAGTGTCTCTGCTGAGTCCGGCCCGGCCAGCCTGCCTCACTTACTATTCTCACCGGGGGCCGGCGGCTGAGGCCAGCTGCCCCCGCCCCCCTGATTCCTGCTCTGTACAGTGTGCCCCAGTGTTTGAACGGGTGGCTGAGTGTCTCTGCTGAGTCCGGCCCGGCCAGCCTGGCTCACTTACTATTCTCACCGGGGGCCGGCGGCTGAGGCCAGCTGCCCCCGCCCCCCTGATTCCTGCTCTGTACAGTGTGCCCCAGTGTTTGAACGGGTGGTGGCTGAGTGTCTCTGCTGAGTCCGGCCCGGCCAGCCTGGCTCACTTACTATTCTCACCGGGGCCGGCGGCTGAGGCCAGCTGCCCCCGCCCCCCTGATTCCTGCTCTGTACAGTGTGCCCCAGTGTTTGAACGGGTGGCTGAGTGTCTCTCTGCTGAGTCCGGCCCGGCCAGCCTGGCTCACTTACTATTCTCACCGGGGGCCGGCGGCTGAGGCCAGCTGAGTGTCTCTGCTGAGAGTCCTGCCAGCTGGTTGGGCGCTGCCCTCGCCCCCCTGATTCCTGCTCTGTACAGTGTGCCCCAGTGTTTGAACGGGTGGCTGAGTGTCTCTGCTGAGTCCGGCCCGGCCAGCCTGCCTCACTTACTATTCTCACCGGGGGCCGGCGGCTGAGGCCAGCTGCCCCCGCCCCCTGATTCCTGCTCTGTACAGTGTGCCCCAGTGTTTGAACGGTGGCTGAGTGTCTCTGCTGAGTCCGGCCCGGCCAGCCTGGCTCACTTACTATTCTCACGGGGGCCGGCGGCTGAGGCCAGCTGCCCCCGCCCCCCTGATTCCTGCTCTGTACAGTGTGCCCCAGTGTTTGAACGGGTGGCTGAGTGTCTCTGCTGAGTCCGGCCCGGCCAGCCTGCCTCACTTACTATTCTCACCGGGGGCCGGCGGCTGAGGCCAGCTGCCCCCGCCCCCCTGATTCCTGCTCTGTACAGTGTGCCCCAGTGTTTGAACGGGTGGCTGAGTGTCTCTGCTGAGTCCGGCCCGGCCAGCCTGGCTCACTTACTATTCTCACCGGGGGCCGGCGGCTGAGGCCAGCTGCCCCCGCCCCCCTGATTCCTGCTCTGTACAGTGTGCCCCAGTGTTTGAACGGGTGGCTGAGTGTCTCTGCTGAGTCCGGCCCGGCCAGCCTGCCTCACTTACTATTCTCACCGGGGCCGGCGGCTGAGGCCAGCTGCCCCCGCCCCCCTGATTCCTGCTCTGTACAGTGTGCCCCAGTGTTTGAACGGGTGGCTGAGTGTCTCTGCTGAGTCCGGCCGGCCAGCCTGGCTCACTTACTATTCTCACCGGGGCCGGCGGCTGAGGCCAGCTGAGTGTCTCTGCTGAGTCCGGCCCGGCCAGCCTGCCTCACTTACTATTCTCACCGGGGCCGGCGGCTGAGGCCAGCTGCCCCCGCCCCCCTGATTCCTGCTCTGTACAGTGTGCCCCAGTGTTTGAACGGGTGGCTGAGTGTCTCTGCTGAGTCCGGCCCGGCCAGCCTGCTCACTTACTATTCTCACCGGGGGCCGGCGGCTGAGGCCAGCTGCCCCCGCCCCCCTGATTCCTGCTCTGTACAGTGTGCCCCAGTGTTTGAACGGGTGGCTGAGTGTCTCTGCTGAGTCCGGCCCGGCCAGCCTGCTCACTTACTATTCTCACCGGGGGCCGGCGCTGAGGCCAGCTGAGTGTCTCTGCTGAGTCCGGCCAGCTGCCTCCGCCCCCCTGATTCCTGCTCTGTACAGTGTGCCCCAGTGTTTTGAACGGGTGGCTGAGTGTCTCTGCTGAGTCCGGCCCGGCCAGCCTGCCTCACTTACTATTCTCACCGGGGCCGGCGGCTGAGGCCAGCTGCCCCCGCCCCCCTGATTCCTGCTCTGTACAGTGTGCCCCAGTGTTTGAACGGGTGGCTGAGTGTCTCTGCTGAGTCCGGCCCGGCCAGCCTGGCTCACTTACTATTCTCACCGGGGGCCGGCGGCTGAGGCCAGCTGCCCCCGCCCCCCTGATTCCTGCTCTGTACAGTGTGCCCCAGTGTTTGAACGGGTGGCTGAGTGTCTCTGCTGAGTCCGGCCCGGCCAGCCTGCCTCACTTACTATTCTCACCGGGGCCGGCGGCTGAGGCCAGCTGCCCCCGCCCCCCTGATTCCTGCTCTGTACAGTGTGCCCCAGTGTTTGAACGGGTGGCTGAGTGTCTCTGCTGAGTCTGGCCCGGCCAGCCTGGCTCACTTACTATTCTCACCGGGGGCCGGCGGCTGAGGCCAGCTGCCCCCGCCCCCCTGATTCCTGCTCTGTACAGTGTGCCCCAGTGTTTGAACGGGTGGCTGAGTGTCTCTGCTGAGTCCGGCCCGGCCAGCCTGCCTCACTTACTATTCTCACCGGGGCCGGCGGCTGAGGCCAGCTGCCCCCGCCCCCCTGATTCCTGCTCTGTACAGTGTGCCCCAGTGTTTGAACGGGTGGCTGAGTGTCTCTGCTGAGTCCGGCCCGGCCAGCCTGGCTCACTTACTATTCTCACCGGGGGCCGGCGGCTGAGGCCAGCTGAGTGTCTCTGCTGAGTCCGGCCCGCCAGCCTGCCTCACTTACTATTCTCACCGGGGGCCGGCGGCTGAGGCCAGCTGCCCCCCGCCCCCCTGATTCCTGCTCTGTACAGTGTGCCCCAGTGTTTGAACGGGTGGCTGAGTGTCTCTGCTGAGTCCGGCCCGGCCAGCCTGGCTCACTTACTATTCTCACCGGGGGCCGGCGGCTGAGGCCAGCTGCCCCCGCCCCCCTGATTCCTGCTCTGTACAGTGTGCCCCAGTGTTTGAACGGGTGGCTGAGTGTCTCTGCTGAGTCCGGCCCGCCAGCCTGCCTCACTTACTATTCTCACCGGGGGCCGGCGGCTGAGGCCAGCTGAGTGTCTCTGCTGAGTCCGGCCCGGCCAGCCTGGCTCACTTACTATTCTCACCGGGGGCCGGCGGCTGAGGCCAGCTGCCCTCGCCCCCCTGATTCCTGCTCTGTACAGTGTGCCCCAGTGTTTGAACGGGTGGCTGAGTGTCTCTGCTGAGTCCGGCCCGGCCAGCCTGCCTCACTTACTATTCTCACCGGGGCCGGCGGCTGAGGCCAGCTGAGTGTCTCTGCTGAGTCCGGCCCGGCCAGCCTGGCTCACTTACTATTCTCACCGGGGGCCGGCGGCTGAGGCCAGCTGCCCCCGCCCCCCTGATTCCTGCTCTGTACAGTGTGCCCCAGTGTTTGAACGGGTGGCTGAGTGTCTCTGCTGAGTCCGGCCCGGCCAGCCTGGCTCACTTACTATTCTCACCGGGGGCCGGCGGCTGAGGCCAGCTGCCCCCGCCCCCCTGATTCCTGCTCTGTACAGTGTGCCCCAGTGTTTGAACGGGTGGCTGAGTGTCTCTGCTGAGTCCGGCCCGGCCAGCCTGGCTCACTTACTATTCTCACCGGGGGCCGGCGGCTGAGGCCAGCTGCCCCCGCCCCCCTGATTCCTGCTCTGTACAGTGTGCCCCAGTGTTTGAACGGGTGGCTGAGTGTCTCTGCTGAGTCCGGCCCGGCCAGCCTGCCTCACTTACTATTCTCACCGGGGGCCGGCGGCTGAGGCCAGCTGCCCCCGCCCCCCTGATTCCTGCTCTGTACAGTGTGCCCCAGTGTTTGAACGGGTGGCTGAGTGTCTCTGCTGAGTCCGGCCCGGCCAGCCTGGCTCACTTACTATTCTCACGGGGGCCGGCGGCTGAGGCCAGCTGCCCCCGCCCCCCTGATTCCTGCTCTGTACAGTGTGCCCCAGTGTTTGAACGGGTGGCTGAGTGTCTCTGCTGAGTCCGGCCCGGCCAGCCTGCCTCACTTACTATTCTCACCGGGGCCCGGCGGCTGAGGCCAGCTGCCCCCGCCCCCCTGATTCCTGCTCTGTACAGTGTGCCCCAGTGTTTGAACGGGTGGCTGAGTGTCTCTGCTGAGTCCGGCCCGGCCAGCCTGGCTCACTTACTATTCTCACCGGGGCCGGCGGCTGAGGCCAGCTGAGTGTCTCTGCTGAGTCCGGCCCGGCCAGCCTGCCTCACTTACTATTCTCACCGGGGGCCGGCGGCTGAGGCCAGCTGCCCCCGCCCCCCTGATTCCTGCTCTGTACAGTGTGCCCCAGTGTTTGAACGGGTGGCTGAGTGTCTCTGCTGAGTCCGGCCCGGCCAGCCTGGCTCACTTACTATTCTCACCGGGGGCCGGCGGCTGAGGCCAGCTGCCCCCGCCCCCCTGATTCCTGCTCTGTACAGTGTGCCCCAGTGTTTGAACGGGTGCTGAGTGTCTCTGCTGAGTCCGGCCCGGCCAGCCTGCCTCACTTACTATTCTCACCGGGGGCCGGCGGCTGAGCCAGCTGAGTGTCTCTGCTGAGTCCGGCCAGCTGCCCTCGCCCCCCTGATTCCTGCTCTGTACAGTGTGCCCCAGTGTTTTGAACGGGTGGCTGAGTGTCTCTGCTGAGTCCGGCCCGGCCAGCCTGCCTCACTTACTATTCTCACCGGGGCCGGCGGCTGAGGCCAGCTGCCCCCGCCCCCCTGATTCCTGCTCTGTACAGTGTGCCCCAGTGTTTGAACGGGTGGCTGAGTGTCTCTGCTGAGTCCGGCCCGGCCAGCCTGGCTCACTTACTATTCTCACCGGGGGCCGGCGGCTGAGGCCAGCTGCCCCCGCCCCCCTGATTCCTGCTCTGTACAGTGTGCCCCAGTGTTTGAACGGGTGGCTGAGTGTCTCTGCTGAGTCCGGCCCGGCCACCTGCTTCACTTACTATTCTCACCGGGGGCCGGCGGCTGAGGCCAGCTGCCCCCCGCCCCCCTGATTCCTGCTCTGTACAGTGTGCCCCAGTGTTTGAACGGGTGGCTGAGTGTCTCTGCTGAGTCCGGCCCGGCCAGCCTGGCTCACTTACTATTCTCACGGGGCCGGCGGCTGAGGCCAGCTGCCCCCGCCCCCCTGATTCCTGCTCTGTACAGTGTGCCCCAGTGTTTGAACGGGTGGCTGAGTGTCTCTGCTGAGTCCGGCCCGGCCAGCCTGCCTCACTTACTATTCTCACCGGGGCCGGCGGCTGAGGCCAGCTGCCCCCGCCCCCCTGATTCCTGCTCTGTACAGTGTGCCCCAGTGTTTGAACGGGTGGCTGAGTGTCTCTGCTGAGTCCGGCCCGGCCAGCCTGGCTCACTTACTATTCTCACCGGGGCCGGCGGCTGAGGCCAGCTGAGTGTCTCTGCTGAGTCCGGCCCGGCCAGCCTGCCTCACTTACTATTCTCACCGGGGGCCGGCGGCTGAGGCCAGCTGCCCCCGCCCCCCTGATTCCTGCTCTGTACAGTGTGCCCCAGTGTTTGAACGGGTGGCTGAGTGTCTCTGCTGAGTCCGGCCGGCCAGCCTGGCTCACTTACTATTCTCACCGGGGGCCGGCGGCTGAGGCCAGCTGCCCCCGCCCCCCTGATTCCTGCTCTGTACAGTGTGCCCCAGTGTTTGAACGGGTGGCTGAGTGTCTCTGCTGAGTCCGGCCCGGCCAGCCTGCCTCACTTACTATTCTCACCGGGGCCGGCGGCTGAGGCCAGCTGAGTGTCTCTGCTGAGTCCGGCCCGGCCAGCCTGGCTCACTTACTATTCTCACCGGGGGCCGGCGGCTGAGGCCAGCTGCCCTCGCCCCCCTGATTCCTGCTCTGTACAGTGTGCCCCAGTGTTTGAACGGGTGGCTGAGTGTCTCTGCTGAGTCCGGCCCGGCCAGCCTGCCTCACTTACTATTCTCACCGGGGGCCGGCGGCTGAGGCCAGCTGAGTGTCTCTGCTGAGTCCGGCCCGGCCAGCCTGGCTCACTTACTATTCTCACCGGGGGCCGGCGGCTGAGGCCAGCTGCCCCCGCCCCCCTGATTCCTGCTCTGTACAGTGTGCCCCAGTGTTTGAACGGGTGGCTGAGTGTCTCTGCTGAGTCCGCCCGGCCAGCCTGGCTCACTTACTATTCTCACCGGGGGCCGGCGGCTGAGGCCAGCTGCCCCCGCCCCCCTGATTCCTGCTCTGTACAGTGTGCCCCAGTGTTTGAACGGGTGGCTGAGTGTCTCTGCTGAGTCCGGCCCGGCCAGCCTGGCTCACTTACTATTCTCACGGGGGCCGGCGGCTGAGGCCAGCTGCCCCCGCCCCCCTGATTCCTGCTCTGTACAGTGTGCCCCAGTGTTTGAACGGGTGGCTGAGTGTCTCTGCTGAGTCCGGCCCGGCCAGCCTGCCTCACTTACTATTCTCACCGGGGGCCGGCGGCTGAGGCCAGCTGCCCCCGCCCCCCTGATTCCTGCTCTGTACAGTGTGCCCCAGTGTTTGAACGGGTGGCTGAGTGTCTCTGCTGAGTCCGGCCCGGCCAGCCTGGCTCACTTACTATTCTCACCGGGGCCGGCGGCTGAGGCCAGCTGAGTGTCCTCTGCTGAGTCCGGCCCGGCCAGCCTGGCTCACTTACTATTCTCACCGGGGGCGGCGGCTGAGGCCAGCTGCCCCCCCCCCCCTGATTCCTGCTCTGTACAGTGTGCCCCAGTGTTTGAACGGGTGGCTGAGTGTCTCTGCTGAGTCCGGCCCGGCCAGCCTGGCTCACTTACTATTCTCACCGGGGGCCGGCGGCTGAGGCCAGCTGCCCCCGCCCCCCTGATTCCTGCTCTGTACAGTGTGCCCCAGTGTTTGAACGGGTGGCTGAGTGTCTCTGCTGAGTCCGGCCCGGCCAGCCTGGCTCACTTACTATTCTCACCGGGGGCCGGCGGCTGAGGCCAGCTGCCCCCCGCCCCCCTGATTCCTGCTCTGTACAGTGTGCCCCAGTGTTTGAACGGGTGGCTGAGTGTCTCTGCTGAGTCCCGGCCGGCCAGCCTGGCTCACTTACTATTCTCACCGGGGCCGGCGGCTGAGGCCAGCTGAGTGTCTCTGCTGAGTCCGGCCCGGCCAGCCTGGCTCACTTACTATTCTCACGGGGGCCGGCGGCTGAGGCCAGCTGCCCCCGCCCCCCTGATTCCTGCTCTGTACAGTGTGCCCCAGTGTTTGAACGGGTGGCTGAGTGTCTCTGCTGAGTCCGGCCCGGCAGCCTGCCTCACTTACTATTCTCACCGGGGCCGGCGGCTGAGGCCAGCTGCCCCCGCCCCCCTGATTCCTGCTCTGTACAGTGTGCCCCAGTGTTTGAACGGGTGGCTGAGTGTCTCTGCTGAGTCCGGCCCGGCCAGCCTGCTCACTTACTATTCTCACCGGGGCCGGCGGCTGAGGCCAGCTGCCCCCGCCCCCCTGATTCCTGCTCTGTACAGTGTGCCCCAGTGTTTGAACGGTGGCTGAGTGTCTCTGCTGAGTCCGGCCCGCCAGCCTGGCTCACTTACTATTCTCACGCGGGGCCGGCGGCTGAGGCCAGCTGAGTGTCCTCTGCTGAGTCCGGCCCGGCCAGCCTGGCTCACTTACTATTCTCACGGGGGGCCGGCGGCTGAGGCCAGCTGCCCCCGCCCCCTGATTCCTGCTCTGTACAGTGTGCCCCAGTGTTTGAACGGGTGGCTGAGTGTCTCTGCTGAGTCCGGCCCGGCCAGCCTGCCTCACTTACTATTCTCACCGGGGCCGGCGGCTGAGGCCAGCTGAGTGTCCTCTGCTGAGTCCGGCCCGGCCAGCCTGGCTCACTTACTATTCTCACCGGGGGCCGGCGGCTGAGGCCAGCTGCCCCCGCCCCCCTGATTCCTGCTCTGTACAGTGTGCCCCAGTGTTTGAACGGGTGGCTGAGTGTCTCTGCTGAGTCCGGCCCGGCCAGCCTGCCTCACTTACTATTCTCACCGGGGCCGGCGGCTGAGGCCAGCTGCCCCCGCCCCCCTGATTCCTGCTCTGTACAGTGTGCCCCAGTGTTTGAACGGGTGGCTGAGTGTCTCTGCTGAGTCCGGCCCGGCCAGCCTGGCTCACTTACTATTCTCACCGGGGGCCGGCGGCTGAGGCCAGCTGAGTGTCTCTGCTGAGTCCGGCCCGGCCAGCCTGCCTCACTTACTATTCTCACCGGGGGCCGGCGGCTGAGGCCAGCTGCCCCCGCCCCCCTGATTCCTGCTCTGTACAGTGTGCCCCAGTGTTTGAACGGGTGGCTGAGTGTCTCTGCTGAGTCCGGCCCGCCAGCCTGCCTCACTTACTATTCTCACCGGGGCCGGCGGCTGAGGCCAGCTGCCCCCGCCCCCCTGATTCCTGCTCTGTACAGTGTGCCCCAGTGTTTGAACGGGTGGCTGAGTGTCTCTGCTGAGTCCGGCCCGGCCAGCTGCCTCACTTACTATTCTCACCGGGGCCGGCGGCTGAGGCCAGCTGAGTGTCTCTGCTGAGTCCGCCCGGCCAGCCTGGCTCACTTACTATTCTCACCGGGGGCCGGCGGCTGAGGCCAGCTGCCCCCGCCCCCCTGATTCCTGCTCTGTACAGTGTGCCCCAGTGTTTTGAACGGGTGGCTGAGTGTCTCTGCTGAGTCCGGCCCGGCCAGCCCCTCACTTACTATTCTCACCGGGGGCGGCTGAGGCCAGCTGAGTGTCTCTGCTGAGTCCGGCCCGGCCAGCCTGGCTCACTTACTATTCTCACCGGGGGCCGGCGGCTGAGGCCAGCTGCCCCCGCCCCCCTGATTCCTGCTCTGTACAGTGTGCCCCAGTGTTTGAACGGGTGGCTGAGTGTCTCTGCTGAGTCCGGCCCGGCCAGCCTGGCTCACTTACTATTCTCACCGGGGGCCGGCGGCTGAGGCCAGCTGAGTGTCTCTGCTGAGTCCGCCAGCTGCCTCGGCCCCCTGATTCCTGCTCTGTACAGTGTGCCCCAGTGTTTGAACGGTAGCTGAGTGTCTCTGCTGAGTCCGGCCCGGCCAGCCTGGCTCACTTACTATTCTCCCGGGGCCGGCGGCTGAGGCCAGCTGCCCCCCGCCCCCCTGATTCCTGCTCTGTAAGTGTGCCCCAGTGTTTGAACGGGTGGCTGAGTGTCTCTGCTGAGTCCGGCCCGGCCAGCCTGCCTCACTTACTATTCTCACCGGGGGCCGGCGGCTGAGGCCAGCTGCCCCCCCCCCCCTGATTCCTGCTCTGTACAGTGTGCCCCAGTGTTTGAACGGGTGGCTGAGTGTCTCTGCTGAGTCCGGCCCGGCCAGCCTGGCTCACTTACTATTCTCACCGGGGCCGGCGGCTGAGGCCAGCTGAGTGTCTCTGCTGAGTCCGGCAGCTGCCCTCGCCCCCCTGATTCCTGCTCTGTACAGTGTGCCCCAGTGTTTGAACGGGTGGCTGAGTGTCTCTGCTGAGTCCGGCCGGCCAGCCTGCCTCACTTACTATTCTCACCGGGGCCGGCGGCTGAGGCCAGCTGCCCCCGCCCCCCTGATTCCTGCTCTGTACAGTGTGCCCCAGTGTTTGAACGGGTGGCTGAGTGTCTCTGCTGAGTCCGGCCCGGCCAGCCTGCCTCACTTACTATTCTCACCGGGGGCCGGCGGCTGAGGCCAGCTGCCCCCGCCCCCCTGATTCCTGCTCTGTACAGTGTGCCCCAGTGTTTGAACGGGTGGCTGAGTGTCTCTGCTGAGTCCGGCCCGGCCAGCCTGGCTCACTTACTATTCTCACCGGGGCCGGCGGCTGAGGCCAGCTGCCCCCGCCCCCCTGATTCCTGCTCTGTACGTGTGCCCCAGTGTTTGAACGGGTGGCTGAGTGTCTCTGCTGAGTCCGGCCCGGCCAGCCTGCCTCACTTACTATTCTCACGGGGGGCCGGCGGCTGAGGCCAGCTGCCCCCGCCCCCCTGATTCCTGCTCTGTACAGTGTGCCCCAGTGTTTGAACGGGTGGCTGAGTGTCTCTGCTGAGTCCGGCCCGGCCAGCCTGGCTCACTACTATTCTCACCGGGGCCGGCGGCTGAGGCCAGCTGCCCCCGCCCCCTGATTCCTGCTCTGTACAGTGTGCCCAGTGTTTGAACGGGTGGCTGAGTGTCTCTGCTGAGTCCGGCCCGGCCAGCCTGGCTCACTTACTATTCTCACCGGGGCCGGCGGCTGAGGCCAGCTGCCCCCGCCCCCTGCTGATTCCTGCTCTGTACAGTGTGCCCCAGTGTTTGAACGGGTGGCTGAGTGTCTCTGCTGAGTCCGGCCCGGCCAGCCTGGCTCACTTACTATTCTCACCGGGGGCCGGCGGCTGAGGCCAGCTGCCCCGCCCCCCTGATTCCTGCTCTGTACAGTGTGCCCAGTGTTTGAACGGGTGGCTGAGTGTCTCTGCTGAGTCCGGCCCGGCCAGCCTGGCTCACTTACTATTCTCACCGGGGCCGGCGGCTGAGGCCAGCTGCCCCCGCCCCCCTGATTCCTGCTCTGTACAGTGTGCCCCAGTGTTTGAACGGGTGGCTGAGTGTCTCTGCTGAGTCCGGCCCGGCCAGCCTGGCTCACTTACTATTCTCACCGGGGGCCGGCGGCTGAGGCCAGCTGCCCCCGCCCCCCTGATTCCTGCTCTGTACAGTGTGCCCCAGTGTTTGAACGGGTGGCTGAGTGTCTCTGCTGAGTCCGGCCCGGCCAGCCTGGCTCACTTACTATTCTCACCGGGGGCCGGCGGCTGAGGCCAGCTGAGTGTCTCTGCTGAGTCCGGCCCGGCCAGCCTGGCTCACTTACTATTCTCACCGGGGGCCGGCGGCTGAGGCCAGCTGCCCCCCCCCCTGATCTGCTCTGTACAGTGTGCCCAGTGTTTGAACGGGTGGCTGAGTGTCTCTGCTGAGTCCGGCCCGGCCAGCCTGCCTCACTTACTATTCTCACCGGGGCCGGCGGCTGAGGCCAGCTGCCCCCGCCCCCCTGATTCCTGCTCTGTACAGTGTGCCCCAGTGTTTGAACGGGTGGCTGAGTGTCTCTGCTGAGTCCGGCCCGGCCAGCCTGCCTCACTTACTATTCTCACCGGGGGCCGGCGGCTGAGGCCAGCTGCCCCCGCCCCCCTGATTCCTGCTCTGTACAGTGTGCCCCAGTGTTTGAACGGGTGGCTGAGTGTCTCTGCTGAGTCCGGCCCGGCCAGCCTGGCTCACTTACTATTCTCACCGGGGGCCGGCGGCTGAGGCCAGCTGAGTGTCCTCTGCTGATTCCGGCCCGGCCAGCCTGGCTCACTTACTATTCTCACCGGGGGCCGGCGGCTGAGGCCAGCTGCCCCCGCCCCCCTGATTCCTGCTCTGTACAGTGTGCCCCAGTGTTTGAACGGGTGGCTGAGTGTCTCTGCTGAGTCCGGCCCGGCCAGCCTGGCTCACTTACTATTCTCACCGGGGGCCGGCGGCTGAGGCCAGCTGAGTGTCTCTGCTGAGTCCGGCCCGGCCAGCCTGGCTCACTTACTATTCTCACCGGGGCCGGCGGCTGAGGCCAGCTGCCCCCGCCCCCCTGATTCCTGCTCTGTACAGTGTGCCCCAGTGTTTGAACGGGTGGCTGAGTGTCCTCTGCTGAGTCCGCCCGGCCAGCCTGGCTCACTTACTATTCTCACCGGGGCCGGCGGCTGAGCCAGCTGCCCCCGCCCCCCTGATTCCTGCTCTGTACAGTGTGCCCCAGTGTTTGAACGGGTGGCTGAGTGTCTCTGCTGAGTCCGGCCCGGCCAGCCTGGCTCACTTACTATTCTCACCGGGGGCCGGCGGCTGAGGGCCAGCTGCCCCCGCCCCCCTGATTCCTGCTCTGTACAGTGTGCCCCAGTGTTTGAACGGGTGGCTGAGTGTCTCTGCTGAGTCCGGCCCGGCCAGCCTGCCTCACTTACTATCTCACCGGGGGCCGGCGGCTGAGGCCAGCTGCCCCCGCCCCCCTGATTCCTGCTCTGTACAGTGTGCCCCAGTGTTTGAACGGGTGGCTGAGTGTCTCTGCTGAGTCCGGCCCGGCCAGCCTGGCTCACTTACTATTCTCACCGGGGCCGGCGGCTGAGGCCAGCTGCCCCCGCCCCCCTGATTCCTGCTCTGTACAGTGTGCCCCAGTGTTTGAACGGGTGGCTGAGTGTCTCTGCTGAGTCCGGGCCGGCCAGCCTGCCTCACTTACTATTCTCACCGGGGGCCGGCGGCTGAGGCCAGCTGCCCCCGCCCCCCTGATTCCTGCTCTGTACAGTGTGCCCCAGTGTTTTGAACGGGTGGCTGAGTGTCTTCTGCTGATTCCGGCCCGGCCAGGCCTGGCTCACTTACTATTCTCACCGGGGGCCGGGCGCTGAGGCCAGCTGAGTGTCCTCTGCTGAGTACCGGCAGCGGCCTCGCACGCCCTGATTCCTGCTCTGTACAGTGTGCCCCAGTGTTTGAACGGGTGGCTGAGTGTCTCTGCTGAGTCCGGCCCGGCCAGCCTGGCTCACTTACTATTCTCACCGGGGGCCGGCGGCTGAGGCCAGCTGCCCCCGCCCCCCTGATTCCTGCTCTGTACAGTGTGCCCCAGTGTTTGAACGGGTGGCTGAGTGTCTCTGCTGAGTCCGGCCCGGCCAGCCTGCTCACTTACTATTCTCACACGGGGGCCGGCGGCTGAGGCCAGCTGCCCCGCCCCCCTGATTCCTGCTCTGTACAGTGTGCCCCAGTGTTTGAACGGGTGGCTGAGTGTCTCTCCTGAGTCCCGGCCCGGCCAGCCTGCTTCACTTACTATTCTCACCGGGGCCGGCGGCTGAGGCCAGCTGCCCCCGCCCCCCTGATTCCTGCTCTGTACAGTGTGCCCCAGTGTTTGAACGGGTGGCTGAGTGTCTCTGCTGAGTCCGGCCCGCCAGCCTGCCTCACTTACTATTCTCACCGGGGGCCGGCGGCTGAGGCCAGCTGCCCCCGCCCCCCTGATTCCTGCTCTGTACAGTGTGCCCCAGTGTTTGAACGGTGGCTGAGTGTCTCTGCTGAGTCCGCCCGGCCAGCCTGGCTCACTTACTATTCTCACCGGGGCCGGCGGCTGAGGCCAGCTGCCCCCGCCCCCCTGATTCCTGCTCTGTACAGTGTGCCCCAGTGTTTTGAACGGGTGGCTGAGTGTCTCTGCTGATCCGGCCCGGCCAGCCTGGCTCACTTACTATTCTCACCGGGGGCCGGCGGCTGGCCAGCTGCCCCCGCCCCCCTGATTCCTGCTCTGTACAGTGTGCCCCAGTGTTTGAACGGGTGGCTGAGTGTCTCGCTGATTCCGGCCCCGGAGCCTGGCTCACTTACTATTCTCACGGGGGGCCGGCGGCTGAGGCAGCTGCCCCCGCCCCCCTGATTCCTGCTCTGTACAGTGTGCCCCAGTGTTTGAACGGGTGGCTTTGTCTCTGCTGAGTCCGGCCCGGCCAGCCTGGCTCACTTACTATTCTCACCGGGGCCGCGGCTGAGGCCAGCTGCCCCCGCCCCCCTGATTCCTGCTCTGTACAGTGTGCCCCAGTGTTTGAACGGGTGGCTGAGTGTCTCTGCTGAGTCCGGCCCGGCCACCTGCCTCACTTACTATTCTCACCGGGGCCGGCGGCTGAGGCCAGCTGCCCCCGCCCCCCTGATTCCTGCTCTGTACAGTGTGCCCCAGTGTTTGAACGGGTGGCTGAGTGTCTCTGCTGAGTCCGCCCCGGCCAGCCTGGCTCACTTACTATTCTCACCGGGGGCCGGCGGCTGAGGCCAGCTGAGTGTCCTCTGCTGAGTCCGGCCCGGCCAGCCTGCCTCACTTACTATTCTCA